>CM061920.1:350925024-351049039 GCA_031002005.1 Vandiemenella viatica | reverse complement strand
AACGAGTGAATCGTAATTTGAAGGCCGCATTAATTGCTTATCACGCTAATTCGCGTTCCAAATGGGAGGAGTCCATCTCGTGGATTAACTTAGCCTTTAATTCTGCTCGTCATGAGGTCTTGAAGGCCTCGCCCGCTAGTCTGATGCTTTCTTTCCCGTTGAATTCCCCGCTGTCCAATTTGTGGGACATTAGGGAACTCTTGCCTAATAGGATTAATTCACAGACTGTCAAAGATAATTGGGATAGAGCTCGTAAGAATATTAAGTTGGCTCACGAGCGTCTGCGTGAAAGGTATAACACCGGTCGGGTTACCTTTAACTACGAGGTCGGGGACGAGATTTTCGTTCGTAACCTAAATCCTCAAGGCGGCGTTAAAGGCGGGCAATCTGGTAAACTGGCCTACAGATTCATAGGCCCTTGCGTTATACGAAGAATATTATCGCCCGTTAACCTGCTAGTTCAAGATTTCAAATCCAGAAGACTGATGAGGGTACACCTGTCGCAGGTTAAGTGTAAGGTTAGGCCGTAATCACTTGATCTCCCGGGGTCTAGCTTTGGCGGGGGAGGTTGAGCCGTGCGCGGCTCTCTGTCGCTAGGCGGCTGTTTCATATCGCTAACTTCTCCGCTAGGGCGCGCGGAGGCCAGGTTCCGGCCATCTGGTGGCGATTGTCATCTTTCGCCGGGCGATAGAGAGCGCTGTGAATGTGAGTGCCCTCTATCGGTCTGTAAAGAGGATTTAAGGGGCGACCCGGCTCAGGAAGATGTGAGTCTCTGCGGTCAGTCTCGGCTAGGAAGTGAACAGTCTGAGGAGGAAGTGGCGGTGTCGGAAGCGGCAGTTGAAGAAGGCGACGTGCTCCATGCACGGGCAGCAGTTAGGCGGAGCAACGTGATACTTGGCCGTCGACGAGGGGTTATTGACGGTGCCTGGTCTGACAAGCAGTTCGGAGTGGCCGTAAACTGTGTCGTCGCCTCACATGCCCAGACTATATGGCAGTTTGGGGTGTCCTCGTAAAGTGTGCGCTTTGGCACCTTCTGGAGCAACCTGTGCCTTCATGTTCCACGAGTGAATAGACTGTTAGAGAGTTCGTGGTATTCAGACAATTCAACTTCGTTGTATTTTCTGCTTCCTCGGTGCAATTGGAGATTTTCTGTTTGGTGTTCGTGCTTGCGTGGGACAATCTATGTCACTAATGGCTGTTCTTTCACATGAGGGAAACAGTGTATGTATGTTTGGCTGTACCCTTGAGGGGTGCTGAAACATTAAATCAGACCAGTGTTGGTTGAGCTCAACTGATATAAGTGCCTTGAGAAGCTCGATCGTTGGAAATCCTGTTTAGGAACTTCTAGCACCGGATATTCTACCATTATTAAATTGTTGTTTAGACATAAGTAAATTTAAGTGTGTAAATCCTTGGACTCTTGGGTCATCATGGAGCATTAAGGCCAACTAGTATTGTGGTTATTTAATATAAGTATATCTTGGGGGAATTTTAAGTAACCAATTGGTAATTAAGCTTATTACATGATATAGTGTGGAAATCTTATGTTTGAAGTTGTTGATATTGTTGTGTAAAGTTGTATTGTATTTGGTATTTATTGTAATAAACAAGACTGAGACAATTGTAACCATGCGCCCACATGCTTGCCAACCTAACTACCACCTCACCTTCATTGGTTATTGCATGTAGAATAGAGTACATCTTGCTGAAGAATACGCCATCAGCGTTCCAAGGTATTCCATGGTAATTATGTGTCAACCATCTAACTACTGGGTCATCACTTATCACTTCCACGTGATGGCAAGGATACAGAAATACAATGTGTAGAGATAATATTGTCAGATCGTATTTCACATACAGCAACATCTTTGAAAATAAACACGCCACCCTTCTTCTTGAATCCCTGTGCGTCCAGGAAGATGGTCGGAATGTTAATAAATGATAATAATTGGTGTTACTTAGTTTTATGTCAGCTTACGCATGACTCTATTTAGAGGTATGTATTCTGCAAACCGATCGTGCAGGATCAGGCAGTATGCGGCGGTGTATGCAGGAAAATTCTCACTGCTATCAAATTCCATACGAATATCTATAGGCCCCGTTTTAACTGACTCATTTTGGTATGAACTGTCAATTACGGTGATAGGTGCAGTTGCGATAAAATCTTCACGGTTTAATAGCGGTGAAGGATGGCCTCATTCATAGTAAGACTGCTGCAATCTTGCATACATGTCATACAACACTGTGGTTTGGTCTTTCTTAAAGTCTAAATTAATTTTCTCGTACGGGTACACCACATAATTTAGGAGCAGTTTGACACTGGCTAGATTGCAGTGTGAAACAGGGCTGCAATTACTTTCACATTGCGTTTCCTGTTTGTTTGAAATCCCAGAACCATGAACCTAGTTGTCTCCAGTTGCGTTGATGTTTTTGAAGACCAAATTTGAGTCTTACTTGTAGGAAGCAACGGGTACTCCAACAGATCCCAACTTCTAAAATTAATTCGAAGTGACTTCGCACTGTCTATAATCTTAAGCAGCGGTTTCTCTCTTTCGCCTCATACTTGCAAATGAGGAATCACCCATGCAAGTTTACTGATGGTAAATTTACTTTTTCCGATTATTTGTTTTGGCTTTTACTTACGAATTTGAATAGTACCTAGATCGTATCAGTTGTTGTTTTACATTTCCTAGTCCCCTTTCAAACGTTTCGCAAAAAACCAAGAGCATACTCAACGGTTTACATACATCAAAGTAACCATTTCCAAAATCGCTTTGCCCCCATCCTGCATTGATCAACACACCAGCTTGTTGAGGATCAGCAGAAATAAACTTTCAATGTACTTGTGATACCAGTTTTTCTATTACGCTCAATTTCGGCTCCATTAAGTTCGTACCGAATTTCCTCAAACAGAAACCCAAGAGCTTTTGATGTGACAGTTGGATTTCTAGCTCCTGATTCATCTGATTTGATGAATTTAATTCAATATGCAAGCAATTTCGCAGGCAGTGTATTTGTATTTTGGTTCTGAACAGGTATCCGAATTTCATCATTGTTATTAAATATGTCTGACATATGCGGCTGATGGCTCAAATATAATTTGTGGGTCACTAACTCGTCAAATTCCACACTGGAAGTTATGTCAAGTGCCTTATCTATGATTTTTTACTGTATAGGCCAAATACTGTAGGAAGAGCACGAGTAGGGGGAGGGAAAGAGAGTTCTGTATTATTTCTGGAAATTCCCAGTTTCGGCCAATGGGAAGTGTAGACGACCATTTGAATCAGCCAGTCAGAGTACGCGGGGTGTGGTGAGGCCCCGGCGTGCCGCCAGGTAACTTCAATCTGACATTTCGGACACATCGCTGCAGACGTACAGCAGGATCTAGGACTATTCCTCATGGCTCACGTAACGTCACAGCCCGGACGTCCTGCTGCTAGCTAAGTAGGACGCGCCGTCTATCAAGAATATTTTCAGCGTGTCATTAGGGAATGCGGCTACTTCCTGGTGCTATTTCAGACCCCTGATTAAATCAAGTTCCTAGTGTCTCCATCACAGGTACACATAAATATTCCTATCCACAACGAAGCATTCGAAAATAGGCAAATACAACATCTGATTTTCATTATGTATTTTCCAAACGAAAATTAAAATTTTATTTTCCATACGGAGAGAATGTATAACCTGGTTGATTTATTGTAATTGAATAAAAAGTAAATATAGTCGATTCAAAAGGGTAATTTTTTTCTTTAAAATGTGATAATGGCATTACAATGGAACTCTTCAGTTCACATAGTAGAAATTAACAAAGTTGGGGCTTTGAATGTGGGCACGGCTGCTTGCTGTTAACATTCGTTATTTCTAAATCTGTAATTTTTCTTCGTGGGACCTTGGAAGAGCTTTTTATCATGTGTCATTGATATTTCGAAGTATTATAATTAATTAATTGTTTAGTTAACATAAACTTCTAACATAACTTTTTAGCAGACTTTCATCACATTTGATCAATAACACTGAGCTGCCATGCTTTGATAGGTCTATCATGATGGAAAAGTTATTCTAGAGACTGCCCTGTTAGTCCGAGAAGTTAATTCATACAAAAACATGAACTTTCACAACAACAATATGGTATAATATATTTATTTTGTAATGTGTGGTGTCTGAAATAAAACAAAAATAAATTAAATATGTTTTGTTTATACTTCTCATATACAAGTAGTACCATCAACAACCAAATTTTTAATTCCTATATTATTAACCTCACCAGTTACTAGTAAATATTTATACGCAATAAGTTCTTGCCTTAGGAGCGTTAAGTCCAATGATGAAATGGGTGTAAATTGAGCTACACGAACATTATTAATATGCGTATCAATCAGTGTTTGCACTGTAGTCATATCATAGTCACGTAGCACTTTGTTTGCTAAAATGTCCACAAAGTCTGTATAGCATCTCTAAACTGCTAGGTATCCCACCTCTTCTTGACGTCAAGGCGCCGGTCACTGCAGGCTGAGCGCTGATGAGGCTCCTACAAGCCGAATCACCTAAGAAGACACCGCTGGTAGTATCAGTATTTGAGTAAAAACATACTATTTTCACCCCGGCAACCGTTCGGCAGGAGACGGTTCACTCGCCGATTGGAACTTCGGTCTGCGTTCATGCAGTATTGAATAAGTCGGAGACTACTTCCAATACTTGGATCAGCTCGTTCCATTCTCCATATGTTAGTGTAACTTTGTTGTGCCCCACTTTTTCGAGCACTAAAACAGGTTCAAATTCGTGTTTAGATGATAAACCTATCGCCAAACGCTTTGAATCACCAACGTTTAGCGGATATACTGACGAGAACAACATTACTTGACGAGGCATGACTGCAGAATGATGCCAGGCTGGTTGGGCGGTTTATATGCCCGAACAACCGAGCAGAACTCCGGTATTTGAGGTCACAGGTGCAGCATAGTATAGCAGTAACCTCAAAGAAGAGTCAGCTTATTAGATACACAAATAAAAAACAAAAGGTTAATTATGAATATAAGGTGGGGAAAGAATTGCTTGCTGAAGACTTGAAATGCAAATATCTTGGAATTACTTTTGATAACAAACTTAACTGGGCAGGACACATAGGACAGGTGGTAGGAAAAGGTTTCAGAGTTCTGCACTTGTTGGAGAGAGTTATGAGGGGATGTACGAGAGAAGTCAAGGAATTGGGTTACAAAACTTTGGTCAGACCATTGCTCGAATATGGTAGTGTAGTATGGGACCCTCATTTTACGTATCAAATACAGGAGTTGGAGAGGGTGCAAAGAAGGGCTGCTAGATTTGTTTCTGGAAATTATCGCAGAATGCAATCAGTGACGGATATGATAAAGGAGCTGGAATGGGATTCATTGCAAGACAGGAGGAGGATGAGGAGGGTCATGGGAGTGTACAGGGCATATACTGGTGATGAGGCATGGAAAGATATTGCAGTAGGTATGAAAAGTAGTGCATGGAAGGGAAAAGATGACCATGACCACAAGCTGGCACTCGATTTCAGGCACAAGGGTGTAGGAAGATTCTCTTTTTTAGGTAAGGGTGTCAGGGATTGGAATGAGTTACCAAGAGAAACGATGAATAATTTACCGAAAACTTTGAAGGAATTTAAAGAAAAAATTTGTAGAGGGCAAATGTAGGTGGGTGCAGGATAGGGGGAAGATAGCTGTGTAGGGAAATTGCCACCGGAGCCTGTGCTCCATTGCAATTAAATTAAATTAAATTAAAATCTGCGTGGGTACTCAGGCAGCATGTTTCAACACTATGTGCGATTTCTGACTGTCCCACTACTCATCGCCCGCGTCTTGCTCTTCATTCCAAACTAATAGGGGGAGGATCCCTAATGCTACCGGAGACAACCATTTAACCTGTCATCATTCATAAGTATAAAGTTTTTATAAGTGAATCACTTGAAACAGAGTTATATACGTTGTGGCATATACTGGCACACCTTTTACCTTCTTCTGAACTTTATCGCACAGCACAGCATGAGCTCTTTGTATGTTAACAAGTGTTAATCTTACTAATTTCACCACTGAGGAATGGGTCCGGTGCAGAGTACATCCGTCCTGTGTGATAAAGAAATAGAATCACGCCAAGGCAGTGCACTTCACAGAACATGCTGACTCGTCACAGGATGCCTGAGACCATCACCTGTTGTCAAGGTGGATATATAGAAAATTATCCCACTAGCTTATACATGAAATCAAGTGCCAGCTCGTGCTTGTGGCCATTACTTCCACGCACTACTCGTAATTTTTTGGGGCGTGATCCATTCTTAGCTCATCGCCATCATACGCCTTGTACTGTCCGAGCACTTTCTCAAACTTCATTCTGTTTTGTAATTGCTCACAATCCACCTCCTTTTTAATTCAATTACAGATAGGATTCACAAACGAATCTCGTTGCTCACCTTTGCACGCCAAAATTGGTGTCCATGCACCACGCGGAATTCTTCCGCCA
This sequence comes from Vandiemenella viatica, assembly GCA_031002005.1. NCBI lineage: Eukaryota > Metazoa > Arthropoda > Insecta > Orthoptera > Morabidae > Vandiemenella > Vandiemenella viatica. The sequence continues at coordinate 351,042,544 of CM061920.1, read as the reverse complement.
ATATCCATTCTAATCTCATTATAAGCCATATACAGCCCCAACACTCTTCCTATCTTCCAGTGAGTTCCAGCTCAGCTCCTTTATTATGTCAGTTGTTGAATTTGTTCCACCAACTAATGTAGCTGCCCTCTCTTGCACCCTGCATTTTATGTCCAAAAATGTGGACTCCATGTTATACCACTATATGCAAGCAATGGTCTTACTGTTAGTTCATAGCTCAAGTCCTTCGCTTCTTTCATTACGATTTTTATCCTGAAGGACGTATATGGAACAAAAATGAGAAAGACAGTTCATATCCCAACACAAACGGTAGCAAACTGTAAACCTGTAGAAACAGTGGTTACAAGCACATATTGATAGTGAAATCTCGACGTCGAGTAGGATTCTATCACCATTTTTCTGACACACCGAGCAGGGTGGATGAGTAGTTAATGCTCCGCAGTTGGGGGACCTAGGTTCGATCTCCGGTCCGACCATCTAGTTTTCGTTATTCATGTTTTCACTCATTTCGAAACTCCATCTCGTTCCTTATTTAAAATCCTCTCCTTGCTCTAATGATCTCGTTCCAGAGAACCAAAGGACTTGGTTTACAAACCCACAGTCAGACCAATGCTTACATATAGTGATGTAATATGGATCCCACATTTTTTGGACATCAAATGCAGGGTTGAACGAAATATGCAGTTACAAACAAACGTCATACTTGGTCCGGAATCCGAGGGTTGGTGTCAGATGGGTGGGCGTTGCAACCCAATGAAAAACTATCCAGTGTCCTGATTGGGAGAAAAAGTGAAGCAGAATCGGCATAATACTGCAAGAATCACATATAACGGTAAGCAGCTGATGTCTAGAGGGAAATTACTGGATATAAAATGGCAATAGAGCAACACCATGCAAAACATGGCATTGCAACCTATATTAAGAAAGGGTCTTTAATCTACTCTTGCCTTTGTGGCACTTGGTGCACATGTTACTGAATGACTGAGAGGACTCTAATGTCGGAGAGATGAGACAAGGCTAATGTGAACAATTTGGTACCTGGGACAAATGTCACTAAATGACGGAGAAGGCTGAAGTGAGTGAGAGGCGAGACGGCACTGAAGTGAATAGTTTTCTACCAGGAACACCTGTTGCTGATTAGGAGAGAGGGAGGAGACGAGAATAGGCTGAAACAAAGAGTTGTATATCTGAGACACATGCTACCGAATTGCAGAGAAGAGACGAGACTGATGTTAACAGTATGGTACCTGGGGTACATGTTACTGAGTGACAGAAGGGAATTGGGTAACAAAACTATGGTCAGACCATTGCTTGTATATGGTAGTGTAGTATGGGGCCCACATTTTGCGTATCAAATACAGGAGCTGGAGAGGGTGCAAGGGAGGGTAGTTAGATTTGTTTGTGGACCCAGTAACTGATGTAAGAAAAATATAAGGATTTGGGTAGGGAATAACTGGAAAATGGAAGGAGGTTGAGGGAGTGGGGTAAATTTTCTATGCCTCCACCTTGACAACAGGCGACGTCCTCAGGCATCCTGTGACGAGTCAGCATGTTCTGTGGAGTGCACTGCCTTGGTGAGACTGGTGTACTCTGCGGCTAACCTATTCCTCAAGGGCGGAATTAGTAAGACTAACAGACGGTGTTTTATTCCTGGAACATACGAAGTACTTGTGCTGTGCTGTAAAATAGAGTTAAATGGAAGGTAACAGGTGTGTTTGTATATGCCACGGCGTATATCGCTCTCTTTCTAGTGAATCACTGACGAAAACTTTATACTTACGAGCGATGACAGGTTTAATAGTTGTCTCCGGTAACATTAGGAGTCCTCCCTCTATCTGGTGAGGAATGAAAGGGTGTCCTTATCGTGACTGAGGTGTCACATGGTTAAAATCAGTTTTCTTTCCCCACAGACATTTGTGTTGTGATTGCGAATCAATCTCTCCATTGATGTGCAACCACTGATCGGTCTGAAATTTTTACACTACTCATTTGTGACTCGGTGCTATAGCTAGGGCCCGAGACCGGGAAGTAGTATCTACCGCAAAAAAAAAAAAAAAAAAAAAAAAAAAAATACTTTCTGATATCACTGATAGTTTTACAAAGTCGTGCTAAATGCATTTTTTCAGAGATTGATATATATATATATATATATATATATATATATATATATATATCCTTTACCCCTGTTAGTTGTATGTATATGTCATTAGGCTCCTATTAACAGTAATCTGTGAGACAGAGAATATATGCCACCCATATAAAAACATTTCCTTTCTCATAAACATTAACAATGTTTAAAAGGTATACATGCTGTGGCATGGAATTTTAAAAAGTGTAAGGCAATACATGGATATTGAGTAAAAAATTAGGGAGGGGGTAGTAAGTGAAGGCAACAGTGGCCTGTGACACTCATAAAATAATACCAGAAGTATTGATTGATGTATTATTATGCAATAAAAATGTATTTTCAAATTTCAGTAAATCTGTATCATTTATCAATAAATTATGATTTTATTTAACGAAAACCTTATCTCCTATCATAGAACTGAAAACGACAGAAGCGAGTATGCTTGTAACTATTGGGATAACGGATATGGTTTAAGATGATTCATACATACTACAGTAGTTACAGATCTAAACTATTATGAAATCCCTGTCGATGGTGTAATCCTCTCAATATTCAAACCGGACAGGGTTGACGTGAGACTGAGTTTGGATAAACAGTGAGGTTACTCTATGTGAAACGACGCGATAATCTTATTTTTTTTCCCAGCAACTGTAAATGTTCAACCTCACAAACCATTTACAGCAAACATTAACAATGAGATATAAAATAGTACAGTCAACACCCACAAGCATCATTCGGCGTGTAAACATGGACTCAACAACAACTAAACATGGTACCATAAAGGCCCGGAATGCAATTCGAAGAAAGTTGCTCGAACTAAAGACGGTTCAGATTGAATCTGAGAAATTTTTCAAAGATTCGTTAAGACCTGTGACAGATACCACTGAGTTTTCTTACCTCTATGACAAATACTACAGCAGCAGTCTCCTGTCTTGACCAAAGGTTTCTTGAAGCCACTAAGTCAAAGTGAACGAGATTATGATTCAGTGTATGGTGTCCGAAAGAAAAATGATTCACAAGTGATTGGAACCTCACCTGTTATTATTCACTACAATGTTATTGTAATTGATGGTAATGAATATAAAAGAACAAGACGGTTAATGGAATTGTTGTTGTTGAAAAATCCAAAAATGAATACTGCCATGGATTTGTGTTCTGAAATATTAAACAACACGAGTGCCCACAGAGTAAAATTTAGTCAACCTGGTTTTGAAACCTGCTACCAGTATTAAGTATAAAACCATAATCTCTACACTTGACAATCATTCAGGTTGTGGTCTTCTTCCAAGGAGTGAATGTGTGTGTTGGGGCGCTTTCTGAGAGTGGTTTGAGACGATCCAGCCAATAGAGAAGCCGCCTCAATTTATTGACGTATTGTTTTTTCTTCTTGTTTTTTTTTTCTGGGAGCCAATGAGTTGCTGGTACTTTGGCGCGGAGTGCTGTAATTCGCCAAGGGCCGGACGATACATCGCAATGCGAGGCGTACAGAGTCTTGCTCGGAGCTGAAGAATGGAGGAGGAGACACTCTGGTTCAGATCCTCATCTGATACAGCAGCAAGCGACCTTCACCGAGGCCGGAGCACTAGACGAGCCGGGGCCTGGGGACACTGCCACCACGCTGAGTCAGTCGAGAAAGCTGGACGACCCCATGTGGCGCTCTTCGTGCCTGGGTGCTGACCTGGCCCTTGAACAACGGCAAAAATCTACGATTACGACGGAAACTAATGCAATCGTTCAACGAAGTAATTGACCCTGAGATATTGCTCTAACTGTTTGACTTTAAAGACATTCAATGATATGTAATTGTTTATATTAGAATAAAAACAAGCTTCATGTTTGCTTAATTTCACAATGATAAATTGTAATAAATTGTACACCCGCTTTTCAGTTCTCCTATTAATTCCAGTAATATTTCATGTGGTTAGCTGAAAATTAATTATTATTTTGACGTTCAAACTTGATAATTTTGTTATTGATAAACAGTATATCCAGAATTTACTTTCCCTAAAACAAGACGTTACAGTGGGTACTGCTGGAATGAGCGTAAATGTGGATTTTTGGTTATTGATAAAGACTGCGACATGTATAATGGAAGATACCGATTTGATTCATTTTTGAATAAAAAGTCGAACACCCTATGTACTGCCATCATTACAAGCATGGACAAGTTTGGGAGAACTTCAGCGACACAGACAAGAGGGTATTGGTTTACCCACCTCAACACATCCTTCTTACGAAGGAGGGTAATTTGGATTGTCAGGGTAGAATACTGAAACACGTTGCTGACCCCATCTACGAAGATGTTGCTGCAACCAAACGATATGTTGATAAATTTATCGAAGAATTGAAGGGACTATGGTTGTAGATATTGCGGTAACGGATATGCTTCAAGATCACGCATATATACTAGAGACAGGTCTAAACTATTATGAAATCCCTATCAATGGTGTAATTCTCTCAATAGTCAAACCGCACAGGGTTGAAGTAAGATTGAATTGGGTTAAAGATGCAAGGTTACTCTATGTGAGGCGAGATGATAAACTTAGTTTTTTTCCAGCAATTGTAAATGGTCAACCCCACAAGCCATTTACAGCAACATTAACAATGAGATACAAAATAGTACAGTGAACACCCACAAGGTTCATTTGGTGTGTAAACATGGACCCAACAACAACTAAACGTGGTATCATAAAGACCAGAAACGCAATTCGACGAAAGTTACTCGAACTGAAGTCGGGCCAGATTGACTCCCAGAAATTTTTCAAAGATTCATTACGATCTGTTGCAGATGCTATGGAAAAAGTTTTCTTACCTCAGCGGCATATATAACAGCAGCAGCAGGAACAACAGCAGCAACAGCAGTCTCCTCTCTTGATCAAAGCTTTCTTGAAGTCACTAAGTCGAAGTGAGCGAGATTAATATTCAGTGTATGGTTCCCGAAAGATAAATGATTCACTAATGATTGGGGACTCACCTGTTACTATTGATGAAAATATTATTTTAATCGATGGTAATGAATATGAAAGAACAAGAGGGTTAATCGAATTGTTGTTTTTGAAAAAACCCAAAACAGTATACTGCCAAGGACTTGGAAAACTATTCTGAAATATTAAACAACACGATTGCCCACAAAGTAAAATTTAGTCCATCTGGTAAAGATCGGAACCTTTCAAAAAATAACAAGTAAAAAACCATAATCTCTAAACTTCACAATCAGTCGGGTTCTGGTCTTCTTCCTATGAAGGAATATGTGTATTGGGACTATCCGAATGAATTCGTTGAAGGATTGAAGTTACTTACTTCATCAACATCTGTAGGACGTACGGCACATTCAGTGGTTGAAGAACGTAGTAAAGAGACATTATATTGTAACATGGATCTAGTTGTGGCAGAACTCCATAGACCAGCAAGTAAAAATTCCCCAAGGCGTCAAGTAGTAATCAAAGGACTCGATGATCTGTGGCAAGCTGATATAGTGGAAATGATCCCATACTCTCGTTAAAACAGTGGCTACAAGTATATACTGATGGTGACTGATACATATTCAAAGTTTGCATGGGCTCTATCTCTCAAGAACAAGGCAGCTAGTGTGGTTGCTGATGCTATGAAGAGAATCCTAAGTGGAGGTCATGTTCCTAAAAACTTACAGACTGACAACGGAAAAGAGTTTTACAATTCAAAGTACAAGAAACTCATAACTGGCTATGGTATTAATCAGTACTCAACATATACCCATCTTAAAGCATCAATAGTTGAACGGCTGAACAGAATTATTAAGGATGCAATGTGGCAAGAATTCAGTAGGCGTGATTCACATCGGTTGACTGAACTTCCTCAGTTACTGCCAAATTATAATAACAAGTGGCATAACACCATCAAAATGAAACCTTGTGATGCAAAGGACAATTCTCTACTTTCAACAGTGTACTTCCGTGTGAAGACTACCACACCAGAAAAATTCAAAGTTGGTGACCATGTTAGGATTAGTAGGTTCAAAGAAAAGTTTGAGAAAGGCTAATTACCAAACTGGTCAACTTGAAGTGTTTACCATCAAAAAAGTGAAATTATCAAATCCTGTAACTTATTTACTTAAAGATTATCATGGTAAAGATATTACAGGAACATTTTACCAGCAAGAATTACAATTAACAAAACATGCAAGTACATTTCTTGTTGAACGAGTAATAAGGAAAAGGAAGAATATGGCATTAGTGATGTGGTTAGGTTTAATAAATCGCATAACACATGGATAAATGTAAAAGATTTTTTAAATTATAAGTTTTTTATCAATTAAAACCAGTACAGCATATATTTGGTTTTTTTCTCTCTCCTCTTCCATAGCTAAGAGACGGTTTTTACAATTTTTTCTTTCCATAGTTCATCGTATATGAGACAATTTTTTTTACAACTGAGACTTTGAGACTATTAACATATGGCATGCGATACTTAATACTAAATTACATTGCACTGGCAAAACCCCAGAGAAATGTAACACTATTTACAACTGTTTTGTCAAAAATTGGCTGTCGCAATACGACATGAGACAACTTCATCAACAGCTATTAAACATCAAGTTTGTCACAAATCGACATTAGACAACTTCATCGACACAACTATTTACATTTCATGGTTTTTGCACAACTATTTACAAGGGAATAACTATACAGTATATTTACATCCAATCCCACACTCCAATGCACTGTAATATATACACGGGATAAACGCTATATTTAATCTCCATTCACACATATATTTGCAAAACACACACACACACACACACACACACATATTCACGCTGGTACAGACTTGTGCCCCAAGGTAGGGTTTCAATCCCGTCGGGGTTTATATAGCGTTTATCATCCAATCTAGACAGACCCAGCTTGGATACTTCAACAGTTGTAATTCTATGGAGGTTTGATTGAAATCGGTGTTGGGTGTGATACTTAGATGGAGCACCATGCAAACGTTCTATATAATCGTCTATTGAAAGTTTTTTTTTGAAACTGTGCGTGCCAGACCCTTGGCCCGTCTTGAGGTCTGGTCGGTCTCAAGCCGGAACACGTACATTTTCGACCTAAGATCCGCAAATTCCACAATCAGGGAACCATTCGCCTCATCTTTCATAACCCCAACAACTTTTTCGTTATAGGGTTCTATATCAAAACGATTGTTGGGTTTATATTCAGATGTGTCGAATTTCTCACTGTTGCGTCTCATCACTTCATATGAGTCATAGCCATTCACCAAATAGATGAAACTGTCTGTGTCCATATAAAGTAATTTCGGGCGTATAAACTGCGGAATGGCGAATTCATAGTGAAATCGATACATCCGCAGTTTAGACAGGTCGAGAATGCACATCCCGACGTAGAGCGGCTTGTTGAAAAGTATCCGAACTTCCGCCATCTCCAGAGCCACAAAGTTTTTCTCGAAAATTGTCATACGCTTAAAGTGAGGTGAAGCCACGTACTTGCGGGCACCGCGGCGGGCAGGCCAACCTGTAAACAATTTTACGTCGCGATGTTTTCTAATGTTCTCCATTGCTTTTCCCAAAATTGAATTGTTCATTAATTTGAAAAAGTCTCTCTCAAATTCTGACGAAAACTGAGATGTATTCTTTCAACGATGGTGACAGGTGATGGTGAAATTACCCGATGTACCGTGCCCAACTTCATCCCCAAGCCTATACATTGCTGGAGGACTCGGTAATAGAGAACGTATCGAACCTTATCCTCCAGCGTATTCATCAACTTGGTGAAAATAGATACAGGGGTGGGTTTGTGGTCTGGACATGGCGGTAGGTCTGCTAGATTGTCGTGTATATCCTGAGGAATCGTCAAGTCTACCTCTAAAACGAAACCCCGAGGTGAATTGGCTGCTACGCTCATGAAGTCTATGCTAGCAATCTGCTCGGCCGATAACCATTGAAACCCTCCAGAGGGTAGTTACTCTGATATGGCCGTACAGATTGATTACATCAAAATACAAGACGAAATTTTCAGGTGCCTCGTGGTTGTGCTCCGCCATGTATCGGTTATTTGTCTTGGCATACCTGTAGACGCACTGACAAATACCACCACGAACTCCACGTTCGAAAAAGAGAAGCACGTCGATATCTGTCAGAAGATCCAGCTCGACAAGCGTTCTCTTTAACATTACCTGCCATGAAAGGGCTGGAGCTGTGAAATAGTGGGCGGTGTCCAGGGTGTATTTCTTCAAACATACAGCCTTAAATTTTTCAAACAGATTCGGAAAAAAGCCGTACATCTGTCCCTATGTACAGATTTGCACGTACACGCAAGTTTTCGATCTGGAAAACATACCACACTTGTGTCGCGTGTTCGTAGTCACCGTCTAAAATTCCATACTCCGACAACGAACTATAAAATTTAGAGTTTGGAGGGATTGTGGCCTCTTTGAGCTTCCTCATCGAATTCCTGTTTTCGCTTAACTAGTTGGAACTTATCGGGATCCGTGAAATGCGCACTGATAATGTACATGTCACGTTCCACAACGTTTCCAACCAGTTTATCTAATGGGGACTGCATGAAACGATACGAGTCCAGGAACCGCCATGTGATTGACTTACGATTAATCTTTTTAGAAAACAAAATATAACGTTCATTGTTGATGGATATAACATCCATCTAATCTTTTGCGAGGTGTGCTAAGGCCCTAACAATAAAGTGCGCATCATACCCAGCCAAATTATTGAAAAAGATTGGTATGTACCTTTGATTTATGTACTGTAAATTAGAGTTATTGTACGGTATGCAGCCGCTCTGAATTTACCTGTGATGTGGCAATGATCGCGAACCTTAGCGGCACCCGGTGCAATGGCTTCATCACAGATGTGGCCTACCGTAGCATGGGTAAATTGAGCTTCATCATCAGCCGACATTTCAAGAGGTATGGCCCCCTTGTAAAAATCATTAATGTCATGGGCCAGTTTAAACGAGTTGTTATACTAGTAACGTCTCAGGGTTTTCCCTCAAGAATGAGTCGAATCTGTTCAGGTGAGGGTCGTATGCGCAAACGACCTGGTATGTCGCGGCAAAAGGGACGTGTTCCTGGACTGCTGTGGAGTAAGAGGCATTGGGGTCGGGTATGCACGTATCAAAGGGTTTCAACAAACATTCAAAGTCCGCGTAAACGATGAATAATACACGCTGTTGGTGCACAAAATCCTTAAACTTTAAGGTTTTGTTTTCGTCGCCTGGTAGGTCCACTCTTACAGTGCACACCCTTGCGCAATCTATCTCATGACAGCTCAAGAGACCTTCGCGCCCGAAATGGTGCAGGCTTCTATGACATATGTGTGCTTTATGCTGAAAATTATATATTGAAGAATTAACTAACCGCGAAAGTTCTTGATCTAGCTGTAGTGAAACTTATGGCCACCCTTTGTAATCAACAACATGTTAATATGGAATCCACGTTTAACAGCAGCAATATGAAGGGGACCTGTAACTCTGTGTTTTCTACTATCTGGTTCTGTAATGGTCGTTTTGGGCTTTATTATTAAGTAAGAATGATTTTATAAATGTTGGAGACATTGGCGAAGCTAGAGTGAAGAGTTGCAGTCACTCAGCGCAGACGCAAGCAAAGTCGTTGCCCCGTTCAGGAATGCTGAATAGCATGTCAGCAATACCTTCTTGTGACGCAAATCAGAGCCGAAGTGGGCCCTGTACAACCAGTAAATCATTCTATTCGTTACCAGCGAGCTTAGGAGAAACATCGGGTAGCGAACCGCTAGCCTAAAGCTTAGCCGCCCTGCCTCGGACGTCGTAACGATCTTAAGTTCCATCCAGTATTAATAGACTGACTTTCACTTAATATCTTCTACGATCAGACTAGAGATCCAGTAGAATAAGTGTGGACTCTACTTCTCGGTATCATCGTCAAATGTACTATAGGCAGCTTGATTCCATTAAACCGTTTATCCACATTCCGTCTTGATTATTTGAGTATATAGTATTCCAATAGTAAAAGGGTCGTGACCTTCACGTGGTGTCAGACAATCCTGATTGAATTAATTGGTTAGCTTGCAAGAAGTCAAGATGGTATCCGGAAGAAGATAAGAAGAGGAGATAAACGCTGAGGTCAGTCACATGTAAGCCACATTCCCCATTATGGTCAAAACGCCCAACGCAGTCACCTAACCACAAGGCCAGCCTGTTACAGTGGTGTCAGAAGTCGGGATACGATCACCGGACCCTAAGTGGGAAAACCTCGAAAATTTGTGGCTTTACGAAGTAAATGTAGACGTTACGACGCGAGAGTAGGTGCGGCTTAGCTAGCGGTAGATGCAGGGACCGGCGGAGAGCAAGACAACGGCGAAGAACCAGCAGAGGACGTGGAACCAGGGGATCGTCGGTTCGAGACTCCGGAGAACCAGGTGCGGCATTTGGCGGGCCAGCACACGGCGACCTCGGGCGAGGCAGTTCAACGCAGCCATGCAGCGGCTTTCGGCTACGGTCAGCACTTCACGACGCAGTGATCAGCGCGTGCAGCCAGTCCGGCGCGGCCAGTGAAACAACACGACACTTCTCGTCACGGCGCAGCTTTTCAGCAGAAATAAAAAGGTAAGCTTGGAATCTTGTCCTTGTTTAGAATTTCGGGGGAGAGTAACTTTAAAATTTCCAAAAATTTAGCCCGTATTTATTGGATGGCTGTAGGAAAATGCAAACGGTAAAAATTGAGTTTGTTCGTACTGAAATCTAATAAAAGGTGCAAAAGTAAGAGTGCTGAAATGAAATAGTTCAGTTCCATGTGGAAGGAAAACTCAAGTGTAGTATACATTAAAATTTTGTATTAATTGGAAGTCATGAGTAAAGTAATCGAACCGTTATTTCAATGCAGTTAATAAACGCGAATTCATTTGTAGAAGTTTGATCTGCGAAGTTGGGAATCTGCAAACTTTGGGAGAATCAAAAATAATTGTTTATAAAAATAGTGTCTTTTGTGGACTTCAAATGTGATAATTTAACGAAAGAACAAGCACAAAAAATATGAAATTTGAGGTAAGGAAAAATCTGTTCAGTTGTATAAATGTATGTAAGTTTAATTAAATTAATTAGAGCAAGTCTAAATAAGTATGGAGTGAATAGTAATGTTTTAAGTGCATTTATGGGAAAGATATTAATTGATAGAGAGAAATAAGTAAAGGGAATTAAACGATTTATGGAATTTGAGAGTAGTTATTGCATCAGAATAAATTGGTGGTTTGAATATGCTGATAGAGTGTTACGTTTAACTAGTGTCTTAAGTAAGAGAATCATGTTAAGTATTTCAGTAGGGAAAACCTATGTGTAGCTATAAAAAGTGGATTTTAAATAAAATTTGTGCACGTAGTGGTAGAGAATATTTGGGGAGTAAATGGATCATTCCTTCGTAATTTTTAAGTAACTTGAAATATCCAGGAGCATGTTTCTTGCATGTGTGGCTTTAGCGACCACAGATCTCCGAGCTAGATTGATCGTTTTTTCAATGGCCTTGCGATCAATCACTATAATCTTCGACTATCGACTAACCTTAGTCATTTCTGTTTTTCGGGTTTTGCTAAGCTAATTTAGAATAAGTCTGAATTCCGCATATTATCGTGTGTGAACTTTTAAATTACAGCTGTTAGTTAATTGTACATTTGTTTAAACAATGCCATTCATTCAAAATGCAGTAATAATTTCATTGAGTAATTGCTATAATTATTTTCGTCAGCTCTTCGAGGCATATCAGTGTTCGTAATTTGTTTCGTGCTATGGGTAGATTTGAATTGTTAAATAGGAAGTTGTACGAAGTATTATTGCCGAAGTAAAAACCGCCAACATGGGTCGTCATACGGCGAAACTTTCGGTAGAATTGTGTATCGCAGTATATTAAGATTTTCTAGTTATGATGAAATAACTTAAAAAAAAAAAAAAATCCTATATGTCCCAGAAGAAAATTCACTAAATTGGAAATTTTCCTTTTAGAACTAAATTGTAAACTATTAGAGTTGCAAGATCAAAATGAGTTTTAGTCGAGTTTTCATAGTCTACAAGACGTTCAGTCCAAATTTAAATGTGAGCTATCTTTGTAACATAATTGAGCTCGGAAAACAAAGATGCACTCTTTATAAATTGCATGTCTGGTTTTGCTTTCGCGTTCGGCGGAAAATCAGTGGCCGAAAATCTATTATTCAGTTCCAGTAAAATTGTTTTGCAAGATAAATAAATGGTCTTGAGCTAATACTTTTGGTAAACTGCAGCAAAATTTTGTGGAAACAGTGCTCATTTTGTATGTTAAATTAAAAGTACTCTTTCTATGTTCCGTTGTACTGTAATTAAAATAATTGTCTTACAACATTTTGAAATAACTTTTTCTAATGATTAGCATTTTAATCTGTATGCGCGTGCGTAATTGGTAATAGGTCTAAAATGTGTATGAATTATACCATAATGTTTCGTGTTTAGGTGTATTGAAAAGTGTTTAACTTGAGTTGAAGTTTCGCGGAAAACGCTGTACAATATCATTGGCAATGAGTAGTGTCTGATCAATTACATTAACTGACAAGAGGAAGCATAAAATGTTTAAGTTTAGTATATGTAAATTAGCAACTTTGACGTGAGTGTTTGAAAATTGAACGGAAGCAGTTCAAGTAAGATGTTTCAGATCTAATAAAGTAATGTAATTATGTAATAAGAATAATTTGCAATTAAAACCATTTAGCGTTTGAAAGAATACATAAAAGTGAGGCCCAAGTTTTATCTGTAAAGAATAGTGGCTATGTAAACGTGGCAGATATTTATCTAAATGTGGCTTTTAAAAATCTGAAGGGCAGATTGTTCGTGGAATTTCTTGACGGTTTGAGCATCCATACTTGGTGTATTAACGGTTACTGAGTGACATCACGCGAGTGAAATCCTTCGTGATCGTTTAAAGGGCCTCACACAGATTCATGTGATTATTTGGGAAGTGCACACCCAAAATAATTACTGCAAGACGGATCCAAACTGCCTAATAAATACACTAGTATGTGAAATTGGAATTGTGCGTTCGGCTATACGACCCATTTAAGGTCAAGCCTAGTCACAGAGGAATAGTGTACTACGCTGAAAGAATCGGAATTTTACGTGATAGTCTGGTACCCCAATATATTTAAAAATGATAAATACAGTAGCAACGATACAAAGGTGAATACTTCATTGTTTAGGCGATGACGGTGGCGAAGAGTTTTGTATCAGTGAAATTATTATGTTTGTTGAGTAAAGCATGCATGCATAAGGAAACTAATGATATGGTAAAGAAGGGGACTAATGAAGAATATTTGTTGTTTAATATTGTGAGTGATGGGTATACATGATATTGAACTGGTGCTATTATCATGAAAAATAAATGAGATATGGGTCCCGTAAAGCTGCAGTAGGGGGAATAAAGTAAAAGTGAAACAAATATTATTGACAACGTGCTATGCAATAGTGGTTGAGCGTCTCAGGAACTCACTAAGCATAGTTTAGAATGGAGGCAAATAGTCACGGAAGCGTTAAGTATGCCTAAGGCTACTAGAATGCTTTTTTGTTTTGGTCAGATGGGCGGAGTAGGAGCGAGGTGTCTAAGATTGTCCAGGCGGAAACGCTTACACCAAACTCGGGAGACGAGTGCTTAGATGAGTGGGGACGCCTACTTTTCAGAACAAGCTACTACGTCATAATCCCCTAGCTACTTCCATGCTCAACATAAAAAAATAAAAAATAAAAAAAAAATAAAAAAAGTTTCAAAATGAGTTAGACATATAATCCTCCATGTCGAACAACGTTGTGTAAAATGCGTAAAGGGCGGAAATGGGAAATCAGGACTAATCATCCAGATGATTTAGTACCATACGATCTAATTCCGCGAGCCAAAGCACCAGATAAGCGGTTAAACGTGAAAGTGTGAGCACGCCACATAGATGAAGTAGAATGATGAGTCAGATAGTGTTAACAGAAAACAGAATGTGAGCCACGGTAAAGAATACATAACTGATCAAGCACGATAGTAAACATAAGCCACCGAGTAGTGAATTTGTAAGAACTAACGAAATGAAGTCGGAAGTAAGATTGTAACGTACAACATGCTATCAATTACACGATCTCTCGAGGATACAAGTTCTGGCAATTCTGGAAGAAATAACTGTAAACATTTTACATCTTTTTAGAAATGTTTAACAAATATCTTTTATACCTTTCGTATTGAACGAGTATACGCATTTCCGTCTTCACCACTACATTACTTTTAAATTGAATTTTGGCGATTAAATTCTAATTATTCTAAAGGAGTTAATATCAACCTTAGGTTTGAAAGATGAAGTGTACGATGTCATGTGAAGACAGGTTTGTCTTAGTACACTGTAGGTGAGAGGTGATGATCGGTAATAGGTCAGTCAACAATGGAAATACGGCTGTTCCTATGAAGTGACGGGTCCTATAGTAGGTTGCCCTAGGGATAGTAAAATAAACCCGTGGATAGAATTGAGAGGTAGGACAGTGTTACAACAAACAATCTCTTTAGCTGACATAGTATCATAGCCGAAATTACTAGAAAAGTGTAGTTAAGTCTTAAAGAATATTTTTCTTCCGGAAAAAAAAAATTCACAGTTTAATTTAATTTTTCTCTTCTTGCATCAGCTATCTTAATTAATTAGGGATCGAGATATTAAAGTAAATCACCAAGACTGTAACTAAAACTGTTTTGATAATTCGTATGCATTAAACTTGTATGAGTACGGTGACCTACAAGGAAAAGTGCCAGTCAGTAAATGCGAGTGGCGGGAGAAACCGCACGTAAGCAAATAGTACTCCAGCGAGGAATGTAAACAAGCGCGAAATGTAAAGCTCAGTACACTGTAACAGCTGACCGGGAGACAAGAGAGAATGACCTGGAGATAATAAGCCAGCGCAATAGGGAAAAAACAGAAGCTATAGAGAAGCGAAGATTTAATGTAAGAATGTAATGATAATACGGGGACGAAAGAAGACCACTAGGTTGGAATGACTAGCTAGCAAGCAAGGTACCAAACAGATAAAAAAAAAAAAAAAAATAGAAAACTTAGAGGAAAATACTGTTATGTTACTAGGTAGAAAAACAAATCAGCTCTCATGTGTGATTTTATTTCTGTAGTTCATTTCGTTATATTTGTAAATCTAACAATCTTTTTACTTTAGCTACACCATTTCATTTCAGTAACTTGCCAATTGCAGAGCTAGTAATTTATGAAAACTTGGAAGTAATTTTAAAATTGAAACAAAGTATTCTTATTTAATTCAAATTAATTTCAGAGAAATGTTATGCACTTTTTCTATCCAACGGCACTAAACTTTATTCGGTTGCAAAATAGTGGTATATCATTTCCAATTTGTGCTGATATTTATTCATATTCATTTTGTCTTGAAATTTGTTAACAATGGACAGCATTCCATGCTTACAAGAAATCTGTCAAAAATCGTATAAAAATACAAGAACTTGTTACTGCTTCCATATTACGATTTTGCAGCTTGATAACGATCGAGCATGGTGCCGTCAGCCTCAACAGATGCCTGTGCAACCCAACACTGCATCGTCAGCAGCTGACAGCGCAACGAGTGACTGAACCTGTGCCGACACGAACTTTTAACGAATGAGTACAATGCGTTTCAATTAATCTTTTCTTTATTATCAGAGCCTATTAATTTTCAAGGAATATTTCATTCATTTATTATCATCTTATTTTTATTTTCTAATGGTGGATATATTTTGATTCAGAATTTTTCATACCTTTGAGGAATTAGCCTATTATGCAGCTAGAGATTTAATTTCGTTGACACATCAGTAAGATTGTGTGAGATAGTAAATTCTTAAGAGGATTGTGAGTTGGTTAAGTGTTACAAGTACTAATTGTATTGTTGAAAGAGATTATCCAAGGGATCACACTAAAAATAACTACTTAACGACAAATTGAAGAATTATTAAATTCATATTTCAATCATAGAGCTTTAACATTAATGAGCTGATTATTCAAGATTTCTATATTGTTTATTTTCAGTTCCTATATAAGTAAATTTGAAAAATGACTTAGTACATCATTTGTTAAAAAGTTCTTATAAGTATTGTAACTTCACTCGCAGTTCATACCATTCATAGATTCTTTAATTACCAGAAACTCTGTTACCATATGTTTCATGTCATATGCAAAGACAAAACTTTATCAAATATTTAATGGAAGCGTTACCACATGAAATGAACCGGTAGCAAATTCATAATGATTTTATATTTTTTTTCTTGAGAACTATTTTGATTTAAATTGTATTCAACATTCAGATACAAATCTCTAATGATTTTGTTTAACTGCAGGTTTGGAACGACCAGCACAAGCAAGAATTTGAATTTCATTCACAATTTAACTTTGTTGCAGAAACTTTGTAAACCGGGAAAGTGGAATCCACACTTACACTGGCTAGAGTATTATTTAACAACATAGTTTCAGTTTTATTTTGATAATTTTGGAGACTCTTATTTTTACTGCAAAGAAGGGTTATTTTATTCAGATTCATATTTCAAGTCCTGAAATTTGAAGATACGGGACATATCTTTCCCGAAGAGGGGAGGTATTGTAATGGTCGTTTTGGGCTTTATTATTAAGTAAGAATGATTTTATAAATGTTGGAGACATTGGCGAAGCTAGAGTGAAGAGTTGCAGTCACTCAGCGCAGACGCAAGCAAAGTCGTTGCCCCGTTCAGGAATGCTGAATAGCATGTCAGCAATACCTTCTTGTGACGCAAATCAGAGCCGAAGTGGGCCCTGTACAACCAGTAAATCATTCTATTCGTTACCAGCGAGCTTAGGAGAAACATCGGGTAGCGAACCGCTAGCCTAAAGCTTAGCCGCCCTGCCTCGGACGTCGTAACGATCTTAAGTTCCATCCAGTATTAATAGACTGACTTTCACTTAATATCTTCTACGATCAGACTAGAGATCCAGTAGAATAAGTGTGGACTCTACTTCTCGGTATCATCGTCAAATGTACTATAGGCAGCTTGATTCCATTAAACCGTTTATCCACATTCCGTCTTGATTATTTGAGTATATAGTATTCCAATAGTAAAAGGGTCGTGACCTTCACGTGGTGTCAGACAATCCTGATTGAATTAATTGGTTAGCTTGCAAGAAGTCAAGATGGTATCCGGAAGAAGATAAGAAGAGGAGATAAACGCTGAGGTCAGTCACATGTAAAGCCACATTCCCCATTGATGGTCAAAACGCCCAACGCAGTCACCTAACCACAAGGCCAGCCCGTTACAGTTCCAGTCCGTAGATATTGATCGAATATTCAGCATTTTGCCTCTCAAATTTAGAAATGTCTGACAATTTTACAAGGAAATCTGTGCCTGCAAAATATAATTCGTACTTGGAACATGCTTTAAAATACTTGCTAACTATTTGCGCGTCTTGTTGCACCTGTTCCTGAAATTCCCGGATCGTCCAGAGAAAACAACGTTTATCACCGTTTTGATCATTGACAATTGCTTTATTTGCTTGGATATCGGATGGTAGTGCTATAACTGAAGAGCCCCGATACAGCAGTTCGAATTTAGCTACATGGTTATCGAGGGAATTGATTTTATTCAGGCATTTACCACTATCCTGATCTTGGAATTCACTAAATCTCTTCTTGATATCTTGAAACACAAAGACTTCATACCATTCTTTCAGGGAAGTGCTTAATGTAAGCTCGCGCATCTTAGGCATAAAAAAACAAATATGGGCAAAGTTAATATCATTGTTCTTCTGAATTTAGAAAAGGCGATCCAACCACATTTGGTTTTGCAGCCGGTGTTGAAGGATTTGAAATAATCGCGGAAATCTCCTCTATTAAAATGCTAAAACATGTTCTTATAAATCTGATTGAATCTTTGAAATTTTCAGAATTTTTAATATTGAAGTGAAATAATCTGTTCCCGTAAGCACTCGCCCTGATAGTTGGTTTTAGACGCGCAGCATTCGACTCACCTGTTTGCCACACATTAACGCCGAAACCGATAGCTTGCGCATTGGGCAGCCACAGTGATGAAGGGTCATAGGTGGCCCAGAGAGCCTCAGTGGGTGACAGCGTCGCCAGCAGTCTAGTGGGTCTGCCCTCGCGCTGGTTCTTGCTTGTGGCGTTACCACTGGGTATGCCTCCGCTGTCGTAATTGTAGGTATACACCTTAAAGCATCCAGGTCCGGTGGTGACATTGGCGTATAGCCATCTGCAAATATAAAACAACAAAGTTTAGATTCATGGTTACAAGTGTAAGACAGAAATCAACAACAACAAAAAAAAAAAAAATTGAAAAATAAATTACCTGTAACTTTCATCATTTTGGATGGACCATCATCTAAAAGTATCTTTCTTTTTTGGTCAATCTCTGTTAGACCTTTAACAAACAAAAAGTTACTTATACATTGATAGGAAATAATAATAAAATAAAAAACTTTTAAACATTCCATTCATAAGGATTAGAGAAATTATTTTATACTTTTTAGTCCGTTATCAAAACATGGTACATTATTAAGTGTTTTATTTTATTATTATTTTGTGCTTTTTAGCTTTTTATTTGGGTGAAAATTTCTAATTGAATTTAAATACTTTGATGACATAATCACAAAGACATGCTACAAAACTCCAGTTTTTTTTAATAGAAAACATTTAATTCAGGTATTTCCATCCTTGACAAATAAGGAACAAAACAAAAAAAGAATTATGCATATCCATCGTTTGAATCATAAGTTATGGTCTTGAATTCGAACAAAAATCCAATAGAAAAAAGCACTTTTAGTTTTGCCAGAATTCCTCAGGCAGCATTTCCAATTTTTCTTTCCCTAAAAACATTTTTCAGACTACTGCAATCATTTCAGATAAAATTAGGCAAATCGGTCCCTATAAAATGTACTTTCAGTTGCTACCGAATTTTACGGACAACTTTTCAATTTTTCTTACCTTATTCAGACTATTAAAGACATTTAAAAAGTAGCTAAATTGATCCATAGAAAAAAGTACTTTCAGTTTTCCCCGAATTTTCTAAGCAACTTTACCAATTTTTCCTTCTTTAAAAACCTTATTTGGACTATTACGAAATTTAAAAAAAGAATTAGCAAATCAGTACACAAAAAGACTTTCAGTTTGCTTCGAATTTTCAAATTTTCCAGGCAACTTTTCCAGTTTTTCATTAACTAAAACCCTTATTCGGACTATTACAAACATTTAAAAAAAAATAACCAAATTGGTCCAGAGAAAAGCGTACTTTAATTTTTTCCCGAATTACTAAATTTTTCGGACAACTTTTCCCATTTTCATGCATTGTCATCCAGTTTTGAGCTATGGTCAAAATTTCAGGTCTCTAGCTCATCGAAAAGTTGGTTTAAAATCAATTACAAAATTCCACCTGGACAGACAAAGCCCAAAGTGAGTTAATAAAAATATTTTAATAAAATAATAAGATCTAACACCACTAGCAAAGTGCCCACTGGTTCATCCTTAAAAATGTTCTCCTGATTCAAGAGCAGAGGCTCTTTGATAATATTTTTAACAAATGCAGAGAGTCAGACACACACGGTAAAAATATCTACAGTACAGAAAAATTGTAAAGAATTAAAATTTACCATTAGTGGCCCTCACTGGCTCAGGACAGTCTGGAAAAATAGGGGGAATAAATCAGCCTTAATACATAGCTAAATCAAACTAATTCTGTTAAGAAAACAAAATTTAACTTACAATTCGCAAAATACGGCGCCAGCTCAGAATAGATGGTGAAAGACGTATCTAAAATAAAAACAATTTTTTTTAGTACTAAACTGGAAAACAACAAATAAATTAATTTCATACAGACAAAAACATACCACTAGCAAAGGCACACACAGGCTCCCCATCTAAAATATTCACTGGAGTGGATATCACTGATAGCTCTACAAAATTAAAATTAAATCTGTAGTATCAAATAAATGACAAATTATCTACAGCAAATGTAGTCTACTCATTTCAGGCCAAACCTTACTACTCACTAGGTTATCATTGAAAATGTTTTGAAACAGAGAAAAAGAGAAACAGGTCTTAATACATATCGAAAGTTTAAACTAATATAGCAAACAAAAAGGAAATTAACTTACGGTTTACGAAAAAAATTATCAATATCCGCGGCAGATAACACGGGGAGATCCGTAAAAAATAATTAAATATTTACTAACAATAATAAACAACAATTACCTAATATTTAAAAATATTTTCTCGTAAATAACTGATTAGTTATTGTTCTCACATTAGCACTAAATAGTATCGAATTGTGAAAATCAATCTACAGGTTAATTTTGAAGTCTACAACCGTAAGTATTATTTTGTTGGCTTTTAAGTAGTTTTCACCTAGTTATTATTTACAACAAAGAGATTGAATAGTAAAAACTACAAAAAATCAGTTAACCGAAGATTAATGTTTTCATTTATCAGATTAGTAATTAAATTTCAGATACATAGAATTTCGTAATTTAACCCTACAGTTCGTTTGAAAGCTAACAGTAGGTATTGTTTTGGGGAAAATCGTGGCTGGTAAGTATGGCGCCTGTCGCAAAATGTGGTTAATGGTTTGGATTGCAGTGGGTGTAAAGAGTGGTTTCACTGGGAATGTAGGGCAATGGGAGAGAGAAAATTAAATGAGGTTCTTCAGTGGTATTGTCCGCTCTGTTTTAAGGATAAAATACTTTCAGGACAGGATAGTACAATTTCAGAGCATGATCAGGTGAATGGGCAAAACGATCAGAGAAATGAGTGAAAGGGTCAAGATCCTTGAGGCTTGGCATGTAAGGGTTCAGCCTTTGGGGCCTCAGCCTATAGACGCTCAGCCTGTGGAGGCTGTGCCTGTGGAGGTTTTGCCTATGGAGGCTATGTCCATGGAGGGCGTGCCTTTGGATGCTGAAAGTAGAAATGTTGGGTTTAGTGAGGAGAGTGAGAAGGATAGTTAGGAAATGATAGCAGGTCCTAGGGGAAATATGGTTAACAGAATAAAGATGTTTGAGACTCCAGAAATTGTGGGGAGAAATAGGTTTGACCTGCCACCAGAGTCAGATGGGGAAGAGCCTCGGATAGATGTAGGAGTAGATAAGGTGCAGCAGGCCTACAGGAATATAGGTCTAGAAAGAAAGAATGGGAAGAAAAATGATCTACTATTAGGTAGTAGCCATGGGAGAGGTGTACATCCTCTTCAGGATCTGTAGGCACAGGCTTCCAGGTCACAAGCGTTTTCAAACCCAGTGCACCATTAGGTCAGGTAATAGAGGATATAGGTTCACTTTATAGGAGTTTCACTAAGGACGATAGATTAGTGATAGTGGGAGGGGCGGGGAATAGTACTGATAGAAATACGAGTATAGAGAGAGACCTGACGAAGGTGGTGAAGGAGGCGCAGCATACCAGGCTGGAACTCATGCAGGTTCTGTAAGTGGCCATGATCGGCCACAGTTGAACCAAGCTGTGAGGTAGGTAAACGTGGAAACGGAGATGCTACTTGGAAGAGGCATTAGTTCTGTTTTGGGAGTTGTACCTGTGAACACCATTGGTAGCTGGTGTTTTACTAGGCATGGCCTACACCTAAATAGAAGGAAGAAGGGAGCACTTTCTAAGTTGTTAGCTAAAGCTGTAAGGGAGCCCACTTCCAGTTATGATGGGGTCAGGGCTGTGCCTTTTCTAGGTTAGGGGTTGCTGGTGAGGGGATAAAAATAAATGATCGAAGGGATACTGGTTGAAGATGCACTATGGGAAAAAATAAAAATGCTAAAGAAACAGATGCAGCTATTGAAATAATAACGGAGTTAGGTACTTCTGGAAATACAAAGGTTAATGCTGAAAATACCACAGAGCCAACTGTAGAAGTATAATGAACAAAGTGACAGAATTTGCAAACTTAATAGAGATACATGAACCACAAGTGATTATAGGGATAGTCTTAGTTAAAACAAGGAGTGCTAAACAATGAGGTTTTCCCTGAAAGTTAGTGTACTCAGAGGATCAGTTGGTAGAGGGGTATTCATACTGGTTAGCAAAGATTACTATAGTTCTCTAGCGTTCATAGATAATGACCATGAATTACTAGGGATAGATTTTTGGGGCGATAAAAAAGAAACATCAGATTCTTGGAGATAAACTAAATTCACAGTTCAGGGGTGAGCATCAGTGGCGTAGCTAGGCCAACAAGGGCCCCGGTGCAAAAAAATATTATGGGCTACCTTTTTTTTTTGCTTTGTGTTGCTGGTAGGGTCTCCCTGAGCATGAGCAATGAGGGCCTCTTAGTGAGAGGGTTCCCTGTGTCTCAGGGGCCCCCTTACTGCGTTTGGGAGTCTCCAAAGGTGCCCTTGGGGGCCCCCTCAGCGTTAGGGGCCCCGGTGCACTGCACCGCCTAGCCCCATAGTAGCTACGCCCCTGGTGAGCATTGTTGGAGGGGATTTAAATTTACCAGGTGTTAACTGGGTGGGAAATAAGATAAATAACACAAGGAAATAGAGATTTGCGAATGCCTTAATAAGGGAAGTAGGTTTTATACAAGTGGTAGATCAAAATACAAGGGGACCAAACATGTTGGATATGTTTCTAATAAAACCTGATGAAAATCTTATAGGGTGTCAAGTCACTGAAGAAATAAGTGATCACAATGCAGTACTGATGGATATTAGGGGATTCAATAACCAGTGGCCGAAATAGAAGGGGGAAAAAGGTATAATTACAAAAAGGCACAGACTTTAGAATTGAAGAGATATTTCGAGGAAAGGTTCAGCAAATGGAAGGATTGCATAAGTATAGTGGAGGCAAAATGGGAAGAGTTTATGGAGATAATAAAAACGGGTGAGCAAATGTTTATTCCAAAGCAGAAAATAGATGTACAGATTCTACATATTACAATAGAGAGGTGAGAAGGTTAAAAATGCTAGCGATATGGGAACACAACAGAGTTAAGAGATAGGATGGCAGTAGGGAGCACTTAAAAGAACTAATCAAGCAATTAATAAGAGCAAAGAGAGAAGCAAAGAATGGGTTTATGAAGGATAGTATTGGTGCCGGAGGACCATTGAATGATGCATCTAGACACTTCCATGACTATATTAGAAAACTGAGGGGAAGGTATTCAGACCATTATAGGTAAGAATGGAGTTGAAGTCACTGAGAATTTTAAAATTGCATGGATATTGAGTGACTGGCAGGGCCGGCGTTAAGGGGGGGAGGGGGGGTAAGCGGGTCAAATGTACCCGGGCCCACCAGCTGATGGGGGGCCCCGATCACCGGCTGTAGGGGTCCCCAGGCCAGAAACGAATAATCTGCCAAAAAAGAGAGAGAGAGAGAAAATGTCGCCCATCTTACCCCGGGTCCGAAATTCCTAGTGCCGGCCCTGGTGACTGGTTTAGTGATACAACTAAGGACAGTTATCCTGTGATAGGAGTGAATGAATCAGAGGAGAGTATCTCTAAAAGTATAAATGAGGAAATGACAAAAGTTGAAATAAATTCTCAGGAAATTATGAAGGAACTCAGAAAGCTAGAAAAACGTAAAGGGGCTGGCGTAGATAATATTAACTACAGATTTATTAAAGATTGTGGGGTGTGATATTGTACCTTACCTTGAAATTTTATTTAAAATGAGTTTGGAGTCTTACTGCATACCAGAGGATTGGAAAAGGGCGATAGTAGTACCGGTTCATAAAGGAGGGGTTACAAATAGGGTTGAAAATTGACATCAGTGGTAGGCAAAATGAGAGAGAGATTGATATGCAACTATATCAGAAATGTCTATGAGGAAAGAAACTGGTTTTCAGATCGACAAAATGGCTTTAGGCGAGGATATTCATGTGAACCTCAGATGGTGGGCTATATGCAAGATATTTCAGACGAATTGGAC
Organism: Vandiemenella viatica; assembly: GCA_031002005.1. Classification (NCBI taxonomy): domain Eukaryota; kingdom Metazoa; phylum Arthropoda; class Insecta; order Orthoptera; family Morabidae; genus Vandiemenella; species Vandiemenella viatica. The sequence goes on along the minus strand of CM061920.1, from coordinate 351,018,511 downwards.
AAGGCAGGCCAAGTTGATAGTGTGGCAAGAGATCTTTCTAAGGCGTTTGAGAGAGCGATTCATAAATTGGTCTTAAATAAACTTAAATCTATTGGATTGGATGAAAAAGTTACTTGCTGTTTAGAAGAATTCTTAAAAGCCAGAAAGTAAAGTGTTAAAGTAGGAAATACATTATCAAAAGAGGTGGGAGATGGGAGTGCCACAGGGTAGTGTATGGGGATCGTTGCTATTCATAATTCTAAAGAATGACTGTGTTGATGGGTTACGGTCAGAGTCTAGGTATTTTGCGGATGATATAACGGTTTACAATTGGATCAAAACAGTTGAAGACTGAACAGCTGCAGGCTGAACTGGATATAATATCTAAATGGGTAGGTCAGCATGGAATGAAGATAAATGCCAAGAAAAGTCAGCATAATAGGTACACGGATAAAAAAACAAAAGATTAATTACGATTATAGGGTGGGGTCAGAATCGCTCGTTGAAAGCTTGAAGTCTAAATATCTTGGCATAACGTTTGATAACAAACTCGATTGAGCAGAGCACATTGGGCAGGTGGTAGTAAAAGGTTACAAAATCCTTCATTTACTGGGGATGGTGAGGAGAGGATGTACAAGAGAATTTAGGGAGTTGGGTTACAAAACTTTGGTCAGACTATTGGTTGAATATGGTGGCGCTGTTTGGGACCCACATTTTGTTTATCAAATACAGGAGTTGGAAGGTGTGCAAAGAAGAGCAGCTAGATTTATTTGTTGAAATCATCGCAGGACCCAGTCAGTAAATGATATGATAAGGGAGCGGGATTGGCACTCATTGGAGGAAAGGAGGAGGGTGAAGATAGTGCTGGGAATGTATAGGGCATATGTTGGTGATGGTGCTTGGAAGGATATTGGTAAAAAAAATTAGGAACATTGCATGGAAGGGTAAAGACGACCATGACCACAAGCTTGCACTCGATTTCATGCATGTTGGTAAGGGTGTCAGGGACTGGAACAAATTTCAAGTGTAGTGATGAATAATTTTCCAAAAACGCTTAAGGAATTTAAAATTAAGATCTGTAAATCAGAACAGTGAATGGGAGAGGAATTTAACATTCCAATTATAAAAGAAAATTTAAAAAAATATTTACATAAAAAGGCAGGGGCGGATCCAGGGGGGCTAGGGGGCTCAAGCCCCCCCCCCAAAAAAATGTATCTAGGTCCACCTCCGACATTGTAATCTTGGAGACTTTTTTTTTTTTTTTTTTTTTTTTTTTGTAACTCTTCGGATTTGAGGCCCGAGGAGGCTAATAAAGACTACCCATGACCGACTGAAGCCCCCAAAACCAAAATCCACTGAAGGCAAGCCCTCTGAACCAATATCACTCAAGCCAAGGCCCCCCCCCCCCAAACCAAAATCCTGGATCCGCCCCTGTAAAATGGGGGTAAATGGTTGACTGCGGGAATTGCCACCGGAGTGTTAGCTCCATCGCAATTAAATTAATAACACTACACAGGAAAGGTGACCTGGAAAGCATTTTGAAAGAAGAACGCAAAATTTGAAGAAAGATCCTTGGCCCAGAGAAAACAGATGACGGATATAAACTTAAATCTTGAAAAGCAACAGAGACAATGTCATAAAATTGTGACGTACATAGAACAGCTAAAAAATATGCCCTGGGTCCAGCAGATCAAAAAAAAAAAAACCCAGGAAAATCCCACATAAAACTTATTAGAAATCATAGACAAACAAACGTACAGAGAAAAAATTAACAAATGGGAAGTACCGCCAGAGAATTTTTAAGGCTTTGCGTGATCCGACAGGGTCCAATTGTAGATAATAATAATAATATTTAAAGTTATTGAATATTACCTGCTTCAGACTGTGATTGAGACATTGTAGCAAGCGAACGACAAAACGTATACTGCTAGAACCACACCCGGTGAGTGACTGCTGACACTGAGACCGTGCTAAGGGGGCATCCAAAATTACGTGAGGTGTTTTTCCGGATTTCTGGACCCCCCCCTCCCCCCTGGTGAGATTTGGTGAGATCTGGCCAGACCCCCCCCCTCTGGTGAGATCTGGTCCGTGAGAACCCCCCCCCCCCTAGAAATCGCCCTGGAAACTTTTTTTAGGTCACACCTAACGTTTTTGACGAAATACCCTCCTAAAATCGACTTTGCCGCAAATTTGAGACCTTTCTTTTTTTTTGGCTCTACTGTCCCCAAATTTTTCGCAAAATCTCACGTGAGATTTCCGTAGACCCCCCCCTCCCCCTTGGTGAGATCTGGTGAGATTCGCCGGACCCCCCCCCTCCCTATTTCACCTCACGTAATTTATGGATGCCCCCTAACTAGTATAGGGTTATTTATACCAGCGGGTAGCCAACATGGCGCGCCCGCATTGCACGCCACAGTGGTAGCGAGGCAAGAAGAAAATACATGCAAAAATAAGTAAATGAAGATAAAACTACCTACCTATAAAACTACAGACCCGCATCCTCAGTAATGCTCATAACCCAACTTTTTTCTTGATTCCTACATCTGTTAATGATCTAAACGTTAGTAATTCGATAAATATTTATATACTAGCTGTTACCCGCGACTTCGTACGCGTGGAGTTTCATTGCCAGAATTGGATATAGAAAACTGTTAGTAACGTAAGATTTGTCCCAAACAACACCGAGTCGACATAATATGATGGAAAGCCATCATTATATCATCCTATCGTCTAATCTGTCTCATGAAGAGAATCAATTTACAACATATTTAAAAACAGAAAAGTAAGCGAAGGTGCGGGGATGTGTGTGTGTGGGGGGGGGGGGGGGTTAACTGATGGCAGCTTATTTCAGCTTGGTTTTTTCTTCTTTATTCAACTGAGCATCTGAATCTTATAATCTAATAGCAGCACATTGTCTTCTAGACCTGCACCTTAGGCCAGGTTTACGTCCGTAAGGCATGTCAAAAAGGAAGACAAATTGGTGCCAGAAACTTTTATACAGACACAAATGAATAGTACAGTGCAGAGCAAATTGACTTCTATACTAAATAATAAGTTTTGTTTCTTATCGAAATTTATTAACAAATCAAACACTAACAGACTGCGCTACTGAGCAACCAACGTAACATTACAGACTAACACACGAATCTGTCTGTCTTTCATCATTCGATAAGTTCTTAAAATTTCGTGACTAAAACTGTTATTCATATCGAAAAAATGTCCTGTGTCCTTCCTACACTATTTCATTGTTAAATTCCATCAATATTGATATAGCCATTTAGTCGTCAAAACGTAACAAAAAGACAGAAACTTACTTCCACAATTATAATATAGTAGCTGGTACCCACAACTTCGTTCGTGATTGTAAGTATTCATATTGACAGCTGTAGACATCTAACCACCATAGTGCACGATGGGAGACTCGATACTATTACCACACACAAATACCAGTCTTCTGCGCTATGTAGTTCCGGCAGCAAAGTAAAATTTACGGATACACACAAGTCTTTGGATGAAATACGAAAATATTCATGATCGACCAATTTCAAACACCATATCTCACACACTCCCACAGTTACCGAATTTCGGCCAACGTTGTGATCGATGGGTGACTCTGTGTTACTACCACACAAAAACGCCGGTAATCTGCGATTGATAGTTTTCACTCAAAAGTGATACACCGTGACACATGCGTCTTTGGCAGAAATATGAAATTGCCGCAGGTCGACCATTTTCATCCCCCATATCTTCCACACCCCCATAGCTACAGACATCTAACAACCATAGTGCACGACAACAGACACGATTCTACCACCACACATAAACACCAATGCTCTATGCTATGTAGTCGTGGCAGAAAACAGAAATCTCGGAGACCACATGCCTTTCGTCAAAATATGAAAAAATCCTTGGTCGGGCCACTTACAACCACCATATATCCCACACAACCACAGTTTCAGAAATACGGCGCTGTTGTGATCGAAAGGTGACTCTGTGATACTACCACACACAAACGCCAAGAGATCTGTGATCGATAGTTTTCGCTGAAAAGTGATACACCATGACACTTTTGTCTTTGGGCAGAAGTATGAAATTGCCACAGATCGACCACTTTCAACCCCCATTTCTCCCACACCCCCATAGCTACCGACATCTAACAACCATAGTGCACTACATGAGATACGATTTTCCTACCAAACACAAACACCAATGCTCTATGCTATGTAGTTGTGGCAGAAAAGTGACATATGCGGAGACAGTCGAAATTCGAAAATATCCTTGGTCGGCCACTTACAACCACCATATCTACCACAGTACCACAGTTTCTGAAAATCGGCCGCTGTTGTGATCGAAAGGTGACTATGTGCTACTACTACACACAAACGCCAGTTATCTGTGATCTATAGTTTTCGCTGAAAAGTGATACACCATGACACTTTTGTCTTTGGCAGAAGTATGAAATTGCCACAGATCGACCACTTTCAACCCCCCATTTCTCCCACACCCCCATAGCTACCGACATCTAACAACCATAGTGCACTACATGAGATACGATTCTACTACCAAACACAAACACCAATGCTCTATGCTATGTAGTTGTGGCAGAAAGTGACATATGCGGAGACAGTCCAAATACGAAAATATCCTTGGTCGGTCACTTACAACCACCATATCTACCACAGTACCACAGTTTCTGAAAATCGGCCGCTGTTGTGATCGAAAGGTGACTCTGTGCTACTACTACACACAAACGCCAGTTATCTGTGATCTATAGTTTTCGCTGAAAAGTGATACACCATGACACTTTTGTCTTTGGGCCGAAGTATGAAATTGCCACAGGTCGACCACATTTCAACCCCCAAATTCTCCCACACCACCATAGCTACCGACATCTAACAACAATAGTGCACTACATGAGATACGATTCTACTACCAAACACAAACATCAATGCTCTATGATATGTAGTTTGTGGCATAAAAGTGACATATGCGGAGACAGTCGAAATACGAAAATATCCTTGGTCGGCCACTTGCAACCACCATATCTACCACAGTACCACAGTTTCTGAAAATTGGCCGCTGTTGTGATCGAAAGGTGACTCTGTGCTACTGCTACACACAAACGCCAATTATCTGTGATCTATAGTTTTCGCTGAAAAGTGATACACCATGACACTTTTGTCTTTGGCAGAAGTATGAAATTGCCACAGATCGACCACTTTCACCCCATTTCTCCCACACCCCCATAGCTACCGACATCTAACAACATAGTGCACTACATGAGATACGATTCTACTACCAAACACAAACACCAATGCTCTATGCTATGTAGTTGTGGCTGAAAAGTGACATATGCGGAGACAGTCCAAATACGAAAATATCCTTGGTCGGTCACTTACAACCACCATATCTACCACAGTACCACAGTTTCTGAAAATCGGCCGCTGTTGTGATCGAAAGGTGACTCTGTTCTACTACTACACACAAACGCCAGTTATCTGTGATCTATAGTTTTCGCTGAAAAGTGATACACCATGACACTTTTGTCTTTGGCCGAAGTATGAAATTGCCACAGGTCGACCACATTCAACCCCCAAATCTCCCACACCACCATAGCTACCGACATCTAACAACAATAGTGCACTACATGAGATACGATTCTACTACCAAACACAATCATCAATGCTCTATGATATGTAGTTGTGGCATAAAAGTGACATATGCGGAGACAGTCGAAATACGAAAATATTCTTGGTCGGCCACTTGCAACCACCATATCTACCACAGTACCACAGTTTCTGAAAATTGGCCGCTGTTGTGATCGAAAGGTGACTCTGTGCTACTGCTACACACAAACGCCAATTATCTGTGATCTATAGTTTTCGCTGAAAAGTGATACACCATGACACTTTTGTCTTTGGCAGAAGTATGAAATTGCCACAGATCGACCACTTTCAAACCCCCATTTCTCCCACACCCCCATAGCTACCGACATCTAACAACCATAGTGCACTACATGAGATACGATTCTACTACCAAACACAAACACCAATGCTCTATGCTATGTAGTTGTGGCAGAAAAGTGACATATGCGGAGACAGTCCAAATACGAAAATATCCTTGGTCGGTCACTTACAACCACCATATCTACCACAGTACCACAGTTTCTGAAAATCGGCCGCTGTTGTGATCGAAAGGTGACTCTGTTCTACTACTACACACAAACGCCAGTTATCTGTGATCTATAGTTTTCGCTGAAAAGTGATACACCATGACACTTTTGTCTTTGGCCGAAGTATGAAATTGCCACAGGTCGACCACATTCAACCCCCAAATCTCCCACACCACCATAGCTACCGACATCTAACAACAATAGTGCACTACATGAGATACGATTCTACTACCAAACACAATCATCAATGCTCTATGATATGTAGTTGTGGCATAAAAGTGACATATGCGGAGACAGTCGAAATACGAAAATATCCTTGGTCGGCCACTTGCAACCACCATATCTACCACAGTACCACAGTTTCTGAAAATTGGCCGCTGTTGTGATCGAAAGGTGACTCTGTGCTACTGCTACACACAAACGCCAGTTATCTGTGATCTATAGTTTTTGCTGAAAAGTGATACACCATGACACTTTTGTCTTTGGCAGAAGTATGAAATTGCCACAGATCGACCACTTTCAACCCCCATTTCTCCCACACCCCCATAGCTACCGACATCTAACAACCATAGTGCACTACATGAGATACGATTCTACTACCAAACACAAACACCAATGCTCTATGCTATGTAGTTGTGGCAGAAAAGTGACATATGCGGAGACAGTCGAAATACGAAAATATCCTTGGTCGGCCACTTACAACCACCATATCTACCACAGTACCACAGTTTCTGAAAATCGGCCGCTGTTGTGATCGAAAGGTGACTATGTGCTACTACTACACACAAACGCCAGTTATCTGTGATCTATAGTTTTCGCTGAAAAGTGATACACCATGACACTTTTGTCTTTGGCAGAAGTATGAAATTGCGACAGGTCGACCACTTTCAACCCCCATTTCTCCCACACAACCATAGTGCACGACAAGAAAGACGATTCTACTACAACACACAAACACCAAAGGTCTATGTTATGTAGTTGTGGCAGGAAAGAGAAGTTTACGGAGATACGAATTTTTGGTCGAAATATGAAAACGCTCTGCACTGACCAACTTTAATCATTATGTCTCCCACATCCCCACAGCTATCGGCATTCGGCCAACGTTGTGCACGACAGGAAACTCCATGCTACTTCCACCCACAAACATCAGTGATCTGTGCTAGGTAGTGTTGGCTGAAAAGTGAAATATAGTAAAAAACACGTCTATTTTATATATATATAAGATTACTTGTAGTCTACTTAGTGTCGCTGGCTTTCCAATAGGTGGTGCTACGCGTGGTTTATATAACGGGAAAATTTGTGTTTCGCTTCAATTTTTATAAAGTTGCAGGTGTCTGAAATAGATCTTTAAATATATCTACGTTTACTAACATTGGTGGAAAACCAACGGATTATAGTTACTTTTCGTATTTGTGCTTGGTTTCAATAGTTCTCCGATATTAGTTCAAATTCCAGTGCAAAATGTAATCAGTCATATAGTTATAGCCTGTGGGAGTAGTCGAAACGTCTGAAACTAAGACAACAAAACTGGGGTGGTGGTTTGTAGTTTTACTACGCGCAGAAAAAAATGTGTTGCGGTATGTAATAAGACAAGATTTTCTCAGCTGAGGCGGTGCAGATGTTTTAGTGGTTTGTTTTACATCTCACCGCAAGACAAAACGACCGCGTAATATACTGCCATCAATTGCACGTCTGTCACAGCGGTGAAACAGTATCAGTAGAACCGCTTCACGATTTGCTTCGCGTTCTACAGTTCGAGACTACCCTCACATACTCCAGCAAGGATATGACCAAGGTTTTGCATTCCAGTTCCCGCAATATCCCCATATATATTCCTTTATCTCTGTCTCCAGAAGATGAGGGACTTTCAATTCTCTATTACCTCTCCTTCCCAGTAGAATCTATTATAAAATGATTTGTTAAGATATTTACGCTTTATGTCTTCAACAAGCAATTTCTCCTCCACTTTAAAATAGTGTTGAGGATATCAAAAGGGGTGTGTCATTACGACTTCCGGATAAAGTCCAAGAACAGGTACCGAGTTCTTTCCAGTATTGGTGCAGTAGCAGCGAAATTTGAAAACACATATTATACACTGTTCGCTAAGTTGATGCAGGAGGAATATTGTTTTAACGAAATAATGTTTATAGTCAAGTAATTTTTAAACTGATTCAGTGAAACAATTCCGTTACGCAATTGGTCCACTGTGGATCACAGAATTTCAAAAAGATTTAATACAGCACGCAGCGATCAGAAGATGTTGAATTTGTAAGAAGGAAAAGTGATTCATTCTTTGAATTGGACGTCGAGTTGCGGTATGATGGTAATATCTGCTGCGACGTTTCACCTGAAGCCTCCGTAGCCTACACCCTCTGCGCCAAATTTAGATTAACTACTGATTGTATATTAGCTGTTTGTCAACACAAAAAAAAGGAAACGTTCCAGAAATGTAATTTCGTTTCCATGGCGATTAAAATGCGCTTCCATGCTTTATTCACTCCTTAGCAGGGTTCATTCAGTATCCTGCTAATGAATGGAATATGACCATGGTAAACGACAAGCTAGGGAATTATGTCGTTTCGGCTACAAACGTAATTATATGTCTGGTTCATCTCTATACTATCAGGAGTTAATCTCCATTCAGCCTGAAGATGTTACGAGACTTCGGCAAAACATCTCTGCAGCTCAACGCTCGATTCAACGAATGAGGTTTGACTCTTAAGCTGTGAAAACCCATTAAAAGTGTTTTAAAAGACGCGAGTATTGAGACTGTCCTGTGGCGTGACTCAGCATTTGGCCGGGTGTTGCAGTGACCGTTATTATAGCAGCTAGGCGCCTCGCTTGGGAGAGAGTTCAACGGCCGTGTAGCCAGCTGGAAAACGCTCAAGGTCATCAGAGATTTACCGCCATCTCAACGCGTTCCTCATTAATGCAACCATCGCCAGTGTTGGCAATTCTCAGAATAGCCATACAATCGTGTATTCACAATTCCTTTTTGGGAGAGTAATCGCAATTTCTAGTGTTGTAGGCTACTCAAGATTGCTGAAAGAAATCCTTGAAAGTAACGTTACAATTAGTTCCATTCACCGGGACATTGTGCCACTTATTAGATTTTTCAACATAAACTTGTTTAGTTATTCATCCAAACTGGTCGCGCATATTTTTATTGATTGAAGAAATATTTTTTCAGGATATTATATCCCGGAGGCAATTTATCAAAATACCTAGTTTTATATTATATGAATTTTCCAGTGTTTGAGGTAATTTTGCAGAGTATATCCCAATAAGTATTATAGTTTCTGACTCCTTTAATTAAGAATGAAAAATTTTCCCGTGCTCATATGACTGAAATTAAGTCCTCGTTAGTTTATGCTCACGGCCATCTCTTGTGTTCTAAGTAATAGTCTTAATTCTCCCAAAATGCATCCTGGCCCCATCGCTAATGTATACCTTAAACATCCCCAGCAAACTCTTCCCTCGCCCTCTGAGTACTAATATTAGCTCCTTTTAAAGCACTGCTCTAAATCTGAGCTGTTAATTTTTTAACTACTGAGTAAATGGATAATAGCTATTAGCTATACACATTTACTCGTAGAAATATTAATCGGTCTATAATCGAAATCAGTGAAAAAGATATCGCTTGGGCCTGGCATCGGGAGGAACCGGGTTCGAACCTCCGCCATGTCATACAAATTTTGGCTTACCGAAATCATACCAGTCATTGATGGGATGGTTCCTGCAAAAGGCCATGGTCGAATTCCCTCCCGTTCCTTCTGTACTCTTCTGCCTCTAATGACTTCAACGTCAACTTAAGTGAAACGCATAGTGTAAAATGTAAAAAAATTTGAATTTTTATTTTTTGAGTGAAAATAATCTATAAACTTCCCTGATTACAATATTATTGGGTATAATACATTTCTTCGGTATGTTATTGATGGTTTTCATTAACCCTACACTCTGACGCCACACCTATATTCCATATATTCGTCAATGTTAACTGAAAGTTTAACTTGATTTTTCTCATATATCGAAATTCCGCCATGTTTGTGCAAAACTACACGGTGATAATTTGATTGAAACCTCAAGCATGAATCTCGGGCTCGCCCTATCAAGATGGTGTAAGTTACAAATTTTAGCTTTGCGTATTAAATTTATGCGTATGGTACTGAAATGATTCCATTGCGTACAATAAGGAACATCTGTGATACAGTTATTGTATAATCGGTCGTTATTGCGGAAACCATACGCATATGTATTTTGCTTTTAATATGACCCAGCGTGGTGGGTGAATGGCTAACGTTCTGGCCTCGCATTCGGGAGGACGCGGGTTCGAATCCCCGTCCGGGCATCCAGATTTGGGTTTTCCATGGTTTCTCCAAATAACTCCAGGTGAATGCCGGGATGCTTCCTTCAAAAAGGCCATGGCCGTATTCCTTCCCGTTCCTCGTCCCTAGTCCCATCGCCTCTCATGACCTTAGCCGTCGACTAGGCGTAGAAAAAAAGAAAGCCTTTAATATGTTGATTTTTTTCCTAAGACAAAATTGACTTTCAAGCAGAATATACACTTCAAAACAAATTCTGAATATTTCTTTTGTCTGTTATATGGCACGTTCGCGGACATAACTGCCCGACTTCAAATATTTTTTGCAAAATACCAATATTGCCACAAAGTGTTTATGTTCTTGTTCCTTGTCATGGCTCGTAAACGATAACTTCAAAATCATTAGCGACAGGAGGAGAAGGTGGCGCAACGAAAGGTAAGGCAAGTGGCTCAGGCCTTTTGAAGGAACCATCCTGACATTCTCCTGACGTGAGGAGAGTTTATGTATGTCCTTGCAGTGTAAGCAATAATAGCTCTGCATCTAATTTCTGTTACGTACGCATGTCCGCTTATCAGAGTTTTATACCTTCTGATGTAAGACGGAACCATTACCTAGTATCACTCGTTTACCTGTCCATTACAGTCTCATAAATTCCAAACCCTTCCACTTATAAATTCAGAACAGTGCATTATTTTAGTTTTTTCTAACCTTAATACGGTTATCACTTAAACTTTCTAAAAATCAAGTAACGTTTATCTATAATACTATGGCTATCAAATGAGGTAACCCACCGACTTCCAATGTGTTTGGATTTTTTGTTATTCTTGCACTATATAGATGATTTTTTCAGTAAAAGTAACATTAAAAATTTAGTTCGTTTACTCTGGAAACTGTTGATCTGAAAACTTTAAAACAAAATGTGCAACAAGATTACAAAACAAAAAAAAAACTTATAGAAATGTTTCTGGAGTTAATTATTTTCATAAACTAACTAAAGCAGATTTTTTTTAAAAAATCTTACCCCTAACAAACATTTTTTTTCGCACATATCATTCGACAGAGAATTTTTATGAATCAAATAGTAAATAAATTGTAAAAATATTCGTTTTGGAAATTTACATAATTTTTGGAAGACCCGCCCTAATTTTTCAACTGAAATTTTTTGTATTTCATTTACTTACGCAATTTGAAAGACAATTTCGCAGAAAACTTAATTTAAAAATCTCTTTTCGTCGACTTTATAAAATATATATAAATATTTTAATTTATTTTATTTAAGTGGTACAGTGACCTCGACGGAACCCAAGTTGGTGCAGGGGTTATGATCAGGGTCACGATGTGCATATCGAGGCGCTTAAAAAGTAAACGTTTGAACAAGCATTTTACGTTGATATGCAATTTACGTACAGAACCCTCGGCGCAAGAGGGGAACTCGCTATTTAAGCCGCGTATACACTTGAGCATTTGCCCCGAATGAGCATACGGGTTGAGAGGAGGGGGTGCGCACGGCCAACCCCCGCATAGCAGTGGGCCACTGTGTTCGGACCCCATGCGGCCCGAACAGGGAACCCAGTCTGTTTTGCGCAAGTGCTGAGTACACTGCAATGGTTAACCGGAATCTGACCGTCGCCAGTTATTGTTACATGTATTTGTTGCAGTGTTCGAACAAGAAATCGAGAAAGCGGTGGTGGAGAAGAAAACTGTTTCAAGAGAGGTTCAACGCTTTACTATTAAAAACAATAGGACAGGAAACAAATGAAAACTTTAAAAATTTTACAAGAATGTCACCTGAGGATTTTCAGTTTATATTGAATAGTGTCAGGACTACAATTGAGAGGCAAGACACAACATTTGGAAAATCCATAACTGCCGAAGAACGCCTAGCTGTGACACTGCGATTTCTGGCTTCAGGAGATTCGTACTCGAGTTTCCAGTACCTCTTTAAAATTTCAAAACAAGCAATTGGCAGAATCATACCTGAAACTTGTCAAATTAGGCACGAGACACGTGTGTCTACAGCAGAGGATTCACTGAAACTGGAGGGGGCAGTCGGCTCATATTGTTCGGTTCGACCGCATACACAAAGCGCGTACCCACTGAGCACGAACTGAGCACGTGCTCACTTTGAAGTACCGACAACCCTCGGATCGGGCTGAGGCATGCGGACCCATTCTGCTCTCCCCGTATACATCTGAGCAAAACGGGCCGAACGCATGCTCATTCGGGGCAAATGCTCAAGTGTATACGAGGCTTTATTTTATTCATGTGTATTGTTACTGCTCAGTCGAAGGTAATTGTTATGCTTTTATCTTTGTAAGGATTAACACTTCATACTTAGTTTAGAAGCACCTAGTAAAACAAGATTGGTTTGGCGTTCCCGAGATTACACCACGGGAATAACCAGTTTCGTTGATGAGCTGTAACCGCGAAAGGTACCAAGGCACGACCAGATGGATGACCAAATCCTCCGGAATGTGCCAGCAGAAGCCTTGGACCATCTGGTGTGCCTTATAAATTCCTTGCTACGCAATCAAGACTTTCCGATGGCATGAAAGCACCTCTTTATAATCGGATGCTTTTCCCAGCATTATCGGTCCGTCAATTTGCTGCTTGCGCTCAGCAAGGTGTTCGAACGTTTACTCTTTAAGCGCCTAACTGAGGGATCCAGAACTGCAGTTGCAAGATAAGATAATCCCTCAGTTGCAACGGTTCGTTACGTCAATGTAACTCTCGACAGCAGGTTACATCAGCAAGTACACACTGAGGACATCAAGCAACAATTCAGCTCACGACTAGACGCATTTTACCCTGTGCTCAACCGGGAGAATTCACTGGCACCATAGCTAGGAGTTGCCATCAACTGGAGTCTGATCATCAGTTAGGGAGCGTGCATAAACCACGTAGTTCCATTTTGGCCTCCTGTGAACCCCCCTCCCCCAACGTAGCCCTACGTGGCTTTTGCCTCAAACCCCCCCCCCCCCTCTCCCCAAGTAGCACGAAGCTTTTTTCCCTTTTGAACTGTTTTCTCTTGTCAGACGATTGTAAATTACATAAAGAGATAGTTAACTGAGGGAAATAAATATTCACATGTTGTTGTGTGTTCTGTTCCTCATTTTATCTGTGAAAAATGCTATGAAAGGAAAGCTACGTGGCCTGGCTCGGAACTTCCCCTCCCTCCACGTAGCCCAGCGTAGCCTTCCAGTCAACCCCTCCTCCCCCCCCCCCCCTGGACCGAGCCACGTAGTGTAGTTTGTGCACGTTCCCTTATAGAATACGATTTCCTTGAAGGGGGGTAGGCAGCATCTGCCAACTGAAAAGATTGCAGATGGTACAGAACAGAAGACCGAAGCGGGTCAACCTACTTTCTCACTGACGCAGTATATGATACATCGGGATCTACGCGGATCACTGGGCGCTTTCGGCTGCTGGCCTGAAAGTTCTACGTTGTTACACATCGCTCCGCCAACGCACTGGTCAGTCGTATCGACCAAAACGAATCAGCCGGAGACAGACGTACTAACTACCTTGTAAGTACTGCAACTATTCCAAAGAGATGACGAAACGAAGGTGACGCTATGTTACTCCACAAAGACTAACGGAAAAAATGTCCTAGTACATTAACTTCGACCTGATATGCTTTATAGTAGTGCTATGCGACAATTTTGTAAAGTGGCACATCAGGGAGTTTTTACGGAAATTCTGTTTGCTCATTGCTCCATCTAAATTTTTCACGTTTACCGTCTGTATTTTTGAGATGTGAATTAGTTAATGCTAGGATGATTTCATTTTTCCCTGTTCCAATAGTTACCAGTTAACACTTAAAAGCACGTTTCCTGTAGTGCAGCACATAAGTAAGTTTTTAAAACGTCTTCTGTCGAATTAACAAGTTGTAAAACTATTAGATGTTTAAGACAGTGTGTCGACAGCAAGATTATTAGAACCGGGATATGATTAAAAACAGCACAAGTCACTAAACATAAAACTTTTTTTGTTTCTGGCCTTACGCCTCGTCAACATCGAGATCATCAGAGGCGGGAAAAGAGTGGGGGCAAGGAACGGGAAGGAATTCGGGCATGACCGTTTTGAAGGATCCATTCCGGCATTCGCCTGGAGTGATTTGGGGAAACCATGGAAATCACAAATCTGGATGACCGGACGGAGATTAGAACCCTCGTCTTCCCAAACGCTAGGCTAGAGCTTTACCGTTCACACGACGCTCGGTCTAATCACAAAAGTAGGATCTATTGTAGTACAGGAAGTATGGGAATTCTCTTACTTAGAAAGTAAAATAATAACTGATGGTCGAAGCAAGACGCATCTCAAAATCAGAATAGCTCCACCTAACCAACGTTCTTCAAAAACAGAAGTAACTTTGTATTTAAGGAACATAACACTTTATGGAAGTGAAGTTCAGAAGGAAACTGAGGCATCTGAAATGTTTAATATTAAGTGGGAAAATATAGCACGTAATGAACATCTTTTTAAAATTATGGTTTAGAATAGAACTTTAGTGGAAGAGAGTTTTAGAACAAACAAAAAAATTTTAAGAATCTGCATTTTTAATTTGTTAGTGGATGGAATATTTATTATTATTATTATTATGGCTCTTATGGTTCATCAAAACAAGGTCTTTAGAGTAGTGAGAGGATTAATGGCAAGGAATGCGAAGAAATTCGATCATATTGTCTTTAATTTCATCCCGGAATTTGCTTAAATTGATTTCAGAAAACTATCGAAAAAAAAAACAACAGGCCCCACTGCTAACCACTCATCGACCAGCCTCGTTCGTTTGTGAGTGAAAGGAACAATTGAAGGGAAGAACTGTAGAGGATGATAAAATAATGCCAGAGAACTTGTGAACCATATAGCTGAAAACATATTGAAATTAATAAATTGTCTTACAGTAGAAAGAATTGTATCAAAGTAGTTGGGACATTAATAACAAAGAAAGGAATTGTTGACACGGAGGAGGAAGGAAAACAGTTATGACTTTTACCAAGGAACCATCCAGGCATCCGCTTGAAGCAATATTGGGGAACCATGGAAAATTGAAATCTGGATGTCAGGTATGAGAACCCAAAGAATGTCCTCTCGAATGTTACGACTAAACATAACCGTTCACCCAAGAAGCTCGGAATAACGCACGCAAAATAGGGGCTTGACTTGAATGTTTGTTATTGCTACGAGTTTCAAGGCAAAGATTAATGGGAAAGTTCGTTAATCGTGCAATACATCAAATGTCAGAAGCTAATGATCTCTGGGAGTAGATTGCAGATGAGAAACCTCAGCAGGAAATTACAGGAAATTGTTCTGTGGCTGAAAAAGTTCGGAGTAAATACTTCCGTGTAGTCATTACTGACGACAGAAACTAACAGAACATTTCTCTAATGGTAAGCAAACCTCAGAAGTAATGACAAAAGCACGCTTTTTCAGTATTTGTTTGAAGAAATCGACTTGTGAATTTCATCGTACACTGATAGTCTCATGTCTGAAGATTTAGCAGATGTGTTTCAGGATAAAAGTAGTAGCACTCAACTTTTGCTGGACATTTTAAAGATCAAAATAAATCTTCCAAAGAAAAAAGTTGGGAAGCAATATTAAACTTTTGAATCATCTCTCAAGTTTTACTTGCTTCATTCGAAAGCATTTTTACATCAACACTTAGATTTCTGGTGCTATCAAAGCTTCAACAGAGAAGCTTTAGAGTAATTTTTCCTTATTGTGATACGTCTACCAATGTTTTTGTACCATTTCGGGATTCAAAACGATGTATTTTATCGCTACAGGCGATAATCTGTTTGTTAAATTGGATTTTGTGTCCCTGCTTCATATTCCTCTGCCGCCAGCTCATTGAAAAACCATTAAACTGATGCTACCAAAGTACCGAGCGTGGTAGTTAACGCTCTGGCCTCGTATTCGGGAGAATGCGGGTGCGAATCTCGATCCGGCCATCCAGATTTGGGTTCTCTATGGTTTCCCCAAATCACTCCAGGCGAATGTCGGGTTGGTTCGTCAAAAATGCATGGTTGAAATTCTTCTTGTTCCATGATCCCTGTCCTTTACCGCCTCCGACGTCGACGAGGCGTAAAACCGTAAGCAAAAATAAAGGAAAAAAAACAATTGAAAGTCATTTGGGACTGCCGACAGAAGTGAAAACTTAAAACCATGAATATCATATAACACGTAATACATATAGCTACAGATATACTAAATAGCAAAAATTCCTTATGGACGTAATGACCTGATGGCAGGGTTTCTACTGGCTGCGCTTTCCGCCACTATCTTTTGCCGCCTTAACCTATCCCGGTAGTGCTACCAGGTACAAGGGACCTATAGTTCAACGTGGAATCCAAAAAACGGAAGCATTCTGGCGTACTTCGCATCACACAGCAAGCTATGCTAGATGTGAAGTTTGGTTTAACGATCTATGAAAATACCCACCGAGACAGAGATTCGAGCCGGGGACCTTTCGATCGCCAGTCAGACACCTAAACCACTGAGCCACCAGACCGCAACCGATATGCTATTAACATTAGCATGTCGGTAATGCGAACTCATAAGATTTTACCCATTCAAAAATCACACAACGTTTTCACTTCAAAAAGTTACCTAAATGACAGTTGTGCGCGATGGATAGTGAAGGAACCATCTTGCTCGAATGATCTTTGTGAAGATTGCTGATTTCATCCAATGTGATACGCCGATTGTTCTTTATAAATTCTTCTACTGAATTCAGCAAGCCGTCTGTAAGGGCCTGGACATTCTCTCTCTCTCCGATTTTTTTTTTTTTTTTTTTGACATCACCGAATAGATGACTCGTCCATTGTATTGCCTTTACTCTGACGGTAAATATCACATGGTGGAACATTCCTTCCATTAAGAAGCCGTATAACAGATCTCTCTTCTCAGTTGGTGGCGTTATTAGTTTTTTAAAACATTTTAAACACTCACAGAAACAAGAAAAACATTAATTGTGAAACATAACCTCATACACAGTAAGCAGACAATCTGCCGAAACTAGTTGACGTTGAACTTTAGCTAAAGGGGCGTCCATAAACCACCCATTTTGGCTTCCTGTGAACCCCCCTCCACATCCCCCTCCCTCCCCTAGCCCTACGTGGCTTTTGCCTCTACCCTCCCTTTCTGGCGTGGCACATAGCTTTTTTCCTCTATTGATTCCAGAAGATGTTTTGTACTTTTTTTATCTTGTCAGATGATCGTAAATTACATACAGAGATAGTTAGATGACGGAAATAAATATTCACTTGCTGTGTTCTGTACATTATTTTAACTGTGACAAATAATTTGAATAAGAAGCTACGTGGCTTTGCTCACGTAGCTCAGCATAGCTCTTCAGCCAACTCCTCCCTCCCTTAGGAGAAGGCACGTAGTTCATGGACCCTCCCTAACTGAGGCGCCAACGCTGTGCACCGTGCTGAAGGGAAGTACTTTTTCCAGGCGGTCCTCGTATAAATAAAATCGAGCTCGTTATGCCACAGTGGTGTTTAGCGCTAGGCAGAGGGTTAGCTGTATAGGCATGCAAATCGTGATACGTTTCTCATTAACTATCCAACGAGATCGTTGCTACTTAGTATTGCGTCTCCTGAGTAGTAGGGATGGCTGACATAAGATGCCAAAAATCCAGTACAGAGCATTCAAAACTATGCAGTACAGTGCAATACGAATGAGATATGAGAATGACAGGACAGTTCAATGTTCTAAAGATACAATCGATCTAAACCGTCGGTACGATGTCTTCACCCAACTGTTCCAAGTTTGAAGCGGACACGTCAAACGAAAACGGCGTTAGTGGCAAAAAGTGACTTTGGTTCACCGAGGAACGCAGTCGTCAGTCATTAACAACTGGCCTAGTGTTCTACAACAGCATTTAGCAAATATTGCCCAAGGGAGGTATTTCATGCTATCCGATACAAATAAAATCATTACAAGGGAAAGCAGTTCAATCGTGATAAATTTAAATCAATAATTGCTACTGTATTTGAATAACTGTTTAAATGAATCAATATGCTTTGAAGACTTTGATGGTTTTGACATTACAGTAGGCGAAGTGGCAGACAAAATATTCTTTATGACAAGATGTTATGAAAAGGACCCTGGTTAAATCACAAATCCATTGCATTGGTTTTACGCTTTTTTTTTTTTTTTTTTTTTGCTTGTGGCTTTAAGTCCTGTCAACGTTGAAGTCATTAGAGGCGGAGAAGGATTGGGGCCTGAACGGGAAGGTATTCGCCCATGGCTTTTTGAAGGTAGTTATTTCGGGAAACCGAAATCTGGATAGCCGGTCGGAGATTCAAACACTTGTCTTCCGAACGCAAGGCCAGAGAGGTCTCTCCCACCAAGCCATCACCAACCGTCTTAATAGATATACAGGGTGTTACAAAAAGGTACGGCCAAACTTTCAGGAAACATTCATCACACACAAACAAAGAAAATATGTTATGTGGACATGTGTCCGGAAACGCTTACTTTCCATGTTAGAGCTCATTTTATTACTTCTCTTCAAATCACATTAAACATGGAATGGAAACACACAGCAACAGAACGTACCAGCGTGACTTCAAACACTTTGTTACAGGAAATGTTCAAAATGTCCTCCGTTAGCGAGGATACATGCATCCACCCTCCGTCTCATGGAATCCCTGATGCGCTGATGCAGCCCTGGAGAATGAATGGCGTATTGCATCACAGCCGTCCACAATACGAGCACGAAGAGTCTCTACCTTCCTGCAATTGGGCCAACTGGCGGTGAATCGAGGAAGTACAGTACATACTAACGAAACTAAAATGAGCTCTAACATGGAAAGTAAGCGTTTCCGGACACATGTCCACATAACATATTTTCTTTGTTTGTGTGTGAGGAATGTTTCCTGAAAGTTTGGCCGTACCTTTTTGTAACACCCTGTATTTGTGTTCTCATCAAATTAAACAGATATTATCTGCTGAGGTTTCATATATATGCCTCTTAATGTGAAAGCTGATGAAAAAACAAGATACTACTGATTTTTCGACAGCGTGTGGAAGGGGAAACAAACTCACGATCAATTTTTCTAATGAAAAATAAATATCATTGATATTGTCTTTATCGGAAATAGTAAAAGATTCGTTCATTAGGCTAAAATGGCTGTTAATTGTTCACCAATTTATTTTTCAAAGTTTATCAGATGTTATAATGATATTTTCCAAACACTTTTGCTTCTATTTAGGAAAATGTGAAATAGTGCCTACCAAAAGAAGTATTTGTAGCACAACAGAAAAATAATTACTGTAATATTTTGCTCGTACTGTTCTGTCGCGTCTGACGGGAGCTTATGCCTAGCATTCCTAACGTCACAAACTGAGAGACCAGGGCTGCTCACTCTAGGTGGTGTTGACCAAGCTCGGTAAAACCGCAATCAACACGGCCGATATGCCAGGCCCGGTATTTGAACCTAGGTCTTTTGTACTTTTCTAAAGCTCGAACGCGCGTAGCACACAGGCGTGTAACATGGAGACCATTTAGGACGATCTGATCTGAGAGACGACAGTGAACGCTGCCACCTGTTGCGAATCGTTTAAGTATTTGTGCTGTGTTATTCTGGTTTTGTTAGTTTTCGAGGCGCGGTGCAATAACCACCAGAGCATTCGCTTAGTTTATTACGCATGTGGGTTTGAACTCTGGAAGATTGCACAACCCTGCGTTCAGCATAGCGGCACTTTAACACACTCTGCCAAATTTCCGGGTTGATGTTGTACGAGTGAACACCGGTAACAGGACGCTTACGAGCGCAGCATTTATATTGCGCCATTGGCACAGGTCGTTGACGGCAGCGACAGCGAACATGTGGAATAGAATGCTTTGCTGAATAATGGAGTTTTTATCGTAATTTTTATCTTGTCGATTGAGAGATGACTACAAATTTTAAGAATGTTCAAAGCGTTGATATGCCCTTCAACGTGCATAGTTTTATAAGTAGAGCCATGTCGCGACCGAGATTGCTCTTGCTCCAGGAACGAGATTTGCTGGTTTTAGCTGTGGAGGTGGAAGAAATTTTAAATTTTCGAAACTAGGCCATATGTGGTGATGTAAATTTTCTAATCATCAGATTGTTTAGCAAACTCCTGGGTTGAATCTCAAACCTGTGAGCAGTAGCCTCAGTAAGTATGTGAGAGATAAGGTCGTACTGTAATGATGATGGTGAATCGTCCGTTTGATGGGGACATAAAACTTGGCGGACTCCAGCGTCTTTCGGATGAAAAGGATTTAATGGGCCGTCACTCGGCTCCAATCCTCTTTCTTCTTTGATCCCTCACGTGCATTTAAATCTATTCATCTATACATACAGTAACATTAATATACAAGGAAGATAAGCGGAAACAATCACACTCAGAATGTAACCGATTAGTTCCTACAGAGGTGTACCATTGTTTGACTGTGACCAAAAAATAAAAATATGCATTACAAAAGTTGTTCGAAGGGAACAAAGAAACGTTATTGCTGTATATCAGACGATAAATCACTCATGTTAATTAAAGTATAAATTATTTCCACCAATGGTATTTTATTCAGTACCGATTTGGGTTTTCAAATTTTGAGAGCTTATGGTCTAGAATAAAATCTGGGATGTATCTTATGAATCTACACGACTGCAAGCAATTATAATCATTTCGAAATGCGAAAGGTATGCGTCAAGAACCATCCTATATTTGATATGAGCACTTGTTTAAAAAGATCATGCTTCTGTTTTTTGGATTCTATTTTATTTCTTCAGTTTTTTGAATCGTAGTATATTAAAATAAACGGAGTATATTAATCAAACCACTACATAATAGATTAACACTTCAATAAGCGTATGATTTTTTTATATTTAATTAAAAGTAATAGTCACGGTGCTTAAAGTCGATTTTAAAATCTGATACGTGTTTCCTTAGTCAAACAAACATATCATACATTAGCACTTCCATAAGTGTATTGAAATTGTGATTATTGGAAACATCTTTGGGCCCAATATCGATGTCAAAACATGATAGCATTTTTTTTTATTTTTTTTTTACGTTCGTAATAAAAATTTATGCACAGTAATATAATCCTATTCTTCTCCGTGAATTAGGTTAATACTAATATAAAATAATTAATTCTACGATTGAAACGGGGTGAGGTTCCCCTAACTGGTTATAATTTTTATCATTTATCCTTATAATTTACTTTGCATCTAATTAGCTACTGTCTAATTTATGAATGAAAGAGGTGTTTAACATTAGTATTAAAGGCACCGGTAAATCTAAAACGATACCACAACCTGGCCATTTATTATATAAAAACACAAGATCGACATTTACTATTAACTCCATAAACAATAAAAAAAAACATAGAAAAACTATCTTACATCTAAATTATATAAAGCACCATCTCAAAATTGAATGAAAAATATGTAACCAGCAGATTGTTTGAAATTTGATTAACATAAAAATATGCATGAAAAACAATCACAGACATGCAACGGAATGTCTTGTTCCTTTTGTATTGCGACTTTTCGCTCAGTTTAAAGTTCGTAATAACAACACGCGACTTTTCGCAGTATTGATTCTGTAGAAAGATTGTTAATCGTATGGATCGTTCCCCGCAAAGGGTTATTTGTGTTCCTGAGAGTATTATATGACTACAAACAAAAATCAGATACAATCTATTAATGTACCGTGGCAGTAGTTGTAGACACTAGCAGGTAACAGCGATGACATGTTCTCGGGCATCTGGGAGAAGGTATGATTCCAGCCAGTGCTGGCTAAAAACCTATGTCCTTTTCCACTTCAAAAACTTAATTACTGGACGTTTGTTCAAGCTGCCAGTTCATGTCAGATCCGTCACCTCCACGGTTTCAGACACAAAGACCCTGTATTTTGTTGCCTCTCGGTGGTCCCGGTCTCCTTCCCCCCATCTTCGCCTTGCGTCTTCCCATGTTCGCCAATTAAGGGAAACAAAAAATATTTTTAAACAATTCTTTTTTTCGCTAACTCACATACTCTCTCACAGGCGCTCCTAAATGTCTCATTCAACATCCGTTTTGATTGGCTGATTGAATCTTCAGGCTTCGGAAATGATTGTTTTAGTACAAGAACTTATTCATCATCGCTGTATCGTATTGTACGTGTGAAATAGCCTCACTGTAAACATACACACTTGATAGAGCGAGACACATATTCGAAATTCCGTACACTGACCAAAAGTATTTGGCTACCGCCCGCGTCAGCCCATTCAGCTTAAGTTTTAACTGTCCAGGAAGGTTGCTGAAAAGACCCGTTCTGCTAAGCTGCGCTGGGTGACCTGACCAAGGTTGTCAATTGTGGGAATATCTCGACACACGCAGAATGCAAATACACTGAAGAGCTGAAGAAACTGGTACACCTGCCTTATAAAGTGTAGGGCCCCCGCGAGCACGCAGAAGTGCCGCAAGTGGCATGGACTCGACTAATGTCTGAAGTAGTGCTGGAGGGAATTGACACCATGCATCCTGCAGGGCTGTCCACGAGCGGGGTGGAGATCCGTTGCAAGGAATCCCAGATATGCTCTATAACAGGGGTGGCCAACCTGTGGCTCGCGAGCCGCATGCGGCTCTTTGAAGGATTATTTGTGGCTCTCGATAAATGTACCCGAGTTCCCTTTTCATTTTTCTGTTATTATATTTTTTTAAATTATCGTTCCGTATGTGTTTCAAAATGTCTTTTAAATTACTCATAACAAATATGAAGGACTAAGTGCAACGTTGTAACAAATTTCATTTCCGGCCAAGTTAAGAATGAAAGGACTTATCGAAAACTGCGCGAACGAACATAAACAGTGGCCTAATCTTCCACAATCGACCGACTCCAGACCGATTTTGAATTCGTAAACTTTCATTGCAACGGACAGTTGACATTGTGCTCTGGAGGAAGCAATTTGTATCACTCTTGCTACGGGTATAATTTGTAATCTGGAATTTTTTGTAAGTTAACTATTATTTGTTTCGTAGTATGTAACACGTGTTGTTATTGTTTTAATAACACAAAACTTGCATTTTCTAAATTTCTTTATTAATTTCCAGTTCTTTTTAAAAATGACTACAGAGAACAAAAATAAAAGAAGAAAATACGAGCAAGAAAATAGAAGTTTTAATAATGAGTGGGAGGAGAATTTCTTTTTTATTGACAATAACGGAAAAGCATTATGTGTTATTTGTAATTCTACGGTCCAAAATTATAAAGCTAGCAATTTACGTCGACATTATGAAACCAATCATCCTCAGTTTTCTAATCAGTATCCACCAAATTCCAAATTAAGATCAGATAAACTTGCTTCTTTAAATCGAATTTAAATAAACAACAGTCAATTTTGATGACCTTTAACAATGAAGCTAATAATGTGGCTGAAGCCAATTTTGTTATTGCCTGGAATATTGCTCGTGCAAAACGCCCATATGGAGAGGGAGAGTTTATTAAAAAAAACTTGGAAGATGTACTTAAAGTTTTAGATCCAACTAATGCAGCATTGCACAAAATTGTTTCGCAAATTCCCATCTCGAGACACACAACCGAACGACGCATAACTGCAATTAATACATCTCTTGAATATAATTTTAAAAATGATTTGAAGAACTGTTTTGCATTCAGCTTAGCCCTTGACGAATCGACAGATATCACACATCTTCCGCAATTGGCAGTTTTCATATGTTTTGTTTCACCTGACTTCATTGTTAAAGAAGAATTATTAGATTTAGTTGCACTTCAAGAGTCAACCCGCGGTGTCGATATTAAAAATGCATTAGGTTCCATAGTGAAAACTTTTGATGTGCCTCTTAATAAACTTGTAAGTATTGCAACTGATGGAGCTCCGGCAATGCTGGGTAAAAAAATCGGTCTTATTGGGCTTTTAAGAGATGATTCTCAAATTCCACAATTCATACCGATTCACTGCATAATTCACCGAGAACATCCCGTTGCAAAATATTTACAATATCCTGATGTTATGAAAACAGAGTTACACATTGTAAATTACATTCGCACCAATGCAAAACATCATCGACAATTCAAAAATTTCCTTGAACAATTAAAGGACGAAGAACTTACAAATGACATTAATTTCTTTTGTATTGTTAGATGGTTATCTAGCTACAACGTATTAAATCGATTTGTAGATTTGTTTGATCCGATAACTGCATTTCTAAAAGAAAAGGAAATAACCTATTCAAAATTAGACGATGACGAGTGGTTGCAAGACTTAATGTTTTTGACTGATGTTATGGAACATTTGCAAACACTGAATTTATAATTGCAGGGGAAAGATAGAATAATATCTGACCTCTCACAGGGTATATTTAGTTTTCAAACTACATTAAAACTTTTTCAAAAGGACATTAAAAATAAAACATTTTGTCATTTTCCTCGAATTAAAAATAATTGTTCCAATACTAAACCAGAAAAACTCAACGAGTATATAAAAAACCTAGAAGGAATATTGACGGAATTCCAAAATAGATTTCAAGACTTGAAATATTTTAAATCGTCTCTTGATTTTTTTCTAAATCCATTTGAAATTAACATAATTCAAAGTGAGTTTCCAATGTAATTATGACCCAAAAAGCATCTGAAGAATTAGAATTAATAGAGATGCAAGAAGATCAAGCTCTACAGTTAAAATATAAGTCGACGCCGATCACTGATTTTGTACCAGAATCGAAGTATCCTGAATTAAAAAAGGCTGTTTGTCGAATTATTTCAATATTCGGAACAACGTACTTATGTGAATCATTTTATTCCACTTTAAAATTCGTGAAAACCAAACACCGATCAGTATTAACTAACCAGCATCTCAAAGAATTACTGAGAAGTGCTGTCACCAATTATTCACCAAATTTTAAAGAATTATCAAGAGAAGTAAAATAAATGTGTTTAATTTTAAATATTTAAATTCAATACACATATTTTGTACTTTTATTCATATGTTATCAATATAATTTTTGTAAAAAAAAATTAACGTCTTTTTTGCATACCTTTTAAATACGTATTTAATTGCGGCTCGCGAAATATTTCAAATTTTGAAAAATGTCTCGGACTGTCAAGGAGCTTGGCCACCCCTGCTCTATAATGTTCACGTCTGACACTTGTTGATGGCCCAGCGTTGAAATCCGCAGCAATTTGCGGAAGGATTGCACTTCTGTCACGTTGAACGATTCTCTTCAGTTGTCGTTGGTCCCGTTCTTTCAGGATCTTTTTCCGGCCTCAGCGACGTCGGAGATTTGATGTTTTACAGGCTTTCCGATATTCATGGTGCACTTATGAAATGGTCGTACGGGAAAATTTCCTCCTCTCGCTACCTCGGAGATGATGTGTCCCATCTCTAACTATAACACCATTTAAATTGTGATAACCTGCCATTGACTGTAGTAGCAGTAACCTATCTAACTACTGCGCCAGACACCTGTTGTCTTATATAGGCGTTACCGACCGCAGCGCCGTACTCTGAGTCTTTACATATCTCTGTGTTTGCATACGCATGCCTATACCAGTTTTTTTTTTTTTTTGGCTCTTCAGTGTATAATCTACCAAATACGGCGGATTACATTTTATGTGTACTGCCAATCTCAGTTTTTGATAAAATTTATGTATGATTTCATTACCAATACAGTATTTATATGAGTAATTTTTTATGTAGCTTAATTTCTTATATATCATACTTTATATTGAATCAAAATATATGTGGAACAAAAAACTAAACTTTCGGTATGAAAACCAGATCTAAGGTAACTAAAAGAACCGAAAAATTTTAAACGACATTTTCATTTTTTATTTCTCCATGCTAAGATTTGGTTCCAGAAAGAAAAGGATAAAGCATTTCTATAAACCCCAAGATCCGCGTGCCCTAAGCAGCGGACAAGTTTGTTTATAATTGCAAAATATAAAAGCATATACAATAATATACAATCCAGGCGGAGTTGTGTCTGTCTGTCTGAAATGTTAAATAACTTTAAAACAAAAACTATCGCATCAGTCTGTAGTATACAAAATTATCATAGTTGGAAGGATAAAGTCTAACTTTAAATATTCTGTATACCTGTATATTCTGTATACCGGACTCTATGTGACCGGGGAACGAAATAGGAAATTAGGATCAATCTGTATTTGAATAAGCATACCTTTAATAAATACCCACAAATGATTACTTTACTACTGTTTGGATTCTGTTTTGTGTTTTCATTTCGGTTATACATTTCTTCCGCTTTCTGAAACGTAGTACATTAAAATAAATAAAATACTTTATAAGTAATATTATTTTACTATAAACTTTTTTGTGGCTTAATAGATACTCATCAAAGATCACATTACTACTCTTTGTATTCTGTTTTGTTTTTGACTTTGGTTGTTTACTTCTTCATTTTACTAATACACAATAAATTTAACTTCAATCAAACCATTAAGTTATAGAGTAACACTTCAGTAAGTATAATGAAATTGTAATATTTAATTTACGGTAAGACCTTTGTATTTAATATCGATATTAAAACCCGATAGAGTGCTTCTGTTTCATTTATGATTTTTTAGCTAACTGATATGAAATTACATTTTAGTTATGACCACAGAGATAATCATAACCAAAATTTATACTTCGTAATATAATACAAAACTTCTCCATGGATTAAGGTAATACACAATAACCATATGTATGTATTAATGTAGATAATTTTTCACGTGCCCTTATTTTCTTATATTTTATAAATTATATTTCGTTAAAACATAAATTAAACAAAAAACAAAATTTTTTTCATCAGCTTGATAATTGAACATAAGGTAACAACTAAAAGATCAGAAACTTTTTTATTTTATGTACATTTTTTGCTTCTCCGCGTTGGTGGATCGACCGGAATAAAAAGGGAAGGACTATGGCACTTCTAGAAGCACCAAGATCAATGCGCGAAGCAGCTGGCAATTCCTAGTAAATATAAATCATACACTATAAAAAGATACGACCCGTCGGATATCTTTGCAGGTCTTAACCTAACCTAAAGAAAACTTCTTAATCATATGAATAAAACTTGACTGACAAACGATATTTGTTATATAGTACATATTACAATTTTCCGACCATCATGAAAAATACGCGTTATAACTGCAATGACCAGTGAAAATGTAATTTTAAATTATTTATTGTTTTGAATCTCTCAAACGTTTAGTTGGATTGGTGACTTAAATGAAGACGTAAAAAATTTGCTCAGTTTAAATGGCAGACAGTAAACACACTTACTTTAGTGTCATCATTCTTTTATCGCATGTATTTCTGTTGAAAGTAATGACGATTCATGCGATGAGTGGTCTCTATATTCTCTTTGATGTTTTTCTGGTAAATACATATTTTATTTGGCTCTGCATGAACCTGTTCTGCGCGAAAACGGTTCTAACTTTACCGCTAATCAGATTTCTCCAGAAATGGCTTTCACGCGGTACGTACTTGTGTGGTATGATGCAGGATGTTACATGTGCCAATTTGTGGTAACAGCTCCGTTTAATGGAGATGTCAAGAAATTTAAAACCCTCTTTTCTAGTTTCATAGTTAATTATACGCTTGGAATAATTCTATTCAAGTGGTATAACAGTTGATGCAATGTGTAGACGCCATGGTCTCGATCACCATAATTAAGATTTTTAGTTGATTATCTTTCACCCTTTTTGCGGATCTGCGATGGTTCCCAAATTTCACCCATAAAATGTACGTTACAGGAAATAACAAATTAATACAGTGCAGCAATTTTAAGAGATAGAAGGAGACAACTGCTTCTCTGCCTTGCAATAGGGGGCTTCCATTAATTACGTGAGTTGTTCTTCCGGAATTCCGGCATCTCCTCCCCCCCCCCCTCTCTGGTCTGACCCCCACCCTTAAGATGACGTGAGATTTTGATGGCCCGCCCCCCCTCCCTGCCCTGCTAATCGACCTCGTAGTTTTTTGAGACCGATATCTAGACCTTATACCCACCGTAAATTCGATATCCGACTCGTTTGTGGACCTTTTTTTTTATCTCTACTGCCTTCACGAATTTCAAGAAATTCACGTGAGATTTATAGAGCTTTGAGGATCGCAGCAAACAACTATAGTGAAAAGCTGATAATTTCACGAACATTAGTTGGTAACAGTAGTAGGTAAAACTCAGAAATTCTTTAAATTCGTCTGTGGAGAAATTTATATGTCCAACAAAGTATTGTTAACATTTTCGTTAATTATTTAACACACAAACTAATGTACTAAAGCGGTAACATAACTGCTTGTTCACTGTAAGTTTTTTTCCAACGTGTTTTTTACCATAACAATCTTACGAAATAGTGTTGTTTGTGTGACTCGTCCATCGAACGAAAAAAACAACCTTCTCTTCTTAACAGAAGAGTTCTAAATCACTCCGTTCCGTTTCTTATCTAGCTCTCTCAGAAGGCGGTAACGACTCCATAACTTCTAAGCGCTTAAACTGCACTAGCCGATCATCCAAGGTCTTGTGCCACCCTGTCGCTTTTATCGAAGCAATGCGTTAGCAGAGATTTTGATTTGCAGAATATACTGTACAAAGTCTGTCCTCACTATATTCATCAGCGACAGTGCAGAGAATAAAGTGTACACATACTGTTACAAAATTTCGATTCACTAAAACCGGTCTATTCGTTTGTCTGCAAATGATTAAAAACGAAAATAAACACCATTCATAGAGTTCCGTACCTTCTAAATGAAAGACGGAATCCTTATGGAATTTTTTATTTGTCTGTCAGTCACTTGGCTGTCGCAACCTCATAACTTCTGGATCAATTAATTAAATGTTTGTAATTTCGCATTTTTTTAGTTCTTACTTCCAAAATAATATCCGTAACATAAAAGTGGAAAAAATCATAGGATGAATGGATATTTTGAATACAATTTGTAACAATTTTTGTGAAAACCATAAAAGAAAAACTATTTCATACCCTTTATTCCAGAAACTGCTGATTTACAGTGGTATTTAAAAATCACACGAAAACATTAACGATCATTCTGGAGACTGTGGATTTCGCAAAAACCCTAAATGAGTAATTTAACAATTCAGAAGATAATTTTTGACATAAAAAATCATGTATGTCATTCGATAGAGAATTTCATTATTTGGATAAAAGTATCATGAAAAATTTTTGGGGAAAATATTCTAATTTATAGATAAGATATCGCAGCGTCAGAGATCAAGCTCATTATAATGCCAGGACAGGAAAATATTTCCGTTTATGTATTATTTCCAGTAAAAAGGAAAGTAAATTCGTATGACCTTATTACCTGTCGCAGCTTCGCTTTTCTCATTTCCTGTGGGTAAACCTTTGTGTCATAACGTATTCGTATGAACAAAGCAAAGGACCGTAAAAATTATTATTATTATTATTAAAATTGCTTTACGCCTCGTAAAGGGGCTAAGGTCATTACAGGCGGGATGGGACTGGGGACAAGGAACGGGAAGGAATTCGGCCATGGCCTTCTTGAAGGAAACATCCCGGCATTCGCCTGGAGTGATTTGGGGAAACCATGTAAAACCCAAATCTGGATGCCCGGACGGGGATTCAAACCTACGTCCTCCCGAATGCGAGGCCAGAACGTTAACCGTAAAACTACCAGAGCGTTTCCCATCTGCAGCGATTTCACCAAGCGCGGTGTAAAATCCAACTAGCGTCATCTATCAACGTACTTACTAACTAACAATCCACTAGCGCTATCGAAGTAGTTATTAACTAACAATCATGGCTCAGTCACTTTCTGTAGTTACTAACTAGTATATTGTCTCTGGTTACTAATAGCCCGATGTAAAAGCAGGCGACCTATTATATTAATTATATTGCAGAAATGTGCACTGTCCCTGTTAGAAATCACAGCCTAATCAGTTAGGTTGTTTCGGAGTGAATGAGCAATAAGTAAATAATTTCATTTCCTCCCTCCCCTTCACAAACTATTTAATTTATCAGGACAAAAACTGTCCCGTATGTTAACGCATAAAATAGATGGTCTACGTTGTACATTTCTTCGGAATTAGTTTAGCCGTTTCGACATAGCGACAATTTTAGTAATTTTTTTCTCTTGGAAAATACTTTACTTTCAGTGATAAAGCCTATATCATAAGTGAACTCTAGAAGTTCGGTCATTTCAGTATAATAGAAACACAAACAACAACTTTTGGATTAATAATATTAGCTAGGATTAAGATAACATCATTTTTACTTCAATTTTTAGGCAAGACTTCAAGCTTTAAAATTGTGAAAGCCCATCAATTTTTATTAGTTTGTTTTCAAGTTGTGTCTGAATCTGATTTCCAGAAAGATTATAATTTCACGTTCTGGCATCCAGTAGCGTAACGGCTTAAGACATATCTCACTAGTCAGATTATAAATCAGATCCTGAGCTTACAAACTGGGAAACGTAGGTATTCGGCGGTCGGATTCCAAATCTTATCGTCAATCTACAATTTAACCAACAGTTATCTTATAAAATTTAAATGAAAGTTTTTCATCATTGTGCTATCAAATGTATAAACTGACTATACTGGAAATTTTTTGATATTATTATTAAGTGCGATGGAGTTCGTGCTGTGGTAGCATTTTCCATTGATACTTACTTCCCATTGCAGGAATTTTTCACTTGAAATTCTTTTATTGTTTGAGGCAGGGCCGCATTTAAGCATAGGCTGTAGCCTAGGGACCGCACCTCATGCATAGCCGACGGGCCCACAAAGCCTAAAAGTCTTCAGATTCCTTATGTTCAAATTATTATTATTATTCATTCTCTTATGCCTGAAGTAGAGTACTACAGGCGCTATGCTTGTGATTCACTCTTTCTTATTCTAACTTACTGTTAATTCTTTTCCCAAAATCTCTACAGGTATCATGTCCAATCCCCAATCTGTGCCCTATTCAACTCCTCGTCCACCGTCTATATTCCTATATGACTCCAAATCCAACTCTTTTATAATATCATTTGTCGTGGTGTTCTACAGTAATTTTAGGAAATAAATCTGTTCTCTTTTACATCACGCCAACTATTTTATTTGATAATAACAACTTGAGTCGTTCTTGGTACATAGCCTATTCAGCCTCTCCAATAGATGCAAGATTTTGAAACCTTTCCATACCATCTCCCCACTGTGTCCTCCTCAACTGATCATAAGATATTTACCTTTTTGCCTTCAATAAAAAAAATTCCATCTAGCATATAATTTCATAATCTATTTTTGCCATTTATCTTCGTTCCATGCTTACCTGCCCCGCTAGATAACCTGTACAGATCCCTCTGTAGCTGTATACAATTCCCTTTGATTTTGATTCCATAGAAAAACTGTTATTCAGTTTTCGTTTTTTGCTGTTAAGAAGTGACTAAAGACGATTATACACTGAAGTTTTAAAATAAATTGCTGTTAAATAACTTATTTTTTCTATCAAGTAGTGAGTTACGTGGTTAAAAATATTTTAAAATTACCTTAACAGAATCTATTGATTAACTGTAATACGTATTTCTTTTCTGTACAATCAAGCAGTGAATGATAACGGTTGACCGATTAATGTAATGAGGAATATTTCGGTGCAACATGTTTGGCGTTTCTCTCTGACCACATTTACGTGAGTGTTCCACAAACACGTCTCAAAATACATCAGAAACGTGCTCGAAACAATGGCTACTCCTATCAAGCATGTTGGTTGCAGCCAACCTGTTTAACGTGTAGCCTCCTACCGCGAAATTAACGGCAGCAGCTAAGATCATGGATGACGGACCGAGTAACGGGATCGAACTGACTTCTAGTTTCGTGTCTCCTGGGAAAAGTTCCGGGTAATGAAGTCACGGACATGCCGACTGTTATTACAGTACTTAGTATATCCATATTGCGTAGCGTCAAATTGTAGTACGCCTGTCCGCTATGATTCTCACAATTTTAACAAGGATCGCGGAACTATTTACGAAACATTTATTCTTCTGTTTTCAGCCTGGAGGCGAACGGATAAACATGAGCGCACAAACCTATATCAAGAAGGCATAAAGTGAATGTAGATATAAATAGTTTAATTTCCTTTAATTTTATGTTTCGTGATCAAAAAACTATAGATACTGAAAACATTCGACAGTACTTGAGTTGCAATATTAGTCGTTGGTTTCTTTCATGTTTACACGAAATTACTCACGTATACGTTGTTTTTGTAATATATGCGAAGTTCCCTTTCTTCAATAATCCTCACATCGCAAGAAGTATTAGGTTGATCGTACTGCGCTACAACACGTTTTGCATTCAAGACATTAGATCTGATAAACTCGATTAACGCTCGAGGAACGAACGATCCCCTTGTATGGATTAAGGCACTTGTTGGGCTTTTTGGCAATGAAAGATTTGACTGCTTAGCCAAATTAGCTGCCGAAACAGGCAACCCATGAAACCTGAACAACAACTCGTTCAGAAAATCCTTATCTACGGGAAAGAGAAATTTATATGACCTTAAAATTTCCGACCGGAACCAGGAAACGAACTACGGTCCCCCTTATACTCAGCTAGGCACGTGAGCCATCATATCAACAAGAAACGAAAAAAAAATCCTACACAGTTTGCCGTATTTCGCTACTTCATTCATGTAGAGTTAACAATTTGACTATTACTTGCACTTACACAATTTAATGAGCTTGAAAGTATTTTTATTCTACACATGTTATTCTGTCTCATCTGAAAGCCTAATAAGAGAAACAAATATATAAAGTAATTAGTTCATTTACAATATAAACATTCTGTTTTTGTTCTTCTTTGGGAGCGTTCATAAACGACGTAGCTCCATTTTGGCCTCCTGTGACCCCCCCCCCCTCCCCTCCACGTAACCCCACGTGGCTTTTGCTTCTAGCCCCTCCCCCTCCCCCCCCGTCCCCACTTAGCACGTCCAGAAGACAAATTGTCCTGTTTTCTCTTGTTAGACTATTGTAAATTACATACGGAGATAATTAACTTAGGGAAATAAATATTCACATGCTGTTGTGTGTTCTGCACCTCATTTTAACTGTGAAAAATGTTATGAAAGGAAAGCTACGCGACAAGGGTCGGAATCTCCCCCCCCCCCCCAACGTAGCTCAGCGTAGCCTTCCAGCCAACCCCCCCCTCCCGCCCCCTGGACTGTGCCACGTAGTTTGTGCACGCTCCCTTTGGGTTCGCAATACCAGCCTCCCGCAAAATGCAATTGAGTACAGGGAGAGGTTTAAAAAAAAAAAATCTTTGACGAATGCCACCCCTTTCGTGGAGTGGAAAATAGTTGCGGTAAACTTAGATCCCAAAGAAGGTTTTTGAACTCCGGTGGTTAAACACCACCAGACAACCCAGCTACTGCGGAGATGCCCAGTGGCTCATCATAACACTGGAAGGTATTGAGAACACTAAATCGTATTAGATCAGATGTAGCTCCATCAAAAACTTACCTGTGAAGGTGGAGTCTAATAAATGAAGATGATATACAGACTGCGACTACGGAATCACACAAACACCTGTTAGTCTGTCCTAATTGTCCTGCCGCTTGTACCCCGATGACCAACAGATCTAACTCAATGCTGGGCTAGAAACCTTCTAGTTCTGGACATGAAAAAGTAAGTTTCTTCTTCTTGATTACATAAAAAAATATTCATATTTCTTCAATCTTAATTTTTTTCAAGCAGCACAAACAAGTCTCACGTATCTGTCACCAAACAAAAATGTGATCCATATGGCAAATTCAATTATCAAGGAGAATACCGGTAAAATGATCTCGTGCTGCCCGATCATCATTGTATATAAGATAAAGATGCATGCTTATGTGGATGAACGTGAGTTTCGATATAACCGTGTAAGTTTTAAATGCGATTAGTCATACGACAAAACTGTGAAAGCAGACCCCATTATCAGTGTAAGTGTAGCTTCGCCGATGAAATTGTTGCTTACGAGCTATAAAATAAAGGTTCAAATAAAACGCTGAGGAATGTTCCTTGAAACAAGAGTACACTGAACGTATTCCCAGGGCCAATCAGCTTGCTATTAAATGAGTATCAAGGGAGGGTGAACGATTATTGCATTGTTTAATACAAAATTTTATGATCTTTTTTTGATTAGTATTATTCGAATTGTCTCACTTGTCAGCCAAAACTTTCATAGGCATGACCTCAGAAGATTACTAAGCTAGAGTGATAAAATCTCAAAACCGATTTTTTTTTTAACTGCTCAACGTCTCTTAACAGCGAGGTCTTTAGAGACGGGAAAGGATTTGGGGGGGGGGGGCAAGGAATGGGAAGGAATTCGGCCAAGGCCTTTTGAAGGAAACATCCCGGCATTCACCTGGAGTGATTTGGGGAAACCGTGGAAAACCCAAATCTGGATGCCCGGACGGGGATTCGAACCGCCGTCCTCCCGAATGTGAGGCCAGAAGGCTGACCGTTACACCACCACGTTCGGTACAAAACCGAATTGAGGTACTATCCTTTATGGAAGAAGTAAAAGTTACGGTAAGCTCAACCTATAATTTTATATAAAGTTACTTAAATTTCCTTCATTTTTATTTTCTGTATAGCTAAAATTCTTATTTTAAGTACAAATCCTACAAGGTGTAAGGTACAAAACTGATACCGTGGTTGAATATCAGTTATGCACCTTAACATTTACAACTTGCGTCATAGATCATAACCATGCTGAAAATAAAACTGTTTACTCCATTTACCAAAGTGACTAACTAGAATTTGAAGAATTCTAAAAGGTAGCCTACAAAGATTAGGTTAAATTTTAATTAGGTTCTAATACACTACAAGAATCTTTTTACGGCTAAGTAAATAATTTTTTCATTCCCAGAGTTCATTTATTCGCTATAAACGTTTGCATATGCAAAAAAAGAAACGCAAAATGATCTTTCAATTAACTTATGTAATGTGCAAACAGATCTAGCATATTCTTTATAGACGGAAAGCAACTCTCCTTCTGGCGTATAAAATTTTTATATTTATTTTTTCTCTGTTTGTATTATCCGCTCATTCACACCAATATTCGGGGATTTCTAGCTTTTTTACCCCATTTGTTTAGGTCGTACTCTTCTTAGACGTCGGTGTATTTGGAGCCAAAATAGTTGTTTTACTTTCGGCTTTACGCTTCGTCGACGTCATTAGAAGAGGGAAAGGAGTGGGGACAAGGAACGGAGGAACGGGAAGGAATTCGGCCATGGCCTTTTCGAAGGAAGCATCCCGGCATTCGCCTGGGGTGATTTGAGGAAACCATTAAAAACCAAAATCTGGATGCCTAGACGGGAATTCGAACCGCCGTCCTCCCGAGTGCGAGGCCAGAACGTTAACCGCTCACCCACCACGCTCGGTGGCCAAAACAGGATTGGGGAGAAGGGACGGAAAGAATTCGGCCATGTGCGTTTCCCGATATTCGCCTTTGGCAACCATGGAAACCGAAATCAGGATGACAGGACGGGGATTCGAAGCTACGTCCTCCTGCATACCAGGCCCGAGCATTAACCCATCATTCCAGTCTTGGTGACCTCTAACAGCGTTTAAGAAAGGACACAGATACAACGACACGAGAAATAATTACTACTTGTTTCAGAAATTGTTTAGAATGTGTAGGTCTATTTAGAAACTTCATCTCAAAGTAAGATTGATAAACATATAACACGTTTTCAATATTTAAATTTCTGCGCATGTATATATATATATATAAACAGCGTGATCTTACTACTTCTCCAAATGGCATGGCAAATGGATGAAGTCCTAATGTAAAAATAATAAGACACTATAGATGTAGATTTAGTGACTTAAAGCTGTGCTGGCAGATTGTCAAATATCGCATAGACTTAAGTAGAACAGCTTATAGCGAAATTGATTGGGTTTGAATCAAAGAAGAAAAAATGTATAATTAATGCACATATGTTTAACAACCAGGGTTAGTCAGAATAAGATAAGCAAACAATGCTGGATTATTAAAATAAACAATACTGTGTAAGTGTTTGCTATCAAAATTAGTAAGTAATAACTGATTCAGAGTTCCTACACATGTGTCAAATAGTGCTTTGGTAATACTGAGAGATGAATCAGCCCGAATCGTAGGTGACTTTCACTAATCATTGAGTATACGAGAACAACACGCCAAGCTAAAAGTAGTACTTTAGAATTTCATTGAGACAAGAAATGAATCGTTCAATTAATAACGTGTTAATAAATAAAGAGCAAATTGAAAATATCTCATGCGGCAGTGACATAGTAGACGAAGGAATCATAGAATATTAAGACGGCCCCTGTGATCAGTGCAAGTATCTGCGCGTGTAATCTGCCCAGTGCAGTTAGGAAGTCGTCGTGAAAAAGTAACTGCGTATCCCCTGACGTGCACGCTTGGAGGAGGGGTAGATCCCCTCCCTTTCTTTACCTGCGCGCAGGGCACAGCGCAAGGTCATTGACAGCCACGTCCGTTCACTGCTTAGGAATCCGCCCAGATACAGGTACCGCTACTCCAGCGGAGCCGGGTTCAGTCGTCGTAGAGACTGCGAGCGGA
This sequence comes from Vandiemenella viatica, assembly GCA_031002005.1. Taxonomy (NCBI): domain Eukaryota; kingdom Metazoa; phylum Arthropoda; class Insecta; order Orthoptera; family Morabidae; genus Vandiemenella; species Vandiemenella viatica. The sequence continues at coordinate 350,981,498 of CM061920.1, read as the reverse complement.
ACAAGATATGCGATGAGCGGAGCCAACGCTACCGCTGCGGACAGACATAACTCAATCTCAACAACGATGGCCGCTCTTCTGTTACTCCTACTGTGTCCGCTGCTGTCCGCAGCTTCCCAGCCGGCAGAAGAACCGAATCCATTCGTCGAAGCGGCAAAAACCTTGCTGCAGGATCAACTGCAGAACCAAGGAGGCGGAGCAGGAGGCCTGGGTGCAGTAGGCGCCCTCCTTCAGGGCTTCATGCAATCTGGCGGAGGAAAACAGCTGGGAGATATGTTCAAGGACGGAGATCTGCTGTCTACCATTGGGTCTGCGCTCTCTGGAGGACAGCAACAGGGCTCGGGAGGCGGCATTGACCCCCAGCTGATCGGCGCCATGATCAACATGTTCGCTTCGGGTCACAGCGACGAGAACAACAACGACGTGAAGCAAGGACGCGCCCAACAGGTCGACTGGGGTGGTATGGCCGACATAGCCTCAAATCTGCTGGGCTCGCAGCAAAGTCAAGACGGAGGAAGTCCTCTTGATGGACTGTTGGGACTATTGCCGGTGTTGCTGCAAAGTGGCGGCAGTGAAAGTTCCTCTGGTGAAGTCGGCAGACCCTCGATGTTCGCGCCCATTTTGGCAGGTTTGCGCGATTATTGGAATCACTTCACGAACTCGGAGTTTGGTCAGACGCTGTGGAAGACGAGCGGACTTGAGGCAACGCTCAGGCTGTTCACTGATGAGAAGGGAGACATTGACATGGACCGTGTGTACCGGTCGCTGGAGAACGCCAGTTTTCGCAAGCGATGGGTGCGCAGCCTGTCAACTTACGTTGCCGAGTGGATTGCACATGTGTCTGATCCAGCAACGCAGAAAAGGTGCGTGTTCGCCGAACTTCTTTCTCTCTTTACAGGCTGTATCTAGGTTGGGATTCGTGAAAGAACTGACTTGAGCATTGACTTCGTAGCTACCGTATGTTTATCCTAAGCTATTCTGGGGGATGCAGCAGACATGTAAATGAACTAAATTGCAAAGCCTCGATTAGGTCTCTCCTCGAGTATTGTCAGATAGTGTAAGGCTCAAACCAACAGCAGTAGCAGGGGAAAGTGAGAATGCTGGTGGGTTGCTTCCTGCAAATGGCCATCGCCAAATTCCAGCCTTTTACCCAGTTCTTTCCTGCCTCTAATGCCCATGACGTTAATGAGACGCAAAGCCATAAGAAAAAAAAGAAAAGACTTTGGGTAACAGCTCTTAATGTGTGAAAAGTAATCATATAATTTTCTTACTCATATTTGTTGTTAAAAGTAGTTTTCTATCTCCCTGGAATTGCCATACAAATATTGATAGCTGCAGTATTCTATACCCTTCACCCCATACAATTTCTATTGTGATTATCTTTATATAAGATCATAATATAAGTACAGATACGAACAATGAGGTAGGAACCTACAACTCTACAATAGCTTCACTTTAACAGCTGCCATCCCTCCCACACCATTATCATAAGTACTTTTTTGTCACAGCTCTGTTCTCTTTCACATCTCTTCTACACTCCTCTTTGTTCTTTCATTCCCCATGTCTGCCAGATCATATGTATACAGAGGTTGGCACTTTCACAAGTATCCCAATCTTCATTTTCTTCCATTCCTGTTTCCTCCTTTCTTCAATTTTCTTTGTATTAATACATTCAGTATCCAAAATATTCCTGACAACAGTCTTCCCTCCAAAATTTTAGCTCTGCTGCATTTGTTCACTTTGTATTTGGTCAGCTATTGGATTTTTGGCTCTTCCATTAAGATAATTGGTAATGTGTAAATAATATTTAGTCTGAGCAACGATGGAGTAGGAAGCCTGATACTTAAATTAATACAAATTCGTTTATATCTTGAAATGATATTTTTAGAAAAAATAATTTTTAATATCTTATTTTACCTTTACTGGTCAGCACACAATTATTATTGGCCTACTCCTCAACCACCCTTGCAATACCCACCCTTCCCTCGTTTCATCTTTAGTTCATTCATGTCATATATTTGGATGTGTTAGATCTTTACCCTCGCAAGATGTTTCATCACCTACATGAGTAAGGCTTCTACCCAAAATATTGTAAAGTGTGTTCTTGTGTTTTTTTTATGTCCATTTACCACTACCTCCTTCATCTGTGATAAGAGACAGGTTATTTTCCCTATCCTATCTTACTAAAAATAAAAAGTTTCAATTTCATCAGTCATATACTTGCTGAAATTAGTGCCAACTGACCAGATTTAAGTACAGTTAGGAAAAAATACCTTGCTGGGTGAAGTGAGTGAGTGGTATTGTTTGAATGGATTGCTATTGTTTGGATTGATAATGATTTGATCCCTGTTCGAAACCATACTTATTTCCCATAATTCTACCAGTTGAATGATGCCTTCAAAAGAGCATGCTCAAATTACTTTCCATTCTTTAACCATAATTTTCTCTTGGACCTAATGACCTGAATACATAATACCAATAAAAAAATAAAGCAGGTAACAACAACAACAAAAATACCAAAAAGAATGTGTGATTGTATGCCATAAATATATTAAGCTATTTTATATTGATTATTATTTTTTTACGCTTATGGCTATACCCCTCATTGACATTGCGGTCATGAGATGCAGTAAAGAACTGTGGACAAGGAATGGAAATGATTTCAGCCATGTACTTTTGAAGGAACCATCCTGACATTTACCTGGAGTGATTTTGTGAAATCATGGAAAGCTGACATCTGGATGGACAGTGAGGATTTTAACCTGCATCCTCCCAAATGTGAGGGCAGAGCTTGACTGCTAACCTACCAGGCTCAGCAGATTACTCAACTTTACATGATGCATGAACGAAGTAAATGGGTTGCCTTTTTCAGTAAGTTTGGGCTTAAAATACTTGTATTCTCATAAAATGATAAACTGTGATTCCCAGTGGCAGAAACTGGGACAATGCAAAACATGCTTTGTTGTTTCTAGTACAGCAGAATGCTGAAGCACTAAAATATACAGATACATAATCTGGATGATACTGGAAATCCTCATTAATGAATAACTTCATAGTAGGGGCCCCTTCTAATCAGTAATGTGTATCACACAGAATAGCCATAAGCATGAAGAGATCCAATCTTAAGGTTGTGTAAAATAAGTAAAAAATGACATTTCATTCCACAAAATAGTTTACCCATGTTCAACATGAAGCTTTCAGTGCAACATTCATAAAACATATTCTCATTATTCCACTTACATTTCAGATATTTAACCACTGCTCAATTCATGGCAAATGGATTTCTGAAGGCTCAAGGATATCCTAAATCTGTCATGTTTGATTCTGCAAAACCAGCAGAATCCCTCAGTCGACTTGTCAATGCAGTCTTCAAAAAACAGTTTGGTCTGAAAATTGAATCTGCTACATACATAAAACCTGCTGTCACCTACCTCCAGGTATGTATCCGTTATATACCTTCAAGTTCAGTATTGCATGTCTTATACGACCACAATGAATATTCTCAAAAAGCTAACTCAAGACAAATTGATACTCTAAAAATGACAAACACTTGGTGGATCATAAGATAAATACTCTCTAACCTCAAGCAATGACAAAATTTTCCCCACAACTTCCCTGCTGTGAATTGTTAATGAATGGACCTATCTCTTAAACCAAATTAGTTTGTCACATAGCCAGTGAGGGGGAAAAGATGAAACATCATTTCTCCAAAAAAATGTGATGCCCCTTATACGCTGAAATCGCTATAAAAATTTTACTGCAAGAAGCAGCTAAATATGACCAGAAGTTTTTTCATGAATTATGTTCAACAAAAATTGGATAAAAATTGTGTAGCATTTTTATCTTAATTTCTCAGTGTTTCAACATCACAATTAAATGAAACAAATGATGTTTTTCTACTGGGACCATGAGTTGTACATTATTTAAAAACCCATGAAAATTCGACCATTAGTTTTTGCATGAACGAAAAATAATTACTAATTTTTTGACAATTTTTGTGTTGAATTTCTCAGCTTTTTGGCTTCACATAAAAAATAAACATATCCTCTTTTACCCCTATGAATAGGGACTGTATATTATTCAAACCTCATCAAAATTCTACCAGTAATTTTTGCGTTAAACCCATTCATTCGGACACACAAAGATACAAACAGATACAAGCACGAATTTCTGAACAGTTGATTCCTTTTCTGTGCATCATTAACAGCATCCCAAGCTCATATTTTCAAGATAACTTAAATGTACAGACTTTTTTCATTCACACCCTTATTATATTTATAGACAATACTTTAAGCATGATAAAATATCTTGCCCAGGAAATTCGTAAAAACATATACACTCAAAGTGCATGGATAAAAGATAAAATCTGCATCCATCACTTATTTTCAGTCTTTTTATCAAGTTTCCTGGTTAACTTTTTTCATAAAAGAGATTTTAGCAGATATATATAATGGTTCAGAAAAAACTGTGAAGATTTGAATGGAACATATAGCAATTTTAGGAACACCTGAACACCACACTCAGTGAAAGCATGTGAACAAAGTATTAATACAGAAAGGAAAGCTAAAGTAGACCCCAAACACCCTTTTTCAGGCTTTATTGATTTGTTGAGGCCATTAGAACCAGGAGAAGATGTGGGGACAGGAGTGGGCAAAGAATTGGAATGAATTTGGCTATTGTCTTTAGAAGGAGCCATCCTGGCAATCGTCTGGGGTAATTTCAGAAAACTATGAAAGACTAAAATCTGGATGGCAGAGAGAACTTTGAACTTGCGTTATTCTTAATAGGCCAAGCTTTATCACTTATCCACCATGATCCCAGGATCGGTCCCACCTCTCACCAAAATAGAAGAAGCGACAAGAAAATATTCCGCATATACACAAAAAACAAAATTTTAGACTATGACCTTACTCATGAAAATAGAAACATGTGGCCAAGCTTGCATCAACATCTACAGTCAACACAGCCACAGGTTAATATGCAAAAGATTTAATAGAAGTGGTTAGGCAGTTAGCTGATTTAATGTGTTTGTGTAATATTTGGGATTAACATATAACAATTTGCAGTATAAGAGAGTCGAAGAAATGCTTTAAACAAGACAACTTGTTTGATGAGTGCGGAAGTGCACGATGTAGAAATGGAGGAGGAATTGTTGAAAGTAGTCCGAAGCTAGCTAGCACAGGAGGTGGAAGCAAGCCACTGGCATAGCATGCGAGTACAATGACCGCGAGTGTTGCCTCCAATTTTTAAGTGAATAGGAGTGTGGGAAATGCAACATAATACGTTTCTTTAGTAATTCAAACAAAACTGGAAAAACTTAGGGATCCTGTAATTAGTTGGTCAGAGTGGAGTGTGTTGTGTTGTTGGACTGAATAACACATGGTGAGAATCTATAATTGTAGGAGATGATGTTACAAACTGCTTCATCCACGGTTAATTAATTTAAATGAACTTTTGGTGGTGATTGGGGAATATGTGTGTGATTTGAGAATAAATCAAGAGCGGTCCGTGTAGTGATTTCTTAATATAGACGAACCTGCAATTCAAATAAACAGTCAAACTCTACTACATACCAAAGCCAACCCGACCGCAGACCACATTATCACAACAACATCAAAAGTGGTTTCTATCATCTGCTCAATTGTTGCCACACAAAGTACTAATTAAATATGCATTAAAAATTATATAAATTTTTTAAACAACTTCACATTTCATAACAATTCCATTAATATTGTGAGCTAAATGTTTCAAGGTCAGAATTTATGCTAATATACCTCACCTTAGTCAAGAAAATGAGATGGTACAGCTAATCACGAAGAAAATAATGAATTGTAGCATAATCATTAAAGTTTATGATACCATTGCTTCAAAGCAGACATGCTACACGATGAAATGAAACAAAAATAATTTCAGGAAAAGCCCTTCATCAGTGGAAGGAGAATTTATATGGACATATCATCACAGGGTAAAAGTATGATAAAGTGAAGATGGTATGTTCGCCAAGGGGCAATCAAAAAGGAGTCAACCTCAGTTTACCAGGATTGTGAGAAAAAGAATTTACTCCTCTGAGAGCTATTCTTATCAAAATGCAACTGCACATTACTCAGTTTGAGCTTAAATTTAGAAGTCCGTCCACATTGCCAGATTTTTTTAATGTAATCTATGCTCTGATAATTTAAATTTATGTATATGTTTAAAAATTCTGAAAATAATTATTGACTTTATTATGCTAATAATTACTTAACAGCAATTATTACTCAGTCTTCTGAATGCTCTTGATACCAAAAAAAAAATATATATATATTTTGAATCTGTTACTAATACATTAAATAATTCAACAGGAGGCATTTGAACTTGGTAAAGCAAAAGGTCTAAGCTTGTCACATCTCAGCCCAAAAGAAATTGAGGACAGGCTAACAGACACTATAAGTGGAGAAATAATAGAGCCAACTATGCGTGTATGGAGAGCTTATCGATATGGAACAAGGCACCCTCAATGTGACCAATATGTGATATGCACTGTGAACCAGAAAGACACTTCCATAGAGGGAGGACTAAAACCTGGTGTTACCAAGATATCAAGGTATGCAACATACTTTGTTTCATTACTGTAACTTTTCAAGTCATGAATGAAAAAATAGCAGCTGCAAAACAATCTAACAATTCAAAATGCAGCCTGAAGTAACAGTCTGAACTATTATGCAAATAACAAATTTTTGAAGGTTAATTATTTTCATGGCAGAAGATAAAAAGATGGTAAGCATATACACACCTTTTTTTATTACAGTTTCCTTTCACATAAAAATTTATAGGTCTATGTTCAATGCAAGCACATGAAATGTTTCTTCTGTAATTAAATATAGGATACTTTGATTTCTAATACTAAAATATATATTATTTGTAAATAGTCCTCAAGTAATCTGACTAAGATCAAGGATGAGTAAAAAAATAACTGTATTAATAAAGTAATTAATAAATAAGCCCACATCAAGCGTATAAAGAAAATATGGACACAAATGAAAGCAAACATATGCTTCTAAAGTACTTTGAATAGTCCTGATGGGCTTATCCACAAATAATAATAAAGACTTTATATTTTTGCTATATTTTACACACAGACATGATGTTTGTCAGGTTTAAAATTAATATGATACAGTTTATCAACTCAAGTTGATATACCTACACTCTAGATACTTAAAATGTTTCATTCATTCATTCCTACAGCATGGTTGCCATTTGGTTTCTATCCAGCAATACTGGAACACCATTTTGGAAATTATATAATGCTGCTGTGGAGGATCATAATTGTCAAGTAAGTATCCATTTCACTGCCTATGTTTTTTTAAACATTAAACTGAGTGCCCAGTTTGAAATATTTTGGTTACTGCATATTAATATTACTCTGCATGGTATTGTCAAAAAAGGAAGTAACTACTTCACTCTTTATAGGCTCTGGTATTCACAAAGACACCAATTATATATGGCTTTTATTTAATTAAAACTAATTTCTGCCGGTAACAGGTTTAATGATGTGTACTCCCATGCTAGGTGTGCAATCTTTTTGACCTCCATGTTGACAGAATAGCAGCATTTCCTCTGAAGTTGATATAGCAGTTATTTCACATTGAACAGATTTACCAACTGCAATGGAGCGTACGTCCTGCTGTCAATTTTCCTACGTGCCGCCTAATATGTTATGCACATTTTTAGCTTTAGATTCTTTCACTGTTTGAGATCCATGACTTGCAAATGATAAATTCCCGTTCTTATGCCTTGCTCTACCAATAATGTGTAAAGTCATGCTCTGCTAACTTGTATTTATAATCCTATTTTATTAAAATTTTGCATTTAGTATATTTAAGTAATCAATTCTACTCTTTCCTCCAAATATACATTCTGTTTTTTTGTTTTTGTTTTTTTTGTGAGGCCTAATCTAACACATTTATACTTCTCATTCAGTAAGGAGGAATTACCCTTTTTCTTTATTTTTGCCCAGAACTCCACTACTAGTAACTTACATCATCATTTACTCATGCCACTTAATGCAATAGTCAGTATAAATACCCCTTCACCATCTCTGACTATACTCTACAACCCTCTGATGAGTCCTAAAGTCTGAACAACGACAGCATCTACAACCCACAGGCGAAACCTCTCAATAACTTACACCTACAATTCACCAGAATCTAATACTATGCTCAATTCCCTTTAAATTCTTATAGGCAATACCCCTTTTTTTTAATGTTTCATCAACTTGGCTTATTTCTTTGAAAATAATAAATGCTCTCTCCCTGCATCTATAACCAGCACTCCTTTGTTCAACTATTATTATATTCTCAGCAGTTTCTAACATCCAAAAGACAATGTCCTAATTTGTTGTGAGCGTGGAGACTTTCCCGGCGTACTGAAGCAATGTAGTCTTCACGGGTGTGCAGCCGGATGGTGTTTTGAAAACACGACGTTTCGACAACCAGCTCGGTTGTCTTCATCAGGCTTCCGGTGTCTTTGAACGGAATGGTTACTCTCGACAGCAGATAGAGCGGGCCTTCACTCAGAAGCCACCAAGACCGTCGCCGGAGCAAGAAGAACAACCAAAAAATCTTGCTTTTCTCCCATATGCCGGGAACACGTCGGGCAAGATTGGGAGACTTCTGGCGCGGCACGGGATTAAAAGTATCTTCCGAACTCCCGCCAAGATACGCGATTTGCTGCGATCGGTAAAAGATGACGTGGGCCTAAGAACACCGGGAATTTATTCCAAACCGTGCGAATGCGGTAAGGTGTATATCGGCAGACGACCAAAACGATCCAAGAGCGCATCACCGAGCACAGACGAAACCTAAGGCTGATGCAACTTGAAAAGTCTGCAATTGCCGAGCACGCCTTCGACGAGGAGCATAGAATCGAGTTCGACAAGACTAGTGTTGGCCAGGGCCTCCTCCTTCTGGGAGTCAGTCATAAGTGAGGCAATAGAAATCAGGCTTAATAACAACAACATTAACCGGGATGGAGGGCTCCATCTGAGTCAAGCCTGGAATCCTATTATTAGGGATCTCCGACGGGGAGCGGAACGGATCGGCGCAGCGTAGCGTGAGCAAATGGCGCCGGTCGGGGGCCGCAGCGGGCCGCAGAATGAGTTTGCGCCCACGTCCAATCAGAGCGGGCCTACCAGTACCTAGGACTGCCTGCACTCCTGGGTAGGGAGGCGGAGACGGCACTAGTCGAGCGCCGAGGCGGACCGCGTATGAAGCCACCGCTTCCGGCCAATCAGAGCGGCTCTTCCGCCACGCCGACAGGTATATTAGGAGGTCTGTCTGGGAGGCTAAGCCAGTCTACGCGGTGACTGCCAGCTTTCGTCAGCCTGTAGACACCGGAAGCCTGATGAAGACAACCGAGCTGGTTGTCGAAACGTCGTGGTTTCAAAACACCATCCGGCTGCACACCCGTGAAGACTACATTGCTTAATGTCCTAATTTCATTATAATTGGAAGTGGGCTGCTCTATCACTTCAGCTAGCAACTCAGAATCAATAATGCATGGTGGTGAATGGCAATGCTCAGGCCTGGCATTTGGTTGAAAGTGGGTTCAAATCCCCGTCCAGCCATCGAGATTTGTTTTCCATGGTTTATGGAAATCACTCCACATTAATGCCATGATGATGATGATGCATAAAGCCATAAACAAAGGGCAGTTAGTAACTATTATCTGTTTATCTGTCAACAAATGATAATATATCATTTTAATGCAGTACAGGTGGCATTACATTCTAATATGAAAAAAATATAGTTTCAATCACTACTATCATGCTAAGATGTAAATAAAATTGCATGCCTGTTACTGATTTTGGCTGCCCTAGACTTGTCACTAATGTAGGGATGCATCTGGCAGAAACTGCTTGTGCACGTAAAAAAAGAAAGTATTAATATCAGGGCTAACAAAAGAGTCTATAATTTTAAAGTACAAAAATAGAAGTGTCGACTGTGCAATTTTTAGATCATTTAGGACATCAGCATTGAAAACGCATTGCATAAAAATTATGTGGTTACTATATCTCAGATTTTTAATTGCAGGTGCAGTATCCCGTTAACTGTGATACTTTCCACGAGGAAGATGTTAGGCAACAACAGAGTATGCTCACAGTGAACTCTAATGACAGAAGATTTCTGTTATTTGATTCAGAGTTATGAAGAGAGAAATTGTGTCCTTGCTAAATGCAAAAACAACACACTTCCTAGTGGATAAAGAATTTCCTTCCCTGTGTATTTTAAAATGATTTCAAGTTTTAAAAAAAATTCATGGAAGGAAGAAAACATCTTCATTTACATTGAAGCAACCTCATAATTGACAATCAGCACCACACATCAGATAAGTGGAGAAAATAGCTGTCATCAGGATTCCTCCAGTTTATAAATAGCGATATTCAATCAAGAGTTGCTTTTTGCTCCAACACTAACTGATTCCAATCAAAAAAATATGAAAACAATTGTTAAGGATGGTACTGTACCTTTAAAAATGAATATTTTGAATCTCATTTATATATTGTAACTGAAAATCTGTAACTGTGATAGGAGTTTGTGTTTTAAGTGAGTGCAGTGAAAAAATAGCTAGGTAAAATGAAGACTGTAAGGAACTCTCCAGTGATAAATTTAAGACAACACTACACATGAATGCAGGAAACATTCAGGTTTATGTTTGTTAAGCCAAAATTATGTTTCATCTTTCTCCTAGGTTCAGATTATGTTGTCATTTTTTTTAAAAAAAATATATGAATGCAACATTTTTAGATCTCCTATTTTCACTTTATATGTACCAAATTAAAGGAAATTTGATTTGTTTTCAAGCAATATATGTTGTCAAAGCCTGCTAATCTTATCAAACAGGATACTGCAGCAGAATGACTAGTCCCAAAGAAATGTATCTAAAATTTTAAAAGAAAACAATCATGCAATTGCTCCATTTTTATTATTATTATTTATTTATTTATTTTTATTTTACAAGAAGATGGACCGACTTAATTTTCCAATCCATCTTCCACTAATTAGATTACAACCTGACTTGGAAAAATTATCTGTTTGACCCTATGCTGAGTACTGATCCTGCTGAAATTTAAGGAAAGTATTTCTACATCATAAATCAATTAAGAGCCACATTCATAGCTCATTCAAAAACATGATTCATCATGCTCATATATTTTTACTCCCACACATACAATAAATAACAGTTGTTATGAGCTAAAGATTGATAAACAATTATGCCCAAAAAGGACCACAATCATAAACTGTGAATAAGTTAGGCAAAAGGAACAAAACATTATCATGGTTAAAAAAATCCAGCTACAGATCGAGTATTTTAAGAATTAGCATTGATTATCTAGAATTAGATCTGACATGGTGTCCATACAAATATAAAGCACAAATAAAAATTCTGGAAAAACACTCTCCATGTTCATGAAGAAGTAATGATTCAAATATATATCACAAACTCTTATCAAACTATTCCTGGTATGAAAACAGTGGTGACTAGTCAGACAGCTTCAGTGGATGCATTTGCACAAAATTTATCTTATTTTAATGTCCTATTTTCCCACATTTCTCCATGGCTTTGAATCCAGATTTTATTACACTTATAACGATCATTCAATTAAAAAAATATCTATTTGACTAGGCTGTGAATTGTTGAAAAATATCTCTAACCAGAGAATAAAGAAGAACTCTTAAGCTAAATTTCTCAAATATTTCTTACAAAACCAGAATTTTTTTAAAATTTAAAACCTTATTTACAATAAATAATTACCAATAAAGTGAATTGAAAAGATATTTTGCCTTGACATATTTTTGAATGATCAGCAAACCTAAAAAGAATAACTCTGCATATCCACTAAAAAAAGTTTATTGAGTGTAGAATTCTGTCAGTGCAAAGCATAAGATAACTGAGAATATATGGCTTTATTTTTCTGCACTGTACTGGAAGCCAAGCTAAAATCATTTTGAAACGGTATTATGTGACTATAGACGACATAGTGAAAATCACAAAAGCTGTGCAAGACAGAAAATTCATATAAAACAAACACATTGATTAACGTATCCATAAGCTTTTAAAATCAAGGTTATCATATCCTGACATTTTCAGTATTTATATTGTCGTCCACGAAACGCTTTTAAAATAAATACTAATTTCTAAATTTAGCAATGAATGGATGTTAATAGAAGAGTAAAAACATCCATTTTTGAAATTTGAATTAATTTTATACAAATTTTCTAAGTTTTAATTGATTCAAGAGTTTTGGAAGCTGTTTTGAATCTTTCTTCATTCAATTGTTTCTTTCTGCATTTGTAAACACACAAACTTGAAATTTAAGATCACATATGTGTAAAATTCAGAATCTGTGTATATGACTGTAGACCTAGTTCTGGTTCCATTTTGAATTTGTGTTTTTTATGATAATGTTCCTGGTTACCTTTTTAATAACTCTGTTATTACATATAAAATTTATTTGAAAATCAGAAAAAATGTCCAAAAACAGACAATAATAATTGCATGGAAGTTGTGATATTTTTTCCCATAAATGTCCTTCCTCCTCCCCCCTCTCCCCCCAATGTGGCTAACTCACAAGTCAGAAAATCTAGCTGCCATTAAATTTAAGAATTATGTCTTATCAAATCGTTACAGGAAGTCCAAGTTACCATATACTATTTTTTTTATTATTTGTGCATGCAGTTGGACTGAAATTCATTGGAGATCTAGTGTTTTCAAGAACTGGTACGGTAGCTGTGAAGGTCCTACAGGGATCCAGAAAAATGGTGGTCAATGGTGCTCCAGTGGACCTCTGGTAGACTTAGCTTCCTTTCAAAACAAAATACAGCCTCAGAAGGAATAGATGGAGGAAGAATCTTGGATAGACCATCAAACATGAAAGAGAATGTGATAAGACAACCCACAGAAGTAGAAATATCAAAAGGGGGTGATGATCTTGGTGATAACAATTTATAAAATTTATTCATCTTCTTCACATTCACAAATATTTGTTAGATTTTTGGTTCGTGGAATTAGTATTTTGTGGAAACAAAATCTACATACTTGCAAATTAGAAATAATGACAGAGAAAGGAACCATGGATTACCCATAGGTGTTGATCAAATGGGGTTGGCACACAAATAAGGATACATCCGTAAACATTAAAATTTTCAGATGTAAACTCTTTACTGGCAGAAAAGTATGGAGTGCACATAGCAGAAGTCCAGTTCATCCAGGATTTCCATTTTTCTGACTCTCCAGTTCATCCTGCATTCTTAATCTATGCACACAATTTTCTTCTGAAGATGAATGGGTATACATCCAAAACTTTCAGTATGTGCATGTGTAGTTATTCTGCCAGAATCTGTGGTAAGAAATGGTTCTTTCATCTGTCTTTATTCTTATTTTAAATTTATAAACCACTAACCTCTTCCATGAAGGCCAGAAACAAACAGTAGTTAACTTCATAACAATCAAATGAACATCAAAGTGAATTCAGTATTTGGCATTATTAATGCGGAACATTATTTGAGAATTTAATAATATTGAAAGGATTAACAGATTGTTGCGAAAAGGGATTCTGTAATTTTAAAAAAAAAAAAAAAATTGTTTAAATCACAAAGGTAAAACACTTCTCTCCTTTGATCTCAAGATTTATGATTCTGTGCTGCAAGAAAATATAACGAAAATGGTTGAACCAAATCTAAAAATAGTCCAATATGTGTCGATTTATTTATTATAAAGTTTACCTTTGTTAAAAGTGTGCTATCAAAAAATTAGGTGAAAGAAGAAGAAAAAAAACCAGTCAAACAAAACTTATGATTATATTGCCCATCACCACATTTGGAAGGTATTAATTAATAAGGGTGTGCCAGAAGGTATTGTATGAGAGAGTTCAAAAAACTGCATGAAAATAGCGGGAGTTGTGTTCAAGTTCTACTTATCGCTTTACACCATGTCGAGATCATTAGAGGCGGGATGGGACTGGTAACAATGAACGGGAAGGAATTTGGCCATGCCCTTTTGAAGGAAGCATCCCGGCATTCACCTGGAGTGAATTGAGGTTCAAGTTCGAGCAAGCAGATTGGAGGATACTGCATAAATACATACATCTCCAGTCCCATTCCAGTTTTTGCTGGGTCTGGTTATTACCTGCTTGTGATAACAAGCTGTTGCTGTTTATATGCCAGCCAGATTATATTGGGAGCCCCTTTCTGTCTGCTAAGGGGAGTATCGTGTTATTTGTGTTATTGGCATTTTTTTTTTATGAACTGTGTAGTTTTTATAGTGGAAATTTGTGGGCCCTGACCTACACATTTATAGGATCATAATCATGATAGCCAATACAACAATCAAACGGTTTGAAAAAGGACTCCTTATGCTTCCTAAATTCCACCATTCCATTGTTTGAATCCACATGGTCCCTTGGACTTTACAGGATACAGTTCAACAATAATTACAAAACTATTGGGTAGAAACTTAATAAGAACACACCTGAGCTTATTGTTATTGCTACTCGTTCCTACGTACAGAAAATTAATAGCTAGAATTACCTTGCCATTAATCACATGTCAGAGCATTTGATTATTTTCTTGATTTTGTTCTGGAGTCTACAACCATATATTTTTAATATATATAAATGATCTACCCTGTGTTGCATCTAAAAACTCAAAATTTGTCCGATTTGTAGATGACACAAATGAAGAAATTAAAAATACTCAAGATTTATCTACAGAATATATTTCAAATTATGTCTTTGACCTTATTAATAAATGGTTTACAGCTAATGGCTTGTCTTTATAAATGGTTTACAGCTAATGGCTTGTCTTTAAACTTTGATAAAACTCAGTACATCACACAGATTAACACCAGATACAGACATAAAATTTGCAGGCCAGTCCATTCAAGAGGTAGTGCAAGCAATTTCTCGGTTTGCATATTGATCATAATTTAAATTGGAAGGTACATGTTTCTGACTAACGAAAGCGATTGGGTAGAGCCACATTTGCAATTCGTACAATTTCAGCTATAGGTGATCTCCGTACAAGGCAGCTAGTTTACTTTTGCTTATTTTCACTCATTAATGGGGAAATTCTATTCATAGAGACAAAGTGTTCAATGCCCAAAAACGAGTAATAAGAGTAATGTTGTCAGGATTGTAATGGATATATAGGTTTATTTAAAGGAAATTAGAATATTTTATTGGAATTCATTTCAATAGCGAGCAGGCCAGTCTTCACACGCGCCGAGCTGAGTGCAGTGTTGTTTGTTAGGAATGTGCTGAGACGCTGACTTGATCGATATTACTAGTTGGAACTGACTCTCTGACGTCAATAAAGTTCACCTCCGAGGTAGCAACGAATTATTAGCTCTCACTCTGCGGGCAGTCATCAACGAGTAGATAGCTCATTTTCCGCTGGTAGCTTCCATCAGCCAGTATGGGTTTCTAAAAGTAAAACCGACTCTCTTCGCTCAAGTCTGTTCACCATGTAGGCCCTGCAAGATCATGGGGGCGGCATACCATCAGCTATTTAGCTTGCCATCCAATCATACAACAATCCATTAGTCTACGAGTTATTACTCAACCAGATGCCATTAGCATCTCATATAGGCGCTGTCGGGAGGATCCTCGCAGTCATGTTATCGGCTGTATGTTCACGGCTTTCAATGATATTAAATGGGACCTCGTAACCGCTAGATGCCTGTTATCATTCATAAAAGGATAGAATCTCAGCTGGTCATCTAACACGTACCAGCCTTCCCATATCCTGGTTGCTGAACCTACAAATCGGCTGGTGTCATATTATTCCTGACAAATTACATCTTATTAATTAGCCCACAAGATGCAAGAGCTCAAGACCATCAGGATAGAAGAGACTTCTGCAGCTGCAAGAACGCCACGAGGTCAGTTAAACTCTCCTCTAGAGTCCCACCACAGTTAAAGTCCATAACAATCCCTCAGCTACCCTGTCAGTCATATAGGGCTCTTACAATATGTGGGGTTAGCAACAGAGCTTCATGTAAAGAGCTGTTCAAGAAGTTAGGGATTTTAACATTGGTGGCTGAGTATATACAGAGGTGTAAATATGAAACTGGATTTTTTTCTTAAAAAATACATGTTTATTGTATAAAAATGATACAAAGTACCTTATTCGAAGTATTGTCCATTGCTAGATGTACATTTTTACCATCTCTCTGGTAATTTATTAACGCCACACCAAAAAATTTTTTGCTCTTTTGACTCAAACCAGTCATCAAGCCATTTTTGTACATTTTCATAAGAAGTGTTGCTAAGCGAGTGCATCTCTTTGCATCTAATCGATGTAAAGAGATAGAAATCGGATGGAGCTAAATCAAGTGAGTAATCCACATGCATCAGTATCTCCCAACTAGGTGCCTCAATCATTTCCTTGACCAGTTTTGCTGTATGTGATGGTGTGTTGTCAAGAAGCAAAATCACTGTGTGTTGCCTTTTCTAGTATTCTGGTCATTTTCCCCACAATGCTTGATTCAATAACATTAAGCATTAACAGTTTCAGCAGGTTTTAGTAGCTCGTAATAGATCACACCATCTTGATCCCACCAAACACAGAACATTGTCTTCTTTTCATAGTGATTTGGCCTTGAAGTTGACAGTTTTGGAGTTACCCATCATCTTTTACACTTAGGGTTCTCGAAATATATCCACTTTTCATCAGCTGTCACAATTCGATGGAAGAAATGACTTTCTTTTACACCTGGTGAGTAGTATTTCTGAAGTAGTTTTTTGTTTTTCTTGCAGTCTTTCATTCAGTTCATGTGGAACCCATTTTCCCATCTTTTGGATCTTTTCCATCACTTTTAAACATATGGAGACAGTTTCCCGTGTTAAATTTCATTGATCTGCGAGTTATTGTTGTGTTTGAGCATCACCTTCATCCTACAATGCTTGCAACTCGCTGTCTTCAAACGTCTGCTGAGGTCTTCTACATTCTTCATTTCTCACATCAAAATCACCACTTTTGAATTTTTTAAACCACTCAAAACATTGTGATTTACCAAGAGCACACTCATTGTAAGCTTCAACAAGCATTCAATGTGATTCTGCAGCAGTTTTCTTTAAATGGTAACAGAATTTCTTTTTTTTTTTAACTGCTTAACGTCTCTTAACAGCGAGGTCTTTAGAGACGGGAAAGGATGGGGGGCAAGGAATGGGAAGGAATTAGGTCATGACCTTTTGAAGGAAGCATCCCGGCATTTGCCTGGAGTGATTTGGGAAACCATGGAAAACCCAAATCTGGATGCCCGGACGGGGATTCGAACCGCCGTCCTCCCGAATGCGAGGCCAGAATGAACAGAAAATCAACAATGTCCACAAATCATAGTTTGTAGGCTCAAAACTCGACATGTTCAACATTATTGAAAACTACACTGTCATATGAAACTTATATTGTTGTGAGTTGAAAACCTCTGTCAGCTGCCAAAAAAAAAAAAAAAATGGCCACAATGATGCGATCTGATGGTAACTGCATTGATAGCTACAGCCATCTATCAGCAAATTCCAGTTTCATACTTACAAACCTGGTATACCCATTAATGTCCTTTGTAGTCACAAATTATACTTTGTTTGAAACAAATAGCAAAATACACAGAAGTAAAAATGCTATTCACAAGTATTACAAATCGTTGACATTTGTTCAAAAAGGGGTCCGATATTCAGGGATACGTATCTTTAGTAAGCTCCCAACACATATTAAATGTCTAGCAGATAAGAATTAATTCAGGAAAAATTGAAAGAATATTTAATTGAAAACTCCTTCTACTCATTTCTAGGGTATCTTCAAGATAAACTGTCAGTAGTTTGTGTAAATATAGTTGACGTAATTAATGTACCATGTATGCTATGACTGTGCATCTTCTGGTGTAAGTATTATTTTGTTATGTAAATGTATCTGTAAATTGACGACTTTCCACATCCCACAGAGTCAGTATCTTATATTAGGATCAATGGAAAATGAATGTATTGTATTGTACAAGAAAACAAATGGTAGAATCATGCTAATTGTAAAGTTATGTGATGGCTACATTACAGTCATACTTCTTAATAGCAAAAAGAAAAAAAAAGTATTTGATTTTATAAATATTTATTTATCAACTTTTTTGAAATATGGAAATTATTTTTATTTCATAGCAATAACAGCAGACAACAATTGTATACATACAAAAAAAAAAAAAAAAAAAAAAGGTGGTGGAACAAGACTGCTAAGGACAACTGACAGAATTAAATATTCCGAGAGCTATAAATTAATGTCATATTAGGACAATATTCTTTGGCATTTCTTCACTATAAACACACTTCACAACAACACAATATTTGATTGTTACAGATAACATTCTTTGAAATAAAGCTTTAGTATTTATTTAAAATCTTATCACAAGTTCCTTATGGACGGACTAGGGTTTTGACTAGAGTTTTGTTTTAGATCTAATGTTAAAAATGCTATAAATTTTCAAGAGTATGCCAGCAAAAAAACTATTTTTAATGTTCCTAAATAATTTACGTACGATTAACTCCTTTTCATTAACATTTGGCAGCATTAACCGATGCATGTAGAAGTGCCAAAAGATGCTGCTACTAATCTAAATAACTGATTCATTGTCTCCAAAAACTGCATTAATGACATATTCAACATATTACAACTGTTGGAATATGTTCATGTCTCTTCTCCAAATTCTGTTCATTCAGCTTTGAGAAAAATACATAAGCAGTGTTTGATTACATAACACCTGTACGAGTGTAAAAAAACTTAACTTAAAACTTTGTTTAAGTGTCTATATAATTAAAAGTTTAGCCAACACACATATTTTAAAGATTTTTTTTTTTACATAATCAAGCTAAAATAAGATGAGGTAATGACAGTACTAAATGCCATACCAATGTAATACAAAGTCACAGTATAAGTCTTGTGCATCCTTAAACTACAGTATTCAGGCACGTAAACTTCAAACAACTAGACTCTATAATGGTGCACAGGAGAAGAAAACTAAGCAACAAATTCCTCACTAAGTGCATAAATCAGTCTCCATGATTTATTAAATATTACTATGAGCCGCCTATCAGCATAACACATTTGACAATGATCCAAAAACATATACTACTCAAAAAACAAATACTGATTTGAGCCTTTAACAGCATTTTAAAATTGATGTGATAGAAAAAAATAAATATACATGGTGTTGGATTTTTATTACAATTAAACGGCAGAAACATTTCTATGAATATTTATGTAATGTGATATAAATTACTAAGTCAAGTTTTAAAAGAGAGCGAGAGAGAAAGAAAGCAAAAAAGATAGAAGGCTAAATCTTAATAAAATAATTTCTAATGCAAAGATTTATGATAATAATGAGCAGGAAAATATTTTAAAGTAGTGAAATAATGAAAGTAAACCTAACACTTATCATATTTGGGGGGGGGGGGGCAGGAGAAGATGAGTATTATTTGTGACTTTTTTGTGTTCGATAATGTCTGGCAGTCTCCACCTATGAAAACTGTTGGGTTTACTTTCCCTATCCTTCCTTATTTTCACTACCAGAAAGCTTTATGAGTAGCATAAAACTTTCAAATGCATCTCCCAAATATTTATCACTTAGTGCATAACTTAAAGCTGTATATAAAGGCACAATTTTGTATCTTACAATGGCATATCAATCCTTTTCTTTTAACTTAAGATAAAAAAAATGGTTGTGTTAACTGTTTCTCCTATAACAGGAGATCCTTCTTCTAGCTATGTGATTCCATACAGTATCACTCTGTCTCATTTGCTTTGGTCACAGAATGGCATATGTGTATGATGAGAAATTCAAAATCTTACTTCTTCTTAATATTTTTACACACCCATTCCATTCCTTCCTGAAAGTTTAAAATTATGAGAATCAGTTTTGACTGCTGATGTATTTTTAAGAATCAGTTTCTGCTGAAACAAACACACACACACACACACATATATATATAACACTAGCATAAAAAGGACTGTGCCTACCTTAATTCCCTCTCCTGATGTTGCTGAACATGCTTGAATTTGCCAAGGGCGATCTTTAATTGTATGCAAACCAAGTCCTTCAGCAATATCTGAAGCAGATAACGCATGTAACAAATCTTGTTTGTTAGCATATACCAAAAGTGGTATTCCAGATAGCTTTTCCTCCATTAGAAGTTCCTCTAGTTCTTGACCAGTCTCTTCAAGTCGTTTACGATCAGCACTATCAATTACATATATCTGAAATGTAAAGGATTGAAACACAAACATAGTATGACAATCACAATACAAACATTAGAGACAAGATGTTTAGTTTAACAAATGCAAGAACAAACATCATTTTTACATACATTGATTAATTTAAAAGATTTGCAGCTATGGAGCAAACCTGCATTAAATTTCTCATTAGAATTATTGTAACAATGAGAATAAGATAAACTTATCAAGACATGCACAATTCATTGGCAGTAAAGGAAAGTAAATGTGAAAGGGAAACTATAATATACAGCATGAAATAATCCATGCCAAAGAAAAATTTGGTTCTCAACACAGAATCTCAAAAGTTTTTTTTTCCTTTCATTATAAAAAACAATTTCGTTCTACGTGCTACCATGTCAAATACAATTTGATACATTACAATATTTTATACACCTTACATCTTTTTTATCATACGTTTCCTTTTACTTGTATAACTTAATGACTTATTTTGTACATTAATCCAATGTATCTCTGTCTTCTAATAAAGTTTTAAGATCTATTAAAATTTTTACAACTTAGTGTTTCCATTATAAATGTTTATTTTTATTACCCTACTAGTAAAATTTCTTCTTAAATTCAGAAAGCCTTATATCTCCTTTTTAAATTGAATTTATCTAATAGATAGGGTAATGCATAATTTCTTGAAAAAATAGTTACGTAAGTACATTAACATTTAGATAAAATTAGTATCTTTATTTTGTTAATCCGGAACCCATTTTTAAATACTTCACCCATTCTTATGTATTTCAAATGCCTATTCATCATCGCATATGGTGATATTTATCAACTTTCAGCTTTGTATAAGTGATTATTTATGTGAATTAAGAGACTATGTGCAGTAAGCCATTTCTGACTTGATAATACTATTTAATTCCAAACAGAAATGCTACTTGTCAGACTTCTGTGGGGTAATATGAAACAGTTTCAAAGAAGAGTAGGAGAGACAAGCAATATATTAAGAGTAACAGAAGTCATTTAATTTATCTGCAATAAACTAAGGAATGGAATACCTAGAAGGAACAGGTCTTTTAGAGGAGGGGAGGGGCGAGAAGCATTAAGTAACTTTTACTTCCTACAAAAAGACTTTTACACAAAACTACACAATCTGATGTCTGTGTACTATCCAAAACAAAATGTTTAATCAAGTCCCTGAAAATTTAAAAATAGAATGGATATTATCCACAGTAGCACAAAAATCCAACATGATGAAGAGATCCGAATAGATATTCAAAAAACATTAATAAATACATGGATAGGAATATAGCACCTTGGAACAATCTTCTCCCAACTAATAATAACAATAAAGTTTCAAATCAATTTCAATCTGAGCAACAAGATTTTGTGCTGAATCTGCACTAATATTTAATTTAACATGTATGTTTTATAACAGCTTTTGAAAAATAAAAACACTTTTGGAAATAGTGAGCTATAAAATACTAAAGAATATAATTTAAAAATACAATTTCTTTTTACAACAACATACAGTACATACCAAGACATCAGTATTTTCAAAATAATTACGCCAGTAGGGTCTGATTTTCCTTTGTCCTCCTATGTCCCAAACATTTAACTTGAAGCCTTCAGACTGAACACTCTTTATATTAAAGCCTTGCGTCGGAGTAATGTGGGATACATCCTCCGAAGCTAGTTTTTTCAGCAGGGTTGTCTTTCCAGCATTATCTAAACCTAGTAATAATAAACGTAGTTCCTTTTCAGGTGATGATTTAAGTTTTCGAAGAATTGCAAGAAGACCCTATGTGTAAATGATAGTAATAATAATAAATTAGTCAATGCACAATAAATATGAAAATTAATTACACAAATATTTATCTAATAATTTAAGACTAAAAGCTTTCAGATTAGAAGTAAAGGGGCCAAAATCCACCTGCAATAATCCATAAATTTTTATTGCAATATTTCATCAATTTTAATATTCCATCCACCTTACAATTCAGTGACTTCAATGATAAATTATCAATGCTATTTTGCTTCCTGGTATGAAGTTTTCCATTGATCACCTATTTTTTTCATATTTTCTCTATAGCTCCAGGCAAATTTCAAGTTCTTAAACTTTACACTCACACTTCTGCTACTTTAATATTACTATTCTTACGGCATCATGAGGTCAATATAGGTGGGAGAGACCTGGAGATAAAAGGAATTCAGCCATGGCCTTGTGAAGGAACCATTCAAACATTCACCTAGAGTGATTCTGGGAAACCATGGAATATCAAGATCAGAACTGCTTGACGTCTTCCCAATTGCTAGGCCTGTACATTACTGCTCAGTTCTTCTGTTACTCCAGTCTCAAATGATTCTATTATTCACAAGCCATCTATGGATATTTGCTCTTGCCATGTGTGTGTACCCTGAATCTGAAGTATTCAGACTGTTATAAAACCATCACTATGAGTTCCATGTGAGCACGGATATTTAAAGCGATATAAGCATGATTTACTTCAAGAGATCTTAACCAATATGTCCATACCAAAATAAACATGAAAATAGGTTGGGAGTAGGCAATGATGAATGCATGTGATGACCTTTAAAAAAGAGAGGGAATGATAGTTAGTCATGTAGTCAGTTAAGTCAGTGGGTGGGGGTCAATAATTTTCTGTAATCCTCACTGATAATAATGCAGGCCAAAAAAAAACCCTTATCAAAACATATTAAAAAAATATGACCTTAACCTATTAGCTTTTTTAGGGGCTTTAGCCCTGTCAAGGTCATTAAAGGAATTCAGTTATGACAAATAGAAGGCACCAACCTGTCATTTGCAGTGAGTAATCGTGGGAAAACATGGAAAACCAAAATAGGGTTGGCCAGATCAGGAATCACACCCACGTCCCCCAGAATGGCAGGCCCCCACCCAGTCTTGGTAGACAGTTTACAAATTTTTTCCCGAATCTTAAAGGTAGTTTATATCTTCCCTTGGATTTTTAATTCACATATATCATCTGCTATATTTAGTTAATTATGAAATAATCCACTGTAAATAGCAAACTGACAATTGTAAAAGAAAATTTAGATGTACTTGGATGCTCAAGCAGACTCACAGCATCACTGTAATGAAATTTGAATCAAGGTAACTTCAATTACAAATTGGCTGAGCTAATAACAAGGACTGAAGAAGGGTGTTGCCCAAGTTCTAAACTTTTCTTGCTGCCAATTTTTCAGCTGCTAAGTGGTTCACATCTGATCATCCTCATGGAAGAACTAAGCCTGATCTTATGTCTCTACTTGCATCCTGCTCAATTTACCCTAATCTATAAATAAGTTAAAACATGGAAATGAATGGTAAAGAAAGCCCACTATAATTTATAACTGTTTTGTAGTTTTTAATATATTTTAGATGATAACTAAAAGCAGATATTCTGATATTGGATGAGCAGTATCTCTAGAATTAAAACTAAATTAGAATTAATTATGGGGAGGTAAAGACATCAATTGACAAATCTAAAGGCAGGAGTACAGGAACGACACAAAAAATAACATAATTACACAATACTTCAGGGCACCACGCAGTAATAAGACAGAAAAGGTGGGTATGTACTAATCCCTACCATAAGGATGAAAGAACTTTTTGTCAACTGTTGGGTTAAACTTGAGGTTAATGACAGAAGTGGGACAGGGAGGAGGAGACCACATAGCAATTTAATTACAAGTTTGACAATGCTGATAAGGAATGACTAAAAAATAACGTAAGATAAAAAAAATATGTATAAAACATTACTCCTGTTTCAAATTCAATTAAATCATTCATTATGGGTATAAGTTTCAAAGGGCATTCTCTGGAAGGCACTACCACTTTAAAAAATCTTTCCTGCTCCACAATCTCCAGCATCATCATCATCAAGTTCAATCATTTACTAAAGTGGTCTCTTAGAGCCTTGAATTCAGTAGAACTTGAGCAGTCTTCACTAGGTCGCACGAACTTGGGCGATCTTCAGCCAGTTAACTCCAACAACCCTACAAATGTCCTTGTCCCACCGGTCTGATGGTCTCCCTCTCAATCTGTGGTGATCTCTAGGGCTCCACTCTAACATTGTTTTTGTCTTTGGTCTTTTCTTCATGCAATATGGCTGGTTCATTGCCACTTCAAGGATGCTATCTTCGCTAAGATGTCTGTGGCCTTCATAACTGACCTAATGTCGGTTGATCTTTTCTCATTAAGCCTCACATTGACCTTTCCATAGGTCTTTGAGCAGTCCTTAGTTTACCTTTTGTAAATTCATTTAGAGTCCAGGTCTTGCAGCCGTATGTCAGCACAGGAAGAATGCACTGGTCGTAAACTATTTTCTTTACATTTGTGGGCATATTAGATTTGAGAATAATAGAATGCCTCTAAAATGCTTGCCATTCCAGCTTAATGCAATGGAAAATTCCAGGTCTTACATCACCTCCTTGTTTACGAGCTGGCCAAGATAAATGTACTCACTGACATTTTCTAAAGATTTATTATCTAATTGTACATTCCCTTCTGTGGCTCATTTGCTAGAAATAATTTTTGTTTTTGAAACATTGATTACTAGGTCAATTACTTTACACTTGGAGGTGAGGTCGGTAACCAAGGCTTGGAGTTCGTCAATGTCACTAGCCACAAGTGAAATGTCATCAGCATATCTCAAGTTGTTAAGTCTTCTGCCATTGATTTTAATTCCTTTTTCCCCGCATTCTATCTTAAAAATTGCAATCTCCAAAACAGTCGAAAATAATTTTGGAGAGATGGGATCACCTCTTTCGATGCAGAACTCTGTAGTTGGTTCTCTAATGCTGACAAAGGCTGAGGAGGTGACATCTCCATACATTTATCAAAATATCTTCGACCTTCAGTTCCGTCTGTTATTACGAAGCATGGTGGGTGAGCAGTAATGCATTGGGCTAGTGTTCAGGATGGCATGGTTTCAAATACTGTCCAGTATTCAAGATTTTGGTTTTCAATGGTTACCTGGAACCTTCCCCTGCAATTGTGTACTCTGTAAAACTTGTAGCACTGAGATACCTTCCCCAATATTGGACAAGCCCTTGGTTGACGATACACATAAAATGAGGGGTTACCATAAACTAAGGTTACAAAGCCTATAGCGAAATGTGTACATTTTATTTCACACAACCAATACAGCCATCTGTTAGTACATACATTAGGTTTATTTTTTTGGACATAGTTTCCATATCAGTTTAGGCACTTGTCACTTTGTGCGATGACTTTGAATATTCCCTCCCAGTAAAAATCATATCATAGCGTATTCAGACACATTGTCACAAAGTGTTTCACTTCATTATCTGAAATGAATTGGCCTCCTAGGTTCTCCTCCATGTGAGGCAAAACATAAGAGTCACTTGGAGTGAGGTCGAGGCTGTAGGGAGGGTGGTCGATGATGTTCCAGCGAAACTGCTTGAGCTGCAATTCTCGTTGGTAACATTTTCTCTACTGGTCACAAACTTTTGACTCCATTCTGCAGCATGCTCATGAGACATTACAATCTCTCCATAAACCTCTACAAGCTGCCGGTGAATTTCACCCACAGAAATCTAATAACCGATCAGATTTCTTTGCAAGACTAGTTTTCTAAATGAGTCTCCATTTGTGTTAATCTAAAACTAGTGCTGTAGATGGCACTTGGCTAAAACTCTGCACAGCATGTCTTAGCATTATCATATACTATTAATTTCTCTGTAACAGATGACAATCGGGGAATATTGGCCTTGAGCCTTAGGTCAGGTTGGATGATCAAACGCAAAGAGTTAAATAACATAGTCCATCCCATCATCAAAAGCTGCAATTTCAACAATTGTCTCACAGTTATCACTATCAAATTCTTTCTGGTAGACACCATCTCTTCTGAACACAACAGAGGAGAATTAACCTACCAATATATTCTTGATACCAAATATTTATATGGATTCAAATGACCCTCATAATACTCTTTCTTTCCCTTCCCTACAATTGCTCAATCAATTGCTATTTTTATAAACTCCCCGATTAATTTTTTATATTTTCTTCTTTTGATTATTATTACTTTTCTTTTGCTCCATTAAGGGATTAGGTGATTTTATTTCACCAGTTCCAGTCTGCAAGGTCAGGAGTTATTGTTTTTATCTTCCGTTATTTACTGTTTATTATTTGTCTCAATTTCAAGTAAGTGAAAGCAGGAGAAGTACCTTCTTACCATTACTTTTCATCTCACACATGGATGAGATAATAAAGAAGATGGTTGGAAGAATAGAAGAAGGAAACAGAATGCTACACACTTTATAGATGACCTGATGGTTTGTCTGGGGGAATAGGAAGTCCAGTTGGAGAGATACGGTCAAACATCAATATGGTATAAAAATTAAAAACAAATAAGAGTGACTATTTTTAGACCATAATCCTTAGCTGCTTTCCTAATAATGGGTTTTCACATGGTTTTTATCTGTCTAGAGCAGCTGAAACAAAAACTTTGCTTTATTTTCCTAAAACATTCAAGCCAGAAACTTTCCGTATCAATTTTGTGTTCCACAAGCTTTTTGTGTTTCCATGCACACTTTAGTGTTTTGTAAAAACATGATTATTTGTTTGAAAAACATATTATTATTTTCCAACTTGCTATGTTTTTGTAACCTATAATCATGCATTTATTATTTAACCAATTATGTCACTTAAGCAATGGTGATTATCAAGGCTCTAGAGCACATCCATCCTATATTTGTTTAAGGGCACCAAAGAAGATTTAATAAATTTCAACATGTATGCCAAAATTTTCATTTTAGCCGTACTAGATGGAAAAAACCACATGAAGACCCATTATTAGTATCTGGGAACATGACAATGTTTCCACCGAGTCATTAGTGGCACTGCTGTACCACCCTTTTCTCAAAATGATTTGGGCCACTTTTATACCTCAATACCTTTGTACAGATGAATCTACATGCTTTAAATTTCTGTCATACATCGAGGTCAGCAAGCTTATCTAATGCAATTAAATTTTATTTTGTTCCTGGCCTTAATTACTGATAGGCAAATTTAACCAATTATGTCACTCACAAAATAGTAATCATTAAAACTCTAAAGAGCACATCCTATAGTTGTAGAAAGATGAAATTTTGTGCACATTATAGGTTTTACCCCTAAATCATAAGTTAAATCTGTCACTGGGATTTTCTGGGCATTTACCCCACGTCAGCCCGAAATGCGAAGGTGCTCTGTACCTTTATATCTTTGACCCGCATACAGAATACGATTTTTTTTTAACTGGAGCTTAACTAAGGTGTTAAATTTTAATTCCATTGTATTTTTACTTTGGAAGATAGCAATTTTCAAATTTCTTAAACCAATTATAAAACTTGCTTTCCAAACATCATCAAAATTCTAGAGTACTTCTTATGGTCTAAGAAACAGCTAATTTGATTCACAAATATGGTTTACCCCCAAAACATAAGAAACATCTGATATCCCCGTATTTACCCCACGCCAACCCAAAATGTGAAGTGCTTTGGAATGTATTTTTGCTCTGGATGATATCATAGGCCTCAAATTTCTGTTGTGTTTAGAGATTTATTAAGTTAATTAAAACATTTAATTTTACTTCTTAGTCTGGAAGTCGGCGATATTCAAATTTAACCAATTATCTCATTGGTATGTCGACGGGCACTGGAGGCAGCCACTGTAGAGGAGGGCATTCAATCCGCTCACAACTTTTTATCACTGAACAGCCGTGAGACGTGACCCTATTTTTTAAAGCACTGTTTTTGTTTGGGACAGAGGTTACAGGAATGGAAATGATAAGGTATGAGAATATTATGGACACAGTGAAAGGTGAACTATTGCAGGAAATGATAGAGAAGGCAAGACTCAAATGGTATGGACATGTTAAGAGAACGAGTAAGCAAAGAATAATAAGAAAAATAGATTAAATGAAAGTAAAAGGTAAATGGTCCAGAAGGCCACAGGATAAAAGGCAAAGAGATGTGGAAGAGTGTGGGCTGAAGAAAGGAGAAGGTTGGACCAAGGTGATTAAAGACAGATGGAGGGAAGAGAGAGAGAGAAATGGAGAGGGTTGTGTGCAAAGCAGACATTGTAAGTAACTGGATACTGTGAATATAGATGATAATGATTTATTTCCATTTACAATGATACTATAAATCTAGTATTATTATTCTCTTGCTTATTTTACCCTCGTTTTGACTCTACAGGTCAACAGAAAACTCATTTCACTCACAAGGTAGAGTTTGTAATGTGTGCACCCACTGACCTTGCTTTATGCTTAGTTTTCTCTCACATAGTGAGGGATCACCCAAAGTAATGTGTTCATCTTGATTATTTTGTGCTTTTAAGTTGTTGGAGGGCTTGATATTCTGTCCCATTAGGAATGTCAGTTAGGATGAAAGAGGCTATGTAACAGCAACATGAACTTAAGAGAAGTTATTCCTATGAATTTCAGTTATGGATGCAGGAGACCAAACAAAGTTTGGTACCTGATCTTTCCCAGACATTTTACAAAAAGAACAATGTGATGGTATTAAAAATAATGTTCGGACCAATGAAGTAATCAGAACGTACCATGATGGGTGGCAAAAATCCCCATTCTCTCTCCCCTCCCCCTCAATCCAATCCTCACATATGAAAATTCTCAAAATTTTCTTGGTAGAACAGACAATGATCATAAACCAGCTAACAATCTCCTGCAATGTGTAAAAACTGCTCTCCAAAATAAAAAAATGTCAACTACTTCGGCTTGATCCTGATATTAAGCTCGCGTGGAATTAGCAAGAGTAATTTATTTAATCTGTATAATAAGATTTTGTACAGGTATTGACCTGTTTTAAATCCTTTTATTGTCTTGTCATGCTCACCTTCTTTATGCTATCTCCCTGTAGCGTAACTCAGCAAGGGCAAAACAAGTGTTTATATGGCAGAAGACAATCAATAGATGTATTTCGAGATTAAGTGATACTGAGTCTTGTATACATTTTTTTTTTCAACTAGACATTCAGATGTTACCTCACCTGTTCATGCTGCAAATTTGATATACACAAAAGAGCATTTAGAGGAGTATAATTTAAAAAGCGATAAACATGAAACAAAGTTTTAAACCTATAGAAACGAAACTTTATAACACACATGAAGCAGCTAGGCATGTAACTACAGGATGTCATGGGAAAATGGTTTAAGAAAAAAATATTTTTTGCAGCATAGCGGAATATGATGAAGATGCCATGACTGATGTAATTTATTAAAACATGTTTGACTTACTTTTTAGTTTTACTCTTATAAACTTTTGATGATATCTATTGCAGTCGGTGAGTGTTTACTGACATTAAAAATATTT
Organism: Vandiemenella viatica; assembly: GCA_031002005.1. Taxonomy (NCBI): domain Eukaryota; kingdom Metazoa; phylum Arthropoda; class Insecta; order Orthoptera; family Morabidae; genus Vandiemenella; species Vandiemenella viatica. Next base: position 350,951,896 of record CM061920.1, on the reverse strand, counting down.
AATCACTGAATGTATTTAACCTTGATTGTTTTCAAGTATGATGCTCACTTTTCATGGATTTGTGGTTACCTTTGAAATGGTGGTTCCTTTGTTTGATTTGAGTAGCCTGGAAGTAAATCCAACCACCTTCTACATGGTGGGAGTAAGGAAATGTAACAAAGAAGGAGAAAGCATTTAGAAGTATATTGGGTAACCTGTTGTACCCCTGAACTGTCATGGTAGCTGTGAAGAGCTTCCAGGGACGAGGAAAAATGGTGGCTGATAGGGCTCTATGCTATAATAGGTCTGAACGCTTTCAATCAGATAAAATGATTCCAAAATAAGACTGAATTTAAGTACATCCGATCTGTTAAAAGAGTAAAGTTGACCTGGTAATGGAAGATGAGTTTGAAGATTTTTTTTTTTTTTTTGCTTGGTGCATTAATCATCAAAACCTTAACCAGAAAAGGAGAAAATCACAAAATTTCATGAAAAAGATGATGTGATGTATTTGGACTCAGGGGCAAAATGGAAAACGGAAGCCAAAAGTAGCTGAATAAAGGACCTGAACTATAAGTAAAGAGGATGAGAAGGAAATGGTACGGGATTCTTGATAAGAAAAGGTCTACATTAGGTGAAATTAAATCACTGATCATGTAATAAAGTCCAATTACAGCTAAATTCAGGTAAATTCATGGATTTTATCCATGAATATGCTCCATAAATAGGATGCACAGAGAAAGTGAGTTTGAAGCAAATCTGTGGAATTAAGTAAATAGGTAATAATGGGTGATATAAGTGCTCATCTTGGTATTAACAGAAAAGGATTGGGAGAAGTAATGGGACAGGAGTGCTGGAGAAATCATTTGGGGAAAAAAAAATCTCTCCATATCAGAATACAACCAAGAATACAATATGTTACCACTGTCACTATTGACAGTAGAACTGAAGACCATGTGGAAAGAAAGGGGGCAGTTCAAGAGCCTGTAAAGGCAGCATGTGGAAAAACTATTACAAAGAGCAGAGAAGCATGAAACCTATGCAGGAATTCTGAATTTAAGGAACTGGATCTAAGTAAAACAGTACCAAGAATTATGAATAAGGTATAAAGATAGAAAAAATAAGGCCTTATCAACAATTTACAAGGAAAGAAAAAAGAAGAAGAAAAAGACAGAAACCCTGAAGGAGGACACAGAAGGGAATAACAAAGTATAAACATAACTATCAACTTTTTTAATGCTAAAATGACAAGGAATGAATGACAGACGATAACAAAAATACAGTGGAAATAATGGATGGGTTAAAAGAGACGTGGGTAGAATATACCAAAGATCATCTAATTCTGAATGGTCATGATACTCAGCCTGAGTATTGTGAGGCAAGGGCATCATTACAACAGCTACCATCTGGACTATGAAGGTAGACAAATGAGGGTGTGAGAATTATGTTTTTCCCAGTGTATGGCTGACAAAAATTCTTCTAGGATATTTTGCCAGATAAGTTCTTCCATCCACAACGTTTCGGCAGCAGCCTCCGCTGCCTTCACCAGGTGAGATATCATAGCGCAACTACCACTGCAAGGACACAGCACCGGCTTTCGGTGTGGACAGAAGAACTTATCCAGCAGAATACCCAAGAAGAATTTTTGTCAAATGGGGATGTGTTATGGAAATTGACAACACTGAAGATATAACGGAATACTTGACAAGGAAAGAAGTCAAAGGTGAATTAAAAAAAGAAGTGTGAATGAGGTATCAGGGGACATAAGAACCACAGAAATAATGTGCAATGGAAGATTTATTTTGTATTTTGGTTTTATACCTCATTGACATTGAGGTTATTAAAGGCAAGAAAGGACTGGTAAAAAAGGGGGGGTAAAGCATGGGAAGAAATTAGCCATGGTCTTTTGAAGGAGCCATCCCATATTTGCCTGAAGTGATCTTGGGAAAACACGGAAAACCCAAATCTGATGGTTGGACAGGGAATCGAAATGCAAGGCCATAGTGATACAGCTTATACACCACCATTGGTATGCAAGAACAGTTGAATTTGGAAAGAACATTAAAAGTGCAGTAATTAAAATGTGACAGGAGGGTAGTATAGATGCTGGTTTTATATACAGAGGTGAAGAAATCAAGTATTTGGGGAAATGTAAAAGAACAGAATGGGAGAAATAAATGAAAAATGCAGAAAGAATTCTTCCGATGAGTCAGACAACTGGTTGGCGTAGGGAGGTTACTACAAAATGCAAGTGAATAGTTTACAGGTCTTGATAGATCCAAAGCACAGGTGATGGAAGAAAAGGAAATAAGTAGAATGTGGTCACGGAGATAAATTTTCAGAGGAGTAGAAATGTAGCAACTCTTACTAGGTTAGAATTGAAGATGAAACTAAAATGCAAATGTGAACCACTCCCTTTAAGAGGATAAAATCCTTAATTATGTAAGGAGTTAGATTATGAAATAATAAGAAAATTTTAAGTCTGTATTAGGTACACTTTACTGAATTTGGTTTGAGCATTCCAAAACTGGAAAAATTAGCCAAGAACACACAAAATGAAATAGATTTCTTTCTAGCAAAGACAACAGGTTCTAAAATGAACAAAAACTTGACGACTGGCATACTAAGCATCCATTACGATTTGCACACCTTCAATAACGAACATTGTTCATGAATAATTACCAGTAATAGCCCAGTGATGTCAATTATGGGCTTGAAATGTATATTAAAAAACTCATAAGAAACTGGCAAATCTACTGAGAAATACTTTTAGGACTTTAACCAGTATGCTATTGCATGAACATGCACATAACCTTGGTGGTCCTCTTGTCAATAGCTTCTTCCCAACTGGTTAGACTACGTTCCACTCCCAGACACTTACCTGGCCTGAATTTACCAATCCCCAACAGTAATAGACTAAACATAGAAACTGATATGCTTTTAAATAACAGAATTTGCAAATAAATAAATTACGCCAAAGCAATGGACTTTTTTTGTGTTTATTTGTCTCCAGTACGCGTTTCACTTCTTTTGCAGAAGCATCTTCAGCGGTTTTTTTTATTTTGTGGTCTATTGTATTTCTTTTAGCTCCATTCTCAGCAAAAGCACTGATGCTGAGAATGGAGCTAGTAATAATAAACACATAGTGCAGTGCAAAAGTGTAGTGTTGTGAATCTCAAACATGAAGACACTTCCCACCGAAAATGCAGAAGCACTGATACTGAGAATGGAGCTAAAAGAAATACAATAGACCACAAAATAAAAACCTGCTGAAGATGCTTCTGCAAAAGAAGTGAAACGCGTACGGGAGACAAATAAACACAAAAAAAGTCAATTGCTTTGGCGTAATTTAATTATTAATATTATCAGCAATTGAGGAAAAAATTATCCACAACATCCAGAATTTGCAAAGGTTAGACATTTTACTTGCATCACCAAACAGCTAACTTATAAACTATAACCTATTCTGTCTTGTAGGAAAGAAATAGCCAATCTTGAACCTTACAAATCACACTAAAAGGTCACATCCTATTCTGTCTTACGAGAAAGAAACCGCAAATCTTGAACCTTTCAGATCATACTAAAAGGCCACATCCAGAATCTATCAATTAATTCTTTATGAAACAGTATACATTATTCAGAAGATTTACTTAAATACATAAATGCAAATTATCTGATTTTAAGATGAAAATATATGTTCGTAATATAGCAGAATAATTACCAAATGCTACATGAAACTAAACTTGTTCCGACTGAATCTAAATTTTTGGAGATAGTGGTACATTCTAAACACATTCGAAGTTCCTCCAAATTATTTCTCATTCCTTATTCCCCAACCTCTCCCAATTCTAATGATCTCAATACTGATAAGCAGTGGCATAGCTAGGTTAACGAGGGCCCCGGTGAAAAAAATAAAAAAAAATATTTTGGGGATCAGGCCAGATGGCCGACATTTTTTCTTTAGCTCTACCAAGTCTTGTGAGGTTTGCTGGCAGGGGCTTTGGCCCCCTGAGTTGTGCTTGGGGCCCCCTGAGCTTGGGGGGCCCCCGGTGCACGGCACCGCCTAGCCCTCCGATAGCTACGCCCCTGCTGATAAGCTGCAAAGCCTCCTAAATAGGAACTTGTACAAGGTTGGGTACAAAGATGAAGACTCCAGATGTACAAAATAAGGCTGAATGAAGAAAGAGCATCGACGAAATTTTCAAATTGAAACTGTAAAGAAAGATACCTCCAGAACAATCAAAGAGACATAGAGAACAAGGAATTACGTGAAAGTGTGCAAAATATAGGAGTCAATAATTGAACAGTAATGAAAAAGGAGGAATGACGATATGACAGATGATGTTGGAGATGCTTTGTTAAAGTAAGACCCAAACAGTGACTGGGAACTGTTCAAAAGTCAATAACCCCTCTACACCCTCTGGTGTATCTGTGGACACTTTTTTATTTGCTTATTTCCCAATTTACAAGAGAAACTGGCGTGGTTCTGCTACTGCAAATACTGTGTAATTTTTAAGAAAATTAGAATGTGATGAACAGCCTGCATGTATCATAACTCTCTGACAGCTAATGACACTGCCAATGATAATGTGGAGGGGGAAAAAAAGCACAAACATGCATAAAAGGTTATTTATTTGAGTATGTGCATACCTACATTACAATTAACAACTGTAAAAGTAATAACGATAATAAGGCTGGATACTATGTGAACAAATCTTTTAAAAGCTATTAAAATATGTGTCAGGGTAAGGGATATATTTAAATTATTATAGTCTATGACCAATCAAACATGTAAACACACTTCAATGTAAAAGAGTATTCCGAGTTAGTTACTCTTCACAGGCTGAACTCTGAGATTAGATCATCATCTCCTTAAAAGTCAATGCCAAGCTTTCATATTCCTTTACTGATCATTCTTAAATATGTCTTTATTGCCAGCAAATTCCTTGAAATGCTGTGAATAGTGGAGAATACATTTATTTTTCAGTGAATAGCTTTCCCCTGATTAAAGAAATATCGTTTCAGACAACACAATCACAGTAAAACGTTTATAGTTTTCATGATCTCAGTATGGTGCCATGTGCTGGTATTAATTAATCACTGATGTTTCAGCCGAACTTCTTCAGCCTTCTTCTTGGGCAAACTGCAGTTCACCCAAGAAAGCTGAAGTAGTTCAGCCAAATGTCAGTCATTAACTTAAACCAGGACACGGTACCATTCAGAGAGCATGGAAACTATTTATGCCAACCTTGGAAACCTTTGAGTGCATGTTATTTTCTCATTTGATGAACTAGATGTTACAAGAAAATTTTTGCGAACATGATAGAATGAAAGAAGAATAGTCTCATTTGAAGCAATTGTTTATTTGTTTAGTTTAATAGGTAACAAAAGTCAATGCCAGTGAAACAGTTTATTGATATCTCTGTGATACGTGCTGCTGCTTGCTATCTAGCAGCTTGGCTCTGAACTGTCTCATACACGCAACTTTCAGTTATTATTTTTCTCCTTGGATGGTCAAAGTCCGAAAAATTTCGTTCATAATTTATAATGTTGCGTGGAATGTAATCTTAAAAATGATACCTCATTTATCGATTTTGGTTAGGTATTAAGAAAAATAAAAGCATTATAACAAAAAACACATTATGGAAATAATGATAATTTTGCCCTTTAAGGGTCAAATTCGAAAAATTGAAACTTTCTTAAAACATGTGAGCAATTCGGAGACCTTAATATCTAAAAGTACCTCACTTATCCAATTTCGGTTAGGTATCAGGGAAGATAAATGGTTCATGACTAAAAGAAAAACACTATGGAAATAATGATACCTTTGCTTTTTTGGGTCAAATTCTGAATAAAATCTTTCTTAAAATATGATGTGACCACAGCGGAGACCTTAATTTATAAGTCATACCTCTTTTATCTACACTGAAGAGCCAAAGAAGCTGGTATAGGCATGCGTATAAAAACACTCAGAGTACGGCGTTGCGATCGGCAAGGCCTATATAAGACAACAGCTGTCTGGCGCAGCCATTAGATTGGTTAGTGTTGCTAGAATAGCAGGTTATCATGATTTAAGTAAGTCTGAATGTGGTGTTATAGTCGGCACACGAGAGATGGGGCACAGCATCTCCGAGGGGTGGGGACTTTCCCAGATGACCATTTCACAAGTGCACTGAGAATCTGGTAAAACTACAAATCTCCAAAATCGCCGAGGCATGAAAAAGATCCTGCAAGAACAGGACCAACGACGACTGAAGAGAATCATTCAATGTGACAGAAGTGCAACCCTTCTGCAAATTGTCATGTCTATCCGCTCGATACAATTGGAAACGAGGCTCGTCAGACCAGGCAACATGTTTCCAATAATCAACAGTCCAATGTCAGTGCTGATGGGGCCAGGCAAGGCATAAAGCTTTGTGTAGTGCACTCAGCAAGGGTACAAGAGTGGGCCTTCATCTCTGAAAGCCCATATCGATGATGTTTCATTGAACGGTTTGCACGCTGACAATTGTTGATGGCCCAGCATTGAAATCCACAGCAATTTGCAGAAGGATTGCACTTCAGTCATGTTGAATGATTCTCTTCAGTCGTCATTGATCCCATTCTTTCAGGATCTTTTTCCGGCCGCAGCGATGTTGGAGATTTGATGTATTACCGGATTCCCAATATTCATGGTGCACTCGTGAAATGGTCGTAGGGGAAAATCCCCACCTCATCGCTACCTCGAAGATGCTGTTTCATATTTCTCGTGCGCCGACTATAACACCATATTCAAACTTTCTTAAATCATGATAACCTGCCATTGTAGCAACAGTAACCGATCTAATGGCTGTGCCAGACACCTGTTGTCTGATATAGACCTTGCCAATCACAGTGCCGTACTCTGAGTGTTTACATATCTCTGTGTTTGTACATGCATGCCTATACCAGTTTCTTTGGCTCTTCAGTGTACATATTATACACAAAATAAATTGCCAATAAAAAATTCAAATTACAGATTAAATAAGTAAAATTGTGCTTATATCATACAATTTAACTACACAATAATAACAAGAAAGGATAGGAAAAGTATCCAAAGATCTTTTCTTTCATGTCATTGTAGCCCTCCATCATTCAACTTTGATGAGTGATGGGTAAACTTGCTCTATCCTTTAATGTTTCCATAATGTCTTAAAGCATTTTCCTTTTTGTCATTTATACCAGTCTATGACTATGGTGGAAGAGTTGCACAGTATATAAAATGAATAGATTAACTTAGAATTTTAGTTAAGATAAGAGAAGATTCACCAAATCATCAGAAATACTTGAGAACAGAATAACAGTAGACGTGAGACAAAGATAAGATTTGGAATTTCGAAAAACAGGCAACTGAGATATGAAAAGAACGTAAAATAATTTTATACTTCCTGTATCAACTGAAATGTTGCAGGGATCATTCCAACTGATCATGAATGCAATTATCTACCACAGCTCTTTGTGGTCTATAATTTTCTTGTGATTAATTCAAGAGACTAATGTAATTGTAACATAATAGAGCATTTGCCACAGTGGCATCTTGCCAAGTAACCCACTTTCAGATTTTTTTTTTTTTTTTATCTTAAATTCTTCAAGAGTGAAGAATTCCCTAACCCTCCAGTTTTGCCTTTTACACATTTTAATTTCAAAATCTCCAAGTGTTTCAGTAAAATTGTCATCATTTCTCTCTGTAATTTATTCCAGTTACTGACACCATTACATAAAAAAAAAATTCCATTCCCTTACAACTGAAATCAAATGCTGGTTTGTCATCACAGTTATTATATCCCTACATGTACTATCAACTCATCCTTCTACCAATAACAATCTGAGCTTCATCGTTAATATAGGCCTACACCTTATATGGTCCTCCTCCTGTCTTTCAATTATTCCCAACCCTGCGTTGATTTCCACAAACTAATCAAGCTATCCTCCTTTGTACCTCCTCCAACTAAAATGCCTGTCACATACTACTTAAACATATTTAACTAATGGTATGACCAAGGTTTGCAACCCAGTTCCCTCATTTCTCTGGTAACTTTCCCTAAACACCCTCACTATTAAACGAAGGATTCTGAAACCTTTACAAACCACCTGTTCTATTAGTCATGCCTGGCTGAGTTAATCACAAGAAATTAAATTTAAATTTGTCTTAAACATGCCATTCCTCCTCCACACTATAATCACACAAAACATTTTTTTCTTGTCTGTACACCTGATAAGTAGATTCATTTTGAAACTGATCTCCATTTAGTGTTGACCTACATAACTAGATAACCAATTTAGATCCCCTTGTAGCATATCACAATCATCTCTCATTTTAATTTGATTATAAAACATATGTCATCTACAAACTTCTGACTGTAAACCATACAATTATGTAACCTTTTATTCTAGAGCAGGCTGCAGTAAAACTTCAACTGCATACAGTTTAATCTTTGTAAGGAACACAAAATTCATTTATTTATACAGGACCAAAGAATTTGACACAATGTAAGGGTAAAGTCTATGTCACAATACATGACATCATGAGCAAGTCACACTGTGATTGTATCAATGCGTGGATGATTATAGCAGTAGTCGCATTTTGCGAGAACAACTTGCATGCGGGACACCTTGTACAGTTATTTTCATTTGACGTTCACAGCTATCATCATTTCTAAGTACTGACAAATCTATCAGATTCATGAAAATGGCATAAGAATATGCTATCCTTGGCGTTATAAATGTGCTTAGAAATGTCTACCAACTGTCCTGTTAACTCTATCGCATATTTCATGTGGAATTATGTGTAAGATGCATTCACTTTTGCTTTAATATACACTTATAGATCAAAGTGCCAATTCATTCTGGGTACGGTCTTATAGGACCATTATCAAACTTTTTATGCCTTTTATTCGAAGGATAGGGTACAACATCTATATGGATCTAACATAGGTACCTAAATGACAGTTTGTAATATAAAAGTGCTGCCTGACTGCTTATGGAAAGACGTTAATGAAGTAAAAGAAGAAAACTGTATACAAAAAATTAGCCAATGAACAAATTTTTAAATACAGGGTAATTGCTTACAAAACATGATACAATTGGTAGTGTTAAAATAGTGGTGTGTATGTTTTGATATCATAAACGTTTTCAACCTTTTAAAATAGTTGTCAATATCTGAAGTAATTTCATTTAATTACCATTGTCTCGAGATTGTTTGAGAGGACAGTATAATACAAAATCGATCACCCTTTTCACCTGAAAACCCACTGTTGTTGATTCAAAGATAATATCTAACATATAAACAAATCAAAATTACATGAATCGGCAGTTACATCTCTGACAAAGATTTTAATTAAATTAAGATGTTACATTGTACTACCATGGGAGGAACCTCCAAGTGTATTACGCCCATGGAGGAAGGAATATATGGAGACGACGCAAGGGACCTTCGCCCATACTGGAGTGAAACCGCGTGGAGAGAAGTGGGGAGGGGAGGTCACCATATTGCTTGACAGGAGAAACACGGGAAATAGGCACAAAAACCTCAATTGAATCATAAGACAACCGTGGCACCGCAATTTGATGATGGATTATTATGTAACTCGACGAGACACATCAAAAATGAAGAATAAAATTTTTTGATATAGTGCTTAGTTCTCGAGATATACTGTCTCAAAAGAGTAGAGTTTCTGGTTGAAATTCAGAAGAAACGTGTCCCCAAAGTCAAATTTGGTGATAGATTCTTATGTAATACGACAATACAAATCGAAAGTAAAGAATAAAATTTTTCGATATCTCGCTTAGTTCGCGAGATATACTGTCTCAAAAGTGAGGTTATTGGGTTATGAGGGGATTCAACGATAAACGTGGAGCCGCAATTTGATGACGAATTCTCATGTAACTCGATGAGAGAAACTGAAAGTAAAGAATAAAATTTTTTGATATCTCGCTAAGTTCTCGAGATATTGTACCTTAAAATTGACGTGGTTAGGTGTAAATGCAGCCTGGAACAGAAGAAAACTATCGCCATATCCATATTTGATGATGAATTCGGACGTAACTTAATGAGCAGGTAATTCTTTTTAACTTAAATAACAAACTGTTTATTTCTAACAGTCCTTAAATTTTAGTTGATGTTCAAATAGGTTATGTTTTCACATTCTATTTCAGTAATTGACAAGAAAGATTTCAAAATCTAGAAATATACTTGTAGACATATTTAAAAACAGAAACAAGTCATATCTGACATTTTAAAAATAGCATAAGTCAATGTTTAGAACTTTTTAAAAAAATTAATACTTCATAAAACCTCATAGTTTTTTAGCTTACTTAGAAGATATTGTACTGTTAGTGGCCTATATAATTTTGCTAGAAAAATCAGTGCATTCATAAATCAGAAGATAACAGCTAATAATAAATAAATTGATTGTTCTCTTCTGGTATACACCGCATTTCAACCTGCCAACATTTCCATTAATATTGCCGCTACAAAACCAAACTATGTAGACACATCTAAACACAAGAAATGCATCGCGAACTACATTTCGGACAACAAAGTTTATTTCATCACGTTTAATAGTTCGCACAAGACACTACTAATTACTACAATTAATTTCATCGTGCACTTTCAGTGTAAACTTAAAGGTGAGTAATGCATGCAGAATACCATGTTCACTGTCTCGCGATGTAAACATGACCCGCTTAAATTAAATTTCCAACACTTGTCTACAATAAGGCTAGGTTTTCAGGTGCAAAATAGTAACATATGCTAATTGTCTACACTACACCAACAAAAATTTGACAATGATATGATCCTATTGAGAGCAATGAATAAATTTATAGCGAATGGCTCTAATGTTGCAGTTTCCTGTCAGATACTTCAAGAACGATAATTACAATGTGACTTACTTATGAAACGCTATTCCAGGTTTTTTCCTATCTCGTCTGTTTGTGCAACCATATGCAGCACAACTTGGCATTATAGAATATTAGAAAATGAAATATTCTCAGCAGCTGACACAGTGCAAACAACCCAACGTTTTGGTACTCCTACGATGTCCGCAGCGCAAGCGCAGTTTTTTTTTTTCACAAGGTTTCACGGATTTAGCGTTATCTCGTCTCCATATATTCCTTCCTACATGATTACGGCATAGCTAAGACATTAAATCCAATCTATGAATGCCTCTAAATATTAAAAAAAGAAAAGCATTCCTACAGTGAAATATATTCGTATTTCTTTAAAATGGAAGGCGGTATTGATTTGCCCAATTTTAAGAAAGAAAACTTCATGATATGTGCAACTTACAGTGGTATCTCGCTATTTTGTAATGCATGAAAAGCTTTGAGTTTGATGTTACTCAGAAGATTAAACCAACAAGCAGGGCCGGCGCTAGCATTCGTGGGCCCCGGATAAGCGTTCTTCGCACCCCACCCCCTCTACAACATTTTTTAATTTAATTATAAATTAAATTAATTATAAAGTCAGAAAATTTTAGTACAAAAATGTTCTAAATCATTTTGAAACTTGCGTTTGATTTCTATTTAGTTAGACACCCTGTCCGGCAAGCCTCCTTCGGATGCCCGGCGCCGGGGTACTTTTGCCCCGCTTAACCTCCCCTAACGGCGGCCCTGTCGAGAAGCATTATCAGGCTTAAAAATTCTAACAATGATCAAATAAATGTTGTAAGCAGAATAATTGAGAAGTGCTGGGAGTTTAATACGAAAGTTCACTGTTCATCTAACGGCTTTAAAAATGCATCTGACATTATTCAAAGGTTTTATAGTTTGAAATAGAAAAGTTATGGATCTCAGAAAAGTCGATCAGGTGTACCAGGGTATGTGTAGAAGTATCTAAATACAAAATCAGAGCTAAAGGGAAAGTATTAGCACATTTAAGGCAAAGACAGTCGTCAAACAAGACGACTGCATATCTCCACTCACGTTTAACCTTGCTCCGAAAAAGTTGTGGTGGAGTACATATTGGCAGGAAAATTAATGCACTAGCTAACATGGATGACGTAGTGCTAATAATTAAAACCAATGAAAAACTAAGAAACATAATGTAGGTGTAAGTAAAAGAAATCAAAGAAACAAGACTGGATATAAACATTGAGAAAACAGAACGTTGGCAAGACAACTGCTTGAATATGATGTACTAATATATCCATATTTTGAGTAACATACACAGCAATTGAAGGGGTTGCAAAGGAGGCCTGTTAGATTTGTTTCTTGAAATTATTACAGAATACAATCACTAAGTAATATGACAAAGAGTTGAAATAAAATTCTTTGGAAGACAGGAGTAAGGAGAAGAGAGTGCTGAGAATGAAGCGGAAGTATATTTGCAATGAGGCTTGGAAAGATATTGGTAGAAGAATTAAGATTAATACATGGAAGAGATTACATGACCATGACCTAAAGCTGGCATTCGATAGTCGTAAATTTCAACTAACCAAAAACGCTGAAAGAATTTAAAATTTAAAACTCTAAGAGGCAAATGTAGGCAGGTACATAAGATGGAGAAAAATTAATGTATGGAAATTGCCGCAGAAGCATGCACTCCATCACATTTAAAAATAAATAAATTACCTTCTTGTCTGTAGGGGAGAGTAGTGCACAATGGAACACAAAAGTTGTTTTTGCCCATAGCTCCCCACCTGAATTTATTTTTTCAATATTTTAATTTTTTCCTGTTACCTAAAGATCTAAACTATGAAAGAAATGCATCAACTATTGTTATAGAAATCTTTTGTGACCATTAGCGGCCATTTTACAAAAAATGAATTTTGTTTCATTGTGCCCCATGCCTGGTGTTCAATGAAACAGGACAAGGGGTACCTTGAAACATCTGCAAAAACGCCATAATTCACAAAAAACATTATTTTTTTAATTAATGTGCTTGGAGTACCTTGAGTCATGTACTCCTTGAAATGAACACGTGGAAAACCATTACTGGTGGAACTGTGATGCCAGATGCAGAAATTATGGACACTGTGGTCACGTTAGTACCTTTTTCTCCACTTGTAACTTAGCACACTTGCTCGCCTTTCTGAGTCACTATTCATTAGGGTTTTTGTTCAGCTGGTGTGGCCACTTCATTTAAATTAATCACCCTTGTACCATCTCGAAATTCTGGTTGCTGTTTATACAATATTTCCAAGTTATTACAAATCTATATTCTGTTTGGTGAACGAAATAGCATGAGACAAGCTGAAAGCCTCAGGGGTTCTTCGGCTGAGTTTGGTGTGCCTTTTCAGAAAACCATGAACCAGCCAGTGCCTGCCATTTTCTTCTCTCCCCATGATTTAGGGCATGGTATTTTGTTCATCACTGCCATTTCGTATGCAACTCTTCTGTAATCTTCAACCGGTAGAAAACATAATGACATAGTTTTTTAATTTCTCCTCCTGCTCCAGTGCGAAGACCACCCTAACTGAGTTGTTCGGCGCATGTTTCATATTCTCCTCTCCATCCTCACCAATTCCTTTTCTTTTCTTCACATATCTTGCTAACGTGACGTTACTCAGGTTCTTCATTTCAGCAGCACGTCTTATACTGCATCCACTAGTGACCATTTCCAATGATGCTGTCATGACATCTTCCAAGAAGAGCCCCTTGCTGGTTTTGCGCTGTCGATTTCACATCATTTTTGAAACAAAAAGCAAAAAACAATTACTTACTTACTGTACAATGAAAAATACATGGGGCTCCACGATACGTTTCATTGGGCCCGAACTCCTATGTTTCTAGGAACCCCAAACAAGCCCAGTCCGGTTTTTCCTACTCTCTACCACGAACGTGTAACAGTAGAAATGCAAAAGTTGGGCAAAACCTTAAGGGATACTTGTACAAGGAAATACGATAAGAGACGATTGAATATAAAAATCACTCTTCCCTGGAGACGGAAATCCGTTGGACGAAAAATTTTGCTTTAAGGCGAGAAACAGCATCTCACCTCGTTACGTCTGGCACGCAACTGGGTAGGAGGGAGTGATTAGCTGGCATTGTTGGGAGAGGCCCGCAGCTCTTTCTGTCCGAATCCCGTTGTACTAGACCGTTCTGTGAGTCCGGTATACGAACTGTTCCACTGTGTCCCGTGTTCCATTGTGCTCCACCCTCTCCTATATTCCATAATGCAGGACCTATGGTGATTTAATCGACTATAATACGGTGCTGAAATATGGACTGTAATCAAAAGAACGAAAAAATGTTAATAATATTTGAAAATGGGGTTCTCTGGCAAATGTTTGCTCCAGTGAATAAAAGAAAAAAATATAAAGCTAAGGGACTTGTACCACCTTCCTGATATAACAACAATAACAAAGGAACAATGGCTAAGGTGATACGGTACCTTGAAGAAATGGGAGGAGGCTCCCAACCAAGATGTAGTAGAAGAATGCTTCGCAGGGAATAGATCAAATGGCTTGGTGAAAGAAAGGCAGGCATTCCAGAGGACGAGTGGAGAGACCGATTTTGGAGAAGGTTAGTTGACGACGCAATGGATCGGCTACGGTCCATGACGCCACTGCAGTAAGTATCTTAGAAGTGTGTTTACTTGGTGACTCACTCGGTAGGGGGCAATCGCCTGAGACGGCCGGTCTCAGAGGGGGTAGCAGGAGGGCCGTGTCTTTGGAGTTTCATCGGTAGCTCCCATCTTACCCGGTGGATGCCCTTGTATCACACAAAGGAATATTTTGGTGTAGTAAAATTAGGTCTATTTATCATCCGTTTCCAATATTTATGATAACTGTTTATGTAAGAAATAGGTACTGGTTAGGCGCATTCCGCTTGTTGGCATGGCATCGTAGATACCGGTGGGAAGCAGTGGGGAAGAGTAGGTGTGACACCGTGTGGGTGTGTGTATTATGTTGAATTGTTGTCTTGAATGTCATTCATCTCATGTATGCTCCCGCCTATAGACGCATTGTTTTTGGATTAATTTACTTTCCTTATTTGTCTCGAGTACTGTTGCCAAGAGAAAATAGTTTAGTGGTCATGTTTATCGAAAAGAAGTTGAACATAGGCTGTCAAAAGAAATTGAGAATATATAGATTATAGAACAATCCCACAAAATAAATATATTTTTCATCGAAAAAAAAAATTGATGGTTCTTGAACAAGTAGTTTATGCACTGATTACAAAGATGAGAAACAAAATTATTTAACGGTGATTTTCTAATAGTTACTTGTTTATTGATCCCAGTCTCGTTTGGGACCCCCTTTTGCCATGAGGAGTGCGGCAATCCGACGAGCAATTGACTGAATAAGTCGTCGAATGTCCCCTGAAGAAATATAATTTAATTTAATTTTAATATAATTTTCCTTTACAGCCGTAGTTTATTTATCGAAAAGAAAAGAGATTCTTCTGAAATGTATAAAAAGGCTGGCAAGAAGAAATCTCACGTGAATGAATTTAAAAATCTCCCCAAACACTCCATCAAAAGAACACTTAATTCTGACGGATCTGGAAAGGAAAAAGTGTTTCTTCCACTTTGTGTTCACAACTTTTAAGTGAGTAAAAATGGCGAAAGACAGCCACTAAATAAATCACAAATTCCTCTTAAGACTTGAGATGGAATGAGAAGTAGGAATAAGGAATGGTGTCACAGATTTACAAAGACTCTATGTGGAAGACCTGTGGACATTCAAAGTAAATGTGAATTTTTTTAATATTATATAAAATCAGAAATATGACCAAAAACCAAAGATCTTGAAACAATTAGAGGTTTGGATCAGAGAATATAAGCTGAATGAAATGTTTTTGTACATTGATATTAGGCAGTACGCACGCTACTTGACCATGGAGGAAGGAAGATAGAGGAGACGAAATAACGTTAATCTGTCTAACCTCATATATAAACTCGTATCCTACTGTGCATGCGCGGCGGCCATAGGTATAACCCCAAAACTTTGGGCTGTTTGCACAGTATCTGCTGCTGAGAATATTTCATTTTCTAATATTCTAAAATTTTCTATAATGCCAAGTTGTGTTGCATACGGTTGCACAAACAGACAAGATAGGAAACAACCTGGAATAACGTTTCATAATTAAGTCACATCGTAATTATTCTTGAAGTGTCTGATAGGTAACTGTAACATTAGGGCCTATCGTTATAAATTTATTCAATAATCTCAATAGGATAATGTCGTTCTCAAATATTTGTTGGTGTAGTGTAGACAATCAGCATATGTTACTACTTTGCACATTAAAGGCTAGCCTTATTGTAAACAAGTGTTCGAAGTCTAATTTACGCGGGTTAAGTTTACATCGAGATACAATGAATATGGTATTCTGCATGTTTTAGTCCAGTTCAGTTTACACTGAAAGTGTACGATGAAATTAATTGTGATAATTTGTGCTTTGTAAACTATGAAACGTGATGAAGTAAACTTTGTTACCCGAAATTTAGTTCGCGATGCATTCATTTCATGTGTTTAGGTGTGTCTACATAGTTAGATTTTGTAGGACAATATTAATGGAAATGTGGGTAGGTTGAAATGCAGCCTGTACCAGAAGGTGCAAACAATTTATTATTAGTTGTTAGGAACTTCATAAGCACCATGTTAGTAACACAACGTGTATCGCAATGTATACTACTCCCATTTAAGCTTCTGACTTTTGGAGACAGCATATTTCGAGAACTAAACGAGATATCGAAATTTTTTATTGTTTACTTTCTCGTCGTGTTACATAAGAATCTATTATCAAATTTGACTTTGGGATATTTTTCTTCCTAATTTCAACCTAAAACACCTCACTTTCTCGAGTACTAAGCAGTATATATAAAAAAAATTCTTCATATTTGGTCTGTCTCATCTAGTTACATAACAATCCATCATCAAATTGCGGTACCACGTTTGTCGTACGATTCCTTTGAGGTTTCTGTGCCTACTCCCCGTGTTTCTACGGCCGACCTCCCCACCCCACTTCTGTCTACCGGGTTTCACTCCAGTGCGTGGTGAAGGTCCCTTGCGTCGTCTCCATATTTTCCTTCCTCCATGTACGTGACGAACTGCAGTGCTGAGCGTTCATTCTATGACTAATAAAAATCACATACATTCTCGCATAATTGAACAATGCTTAAATAGATTAGCGATACTCAATATAGAGGGTCATTTGACAAAACCCTTAAGCTATGATGATGCTATTAATGATTTCGCATAAAATTTGGCATATTGCAATCAATTACTCTAGAATGATATGTTCAGGAAAGTACGGTAATTTAATTTTTATTCACTTTTTCTATCACTTTTACTCGAAAGTTTAGGCCATTTCTTTAAATTAAATTTCAATGTTTTGTAATGGTTTTGAAATCTCAAAGTAACATTTAATCTGAGTTTTTCACAAAAGACTTTGTATATGTTTAAATAGGTTTTTAAAAAACTAACACATATTACTGTAAATTTCCGTAATTTGTAATATTTGTTTCTAAAAGTAATAGATATATAAACAAATTGCTGGTGTCTATATGTCAGTTTACAGTTTCTTCCATTTTTGTTATCCGGTAAGTTACTGGGGCGGGCCGATCATATTCGCCCAGGGCTTGTAGTAGGGGCCTTGGTGGTCATGAATATTTATAGTTAATATTTATTAATTAATTATTAACATTAATAAATGGTAGGATTTTAATTTTGTTTTAGGAAGGAGTGAAGATATTTCTTTCTGCAAGAATCTCGGTGTTAGTTGGATTTTAGGAAAAAGTCACAATATGACATTTATTTTTTAATCATTGGCGATTACAAGTCTGAGCGAATTTACCGTTAACATTAACACAAATTGGCAAAATCATAAAAGCAACGCTCAGAGGTACAATTAGCCGTCATGAGCAAGCAAACAATTGTGTATTTACTTTAAAATCCATCTCAGAACTAATATGCAAGAAATAATGATATTTGGAAACAATATACAATACAACTTATGACGATCTCAGACATAGGTATCAAAATACTGTGACTTTACATTTCAAAAAAATCATGGGCGCGACGAATGAACAATATGCCATTCGAAAATGACTAGTTCTGGCAAATTACGCCACTAGCTCAGGGGTATTTTGTTACAAAGTTAGAACATGGATCTATCCTCTCAAAGACGCTTAAGGGTTCAGTTTCACGGAATGCACAATCAGATGGCTTGGTCGTAATAAGTTACCATTGTAGTTCTGCGTCTGATGCCTGCGGTGTTCGGACTTCGGAGATGACCCACGGTATGTGAGACTTATCTCACAAGGCGGCTACAGGCACGTCGTAGTGGTAATGCGCATCATCGCATTACTGGCTGTGTCGCCGTGCGGGAAGCCACTCCATCAAGCCGGCAGCGTCAGATTTCCGACACCAGGACTCAGCAGTTAGCGAGAAAAGCCAACTTTCGGAGTCCACAACAGAATAGACTAGCATAAAATGAAGCTCGTCGCTCTTCGATCTCCGAGGAAATTTCTGGCTGCATCCCTTGCAGTCTCGAAGATCACATTTAACAGAAAATTCCCAAGATTTTAAGTTATATGCTCATTTGGATTGGATCTTCAGGTCGGCATCTAATGTCACGTGATATCCCCGATATTTTATTATCCCCGCGTATACCACAGAGGTCGGACATATTCGGCTAAGTTCGGGGACGACCCTGTGCTCAGGCGGCAGGCATTTCCTGCCAGGTGAGCGACCTTGTTGACCGGCCATCCCCAGGGAGCAGAATGTGTTGTCTGTCAAAACCCTTTATCCGCGACTTCCTGTCGCCGTGGTTCGGGAAGGCCACGATTAGCTTCAAGCCTACACAGCTCAATAATTCTTTAATGTTCACCATTGCATTACAGTCCTCACTTGGAATCTTGCGAACTTTAGGAAATTACAAAAAACTAATATTTAGGTGGTCGCCCAAGATTTATGTAAATTACTCTAACATTATGATTTATATAATAAAAATGCACATTAGAACGTGGCGGCAGCGTGTTATGTTATAGGCTCAAAATTTAGAAATATGTCCCGGACTTAGCACATCTAGTAGTGTCAGGCTAACACTGTTTTCAAATTGTTTTTGTTCCACATACTAAGGAATATTTGTGTACAAGGGTTGCAGTGACTGTAATGAGGGTAGATCACGAATCTGTACGGAAAAAAAACTTTGGAAGAGCATAGGATTACGCAGAGACATTCACGAAATGGTGCCTATTATATTCTATTTCACCTCGGTACCATCAATGTGTCTATTCTCTGTCTCTGAACGAAAATCTGAGAGCGTTTTGTTTGTTTGAAATTGCTTCCAAAATTACTTTAAAATTTTGACTGCAGACACTAATAGAAAACTATAATTATACAGTTGACGGAAGGAACGTATAAATGTGCCTTGCAGGGTCAGGGCTTTTATTTGTACGCTCATTAGTTATGTGAAACTTTTCTGACGTGACTACAGCCGCATGACATGAATTAACGGAATGAAAGTTGGTTCTAGACGCATACAGGACCGCCGCTAGCTGTTTGAACGCCCTTGTGCAATACCGATTATGCCTCCCCTTCGAACATTATTTTGCCGCCCCCATTGTTGCTACGCCAAGTCTCGCCACCTAAAACAGTAGTGGAGCTGAAAAAAGGGGGGGGGGGTCATCCGGCACAGACTACAGCTACCTATGCTCAGCTTCAGGTAGGCGCAAAAATCGTAATTAAAGAGCGGGCGGCAAATTTCGAGGCGACTTTTCCTTAGCTCCGCTACTGTCGCGGCGGCGACAATGGAGTGGCAACTGTCGGGGCGATGACAGTCGATCGCTGGATTTTCCGCCACCTTCTCTTCCTCTATCTATTTTACATGACTTTTATTGTTTTTGATGCTCATTCCGATAATGATTATAATTATGTGCTAAGCAAATAGATAGCAGCCTGTGGTGTTTTTTTTTTTTGCATTGCTTCTGCCAGTTACTTTTCCAGTTATTTCCGGAAGATTATGATAATCTCTTCTTTAGTTACACCGTGACCTTTTCTTCTTTTTTAAATAAGTTATCGAAATTATCTGATTAATGAAAGATTCGTAAGCCTTTCTTTGTACTTATCATAAGTTTAATTCAGTAAATTAATTATTTTACAATGTTCCACCAACACTAGCCGAAACTACACAAATAACATTTACATCGGACTTCCTTCTGAGGTTGCACGATTCATAAATGGAATTTGCGATGATTAAGTTCAATATCACGACTCAGCCATCAACCAACACAACTAACAAAACAAACTAAAACAAAACCTCAAGGGATCTACAAAATAATGATTGCGTAACATAGAGTAACTTATTAATCCGTAATCACCACAAGCCGCTATCACTTTGACATCCATTTTCAACAGACAACAGTCATTAAATGAAATTCACAGACAGCAACTCATGATCGCGACGATGATGGCCACTTTTTTAATCCCCCATCATGGGCGATTGTGAAGAGGAGCCATCACGATTGTGTAGACAGCAATCCATGATCGCGACGATGATGGCCACATTTTTAATCGCCCATCATGGGCGATTGTGTAGAGGAGCCTTTAATACCCCAACGTACTATGAACCACAGAACAGTGTCATGTCACCATACCTGCAATATACCTGTGAGCCAACGAACTGAACTCCTGTGTTATGTCCACACTTAATCGCTTTCGCATGCCTTTAGAATCTAAAGCCTTACATTAAACACTCTTAAATTCAGATTCTTTGCAATTCAGTAACAAGTTATTACTACTACGCAAGTTCATCCATTTAATTTGGAGCTAAAAACAACAGAAAAAATGTTACAATGTTTTCAAAGATATACAGGGTGGGGCATTTAATATGTTTTCTGGAAATATTTCGGAAAGAAAGCATTTTAACAAACAATAACCTGTATAAAAAATAATCGTACAGTAGGGGGCTACAATTATGTGATATTGTTTTTTTCACAGGTGGCGCTGTTGTCGTTACAACAAGGTCAACTTAATTCTTTTAAATGGGAACCCCTATTTTTTTTTTTTGAAGATTCCGATTCCTCATGAAAAAATAAAAATAGTTTGCTTAACTCACTTTTCTGTTAGCCTCACAGATGGCGCTGTAATCGCGAAAAATGAATATTCGCGTTTTTTGTGTATAATTTTAATTATTGTTTAAATAATTACATGTAATTTTCATTCTGTAAACATGGAAGGTAATTTTAAAGGATAATGACGAAATTGATTTTTTAAATGCTTTTTCTTACATATTTGCAGCCATGTCTACAGCAGGTACTCAAAAAGGTGACCATTTACTTCCAGACATTTTCTGACCCTTTGCAGAAATGATGCCTGAACAGCTCGAAAATGGTAGCGAGGACGAAGATGATAATCTGAAAGAAGAAGATTCAGGTGGAATGTTAGACAGTGAAGAATATGAAGGAGTGAGATTTTTCCTTGTGAGGAAATATGCCAATAGCAATGAAGATGAAAGTGAAATGCCAGAGGAGGCAAACGTTGAAGTTTCGGAAGAAGGTAGACAGGACATAAGCTCAGTTGCGGGAAATAATGAATGCAAAACAGATGATGGAAGTAAATTCAGCAGAGAGAATGTAGACTTACAGCAGCTACAACTGAAAGATGGGAGTACGTTAGAAGTGTTAAAGTGGTCTCCAGAAGAGTTTGATAAGGATTTATTACAAGAGGAAATTTTGAAGGAAGAAGAAGAGGAAGTGAGGCATCCAATATTTATGGTGAAAGTTTTTGGTTTGAAGAGCGAAGTGCTAGCGGATACTGGGAGTGAATTAACAGCGATATCACACAAGTTGTATGACCAAATAGTGAAGAACAACAAGATTGCCGAAATGCCAGTGAGTAAAGTTCAAGTAATTGGGGTGACCGGAAAACTGAGTAAGAGGGTGAAAATTCAAATATTATTGGAGTTAGAAATAAATGGAGTTGCATTGGAGCATGCTTGCTTGGTTGTTCCCCGAGCTCAGCATTAACTGTATTCTGGGTATGGACTGGCTTTGCAAATTTAGAGCTATAATTGACTGTTACAAAGGGGAGATGCAAGTATGGAATTTGATTAAAGAAGTAATTAATTTTCCAGCAAGTCAATGTGTATCTAAAGAAGACGTTTGTAAGCAAGTAAGGGAGAGAATGAAGAGGAAAGGAAGAGAAAGCACGACCAGAGACGTAAACCTGTTGAATTTAATTTGAACGATTTGGTGTTGGTGAAGACGCAAGAGAGGTCTTGTGAGATAAATGCGGAAATTAAAAAATTCTTTAATGTGTTCCATGGGCCATTTCGAGTGGAGGGAAAGCCATATAAGAATGCCTATTTTCTCGTGCACCCGAAGTCAGGAAGGAAGTTTGGGTTGCGAAATGTGACTGATTTAAAGTTGTACAAGGTGAGAGAGGACAAAAAAAATAATAACAAAGTAATATATTATAAATGTTAATAAACTCCTGTTACTGGACTATAGCAAAAGACATTGAGTGAGAAATTGTAAAGAACCATGGTATAATGGAAAATGTGTAATTTTTGTTACAAAGGCGTAATGCCTGGTGAAAGGGTTGAACTTTGCCCCAAATAATCAACTTTTGTGGTTACAAAAAAAGTGCTAATTAGTGGCAAAGTGGGGGCATGTGTGAGGTCCCCACTCACCAGTCATTACTGAGTTATATTATTACATTATAAATCGATTGTAAATAAATTTATATTTTATTTATAGTATAGGTCTTCCAGCATAGTAGTTTGTGTAGAACCGGGTAATTATAAGTTAGTTTATTAATTTCATGTTGCGAGAGTTGGCAATACGGTATGGTTGTGTTGTCGCGGAAGGAACAAGCCAATATGGCGGGGGAGACTGTTTTGACTAGCATAGGGTGAACATGTGGAGAAACTGATTTCGGCTAGCGTAATGCAAATATGTACAGAATATTGTTTCAGTGAAAGCAATGTATCTTGTGTGAATTTTTGAGTGTAATAAATTGTGAATTATAGTAAAAGTGTGGCGAAAGTCATTTACATAGCATTAGAATATCCGTTGCGCAAATTGAGACATGATTGAGAGTTTAGTAATAAAAGTTACTTAATACTTTATATTAATACAAACGGCGAGGTGATAGCAACTACCGTAAAAAGGCATATTAGGGCCAAGTGCCAGTAAAGCGGGCTATCAACCTTTCTTGTCGCAGTCTAAATAACGGATAAGGAGGACCTCGCACGGGGTACATGTACAAAAACCTCAAGGGAATCCTAGGATAAACGTAACGCCGCAATCTGGTGATGGATTATTATGTAACTCGATGAGAAAAATAAAAAATGAAGAATACATTTTTTTGATATTCTGCTTAGTTTTCGAGATATTATGTCTCATACATGAAATGTTTTTGGTTGAAATTCAGAAGAAAAAATTTGTCAAAGTCAAATTTGATGATGGATTCTTATTTAAAAAATGAGATAAATAAACAATAAATAAAAATTTTCGATATCTCGCCTAGTTCTCGAGATATACTGTATCAAAAGTGAGGTGTCTTGAGTTGAAATGCAGAAGAAAAATGTCGCAATTGTCAAATTTAATGATCGATTCTTATGTAACACGACGAGACAAATGGAAAATAAGGAATAAAATTTTTCGATATCGTGCTTAGTTTTCGGGATATACTGTCTCCAAATTCAGGGGATTGGGTTGGGATGCGGCCTGGAACAAAAATTAATTCTGCGAAAGCCACAATGAATTACATGGTGGACATGCAGAATGGATATTTTAGTTTTTTTTTACTACCACTTGTGGTTAGGATGAAATGCAGCCTAGACCAGAATAAAAATAGCTATCTTGTTTCCATACATCGTAATCTTAATTGGGATTACCTGGAAGTAGTATATATCGCGATACACGTTTTGTCACTAACTTGGTTCTCATGAAATTACTGACAGTAATACATAAATTCTTTGTCCCTTATGGAACAACAAAACCATTATGGTACAGACTGCATTTAGACCTAACCACAATCTCGATTAAATTGCCGCTACAGAATCAAACTATGTAGACACACCCACATACGCGTATTTCAATCGCAAACTGTATTTGCGGTAACAACATCGTTTGCTTCATCAGATTCCTAGATTGCATAGCATAATTTAACACATTTAATTTCATCATACACTGTCAGTATAAACTGCAACTTGACAAAAGAAAGCGCAATACTAAATTCAGTGAATCGTGATGTAAAACACACCCCTCTAAATCTCATTTTCAACACTCGTTAAAAAGTAATGCTAGTCTATTATGTGCAAAATAGCAAGGTATGCTGATTTTCTACACTACACCAACAAAAACTTGAGAACAAAGTCATCCCATTGAGAGCTATGACTAAATATTTATAGACAGGCACCGAAGTTTGCAGTTCCTACTGCCCACTTCAAGAACAATTATTAGAATGCAACTTACTTATGAAATGATATTCCAGGTTCTTTCCTCTCTTGCTTATTTGTGCAACCGTATGCAACACAAGATGACATTATAAAACACTTATACACATTACAAAATGAAATAATCACAGCATCACATTGTGAACTTCGCATTTGTTTGGGATCGCAATATCGCCGCTGCCGCCACTGCGCATGAGCGAGAGTTTAGAGCCGGCTTCACAGATTTAACGTCACTTCTCCTCCATATATTTCCTTTCTCCACGATTCCAAGTCGCACTTTTGAAAGTTGATCTTTCAATTCCTGAGTGCCAATTTTCTTTTTCTCTTTTCTAATAATTTCTTTTGCCATTTTACCGAGCGTAGTGGGTGAAGGGTAACGCTCAGACTTCGCATTCTGGAGGACGCGGGTTTGAATCCCCTTCCTGCCATCTAGATTTCACCTTTCTGTTTCCCTAAATCACTACAGGCTAAAGCCAGAATGGTTTCCTCAGAAAGGCCATAGCCGAATTTCTTCCCCGCTTCAAATGATATCGACGAGGCGTGAAGCCATTAAAAAATCTTCCAAAATTCCTCGAATCTTGTTCTCTCTGTCAGAATGCCGACATTCTTTCCGTCATTCCGTTTCGTCATCATGTTGTGTATTCTGCAGTCATTCCGAAAATCGTTCCTTTTTGCTTCACTGTTATTTTATTCACTCTTTTCGGTTGCATTAACTTTTTTTTTTTTTACTTATGACTTTACGCCTCGTCGACGTTGGATGGGACGGGGGCAAGGAACGGGAAGGAATTCGGCCATGAACTTTTTGAAGGAAGCATCCCACATCGCCTGGACGGGGATTCGAACCGGCGTCCTCTCAAATGCGAGGACAGGATGTTAACCGTTCACCCATCACGCTCTGTGGTTGCATTAACCTCAGGCGAAAAGTTCCATCGGTGAAGACGCATCCAAGAATTTCTCCCATTGCACACTGGGGTATTTGACACAAAAACCCCGTCAAAAGTAAAAAAAAAAATTCAAGGAAATTCCAAGAACCCGTATCTACCAGACTCGAGGCAAAAGTCTATAAAACAACATCGCGCTATGTTTTATAGATAAGCTCCATGTACTGTTACCAAGCAAATACAAGAAAATTAGAAGTTGTACTATTTTAATTTGTGAGTCATGTTAAGTGAGTAGTAGTGATTTTAATCGTGACTATTGTACATCCAGGTACCTAGAACTGAAATAATAGTAACATAGGCTACATCCTAAAGTATCACACAACTTCATTTCTGTACATTTTCCCAGGCTGACTCAATTTCTACACATTTTTATTACGAAAAGTGTTAAAGAGTAATTTGTTATATTTCCCGGTTCTGATTTCTTGTATGGTTTTAGTTTAATGTGCTATATTGGAGTTTCATTGAAATTTAGGTGCCAAAAGTCTATCTATTCGAAAAAATCTAGATTATTTAAAATAAAGCAAACTTCATTTTTTCCCTGTCATATTAATTCATCTAAGATTTTCTTTGTTATAGGGTCTTCTGATATCAAGCTCATGACCCAAAAAGTTATTTATGATATGAGTAAACATGAGAAGGAAAATGATTTCGTGCAAAAGTGGGAATTAATAGGAAAAAATATTTTAAATCAAACGAGATTCACGGCTGAAAAAACGCAACAGTTCGAACAAACTTTTTAAAGGCTTAAATTGGGAATTAAAACAAAATGTCAGGCTGCTAAGAGAACTGAGAGTGTATTTTTAAAGAAAAACCATATTTTTTTTTTTCAGTGTTGTTTCGAAATCCCTAGATGATCTAATCCATCCAGTGTGGGTCGGCCTAGAAAATCTATCGATTTGACTGATTGTAGGAAACGATTTTCGCAGAGATTACAGGTATTGAAAAAACATTGATTCACAGATTTTATACTGTTATGTGAATGCTATCTAGTGGGCACAAGATAGATACAAAAAAATTGTTCCCCACTGCCACCAAACGGTTAAGGTGTACATTGAAATGTACTCGTCGTATACAATGTCACCTGTACAATTCCTCCGATTACAATTGAGCATGCACTTTTACCTATAGACATTCTGTCCGAAGCAGCAACACAAGCTAGGAACCAATATTTTCGACAATTTATGGAGAGATACTCTAGAAAATTTAGCTGGGATTAGTGCAACATATCATTAATAGGCTTTTATTGACTTCGGATCCATATTTGAGCTTCATAAGGCCCAAAGCCCCCAAAAGATGTAAATTATTGAAACCAGAAACTTTTAAAATGTTATTTTCTTGGTACCTGAGTACTCAAGAAGAGAAGGAGACAGAGGAAGACGCAGGCACAGACACTAGATGAAGCTTCAGACAAAGAAGGATGGGACGGTTCGTCAGATTATTATTTTAGTGTGTGTATGATTATTGTTTAGGTATTTCGTAAATAATAGCTTATTAAGTAATATAGTGGATATTCTTTATTATTACTCCTAAGTCATAGTTTTAAGTTCTAATACATAAAAGAAACGAAATAAAAATACAAATTA
>CM061920.1:350801991-350924024 GCA_031002005.1 Vandiemenella viatica | reverse complement strand
GTAATTTTATGCAAAATAATATTCAAAACAGTGTCAGAATCACTTCCATCTCAAGTAATACTTTGTTCCCTATCTCTACAAAACACACAATTATATTTCCTTCTACAGTGGTGCAGAACTAAAAACCCCAGAACCTTCAGTTTTTATTCCTGCACTTTCGGTATTTTCCCCATATAAATTTACCTCATATTGAAACTTTTAATGGTTGTTTCTATCTTCCAGCACAATGCTGATAACAACCAAACCAACACTGCTAATTGAGAAAAAACCCACACAATGCTGAAAAAAGAAATATTCCTAGGAAGAAGTACATCATAAAAATAAATTGAAGAATACGAAAAAAAAGAAACAAAGAAGAAATCATTTGAAATGCTGGAGGAAATGAAATTTCATTAAATACACAAAAATTCCATTATAAAATGGCTCGAACTACCCCTCTTAAAATAAACCTAGCAGTTTGGATCTTATCAAACTCAGTTTTAGATGAATACATCTACATCTATACTCTGAAATTCACAATTACTGTGGGTGGCAGAGGGTGCTAAGCACCAATCCTAATTCAGTGCATTCCAATCCCGAACAGAACGAGGAAAGAAAGAATACATAAATTTATCAGTACGGCATCTTATTTCTCGGATCTTATCCCTCCTGTCATTTCGACCTAAATTGGTTGGTGGAAGAAGTAATTTCGCTGCACTCGTAAATTAAAGATTTTCGCATATTCTCCAACAAAATCAAACAAAAACTGATGTTGTCTGTCCGCCAAACAATCCCAGCCCAATCCCACGTATCAGCTCTGTGACACTTACATAAGGACTGTAACTAGCGATCACGAATCGAGCGGTTCTCCTCTGTACCTTCTCCAACGTATCAATCAATCCCTTGCGATATGGATCCCAAATTCCACAACAGTATTCCAAACGCGGACGAACTAGTGTTTTGTACGCAATTTCCTTTGTATGAGCATTACAACTTCTCAAAATACGACATATAAAATGTAGTTTAGAATTAGCTGCACCTACGACTGAAGTTATTTGCAAGTCCCATTTCATGTTGCTTTGTACTGTTACGCCTAGATACTTCAGGGAGTCTACCGTGTCAACAAATGAATTGTTAACTTTGTAATCGTTTTTGAACAAAACTTTTCAAATATGTACTTCCATCAACTAAAGAAAAAAATTATGCCACTATTACTTTTCTTTTATAACTATCTTTCACTTTAAAAAAAAAAAAAAATCTTGTAAATTATGTGTAATGAAGTTTTCACAGAAATTTACTACTGTCGACCCAAAAAGTTGAAATTTATTAACAATAAAGATCATCTGACACTTGCCAATTCATTATCTATGCTGTATTAAAATTCACTACCACCCACTTCTCTTCCTGTCATTGTGAGAAAATCTGTCAGGTGTCAACTGGGTACGAAATAAGATTAATAACACAAAGGAACAGAGATGTGCAAATACATTAGTAAGGGAAGGATGTTTTATACAAGTGGTAGAGCAAAACACGAGGGGACCAAACATATTGGATATCTTTCTAGATCCTGATGAAAATCATGTGGGGCGTCAGGTAACTGAAGCAGTAAGTGATCAGAATGCAGTACTGATGGATATTAGGAGATTCAGTAAACCAATGCACAAAATAGAAGGGGGAAAGAGGTATAGTAATAAAAAGGCATAGACTTTAGAATTGAAGAGATATTTTTGGCAAAGGTTCAGCAAATGGAAGGATGGCACAAGTACAGTGGAGGTGAACTGGGAAGAGTTTAAGGAGATAATAAAAAAGTGTGAGAAAAAAATTTATTCCAAAGCAGAAAATAAAGAGAATCTCAGAGTCTACATATTACAACAGGGAAGTGAAAAGGTCAAGGAGGTTAGTGAGATGGGAAGACAACAGAGTTAAAGAGACAGGAAGGCAGTAGGAAATACTTAAAACAACTAAACAAGTAATTAATAAAAACAAAGAGGGAAGAAAAGGATGGGTTTATGAAGAATATTATTGGTTGCAGGGGAATCACTGAACAATGCATCTAGAATTTCTGTGGTTATGTTAGAAAACTGAGGGGAGAATAGGTATATTCAGACAATTATAGATAATGGAGTTGAAGTCACTGAGGATTTTAAAATGGCAGAGATATTAGAGCAACTGATTTAATGAATTATCATCATGTGATGGGAAGGAATAAATCAGAGGAGAGTTTCCCTATAAGGGAGTGTCCATAAACCACGTAGCTCCATTTTAGTCTCTAGTGAATCCACTTTTATACGACATAATAAAAAGAAACAAGGAGCCACCAGCTTATGCAATTGATGATTGTTGAGGCAACATTATCATGAAATGGTCAGATTACTTCCATATCATTGTGATTTGAATCTGATGGAAAAATCTGGAGTCTTGCCAAAAACATGAGTGCCAAAAAGAAAGTTGCTGAAGACCCAAAACAAATAACTGAGTTAACACATGCTGCATTTGACACATGGAAGAATGGCACACTCAATGTAAACATGTGGAGCATGTTGAATACTTAAAAAACGATGGAATCACTGATGTAGAAATGGAGAGATTCATAACAGAAATGAGTGATAGCAACACTGAATCTGATCATGATGATGAATTTTTAGATATCAGCGATAGCAATTGCGATATATGTCTGGAATAATGGAACTAAACAATGATTAAAATAATTATTGAACCAAAATTATCTAGTAAAAAATAAATACGTTCCACATAATAAGACTATAATTACTTTATTTTTAAGACTAATATCAATTTTTACTTATTACCCTAATTTAAATTGTGAAGCATAATGCTAATTTACCTATGCAAATAGCAATCCAATTAAAATTTTACTTTTGAGGAGAAAGGGGTGAATTATTAACCATCTTACTGGCTGCATTTTGTTATGTGATTGTAGCACCTCATCTGTCGGACTTGAGTGGTAGCACGGACTATACTCCCACCACCGCATCACCTTTCTTAACACAGACATCTCTGTTCATAACCAATCTGTCTAAATCAAACCCACAATTTTATAACTTTGACAGCTGCCACACACAGAATGCTTCCACCCAAACATCCTACCTATCCAAGGCAAATGTTTTTGCTCTGATCAACTTGACTTACTCCATCAACTTGACACAAGCTGTTATAACCCATAATTGTTACATAAAAGATATTCCAAGCCAAAAACTATCCAACATATCAAAATAACACAACCCTAAACAAAACACATCCTGTCTTTCTTGCTCAGTTATCTCCAGACATGGAACCCATTGACAAGATATTTCTTCGTGGTAATGACTACTCGAATCTTTTCCTGAAATGTGTTGCATTCTCCCCATTATCCTTCCAACACACGGTATTGCCTTCAGTAGACCAAATAACTTGAAAAATATGATCATACACAAGCAAGAACCCTCTAATGCTCCTAAACTACCCTACAACTCCTTCCTTTGTAATAGGCCTCACTTTAAAATCACACAATATGCACATATCATCACAATCTATTATAACCCTACTGCTGGTGAAACCTAGCCTACTATAGTCATGCTACCTATTCCAAACCTCCTCTCAAACACCATCTCACCTGTACCATAGCCAAAGTTACTACATATGCCTCACTACAAATCAGTTACCCATCAAAATGATTCATTCTCAAACAGTTTATTCACAAATTACACACTGTCCATGACAGCTTCCACCAGTCTTATGTCCTACATAACTATTTCACAGTTAACAGCTATCAGAGAAGTCCATAAAACCATGCACTCTTCAGAACTCTACCAACACATTTTGGACAACATACATTCACAGTCTCAGGTAATACACATGTTCCTCACAATCAGTTACAACTAGAGTTTATTTATTATTAATATTTTTATCATAATTTTTAGCAATCTTTCCATATTTTTGATAACTTTTCACTATTTTTTCCTCATGTATAACATTTCCACTGATATTGTTTTGGCAACCACCACCACATTCACTGACTGTAACAATCAAAAACCATCATTCATGTGGCAGAGTGGTGTACATGCGAGTTTGGCCATCTGCTTTTGTTTTCATGAATAAGGCCGAGGCCTGAAAATATTGTGTTTACTGTGTCTGAATAGTTTTTTGTGTGTTTGTACAGGTTTTTTTTCTCTCTCTTCATTCTTCCTTTGTTCAAATTTTGTGGGTGAAATACAGTTCATTAAAAAGGGGGAAAATAAGTAACAAAATTTGAATTAAAATTTTTATTTTTTTCATAAAGCTAGTTTCAACACAATGGTGATTTTTTTTTGTCACAGGAAAGTAAAATTAATATTCAAACCTAAAGCATGGTGGGAAAATTTGGCACTTTCAATAAAAAAGACACATAAATAAGACCAATTATATTTTTTACCAAAAAATTCAGCCTTGATAAACACATGATCAAACATGTTTTAAGCTATTCAAAAGTGAGGTAAGCAATAAATACAGTTCTTAAGCGAAAACAACAATCTGATAATTCACACATTAGTTTTTAGTTATTAAAGAATTACTGAATAAACTGTTCCGACAAGGCCATCAATCTGTGAACATTTTATGAAGAGAACTAATCTCAATATACCGTCATACCAGGACTACTTTGCTGATTTTTTAAACATTTAGAAACCTAGCAGAGAAAATATCAGATTAACAATCTGTTGAAGTATGATTTATATACAGAATTTTTAATCTATCAAGACAATTTAATGGGATACCATGATTGTAATCTATGTTTGAATTCAGATCTGTCTTCACAAAATTCCTGTAGGTTCACAGCATTTGTCTCTTTGGAATGTAACACATGACTGATAATAAATGTACAAGATGAGTGCTATGCAGCAATCCCAAAGTAGAGAAGTAAAGTACCAATAAAAAATATTGCTATCCTAAGCACTAAAAAAATCTGATATTGCACATACCCTGCAGACTGCTCACTGAAACTAGAAAATCACAGGTCAGCAGATTTCCTTATCATAGAACTATGTTTGAAAAAATAAAAATAAAATAAAAAAACTTGGAAAACAGTCAAATCTGTTATATGCTACATAATACTTTCATGATCACAGAAACAAATATGGCACAATTTCCCATAATGCTGACGAGCAACCAAATCTCAGCATCCAGACACATCATCTTCAACTAGCAATGCAGAGTTCCAGGCACCACATCTTACACCTACCACCTTCATATTGCAGGGTTCTCCATTACTCAAGGCTGAAGGCAATGTAAGCCTGGTCATTTCATCAGCATTAAGAAGAACACTTGGTCGTTTACCCAACTGTCCATATGCATTCCAACCACATCCCCACACAGATCCATCATCTATAAAGTAATTAAAACACACATTTAACCAAATGAAATAAAAATTTGATATTGTGTATTTCTCTCTCACAAACAAAAATAATATAATATTATGAAACCAACAAAATTAAGATAAGCAAATGAAATGCTAATATCTTCAACTTAATGCCTTTGGAGGTTTACATTATATACATGCCAGCCAGATTATGGTTCTCAAGAAGTATTCTGAATAACCTAGGTGATAATTTGATATAGTTCCCAATTTCAGAGCATAAAAGTTTCACAAACAAAATATGGTAACCTTCAAACTGCTAGTAGATAATGTCTTCCACAATTTAGTCTCCAGTTATACTGGACACCTTTGACAGTAAAAACCACTATCATAAGAACTGAAGCAAAAAGCTGGAGAACTTTCTACATTCCGTAGGCTGAATCTATGATAAAGTGGAAAGTTAATTCTTGGGATAAATGCAACAAAACCAGGAAATGAGTGTTATGGTACTAGATGTATGCTAGCAGTGCAGTGATCAATTTTCTCTTCACAGGGAAAAAAAGCATAATGCCAATTGTTTTTTTACGAATCAAGGTGTGAATTTAAAAACTAGTAGATTTGAAGTCTGCTTAGTAATTTAAATGATTGGTCTAGAGCTCCAAGCTTAATAAACAGTAAAACATAACTTTGTTTAAAGTGGTTGACAGTTATTTTCTGTTGACTCTTTTGGCATTTTTGCAGATCGACAAAACAGTTAAATATGTAGGAATTTCTCTAACTGATCATTTTGATATAAACAACATTGGTGTGACAATTTTAACTGTCATTTATTTACAATCTTACTTATATTTTCCAATCTCCCTGTTATGAATAATCTAGACATTCAAGTAAAATAGTGTAGTGGTGTATTCTAAGAAGCGATTAAGAAAGGGTGGGAACCACTAACATTTTCCACTGAATTACACATACACTAAAGATGATGATAATAGGAATATTTTGCGTATGCTACTTTGTGAGAAAACTGAAGATGTTCATTTTTTTAAATGACATATATCACAGCAATGCAAGATATTATGGTCTCTGGTGTTCTAGTATTAATATGATCTTACACCTATATATTGCCACAGTTTTTTTTTTGTCTAATACAGGACATGTCTAAATTCAAGTATGATAATTACTACAAGCTACATACTGCGATGATGTTCCGCCCTTTCAAGATAAAATAATGTTACCGCTGCACCAAAGACGCCCAGGATATAATTAGATTTGCCATCCAATGAAAATGATGGGTACAGTGATATAACTCTTTGGCAGGCTCTTATTGAAGTTGAAAACCACAGGCAGTGGCAATGCTCTTCCAAGAACACTGCATGTGTAGTGAGAAATACAATGGAGTCTGAATGCTCAGAAATGAGATGAAAAATCAATAATAAATAGTATCATGCATACATTTAAAAAAATACCTTATTTTTAAATTATTATTATGTTTATTATTATTTATGACCATTTTGAATGATATTACATTTTCAAAGTACTTTTTCTTTCTCACTTTAAGATGTCTCACCATCACATCTACTTTGTCTCTAACAGTCAACAACAAATTCAGTTCATTTATTAAAGATGGTTTTGATGTGTATACCTGTAACCTTGTGGTGTGCCATATGATTAAGCTTGTTATTTATGTTGTCATAACCCTCTTGATTCCTACTTTGGCAACTGACGAGTTTAATTCCCCAACTTCCTTTGTTTAAATATTTAAATTCCACTGTTAGTGTGCATAACTGTTGTGCATTTTACATACTGATAAGAGTGCTGATTGTGTTAGTCAAACTTAAAAGTAACAAGTTTAAGAGGTTGAAATAGTAAGTTATAAGCTAGTTTCTACTGTTAGTGTTTAAGTAGTTTTACTGATACACAAATATGTTAATAACCCATGTTTTAAATTTCAACCACAAGCCTAATTTCATTAATTATAACTGAACATCATTACTATAATTATTTCAGAACATTCAAATGCAATCCCAAATTTAGCGTAAGTGCTAATTCTATAACAAATATATCAAGATTGTATTTAACTCACCCAAAAGTACAATTGTATGTCGGCTTCCACATCCCACTTCCTTAACATTGGCATAAATACCTGATGGGAAGTCAACAGGCATTGGAACTCCTATTACTGTAAGAGGGTCTTTTTCGGATGAATTATCCTTTTCATCAGTCTTAAACGTATCGTCTTCTTCACCTCCTGATTTATGCTTTTTAGACTTATTTTCGTCACTATGCACACCAGGGCTTTCATCACATTTTCTACAGACAATTTGTGAAAAACCACTGTCATCAACATCACCTGAAAAGAAACATTTTTTAAAAAGCCTTAAATACAAAAGGTTAGGCTGGAATTTTTTTTTTTTTTAACATAAGGGTGTTCCAATAAGAGCAAAGATTTAAATTGCAAGCCATTTTGAATGTTATTAGATAGATCGATAGGAGACAGATAGGAGTGAGTAAAGAAAATGATGAAATTTTGATTGCCATAATTTATAAAAAAAACTTTCAACTTTTGGAAGAAATAATGTTCCAAATTCATGAACTGTAAAAAAATAATTGAAAAATTCTACAGTACTGGTTCTGTTGTAAAACACATCATGAGGTCATTCAGAAGAAAACGTCATGCCAGTATGCAAGAGTTTGGTTAAGAGTCCAAAGACCTTGATTCGTTACTGTGCACAAGAATTGGTCATTTCAACATCCACTCTTCTCCATATTCTTACAGAAGATTTGCATCTCCCTGCTTACAAAATCCAGATGACTCAAGAAATTATGCCAGAGACCATGCATAAGGGGGGGGGGGGGAAGAGTTCACAAACTGGATCAATGGACAAAGTAATCTTCAGCAACGAGGCCCATTTTCACCACCATGGCTTTATTAAATGGTAAAATTGCCACATTTGGGGCTCAGAAAATACATGAACCACTTTCGAGAAACAAATTGCGACATCACCAAACCCCTTACAAAATGCACCCCCAATGTATCACTGTTAGGTGTGCATTGTGGACTGGAGGAATAATTGGACCATTTTTCTTTGAAAATAAGGCAGGTAATGCATCAATTGTAAATGGCAAATGTTATGATCAGATGCTAACCCACTTCTATATGCCTCAATTGAAATATACTGCTCTTGAAGATGTGGTTTCAGCAATACAGTGCCACTTGCCATACTGCCCGTGCAACGTTGATGATTTTGTACGAGTCTTTTCATGGTAGTGTCATCTACCATTTTGGTGAACTGAATTGGCGGCCATAATCTTATGATTTAATACCAATTGACTTTTTTTTTCTGTGGTTTTTTCTGAAGTCTCAAGTTACACTAAGTAGCCCACAAACAAGCAAGCATTAAAGGCAAAAACTTAACACCTAATCAATGAAATACGACATTTATGCAAAACTGTTATTGAAATTTTTGCCCAGAAGAATACACATATGCCAACAAAGCCACGATGTTCATTTATTTGATATAATGTTTCATACACAATTCCCAAATGTCTACATCATAATTCAATAAATATTTCAATAATTTATTACAAAAAACCATGTTTTATTTAAAATTCAAATCTTGCGCTCTTATTGTAACACCATTTAGTACATAATACATCTGACTATATGTTAATATTTATATGGAAAGGATAGATAATATACACCCAACACTCATCAAAGTTGAATGGAGGAGGGCAGCAGCAACACAAACACAGAAAATACAATATTTCGGGTTAAACCCTTCGTCTAGTTAAAAGAAGTAAGTGGCTGAGCTCGCGCAAGCCTTGTGGTCACCGCAGCCACTCATAGATGTTAAATTAAACATTGTAATATACTGCTGATTCAAATAGTTTTTAAAATGCCAAAACCCTTTTAACAAGCCAAAACTGATAAAAACCACAGGAATTCAAGAAGATTCTTGTTGCAAATATTAACACAGTGAAACCAAAATACCACTGTGCTAAAATAGAGAGACATTCTTTACGTATAACAACTCCTAAAATATTTTCAAGACTCTGCTTTCCCTTGCGAGACTAACAGTCATCAAGACAGATCTTTGGAGATAAAACTATAACTAGTGATGAAGAGCAGGGTTAAAGTAGACTGTGGTCTACACTGAGGAACCATACCAAACAATTATAAAGGATCATGGTAACCATATTTTGGATCAACCAACTGAAAAAAAATCCAGTACTACTAAATGCTTAGCTCTCACATCGTCATTTGTGCATCATTTTTATCAAGATTCAGCTGAAGCTTTTAACAGCTTCATGAGACTTTCACAAAACTGCAGAACTGCATTTGAACCGGCAGCGACTTGATACTTCTCGAACACCATCTTTTATTTTAGTATTTTACAGTTTTTTTTTTCTTTCAAGTTTTGATTTTTTACATATATTATGAATGGAGCTACGATGTGATACCTAAAATGTCATATTATTTCATGAATTCTACTGGAATAAATTTTTTTTTAAATTAAGTTTAAGTATAGATTTATATTTTGTGTTCCCAAATTATTATTTATCAAGTGCATCAGTTTTAACACTTTTAAACTAAATACACAGGTGCAATCATGCATATATCAGAAGATTCTTACTTTTATTTCTGAAAAGCAATGTTTGCAACTCGTACGTAAGCAGAGAGTAAATGTGGCACTGCTGTCTATGAAGTAAGAAACTCTTTGGCATCTGCGAAATTATAATTGAAATTTCTAAAGGAACTATTAATTTCCGTGGGATAAAACTTATCCTATGTCACTACGCACAAAATTTACTAACTCTTGTCAAATTTCATTGAAATCTGTTTAGCACTTAAGGTGTGATTGAAGCCAACAGTGCATCCAAACATACATTCAAACTTTCTCATTATCATAGCTTCCTAACACTTATAATTTTTTAAATAATATTTTACTAACTGAAATTGCATCTTAATTTTTTCCTGCATGATGTCTTTCTAAAACTTAAAAATTCAATATCTCACTAACTACTTTAATTTTTAAATGAAATTTACACCTATTCTGTAAGCTACTTGAGCAATAAACTTATGACACTTATTTCAGAATCAACTTGCTTATCTGTTTACACTTAGGTAATAACTGGCGCAAGTTGTTGAGGAACGCTTAGTTCTGAGAGATGTGTTGCTTCTACTATCAGAAAAAAATGTCACATGTGCTTACACGGCAAACGGGTATAGGAGCTGCAACAATTGAGAACA
The DNA here is from genome assembly GCA_031002005.1 of Vandiemenella viatica. NCBI lineage: Eukaryota > Metazoa > Arthropoda > Insecta > Orthoptera > Morabidae > Vandiemenella > Vandiemenella viatica. The sequence continues at coordinate 350,913,471 of CM061920.1, read as the reverse complement.
ACCACTAGGTAGTGAAAGATGTTGACTAGAAAAACCCAGTTTGCCTCTGCTTTTACCGTTTCATTATTTCTGTCCAAAAAGAGAGAGAGAAATAGAGAGAGAGAGGGAAGGAAAGCTTCGATGAGTGAGTGGATATTACGAAGGAGTGAGATAGGTGTTCATCACATAACTATCTGTGTAAAGGTTAGACTCGCCAAAGTTGAAGGGAGGAGGGAAGCAGCAAAACAAAACAACACACAAACAAAGATAATACAATATTTCGGGCTAAAACCCTTCTGCAAGTTAACAGATGTAAGTGGCTGGGTTTGCGCAAGACTTGTGTTCGACACAGCCACTCATAGAATGCAATAGACCGTCGGAGGTGGTGGTGGGGGGGGGGGGGGAGTAATGATAATGTAACCGCAAGTATAAATCATAAAAAAGATTAAAATGGTTGAAAAAATAATAGTAATGAAAACAAAATAATTGAAAAATATATGAATCTATTGTGCTGGCCCGTAATGGGTGTATAGGGATATTAATGGAAATTAAGGCCTGGGGGATGTCTAGTCTGCAGGATGTGTTGATATGCCAATTCCCACCTGCGGAGTTGAGATTGGGAGGTAGTGTCTGGAAGTACTCTAGTGGCTCTGACTGTGAAGCAGTTATTAAGGTCTTGGGTGTTGTGACTACTGGCATTGTGAGCTACAGGGAGGTCCAGGTTTTGGGAGTAAACTGTTTGTCTGTGACCATTCATTCTGATGAATAATGAGTTGGCGGTCAGGCCAATGTAGCAACTTGGACAGTGGAGGCAGGTGAGCTGGTATATGAGATGGGTGGTTGTACAAGTGGCAAATGTCGTATTTATAAAAATGTAACAGATTCCATTTTATCTCAGTTCATTTTGTTTCCTGTGCGTCTTATTTTTTGTTAGTACACAGTCTCTGTAATATTACAAATTATTTTTGCAAAAATTTAAAACTTAACTAACCCTTTTTTTATTTTTTGTTCAAAATTTTTGTAGAAATCAGTACAAATAGTAGACTATGATTCACGAAGCAGTTCTTTTTACTTACTGTTCAATATTTTGTAAATATCTATTGACTCCTTCACTTAAAACAAATGTATTCAATGGCCTAATCTAGAAACTTATTGCTTCATGAAGAAACATTGGTAGTCGTTTACAACACAATATACCTCATTTACATGGAGCTTATGAAAGCTGCTTATTTATTACTAATAATAACTAGTTTCCTTCTGCCTTATGCTGTAACAAAAACATTTTGGTCAAGACAGCATTTACACCAAATCACTATTCAAACACATTAAATGTAATGGTACTACATTTCGAGTAGTAACAGAATTTTCTATATCAAGATTCCTAATTAGTGTAGCATAAATTACTATCACAATCAATTTCATTATACATCTTACAAAATTGCAAGCAATAACAGTCATTTAATCGCAATGTAAACTTGACCAGCAATATTAACGAAAGTTGTCTTAGAGTTGTAGAGAATTATGGACTTTCCGTATTACACTCTAAGTTACAAGTATTTTAGTATAAATTTTTAAATTACGTTATTTCATTCATTGTAATGTTGCTGACGACATAGTGCATGTGGCTGAATGTAGTTTCAGATGTATTCAGTATTTAATTTACTGCGTTTTTACGAGTGCGACATTGTCAGCGTCATTATTCGGGTTCATTTAGTATCGCGATCTGAAATAAAGAGTCAAATTTATTTCGCCATTCATGACGTCACTAACATACAACAGTGGCAAATATAGAATATATTTTCGGGGGGGGGGGTCAAGATTAATATAAGGTTAGCTTAAGTAATTTTAAGTAGACACCCCATGATACATTATATCAGTTTTGCTGCTCATATTCAGAGGGTAATTTGTGCTGAATGCCCCTTTTACTTTACCGAGATCACGTTTCTTTATTGTTCACATTAAATCATAAAAAAAATATCTATTTTTAAAGAAATGATGAAAAGATTTCAGTTACTATTATTTCAAACATTGGTCAAGATTCTAATAATGTCTCATCTGTAAACACTTATCAGAAATAAAAGAGTAAAATAAAAGAGTAAAATACGCGATTTTTATTATCGTGTTTGAGGGGTTCTAACTATAATACACAATGTTTTGTTTTGTCATGGATGTACAAATTGCCAAGACCCCTATTTTTTTCTTTTTATATACGCATGCATATGTGTGTATTATCAACTATCATTCAAAAGACTGTTTTGAGTATCGTTTTGGAGAAGTTGTCAGTTGATTTCAAGTGCTACTGAAACACCGGAGCAAACGGAAAGTCAGTGACAACAGAATGCCGCATATTTGGCATCACAATCAGTTGCTGAAACTTTGGAATAATCGCAAGCTCGACGACATCAGCATGCCAGGTATGAAACCATTGAAACAGCTGTTTTCTTACAACACAGATGAATCACGGCAATTTTTTAATTTTATCAGAAAGTATAATTGTTGCAATGCAAGGATTTTCACTGACATTTATTATCCACAGGCAAGTACATCACTTAATTGGATCTATGCTTCCTTCGTTGAATATGAAACCACAGTTTTCACAGATACAAGGGTAATTCAGAAATTAACTTCCGTTCCAGTGTGGTGCCAGTGGCAGTGCGCAGAGCGCCGCCATTTTTACATCTGCACGTTCCCCGATTCAGTAAGCAACCTGCTGTGACAGTACAAACCTCGTTATTTTGCGCATTGCTTGTTATAACCTTAAAACATGAGCACTGAAATAGAAAATCTCATGAAATGCGTGCTGTAATGAGTTTTATTTTGGAGCAAAACGTTTCAGCAGCAGACATTCATCGTCAATTGTGTACTGTACATGGTCCGAACGCTATGAGTGAAGGTGTTGTGCAGGAATAGGTCCGATTTTTTAAAAGTGGTAGAATAAACATACATGATGAAGAGAGGAGTGGTAGACCTTCTGTTGTGAGTAATGATCTTGTTAAGAAAGTTGACGAAAAGTTCATTATTATCGAAGATTCGCAATCTCTGAACTTTCTGAACAATTGCCACAAATTTCTCGTACGGTTTTGTATGAGGTTGTCACTGATAAATTAGGCTACTGGAAGTTCTGTGCTAGTTGGGTACTGAAATTGCTTACAGCGGTCCACAAAACCAAATGAATGGGCTCTGCCTTAAACTTCCTTTCACACTACGACACAGAAGGAGAAGATTTTTTGAAGAGGATTGTGACTGGTGACGAAACGTGGGTGGCGTACTGTAAGACCCAGGCTGATACCGGGGCTGTAGTATAGCCTTAGTGCCTCAACTAACTCTTGATGTGGACTCAAAGTTCTATAGAAAATTTATGAAATGATTTTGACTTGACCATGTAGCCGGATAACTCAACCTAAATGCTTGAGGTCGCCACAATATTTGTTAAACCACAAATAAAGAAAAGGTTGCAAGATAATTATGAAATGATAAAAGTTCACTTTCCGAAAATTCCAAGTTTTATTTTAAGAAAATCACAAGTTCAAATTAGCATTTAACAGTTGAGCTGGAAAATCGAACACACTTTACCAAAAGTTTGCAGGTTGTGGAGAGAAATTTGACCGACTGACCCCTTTTGTAAATTTAAAAGTTCATATTAAAAGTTAAGTTGCTATATAGCCCGACACCAAAGTTTCAACATGTTCGAACTAGCCGGCATGGCGAGTTACAACCGACCGAGACGAAATACAGACCGGAACAGACGACATACTGGAACAGACGGCATACTGGAACAGACGACATTCTGGAACAGACTACATTTCGCTAAGTTCCTATTTTCAACATCACTGATAAAGTCATGCGCGGAGTTGCTCGATCACTTCCCGGCGTAAGAATGAGACAACGTGTGCTTACCGCACGAACTATTATAGCCCTGCGCGTGCCTATGACCTTGGCAAATCTTTCTTTAATTAATATCTTCAAAAGTATATGATAGTTTAATCTGAGATTTTTACAGGGACTTTCTATCATCCTGTTCTATCTATTTTAATTTAATTTACCGTTCCAAAAGGTTTCTACTGTCTTAACACTAAATTCATCACATGACCAATCTTGGCGGACTTTGAGGACTTTCCCGAACTTCTACCCGACAATCAGCAATAATCTATTTTCAAAAACTTGATTACCAGCCAAATACTTAAACTTTTTACGGAAACCAATATATGTACGTAATCGTCTTGATTAGGGCTATCTGATGATGTAATTTTTAAATTAATACCTCTTTTAATAAAAAAGCTTATTATTTTCTCTTAATTGAAATCGCTAATTAATCTTAACCAAATTACTTAATTTTATTACCAAAATATCGGGGACAGTGCTGACTACAGCTGGTGATAAAAGTTCGGTTGTAGCTTTACGTGATTTAAAGATATTGCAAGTCTTAGAATTTCTACTTTTCCAATCGCGTGTTTCAAAACATGAACAAACCTAAATATCCCTTAAACCAAACGTTTCCCGATATGATAAATACACTTTAAAATTATTTTTATGGCGAATTGTTACTGTGAGCAAGATTACAGGGAAATTCCTTAAAGTTGAAAACTACACCTCTCAAAATTTCTAAGTCCCGCCTAAGCAAAACTAGAATTTGCCCAAAATTCTAAGGTGCTTACAGTACGTAAATGCCGAAACCAAACAACAGTCGATGGCTTGGCGCCATAAGAATTCTCGATGCAAGCCGAAGAAAGTCTGCCAAACGTTTTCAATGAGGAAGGTTATGACTACAGTTTTTGGGATGCCGAGGGAGTTTAGCTCGTTGAATTTATGGAACATGGCACCTGTCACTTCAGATGTCTACTGTGAAAGTTTGAAGAAACATAAGCAATCCATTCAAAACAAACGTCACGGTAAGCTGTCATTCAGTGTTGTGTTTTTGCATGACAATGCTCGTCTTCACAGTGCCCGTAAGACTCAAGAGCTTCTTCAGCCAAATGGTACGTTTTCGGACATCCCGTCCTACAACTCCGACCTGGTGCCTAGTGATTTTCATCTCTTCACTCACATGAAGAAGTAGCTTGCGTCGCAGCATTTAGATGACGACGACGACGAACTTCAAAATGCTGTGAAAGATTGGCTGTGAGCCCAGGGAGCTAAATTTTATGAAGAAGGAATTTGTAAATTAGTGAAATGATATTATAAATGCTTAAATTTAAATGGTGACTGTTGGAAGAGTAAAAAGCTGTAGTTTTAAGATGTATATAATACAATATTTTTTACTATCCAAGTTTTTTTTATTTATAGCCAAACGGAGGTTACTTTCCGAATTACCCTCGTATATTTCATGGGCAATGAAGAAGCAGAAACTGGAAGATGTTATGGAATTTTTGAAGGGACTGCGAGACAGACCACAGAAAAAATACAGCTGGTATTACACGGCAACAATGCCTTGGTTAGGGAATTCAAAATGACTTTGGAGAACATACCCGAAGTAACCTGCACGGTAATGATCCACCCCAACCATGTGCTACAAGGACGACACGAGAGCTGTTACAACACACTGACAAGCAACAAGATTGCAGTAATCCTACAGGGCATAGGGGACCTAAAGTTCAACGTGGAATAAGACTACATGAACATTCTGGCGTACTTCACATCACACAACAACCTGTGCCAGAGGTGAAGGTCGAGCTGAGGATCTATGAAAATCCTCACCGACACTGGGATTCAAGCTGGGGACTTTTCCATCTCCTGTTGGAAGCCCTAACCACTGAGAGACCAGACCTCTCAAGAAAATCTTATATTACATCACTCTTCCATACGGACAAAGTCACGGGTAACTGCTAGTAACACATATATTTACTAACTTTGGCTTATGATTTTACATCTTCTACCCTGTAGAGCTGAGTGTGGATGCATGAGAATATGTTATTTACACTTCTTCCATCTGATAATATATGAATCAGACTAGCCTAATTCTTTGAGAAATCTTTGCACCTCCCACACTAATGGTTTAGCATCTTGCATTGCTCTGTCTCTGGAGCGATGTAGGCCTCTAAAAATCCCTCCAGATGAAGAGCACTGTCTAAAAATCTTATACATTTGTGTGTGTGTATTTTGTTTGTTTTGCCATGCCATATTCTGTTGGCATTATCCTTAACTTCATCATGCTTCAAAGCTCCCTTTTCTTGCTATATAACAAATTATAACACATCAAATACTTAAAGCTCACCTCTTTCTGCTAACATTATCATGTGGATGTTACTATTAAGTGTTTCACAAAATGAATCTTTAATTTGGAAAAGAATTTGAATACTAGAAGTACAATATATTCAAATATTTTTTCTCAATTGCTTAAATTTCATTCATAACTCATTTACTTCCCACATGGAACACACACTATATCACAATATGAAGAGATGAAACATGAATTTACTGTATTTCGATTTGCTTTGACGATAAATGTGAGATTTTATTTATTTATTTTTGTAAAAAGGAGTGAATATTTCAAACAAGAATATACTGGAAAACAAACCAACTGCCAAAAAATAACTATCTGCAGAGTTCTGAGTTCTTCAATGGGTTTATATTTTTTTTTTTTTTTTGTTCTGTCGTCAGTCTTTTGACTGGTTTGATGCAATCCTCCATCCCTTCCTATCCTGTGCTAACCTCTTCATATCTACATACTCCTTACAACCCACGTCCTCAATTATCTGCTTCATATATTCTAATCTCTGTCTTCCTCTACAGTTCTTACCTTCGACTGTTCCCTCCACTAACAAATTAACCAATCCAGCATGTCTCAAAATATGACCCACCAGCCTGTCTCTTCTTCCTGTAAGCTTCTTCCATAAACTTCTTTTCTCACCCATCATTTCCAAAACTCGTTCATTTTTTACTTTGTCTGTCCACCTAATTTTCAGCATTCTTCTGTAGCACCACATTTCAAACGCTTCAAGTTTCTTTCTTTCCGGTATTCCTAAAGTCCATGTTTCACTACCGTAAAGTGCTGTGCTCCACACATAGAGTTTTAAAAAGTTCTTTCTAATTCCTAGATCAATATTTGAAACTAAGAGGTTTCTCTTTTTCATGAAGGCTATTTTTGTTAGTGATATTCTGCTTTTAAGATCATTTCTGCTTCGGCCATCGGTTGTAATTTTGCTTCCCAATTAACAGAGCTCACTCACTTTTCCTATTGCATCCGATCCTATTTGTATATTTAATCTGCTAGTATTGTTATCATTTCTATACCGATGACAATTCCTTCAGAGTCTCTTAGTACACAAGTATAAAATTTTCCTGTCCCAGAAATACCTTGCAAGCTGCTACACCATCGGCAGTCTATACAAGAAACAAATAACATTATCTAAATCATAACAATTTCCACTAATGTTTCCACTGCTGAAAATACTGAAACAAGTGATTTCAATGCACAGTCTAACGGGATCTCTGTCAACAGAATATTGACTGTGGTAGTGATTTTAAACTATACTGCACAAAAAAATAAACTTCAATTAATTTTTTCTTTCACTGGTCTCATGATCATCCAGAGTGGTCTAGTCATTCAGTAGTTAAAGTATCTGATTGGGGAACAAGAAATCTCCAGTTTGAAGACTGGCCCTTGCTGGAATTTTTATAATCTCTTAAACTGATCTTCACCTCTAGCAGAGATCTGCATTGTTTGTGTCAAGTGCAATCCGATGCTTCAAAATTCAAATAGAACAGTCACAGTTCCTCTAAAAACCACTAGCATCTGGTCTGCCATTCAATGAAAGACAAAACCAAAGGCCATAATCTGTAATGGTTCAACTCCAACTGTTTTACTGCTCCTTCATTCGTATCTCATTCTTTCTTTTCTTCAGTTTCCCTATCGTCCCGAACCCCTTGCATCTCTAAAATCTATTCTTGACTACAGAGAGGGAGGGAGAGAGGGGAGAGAACTTTCTATCTGTTGAAATTTTATCAGATATCAGTTGGGAATGTTATTACTGATTATTGCTTGTAACACATTTATCTAGACAGCACTTTGCAGATATCAAATATCTTTCATACAAATGATTAATAGCAATAAATATGTTGTAACATGAATGTGTTCAGGCATTTGCCACTTACTTTTCTTTTGTTAACTTTTGTCGGTAAGTAATTTCTATGTTTAGAAATTGAAGTAATAATTTGCATTATTGTAGAATAATATCAGTAGGGAGATAAATATGAAAGTGTTAGAATTATTGCAAGTTATGCTAAGCATTAATTCTTTCTATGGAGCATAAAGATAATAATAAAATGTTAGTACTTACTCTTAGACAATATCTAAAATTCAAAAAAGCCATAATATAGGTGTTGTTTTTCTTTGATCTTTTACAATATAACAAAATATTTTAGTAATAATATTTTACCCATGATGGATTAGTGGAAATCAGCGACTGTGATATCAAATTTTTGATATTGGGTTGATATTAAAAAGCAGCAACCAGTCACAATTTGTTGTTATTATACCATATTTATAAACCATTACCGATTTCGACCAAAATGATCATCAGATGGTTTGCATTTATAAAAGGCGAAAGAATATTATGCATTATTAAACAAACACAAATACTTCACTATTATAAGATTCTGAAAAGATCTTAGCTCATAAGACTAAAAAAGTGGAAACAATTATATTAAAATTTTTTAGGGTTGGTTTAAGGAAAAATGTAACCTTTGAAGTAGGTATAATTACTAAATGTTATAAGAGAAATTATCACTAGAAGTTGGAAGATCATCAAGTAGAACTGATGAAAAGTTTTCACCAAACAGTGCATGAAAATCATTCATCAAAAGTATAGTAGAAGTAATCACTGATGTTCAAACAGGAATAATTTAAATGGAAATCTTAAACACAAGTAATTTAGCGTTAAAATGGCACTGATACTGGTCACTAGTCAGAAGAAATGCGGGAAACTGAAGGCCCAAAAATGGTGGTAAGCCTTAAATGAGGTTACAAAGTTCACAGTGAAGAATGCTATTTCCTCACATAAAAAGGAAAGATCTGTTGGAATCCAAGTTTATATTTACTGCTAATTTGCAATACCTGGGCACATAGGAGTTTGGACCTACTAATTCATTCATATTTATATAGTCAAGCATCATAAGTGTGAAAAAATCTTGTTTTTAATAAATTACAGAAGTAAACCCATTATTTCCCCAATGCAGTGGTAAAAGAGTAGGTTAAAAAAAATAAATTGCAGGTAATCCTTCAGTCAAGTGAGAAAGCTGCACAAATTATTCAAAATTAGTAAACAAGCGAAAAAGAAGAAAAGAACGGACTGTTTACAGATTCAATAAGGCTTAAAAGGAGTGAATTAGAACTTACCTGAGGAATAATTACCATAACTTCAAGCTAACAAGAGAGAAAATTGAAGAGATGTGGCATTGATTAATATGTATAGTCGGGAAAGGTATGGAAATACACATACTGAAATGAACAATAAAGGAGGAGAATGATCCACCATGGTACATGCATGAAGTAAAAAGATTACTAAAAAATCAAAGCAAGATACATGCACAATCCAGTAGGGATGGGTGCAATAGTGACTCAAAAATCTTAGCCGAGTTAAGATGACATCTTAAAAATGGCCTTTAATTATTTTCATTCCCAACTCTCCTTCTAACAGTTTCACAGAAAACCCAAAGAAATTTTGGTCATATGTACGAAAAGTCAGTTTTAGCGACAACAAAACTCCAGCAGTATGTCATGGAGGTTCAGAGGTTAATGAAAGCAGCGATAAAGCTAACATACTTAACACTGTATTCAAAAATTCATTCACTGATGAACAGCATATCCGTTTTCACATGTTATGTGGAGTTAGAGATGGATTCATTACGAATAGATACTGCAGGTAACATAAAGCAATTAGAGCTCCTGAAGTGGGAGAAAGCACCAGGTCCAGATGGAATTCCAGTAAGAGTATTTTCAGAGTACACGACAGAAATTGGATCATTTGTGTCTGATCCTTAGAAGAGTGAAAAGTACCTTCCAACTGGAAAATTGTGCCCGTGACTCCAATTTTCAAGAAAGGAGATCAAAGTGATCGTAGAAACTACTGTCCCATATGTAAACATCTGTTCGTAGTAGAGTTATGGAGCATGCTCGAACATTATGAATTTTCTAAAAGAAAACAATGTGCTTAAACCAAATCAACATGGATTTCGGAAGGAAAGATCATATGAAACATAGCTGGCCCTATTTATATATGATACAATGAAAATTATTGATGCAGGTTCATAAGATGTTGCAATTTTTTTTGATTTTCAGAATGCCTTTGACTTTGTGCTACACAAACGCTTTTTAGAGAAGCTTCGAGCGTACAATATATCAAATCAGCTTTGTGAAGGGATGACAGATTTTCTAACTGGCCGGTTGCAGTATGTCATCACTGAAGGAAAATTTAATGTAGCGAAATGTAATATGACCACCCCTTTTCTTGATTTTTATAAAAGATCTTGGAAAGAAAGTGAATAGCAGTTTTAGATTGTTCGCTGATGATTCGGTCATTTATGGGGAAGTAAGGAATTCAGCTGACTGTTCAGAAATTTCGAGCGATCTGGATGTTATTTTGGCATGGTGCGACGAATGGCAGAAATTGTAAAAAGTGCAAGGCAATTTGCATAAATAACAAAAAGAATCAGACAGTTCACAAATACAAAGTAAACAGTTCAATTATTGATATGTTCGATTATGTGAAATATTTGGGCATATCAGTGCAAAGGAACTAGCGTAGAGCTAATTCTAGGCTGTGATTTATAGGTCGAACCTAAAAAAATTGTAATGAACAAACAAAGGAGATAGCGTAAAAATCTCTTGTGCGTCCACATTTGGACTGCTGTTGTGCTATTTTGGATCCATTTTGTAACGGGTTGATTGACAGTATAGAGAAAGTACAGAGAAGAGCCACTTAATTTGTGACCGCTTGCTGCAGTCCTTACAAAAGCGTTCCAGAACTGATTAGTAGATTGGGCTGGGAGTGTCTGGTAGATAGAAGATGCATGTTTTATTTTAACTTATTGGTAAACATGTGTACATCCACTTTCACTTACAAGTGCGGTGAAATACTTCATCTAGCAATCTATTTGAGTCGCAATGAGGAAAGATAAGATTAGAGAAATAAGTTGCTGCATTGTTACTTATATGAATTCTTTTTTCTCCTCATACCATTCAGGATTGGAACGTACAGCAAAAAGACTAGTTTTGGTGCTGAGTACCCTCTGCCACCCACAATTTTGTGAATTGCAAGGTATATATAGATTTAGAAAATACAAAACTGAAGCAGGCACTGCTGACCAGGAATGGTACTTATTCACAACAACTTACCTTTCTCTGAAGGAGACCTGGCTTTGCCCTTTTCTGAGAGTCTTCTCTCAAGTGTAGCACCTGATGTAGCAGCAGAATCATCTAGCCTTCCATTCGCACTCCTTCTCCTACGGAATGCAGGTCTTCCAAGCTGCCCCGAATTGTTCCAACCCCACATATACAAGTCTCCAGACAGTGTTACAGCTGCAGAATGCCACCCTCCAGCTGCCACAAATGTTACATGCAGTCCACTCAGCACTTCCACTTCACATGGCTTTTCTTCATTCTCGAAAGTTCCTAAGCCTAGCTGACCACGCCTTTGCAATTGGGAATAAAAATTTTATTCATTTACCACAGTTCTATGCTTAATGTAAGAAGAAGTAAAATAATTTACTGCCATAAAGAAAGAAAATGAAACAGTTTTACTAACATGAATTAGCAGTCATTTAGCTATACAAATTATGCTTACTTTGTCATCAATTAGGAACCCTTTCTGGTCAGAAACAAAAACTGACACATTAAAACACTGTCAGGCAAAACAAATATATGAAAGAATACGAGGGGGAGAGGAGAAAATAAGCACACAATGAAAAGTGTTACAATAAACAGAATCTAGACACTATAAACCTATGTCTGTAATGTGTTTGAGCAGCACATCTTTATACCTAGATGATATCTTGCAATCATTCTTATAAGTAAGCACAAACTTATTTATGAAAGCCTTTGATCTGAAACTTAAAAGTTTTTTATCGAGGAATCATAAAAAGAACATAGTATTTCTGAATAACTAAAGAGCATAAGTTAATGTAAATGTAGTTGAAACGTTGTCATCGTTCATAGAAAATATCTGGCTGCAAACCTGTGAAAACTGTTTTTTTTTTTTTTTTTTTTTTTTTTTTGCTATGGCTTCATAATTCATCAACACTATTAGGGCTGGAAGTGTTTTGTGGTCAAGGAATGGGAAGGAATTGGCTTCAAGAACTTTTGAAGAAATCATCTTGGCAATCACCAGGAGTGACTTATGGAAACCATGGAAAACTGAAATATGGATAACTGGTCAGGGATTCCAAAGCGTATCTTTCAGAATGCCAAATCCGAGTATCAACTGCATACCTACCATGCTTGGCCCTGTAAGAAAGTATATGATTTCCAGATCGCACATAGTTTCTCAAAATCACCTATCCCCAAAAAAAATTATAGTTTCCTTCAAACTGAATAATTTATTACATTTTTAGGTGTTGTCTTGCAAATAGTAGTTAATTCTCCAATTGTGTAATATAAAATTAAGTATGTCATATACTTAATATATTGTTCTCTGTGACTAGCTGAGTAAATAAGGTGTTTACAAACCTTGTTTACTTGGCTAGTAACCTGAGAACATTATACTAATTCTGAGAACAACTTAATTCTTATGTATGTCATATACTCTCGCATACCATAACCAACTGTATCCATTTAACAAACCAAAATGCGTGTAGCTCTCAGTGTACTGCTGAACCTGCACACCAATATCATAATATTACTCACTATTTCACTATTGTGTTCATAAGATAGGATAGGGAAAAATAAACAGATACCCGTCACTTACCACAGATGAAGGCAGGAGGGCGAGACAAACACGTAAAAACACAAAAACAAGTTGCACAATATTTCGCCACGAGTCTTAATCATGTGAGAGGTGAGACACATGGCAGGGGGAAAGATTTTGTCACATCTCAACCCGCCACATGAATGAAGCACAGGCGGAAAACGCACAGTGGTGGTAGAATTGCCGGGAAGGGGGGGGGGGGGGGGCGGGGAGGTGGGATAAGCTTGAACAGCGATAAAAGTGAAACCAAATAATCTTTGTGTAGCATATTCAAAAAGTTATAATTTTATTTAGGTTGGTTATAGATGAAAATAAAGGTAGATAGAAATATATATATATATTTATAAAAAATATATAAAATGAATACATATCAAGGATATGTTGGTAGGCTAGTTCCCATCTGCAGAGTTCTGAAAGGGGGGGGGGGGGTATTTGGAAAAAACTCTGATAGCTCTAACTGTGAAACAGATGTTGAGGTTGTTTGAATTATGTAAGTACGTATGAATTGCCACTGGATGGTATGGGTTGGAAGTATAAACTGTTTGCCTGTGGCCATTCATCCTGTAGGATAGTTGTTGAGTGGTGAGACCAATGTAAGAGGCAGTGCAATGGAGGCAGGTGAGTTGGTAAATAAGGTGAGTGGTAGCACACGTAGCATGTCCAATTATATGGTAAGATTCGCCTGTGACAGGATTAGAGTAAGTAGTGGTGGTAGGGTGCATGCTCCAAGTTTTGCAGCGGGGTCTGTTACAAGGGAAAGATCCCTGTGGAGGTCTAGGTGAGTTGGCAGGTAAATCGTTGTGGGCCAAGATGTTATACAGATTGGGTGGTCTGCTGAAGAAGTGGGTAGGATTTTCGGAAGGAGGAGACGAATTTCAGGGAAGGACCGTAGAAAATCATGCCCACGGCGGAGTATCTGGTTAACAGATTCTAGGCCAGGAAAGAACTGGGTGACAAGTGTTGGTCCATGGTCAGTTTTAGGAGGTGCAGAATGAGGGTTGTGGGTGATGGCACGGGAAATTTGTTTTGTCACAAGATCATGGGGGTATCAGTGGGAAATAAGGGCTTGGGATAGTTTTTGGGAGTAACTGGAGATTGATTCATGATTGGAACAGATGCGTCTGCCATGTATTGCAAGGGTGTATGAGAGGGAATGTTTGATGTGGAAGGGGTGACAACTGTCAAAGTGTAGATATTGTTGTAAATTGGTTGGTTTGATGCGTACTGAGGTATGGAGGGCTCCCTGTCATAGGGTGATATCTACATGAAGGAAGGTGATATAGGTGTGGGAATATGACCATGTGAAATTGGTGGAGTGATTGTCATTGAGTTAGTTGAGGAAGTCTAGAGGTGGTCCTTCCCGTGGGTCCAGATCATAAATATATCATCTATGTATCTGAATCACACTAGGGGACTAAACGGGCGGTTCTTCAGAAAAAAAAAAAAAATTCTAGACGGCCCAGGAAGAGGTTGGCATAGGACGGGGCCATGCGGGTACCCATGGCAGCGCCAGGAATCTGGTGATAAATCTGGGATTTGAAGGAGAAATAGTTTTTGGAGAGGATAAAGTTGGCTAGGGATATGAGAAAGGATGTTCTGGGAAGACTGTTTGGAGGGCGCATATCCAGGAAGTGTTGAAGGGAACTGAGGCCTTCAAGGTGGGGAATATTGGTGTACAAGGAAGTTACTTCAATGGAAACAAGGAGGGAGTCTGGTGGTAGAGGACTAGGGTACTTTCGACAGACGCTCCAAAAAATTTGGTGTGTCTTTGATGTAAGAAGGAAGGTTCTGCACAAAAGGTTGGAGGTGTTGATCCACCAAGGCTGAAATCCGTTCAGTGGGCAAACCATAGGCAGCAACTATAGTTTGTCCCGGATTGCCAGCCTTGTGTATCTTGGGGAGAGGGTATAAGGTAGGTGTGCATGGATTTTGAGGGGTGAGAAGGGATATGGATTGTGAAGAAAGGCCTTGTGTGGGGCACTATTGTGTTCTGAATAAGTGCACCTACAAAAGTGCTTTTTCATTGAACTGTGATAGTCGATTATCCTATATTGCATTTTGTGAACAAAGTCATCATAATAGAGAAGACAGTAAGAAGTTGATGCTTTTTCAACTCTGGAAACTTTCAAATTGTATATGAAGAATAGCCCTACTTCGAAAGAACATATTAAGTTAATGAAAAAATGGAGCAGCAAGAAATGCCATGGGGCAATATTAATATGAAAAGGAAAACCAAGTAAACTTATCACTTACCACAGTTGAAGTAAGAAGGACTGCGGAAAAAAATCTTAATATTTTACACTTACTAAGAAATATAGAAATTAAGCACGTTTGCACATACACCCATGGGCAGCCCAGTCACGTGAATGGTTTGCTTGGGTTTAGAGTGGTGATGACATAGTGTGACAAAAACAATTTTATTGAAAATGTTGTATGCAGAAAAGAAATTAATTATAAGGTAAAAAGGTGAAAAAAGGAAGGATAGATAAAGTAACCATCATATAACTCTCTACAGATGTAGGCAAGAGCAATGTGATGTACACACTTTATAATATTTTTGTATAATGATTAATGTCTATGGTGAAATATTGTAAAGTTTGTTTGTGTGTTCATCACAGCCGTTCTGATGGGTTTACCTTCCATGTCCTTCCTTATTTTCACTGGCTAACAGTATTTTTATTGTCACTGTTATTGAATGAAGCAGCGAAAAATTATCATAAATATATGTACCAGAAAAATGAATAAAAATAATCAAATGTAATCGTAGGCTTCCGCAGCCAGAGTCAGTTGATTCTTGGCTGTCCGGGTGGTGCCGCGTCATGTTTCTTGAAACCAACGTTTCGACCCTCATTCTGGGGTCTTCTTCCGGACAGCCAAGAATCAAAAATAATCTACTACATGTGCAAGCACTGGTATTATCTGAGATTAAGGCTCTCATGAGAGGGGGGGGAGGAAGGAGGGGAATGTCTGGTACCCAGGAAGTACTGATAGGTCAATTATCCCCAACAGAATTTGGATGGGGATGTGGTTTTAAAGAGTAAGTGCATAAACTAGATGGTCTAGAGTTTGTGAGTGAACCGATCTGTCTGATCACTGATGTTGATTGCTAACTGGTTCGTGGATAAGCTTTTGTACATATTTGCACAATGGAGAAAGATGAGATCATTATATGATGGTGGGGTCATGATAAAGATGGCATGGCCTAACATTTATTTGGTAACAGGAATTTTGAAATTTTGTGGGTTATATTAGACCGAGTAGAACGATCTTTTTTTTTATTATTTGTTGGCAGACATGTCTTAAAAGTATCTATACATCTTGAGCTGATACTGGATGTTTAGTCTCTTGTCAGCTGTTAAAATGATAACACATGTTTTGATACAGTCAGTGATTTTTCATTTGTATAAACCATGGATCAGAAAATTTTAATTAAATTTTGCTTGTAAAAATGGAATTAAGTTCAACAAAGTTTATAAACATTGCTTTTGGTGTATCTACTATCAGTAAAACAAGAGTTTACAGATAGTATAAGTGTTTTCAAGATGGCCATGAAGACATGGAAGATGACGAAACATACAGATCGTCCTAGCACATCAATGACCAATGTAAACCTGGAAAAAGTGAAAGAAATAATTGTGAACAATCACCAAATCACAATTAGATAAGTTCATGATGATGTTGGCATATCAATTAGCTCATGCCATGAAATTGCTTCATCTGTTTTGGGTATGAAATGTGTTGCAGCAAAATTTGTTCCAAAAGTGTTTCGAGCAAAAACAAAGTCAAATGGAAGTTGCTCAAAATCGCTACATGAGGTCAAAAACGATGCAGAACTATTGAAACATTTTATAACAGGTGATGAAACATGGGTTTATCCGTATGATGTCGAAACTAAGGTTCAATTGTCTCATTAGAGGAATTCTGAGTCGCCAAGACCGAAGAGAGCTCGACATGTTCGGTCAAATGTGATGGTTATGTTCATTGTGTTCTTTGGTTTTAATGGTGTAATGCACCACGAGTTCTTGCCACAAGGTCAAACAATCAATAAATAATACTACCTTCAAGTTCAACGTTGTTTGCATGAAGCAGTCCAAAGAAAATGCCCAGATCTGTGGCAAAACAATTCATGGCTTTTGCATCATGATAATGCCCCTGCTCACACATCATTGTTTGTTTGTGAATTTTTGGTAAAAAACAACACTGTAATGGTGCCCCAACCTCCTAAATTCGCCAGGCGTGTCCCCACTGAGACTTTTTTTGTTCCCAAAAATAAAGAGAACCTTGAAGGGCCATTGTTTCATAGAACATATTAAAAGTGCATCACTGAAAGAGCTCAAAGCTATCACAAAGATCAAGTTCCACAAGTGTTTTGGGGATTTGAAGAAGTGCTGGTGTAAGTGTACAATATCTAACGTGGACTATTTTGGAGAGAATAACATCGATGTAGACAAATAAATAAAATTATTTCCAAACAAATGAAAACTCCCGATATTTCTGAAACATACCTCGTATGCTACAGCAATGGTAGGACTGTAACAGGTGGTGGTGGGATGCATATTGTGTGTTTTGCAATGAGGCATATACAAAGGGAAGGAGCTGTGGACTGATTTTTTAGGATTAATGGGTTGGTATTTCTGGACAAATATAATTTCAAGTTGGGATGTCAGCTCAAGGAGATGCAGGGTATTGTGAGAAGCATAGTGGGAAGAATTAGATGAATTTCTGTGAAAAGTGTGACAAAAGCATGTGACTTTGTTCAGGAGAGAAATACAGGATTACAGCTGATGCATGGTAGGTGTTTTCGATGGGGTATAACTTATGAAATCTGTTTATGGATCAATTTTGAGGGATTGACGAGTGATATAAGGTCTGTGTCAAGTTACTAATAGGTAAGGCGAGATATTTTTTGATGGATACATCTGGCTTGGATGGCTACACTGTATGGAAGGAAGAATTGTGTTATATGGGCAGCAGCTGTACTAATGTAAAAAGCCATATATCAGACACCTAAATTTTGTAAACTAACTTACAGAATAAGAATAAGGTATACACTACATCAACTTACGTTCCTGTTCCCCATGAGTAAACAGTGCCTGCATCGGTCAGCAGAAGGCAATGTTCTATACCACAAGCAACAGCTGTTACACAGTGTCTTGTGAGAGGCAATGGTGATGGTATACTAAAGGCACGACCTAAAATATGAAATAAAAAATGTTTCACATAGATATGAAATTATATTTTAAAAATCTGTCAGCCAAAGGGATAATATATACACTATTAACAAAAGCCTCTCATCAATAGTCTCATGCCACCACACACATGTAGAGCATTTAATTAATTATGATACAGGCACAGGTAACCTAAAAGGTAACTTCATTAATTGTTAATTGCTACTTAAAAAGTTAATTCCATTCATCACCGAAGCGTTACATTTTGGCAAATTTAACACAAGTTAAACTTACCCATTCAAAGTTAACCGTCTAAAAGTTGTACTGATGATTAGGTATTATGGCAGGTTATATTAAGGCTTACTGTGATGCAAGTATGAATTTCCTTATGAAAACTAACAAAATTGGACTCGCTCCATCATAATGAAAAAGTGGTGTTCCTGACAGTCGTTCTCCTCTTCGCAGGAGCTGAGTGTTATTCAGGATAACCCTTGTCCTACTTTTACTTTTTCTTCAAACTGTACATATTTGGATGTATGCATCCTCTCCATATGTCATTTAAGATTATTATGGCTAGAAACATGAACCCTGATTGTATAAAGTTCAGACAAACACAGTTTGCATTCATAAATCAACATTCTCCAAATCTTGATTCATGTACAACATAATTTCATAAATGTGGCCAAGGATTTTTAATCTTCTCGTTGCTATTGCTAGCATTGCTGTATTCACCAACAAATTCTTGATCTTAAGTTTCCATGATGTAATCATGTAGCGAATGCCAATTTAATTTATTTCACTAACAAACATCAAACCAATACAAATTAAAAAGTGGTACTATTTTCCTTGTAGTAATAAAGTAAGGTTATAAAAATATCACAATCAATCACTGATCAAATTTAAATTGAGTAGGGAGTGCCAGTTTCCAGATGCAAAATACAAACATTCCACAACTCTAGCATTCCTGCTCACAGCCACGCCACACCTACTGTAGCATAACAGTTGTATATGCATCACACTCGGACTCGCGTTTCACATTACCTAAATCATTCGCCATTCGATTAGCCATGCGTGACACGCAACTCAAACAAACAAAATGCCATCAATAACCAATGAAAATGGACTACAGTTAATGGTAGTTTAATTTAACAGAAATTAATAATATAATTAATGATTTCTTAGGTTTTTACAATTTTGTTAACTTCAATAGTTAAATGGTTTTCTGTCCAGCTGTGGATACAGGTAAAAAGGCACTATACTGAAATAATATCAAAGTAACACAGAACAGGTTCATCAAATAAAGATTTTAAACTGCAATAAATTATTTAACTAGCTTATAAGCAGTATCTTACAATATTAAACTAATTTAAGTAAGAAAGTAAATATTGTGGAAATCACACATTCTTAGGATTCAGAAATTTCATGCCAAAGACCTAATGCAATTTACAAGTTGAATGTCCAACTAATGATTTCAGAGGTAACAAACCTGTACAGGAAAATAAAGCCTTTATTATTATTATTATTATTTGTAACTACTACAATACTATCTCCATATGTCAACTTTTATCCATATCTAATTACTGCCAATGAGGTAAATACCCAGAAGACAAGAAGCTAATACTGTAGTTCTCTATAATGAATCACTATTAGAACTTAAAAAAAATTTCCACTGAGACAAAGGCATGAACACAAGGGAAATGCTATTACCAGCAGTTTTAACATTCCACTGTGTCATACTGTCAAACAGTTATGAGAAAGAAATTTACAGCCAACCAGGCAAATTACAGCTCTACTTCTCCAAGTTACGAGCTTACTACTCCATATTTGACGAAATTATGAAATAAACATATTCCTATGATTAATCTTATACTGTGTGTGTATGTGTTGACTGCACTAGAGATAAAATTCATAACAAATTGGACACGAGGAACAAATTACCTCAAACACTTGTGTAATGCAAAAGTAGGTATGTGAGATAATTACCACTGGTCATACACTCCATCAGGACTAATTACTAAAAAAGCTTATTCATAACAAAATACATTTGACTGTCATACCTAATGCAGTTACTGCCACGTTAATAACTTCACCACAACATATTTTAACAATCTGTTGACTGTTTTCAGAACTAGTTGTGGGCAACACTAAATCATGTACTCTTTTTCCATATCTACTACACTGCTTGCTAATAGGTTCTTTATCCTCATCTGATGCAACCATATCAGTCTCAACATTAGCAAAATTTGGTAGCTTTTTTAAGGCCCCATTGGACGAAGTGTACTGCCAACATTCACCGCTTTCTGTTAAAATCAGCGTACGTGAAGAAGAGCACGACACCTGAAATACAAAAGACACCTGAAATACCTTAACAATGTTAAAAGATATTTTGAAGTAACACAAAAAAATTCATTAATTCCTCCTAGATTAGATATATGGGGGAATTCAACTATAGCTTCGCAATAAATGTGCATATATGTTTTGTACAAATCCAAATTAAATAGCTAGTAAAACCAATTTCCTTTTCAAGACTAGAGTGGTTTCAGTTTTCACTAGTAATTACAGAATTTTTATATTTATAAATCGTTACTAACTCAAGTGGCTGTAAACGCATTAACATTTCTATGTTTCTGGACTTTGAGGTTTGTTTTCCTTACTTGCATCAAACCCTTTGTATCAAGTTGTATTCCCAGTAGATGTAGTTCAAAACTGACATTTCACCAGTTTTTCAATATTCACCTTTCCATATAAGCATTTTACGAATGTTTCTATACTTTTCTTTTATTACCTATGTTTTTAACTTACATTATGGCTAAAAAATGTGAACAACAATTCACACTACCAAAACTACTAGTAGCAGTTTGGTGGCTCAGTGGTTAAGGTACCTGATGGGAGATCAAAAGGTCTCTGGTTCAAATTCCTGTCTCAGCAGGGATTTTCAAAGACATTAACTTGACCTTCACCTCTGGCACAGCTTGCAGTGAAATGTGGAGTATGCCATAATGCTTCAGTGGTTCAGATTCCAAATTTAACTGTAGGTCCTCTGTACCCGGTAGGACTACCGGGTTAGATTAAGGTGGCTATGACAGGTACGGAATCCACATCCAATATAAATCCTGTCACCAGGTCATTACGACCACATGAAATTATTATTATTATTATACCATACCTTTCCAATAGCAAAAACTTGAAAAGTATTATAAGATATGCTCCTTTTGCAATAATGATAGGCTATAATATAAGATTTTTTCCTCCTCCTACATTAGATATATGCCTGAAATTAAAAATACAACTTCCATAACTGGGAGATTTCAGATCAACATAACAGATTTATTAATAAACTAGCATTTGCCCGCTGCTTCACGCGCGTGTGGCCTTGCAGGTGTAGAAATTATTTACCTATTTTATTATCTTATCAGACATTAACGCTTTGGTTCGGTATTGCTAGTTTTTCAGTTGCTCCAGTCAAGCCTGAGAAACCCTTTCACGGTTCAAACGACATTCTTTCTTCTGTGCGCTTTCAGAAGCTATGGATTTAGCGTATAGAACCCGGTTATAGATCAATCGCCTTTTCTCGGTGCAGGTTACTTTCATTTGCTCTAGCTATTTCATCCGTTCTCTTGACGTTGCCAGATGATGTCGGTCTATTTCACTTTCATTTAGCCGATTTCGGTGACATCTTTTAGCTGCAGAGTTGACCCCGACAGATTAGATCTCTTTCGCAAGGGCATATCATAAACTTTTATACTTACCCAACTCACAGCACTAACAATTAAAACGTTTCACAGCTGCAATTATCACTATACGTGAACTTTGGCTGCGAGTATATAGATAGAGGCATAAACTTGGTTACAATATAGAATATCTGTGGTAGTAATAAATAATATTATTTCTGAAAGCAATATTTAACTCAGCTAAAACATAATATTTTTAAATGCTGATATGGAGGATTCCACGTTAACCGTGGTACCGAAAATTTTAAATGGATATATAACAGTTGTAACGTAAGAAAGCTGATATTATGATCATTATGTGTAATTTTTTTTGGCGATTTTATGTGTAAACTTTGCCTGGGATTATATAGCTAGGTATAAGCTTTGTTAAGGATGTATCTGTGGATATAATGAAAAATTTGTTTCCATGATACTTAACTAAAAAAAGTTATTTTTAAATGTGGATACCGAGGATTGCAACATAACCGCGGTGCCATAAATTTATGTAAATATAGCAGTAATCTACGACTTAGTCCTCTTGGAAGTGTGCTGAAATATAAAATTCGTTACCAATAATCACAGCATCTCAATTTTTCTGATTTATTTATTTTTTGTTGTTTGGATATTGGTTTTATTTTATGTTGATACACCATCAATTATTCCTGCTTTAAAATAGAAATTTACGTGAATTGGAGCTACTCTTGATTTCAAATCGTCATATCATTACTGTCATTATTTCAGTCAGATATAATTAATCCAAAAAAGTCGAGATGTGATCATGGTACAGTTTATGTAGTAACGTGCATGTAACTGAAACAATTATTTCTGAGTGGCAACATTATGGCAAGTTGTGAATCGCTTGAAATGCAACCTGACAGCTGAAATGATGCATTGTTATAGGCCTAAGAGACCTTTATAATCTACGCGGTGTAGCATTAGGATATGAAACATTTTTAATTTAAGTTTCTTTCAATATAGCCGTATTTTCTATGTAATTATTTCAGTCGCATGTAAGTACCTGGCGAAACAACAGCCTGGACCAGATGACAATTGACTCGTTTTGTTTAGCATCAGGCATAACGGGCTTAGTTTTAAAATTTACGCGATGTAGAATAGAATTTTAGGATGCCTAGTTATATTTGAAATAAAAATTCGTTACCAATAATCACAGCATCTCAATTTTTTCTGATTTATTTATTTTTTGCTGTTTGGATATTGGTTTTTATTTTATGTTGATACACCATCAATTATTCCTGCTTTAAAATAGAAATTTACGTGAATTGGAGTTAATCTTGGTTTCAAATCGTCGTATCATTATTGTCATTATTTCAGTCAGATATAATTAATTCAAAAATGTCAAAATGGATCACGGTACAGTATATGTACTAATGTGCATGTAACTCAAGCAATTATTTCTGAGTGGCAAAATTATCGCAAGTTGTAAATCGATTGAAATGCAACCTGGACAGTGATGACAGCTGATATGATGCTTTGTTATAGGCCAAAGGGACGATGCTTTTAGCTTTATAATTTCGCGGTGTAGCATTAGGATATGAAACATTTTTTTATTTGAGTTTCTTTCAATATATCCGTATTTTCTATGTAATTATTTGAGTCACATGTACCTGAATTTTCGGATGCCTAGTTATATTTGCACGTTATAGGCACGAGACATATTAATCGAATAAAGTACTTCCAAATATGTGCAATTCCGCACAAGTCATTATGAAAGAAGTATGTTTTATTACTTGCTGATATTTATAATAGCTGTTTTTCAGACATCGCTCTTCGAGAAAAAACTGAATTTCGTATTAAGTATTGGCTTATTGTGGCTGTATTGTACAGCGTTTACGTAGCAATTTTGTTCCAGAGACAAACTGTATAACAGTCTACCAGAGACAATACATGTCTTCAATATAGGTAATATAACTTTTTCGTAATTCAACAGACCTGTTACGATTCAAGTAAATGCTGATTACACTTGATTCACGTATTCTTTTTATTTTGAAGTACTGCGGTCCAGAAAAATGAATCGCAGAAGTAAAAAAAAAAAAGGGAAATCCTAAATTTTGTCAGGTCTTTTTATGAAAGGAGTGACCGTCTGAATGTGTATAATTATCTGTGGTCTACAGTTTCACATTTCTGAAGTTTTTTACTGACTTGCTTCTTCCCATGGTACATATTAGTCGTTAGCTACTTCTGCAGATGTTGATCAGCAACATTAGCTTTAAAAATTTGGAAACACCATGCAAATTGATGCGGTAGTTTTTTGCGTTATTAGAGATCAAGCCTCACTACAAACGCAGCTTGCTTACAGATTTATTAATAGATTTGGTTGAGAAAGTATTGAAAAGTTGATAGGTGAATGAATGGTGGAAGAGAAATTTCTCTTCCTTATGACTTTACACCTTGTTGACATCAATGTTTCAGTTTAAATCAGCCAGTAAGCAGAGGGAATGGAGAGGCAGTAATAAATTTAATGTCTTTGGGGTAAAATTTAGAACTGCCAAAACATTTTGAAACATAAAAAGAGCTAAAGAAATAATTTAAGTAAGGCTAATGGTTTGTAAAGCCTCAGTTTTTCCACTAAGCATTATCAAGTGTGGAAGGATACAGCATAGAAACAGTCAAGTAATTGTTGTGAGTAGTATGACACAGGAAGTGGAGCCAATAGGCGAGCTTGCCAAGTATATGAGGCTTGCGTAATATGGTTTCCTATGTTTGAGTACAAAGTGGCTAGGGAGAAAGCAGTATGATGCAGTTTTGTTAGACTTTTAGACAAATGCTCGGGACAACTGAGAGTTACTGGTAACGTGTGTCCGGGTAAAGTGAGTTGCATTGTCGAACTTGTGTGTGGTGAGAACCAGTAATTGTACTAGAAGAAGTATGATATATCTTATTTACAGTCAAGTAACTAAAATAACTGTTGGTGGTGATGGAGAAACTTGCAACAGGATGAGAGTAAATCTACAGTGATCTGTGTTACAATTTATGAAGATAAAAGAACCTGCAAGCCTAGCAATCAGTGAGTTAGACAGTATCACATTATCACTGCAAAGCTTATCGCAAGTTCAGGCAACCACCTTTTATCACGACAATGTCACTAAAGGCAAGAAAGAAGTTGTGAGAAGATATGGGGAGGAATTCAACTATGACCGTCAGAGTGAACTATCCTTGCATTCACTCGAAGTGGTTTCAGGAAACCATGGACAACCGAAATCTGAATTGCCGGATAGGGATCTGAACCAGAGTTCTCCAGAATGTTACTAGCTCACCCACCAGATTTGGAGGAAAGGAGAACCTGGTGTAATGATACAATAGTATTAAAATATAGCACTTAGTAAACAGTTTAGAGTAAAATAGTGACAGAAGAAGATAAAATACATGTGTGGTGAATGAAGAATAGCAACCGCACTAGAATAAAAATTGTGGAAGATGCTTGAGGGCAGTAAGAAGTGTCTGTACAGACAAAATGCATGCATAACCTGTCTTCCTCTTAAGGAGCTCACTTCTTTTGTTGAGATAAATTACCCGTTTTACTGCTGTTGTGATTTCTGCTACAGTAAGTGTTGGGATTTTTAACTGCTCAGAGTCTTTACAATACTGTAACATTTTTACAATCAATCCTATTCTGGAAAGTAGCGAAAATTTCAATTCATTTTCATAATATTCAATTTACAAGATTTTATTCATGCTGTCATAAATCCAGTATCCGCAGGTAACAAAAGTGTTTCTCAGTAATTTCAAACTAGTTTGACCAAATTTTCTCTTCCATCTTTCACATATTCCATTTAAGGCCTAAATCAATTTCTTCTGTTGAATGTTTTCTGTAGTCATAGCAGGACTATATTACAAGTTGCAATAGAAAATTATGACAGATCTCTTCATACTTATACTGTATCTCTTCAAAACCTATCATGTAAAACCCAGTCTACTAATTCCTCTTCCAATCAAGCATGAAGTGAGACAAACTAAGATACAATTAAACAGGTCAGTTGGTAAATTTTCCTTTGTATGTTTACATTACTTCAAGGCATCAGTCATCAAATTAAATGGGAATATGGCTCAAGCTTCAAATTTTTGTTCACATGATTGATGTCTTCACTTTTCTGTAAATTATTGATGCCATTTGCAAAAAATATCCCAGATGCTAAAGTGATGTCATACTGAAGATGAGAAGGTACAAAGACCCAAGTTCAAATTGTTTCCCAGCATAAAAGCCATCATCATTAGGAATATCAATCAACAAGAGGAATGGCAGGTTGTTCCCCACTTTACAACTCTCAGACCGACATTTCGCGGATTTTTTTTTTTTTACTTATGGCTTTACGCCTTGTCGACATCATTAGAGGCAGGATGGGATTGGGGACAAGGAATGGGTAGAAATTGGCCATGGCCTTTTGAAGGAAGCATACTGTTATTCGCCTGGAGTGATTTGGAGAAACCATGGAAAACCCACAACTGGATGCCCGGACGGGAATTTGAACCGGCGTCCTCCCGAATGTGAGGCAAGAATACGGCGATACGTCTCATTGATGTCAAAGTCATTAGATATGGGAAAGGACTTGGTACAAGGAATGGGAAGGAATTCAACCATGGCCTCTTGAAGGAAAAATCCCAGTATTTGGCTAGAGTGATTTTGAGAAACGATGGAAAACCCAAATCTAGATGTCTGGACAGGGTTTGAGCCTGCATCCTGCCGAATGCAAGGCCAGAGCATTACCACTCACCCACCATGGTCGGTACATTTCATGAAGATGCATTCACTAACACAATTCTTAAAATGAGAACAGACAGATAGCAACACTCACTTCCATGTGTTAGGTTACTCTGTATGTAAAAATCCATCATGTGTTGATAGGATATCAAACCACCTATCAGAGAATGACATCCATAAAAATATTTTGATTCATAACCAAAGTGGATAATTCGTGAAAGTTAAAAAAAGATACAAAAGATAGAAAAGATAGAAAATCCAACAGAGAAGGGAGAGTTACAGAACAACGTATCTGTGTAGCATGAGAAGAGTAATACTGGCAGAATATATAATATCCGAATGCTCTAGAAAAAGCAAACATCTGGCAACAACTAATGTCAAGAAATACACAATCAGCCTTTTCAGTTCATTACAAACTGCTTATACCAACATCAGTTCTCCCTCCATTTGTAGACTGTCCTATAATATTGAAAATTCAGTTGATAGTAAAAAAAAGTTTTTAAGGTGAACTTCAATGTAAATTATTCCAATTCAGATTGCTACAATAAGAACTATGGTGTCACGAGGTTGTGTACTATTTTTTGTGTACAGAAATACTCGAAGTTAGTAATAACTTTTTTTGTAAAAAAAGTTTTAAATTTGCAGATGTCACCAGCATACTAATGAAATATTTTACTGGAAAATCTCTAGCTAAAAACATAGATAACTTTCTAATTGTATGTTGGGAATCTGAAAATAAGCTTGTAATAAATACTGAACAAACAAACTTTTGCAATCAAAAGAACGTAATTGCTTCAGCACCTACTGTACATAATGAACCTCTTCCCAGACACCTCCTGGCCTCAACCTCCATTAAGACCTCAACTCTAGACCTACAATCTACGTTATTATAAATATACTATTAATTTTTTATTTATTTTCTTTAAACAGATCTAAAAATTTATTTTAATTTGACTAGTAATTACAGAGATTATACTTTTCCACAATTATCAGTTAACTCTCCTGCGCCACTGCAATCCCCGCCCTTTACACCTAGTTCATCTTTGGCTTAGTCATGTGGTATGTCTAAATGTGTATATATTTTATCCCTTTGCCATATGTCTCATCTCTAACATCACTAAGGCTTTTTACCAAAATACTGTAAAGTGTGTTCATCCAAGCTCTTTTGCTTCATTTGTGGTAAGTGACTGGTTATTATTCTTATTCCTTCTTATTTTCAGAATCTCTTATCAGTGTTGGCAAAATACATTTTTTGTACATTTACAGTAGATACAAACTAATTTATAACTGAACACATTTGGGGTATACCAATTCAACTACAACTTTCCACCACGCTGGCTAATCAGGTTAATATTGCAGTAGTCAATCACAAGGCATAGGCTATTATTTTCACACATTAAATTGTAACAGTCCCAACATGGAAAGTAAGTAGTAAGTACACATTAATAAGGTTGTAATACATCATGCACCATTATTATCAAGCAGTAATTAGGTTGTAATACACCCTGGATCAGAATAACACCATTAGAAATGCTTCAAAAAGTATTTCTAGTAGTGTCTTGAATTTGACAGTATTATAATACAGTGTAACATTATCACACTAATTTCTCATGGAATAGTGATCTGCAGTAATCCCCACATTTGTAAGAAATGGAATAACATTAATCTTATTATTAACTGCTTGTCTATCATGAGAAACAGAAATATTTATTTTGCATATGTGAATTCAGTATCGAGATATGGCATTCTATTTGGGTCAAAATCACCAAGAAGTACAAAATGCTTCACATTACAGATAAAATAGATAAAGAAACGTGAAATTCTTCTCCTAGCAGATAATCATGGTCGTGGATTAGCTCGAACACAGAAATGTTATCCCTTCAAACCAGTGGTATTATAAAGCCGAGTGTGAATTTGAGTGAAGTAATCAAGTGTATAGATGGAAAGTGCTCTTCATTTAAAGATAATGATTATGTTGTCATCATGGGTGGAAGCAATGATGTAGAGAATGGTGAACTGCAGAATGTAGTTTCTGAAATAAAAGCAAGCCTTAAAAAACTCACTCACACCAATGTGCGAGATCCCATTGTGGCGCCCAAATGAGCAATTGCTTATTCATGATTAAGGTGTCCATATAGATAGGCTGAAGATAACATACAGTTTTTATATCCAAATGTAAAAGTGTTTTTTTTTTTTTTTTTTTTTTTTTGCTTGTATGTTTTTACTGTATCACGTCGAATTACTGAACTGCTTAGGATAAATTTGGAATAATGTATTGGTCACCAACTTCTATCACAAATAGCAGTTCCTGTGGGATTCGGATACGAATATGTATATGAAAGCTTTATGAATTCCACACGAGCAAAGCCGCGAACACAATTCTCACTTCACTTACACGTCAAATTCACAGTTTTTAATAATTTTTTAAAATATATAAAAATAGAAAATATGTGAAGTTAAAACTTCCCACTTTTAATACCAAAAAATAAACTTTACCAAAATTTTGCCAGAACCCTCGCAGACTAATGGTTATACAGGTTAAATGTATGTATTATTTCCACAGGTAAAACCATTGTCAACAAGTATTTTTCATTGTTTTTGCTCCACTCTGAAGCTAATCCTGGCTACGCCCTTGGAAAGTTGTGCAAATAGAGTGATCAACACATTCTACATTGTATCGATCATATGCTAAAACACGTTCATTGCAAATAATTCTTCTGGTTCTGTTGCTATCTCATTTATGGCTCATACTCAAAAAATCTTTGCTTTCTTAGGCATTTGACTGGGTTAATAATAGGAAATGTCCCAGTCTGAGAATCAATATCTCTAGCAGTCTGTTATCAGATCCGATACTCTTTCTCAAATTCCGACCTGTTTTTCAGCAACTGTGAAGAGTTTCATAAATCCACTTTCAGTCTGAGTAGCCTTTTGTTTACAATGTTTACTTGAAACAATGTATTTTACCAAGTCACCACTGTAATGAACTCAAATTGCTCCATGATCTGGCTAAGTAACAAGGCATCTGTTGCTGCAACGGAATAATTCGTTTCAGAAGGGCGTCATGAACTGAAGAGTAGTAATAACGAACTGCAGCGATGCTAGAAACTCTATTCTTGAAATGAGTTTCGCAAATTTCTGTCGATAGTCCTTCTAAGTGCCTGAATACCACTTCCCAGCACTTTGATGATCGAGTGAATGAAACAAATATTCTTTAAAGAAATCTGGACAAGGAAACCGATTTAACTGATGTTTTGGCGGCACTTGCTATTACCAAATCTAATTACAGTTACATGGTTAAAAAAATGCTCGAAGATACTGGTTCAGAATTTAGCTTTCGACAAATTGTTTCCTCCTACCATATTGGATCCCTTATCATATCTTTGGCTTCGACAATTGTTCATATCCAAATCGAACTATTGCAAAGTATCAATGATAAACAGGGCAGTGAGTCCAGCTCCCAGTTCCTGAAGAGTCACTTTTCGGATTGTAAGAACAGCTTCTGGCCTCGCATTCGGGAGGACGCGGGTTCGAATCCCCGTCTGGGCATCCAAATTTGGATTTTCCACGGCTTCCGCAAATCACTACAGGCGAATGCCGGGATGCTTCCTTCAAAAACCCCATGGCCGAATTCTCTCCTGTTCCTTGTCCCCATCCCACCTCTAATGACCTTAGCCGTCGACGAGGCGTAAAGCCACAAGTTTTTTTTTAAAAAAAGTAAGCACAGCGAAATACTTGCGCACTTAGACTTCTTCTTCATTAGTGTCAACAAAAGCAATGTCAAAGATAATTTTTCGACTTGACTTACATCAGGAGTTCAATTCAGTATGATGTAAAAATATTTACGAGTAGATGACCCAACCATAGTCAAAATTTTATTACGAACTTCATTTGTTTTGAATACATTTGCCAATATAATAAGACATTAGTCTCGTTATTAGCAATAAGGCGGAGATGCTCCATCATCACAGGATCATATTTTCCTAGCGGTTGCAATATACCCAGGAAGTTACCACCATTAGAAGTATTTAGTATTTCAGATCCAAAGCTTCCTCTGAACAAGACGTCATTCATTAGAGGATAGCAACCCAGTGTGATTTTTCGTCTTCAGTCTGTATTTACAAATGCTTGTCTAGTAAATTGAAGTTATTTAATGGAATCAACCCTCCTAGCCAACTGATGTGATTGTGATCTGAGGAAGTTTCGTAAGTTTTGAGACGCTCTGATTAGTAACTACAGTCATTGAATCCTTCTTTTCCCAAATAAAAATGAGACCTTCTATTGAATAAACAACATATAAGCAACATAATTTATCTGCAGATTTAGAATAAACAAGCTATCTACTTTTATAAGTTTCTCCATTTGGTGTTACTCTTTGAAATCGCGTATTTGAAAAATGACGTCCATGATTTTTTTTCTTGGATTTTTTCGTTGCTCGAATAATTATTTTGAAATATCATCATAATTTGTATTTTGAAAGGGAGACTGTGGTGATATTACTTGTATACCCATTTGTAATCTTTTGAACAGCAGACGACGTTCCAGCCATAGATAAATCTTCTCGCACATGCTGCTCTTTATCATGAAACCCGTCTGAACAACTTCCATTAAAAGTTTTCTTCCGTCTTGTGTTGAACTAGTTCTAGTGACGACGATTCATATGACTTCTAAATAAAAGTTTCCTAACAATTTTGAAGTCTTCTCAGTTTCGTCTTGGTTTTGTTTTCTTTTTAAGCATTGTGGGCCATTCAGGTTTTTTTTTTAGATTAGTGACATGTCTTGTCTGTAAAAGACAGATAAGCTTTGTTAATATTTACGATACCACTAATGTTAATTGTAATCACACAGGATCTAATATGGTAGAAAGAGATAAATAGACTGAATCTCGCCCCATGCACATGTACCCGCATGCATAAACTTCAAAACTACAGCCAAAAAGGCAGGAAACAGGTGCGGGAGGCGTGACGCGGCACTGGAGGGTGCTAACTTTGGAACGAGTTACGATTTTAACGATTCGAGTAACTCGAACTGTCTTGAATTGACTCTGTTCTATGATGACATATGACTATGTATTACGCTGAAACTCTTTCTCTTATAAACTCTTCTGGATGATGTGTGTTAAAATAATATATGAACAGCAAGCTGGGTTATTACAGAATTTATTTTTGATTTTTTTTTGCGCAGACGATCTATCGCTGCATTTTCGGCGCCCCCTAAATGACTGCGCCCGGTGCGGTAGCACCGCCCTAGGGCCGCCCCTGAGTGAAAGGCCTTGTGGGATGTTATAAGAAAAGAGATTCAAGGGAGTGGGAAAAAGATGGGTTTTGATAGTAACTTATCAGTATTTGATTTTAATTAATTCTTTATTGATAAAGTTCAGGATATAATAGATCAGGTGGCATCACAACTGCATCTAGTGAGTTCTGAAAATTATTTAAGAAAGTTACCAAGACCTCCGAGTCAATTTAGTTTTAATTTGGTCAGAACTGAAGATGTGGGGGAAGTAATGGCTAATATGAAAAGCAGTAAGTGCACAGATGTATATGGACTAAGTCCATATTTCTTTAAAGATGGGGTCCGCATTTGCCCAAGAAGCCTTAACTAATCTTGTTAACACCTGCATTCTGAATAATGAATTTCCAGCTGATCTCAAGATGGTAAAAGTAATTCCAGTATACAAGAAAGGTGACAAATTGGAACTAAATAGCTACAGACCAATTAGTATTGTCCCAGTGATCTCCAAGGTCTTAGAAGCTATTATCTATAGGCAAATTATTAATTACTTTGAACAAAATAATTTGTTTAGTGAATCCCCATTCGGCTTTCATTCTGGATTAGGAACTGTTAGAACTGTCATTTCATTTATAAGCAACTGCTTGAACAATGTTGATAAAAAGAATCCTATGGCCGCCAGACTGTATGACTTGTCAAAAGCTTTTGATACTGTATCTCATAGTGTCCTGCTGAATAAGCCGAGGTATTAGGGATTTCAAAAAAAATGTCTTACCGTTGATTCAGTCTTACTTGAGTGGCAGATATCAAAAAGTTGTGTTAAATAATTGTGAATCAGATTTCTTACCAGTGGATCATGGGGTCCCTCAGGGTTCAATTCTAGGCCCTTTACTATTTATTATATATGTGAATGATCTACCTACAAATATCTTGGATCCATGTGCTGATAGCTATCTCTTTGCTGATGATCTGAATGTAAGTTTTAGTGCCAATTCATCTGAAAATATGAAGTCAGCGATAAAAAATGTTTCTGGAATTGTTGAGGACTGGTGCACTGCTAATCTGCTGTGTCTAAATAGGGATAAAATACAGAATATAGAAATAAGTTACATTAAAGATGATATTAACCATATGAATGGTGTTAATTATGTTAAGTTTCTTGGTTTCTCTATTGAGTGCTGTTTAAGTTGGAATAAGCATATAAATTGTGCCAAGGGATCTATATGCTAAGAAGACTGAGGTCTAGGGTGACCAAAGATGTATTGAGAATGGTCTATTATGCTCAAATTCATAGTCATTTATCATATGGGGCAATATTGTGGGCACATCAGTCCTCTGCTCTAAGGTTATTCAGACTTCAGAAAAAAGCAGTGAGAATTATAGGTAACCTTCCTTCACACAGTCACTGTAAAAATATTTTTCTTCATTTTGGTATAATGACTCTACCAGCTATATTTACCTTTCAGTGCTTAATGCATATTAAGGAGAACTATGAGAAATATGAACTGTTAGGTGTGAGTCATACTTACAGTACTAGAAATAGAGATGACATAGGTTTCTTCAGGTGTGGGTATAGTTACACTCAAAAAACTTTCTACTATCTATCCATCAAGCTTTTCAATGCCATACCAATGAAAATAAGATTACTTCCAAATAAAATGTTCAGGAATGTAATTAAAAAAATTACGTGTTAATAACAGTTTATATAAAATTGAAGAGTTTTATGAGGTAGCAGCTAATATGATATAAATTTGGAATATTAATAATTCATTGATGTATTAATTTTTATTGTCTTTGTAATGCTACAGATGTTCTCTGTAGTTTATACAATAAATATACAAATACAAAATATAAATACAATTATTGAAGGAGAAAAAAAACTATTCTAAATCTTTACTTAAAAGGATGCACACACTAAAATTGCCTTGTATATATGCACAGGTGGGCACAGTTAATCCAAACGTTAACTTCGTTAATCATTATTCCGCTACTTAAAAAGTTAACTTCGATAATCGTTTAAAGAGTTAAATGTTTATAAATTTAATGCAAGTTAAAGTTATCCGTTTAAAAGTTAACTAGTCAAAAGTTGTACTGATGTATTAGTATTATAGTACGGTAGGTATAACTGCTCTCTATCTCAAGGTGTTATGTACCATGATGCAAGTGTGGATTTATTTGTAAAAATTAACAAATTGTGGTTACACTATCGCCACAACAACGAAGTGGTATTCCTGTCTGTTTTTATCTTTGTTGAGACTGTGATCAACATAACACTTGCAAATTGTCTTACGAGAGACAATTAAGGTACTCGTGACTTTATAAAAAAAAAGTAGTAAAAAAAAAAAAACAAACATGAATGCAGAATGAAAAGCAACAATATTATAGAAAACAAGTTGGACTGGGACACCTGAATATGTGAAAACTGCGACCAGTGAAATTTGCGGCCAACCTAAAATCTACGACCAATGCCTGTTACGGTTACCTTTGTGCCACGGCCTACCTGTGACCTAAAGGCCCCTTTAGACGACCCGGCCTGGTTTCACTAAATCATGGCCTGCATGTTGTTACGTGAACAAATAGAACGGAAGTTAGTCAGCGACATCCTTTTACATTACACGGCCGAAACTGCCAAACTAGCTTTTACTTTTTTTAAAAAAAAAAAAAAGACATTAAAAAAAAGGACACACAAATGTTTCAAATTAAAATTGCACATCACCTTTTTCGTAACTGGGTCATTCCATGTCAAATCAACACAATTTTTGAACATTTTTTATCTTACCATCTCCAATCTTGATGAAATTTAGTATATTATAAATTGACATAAACAAAGAATATTCCAAAATATTAAATTGATATGTCTTTTGGTTTTGGAGTTACAGGGCTCCAAAGTTGCCAGATTTGTCCAAAAAGTGCATGATCGGCATGTTTAAAAATTGCATTTGCCGTTCACCTAATTAAGATAGGTTGTTGAACAAGATGTCATTTTAAAGCTCTTTCTTTGGGCTTTCATATGATATGAAACAATAAAAGATTTTATTTAAAAAAAATTAATTAAAATTTAAATTTTTAAATTTTATTTTCTCAAAAAGCCAATTTTTAAAATTTTTGAAAAAAATCTCAGAACTTATTCATATTACTGTTAACAAATTCTG
Organism: Vandiemenella viatica; assembly: GCA_031002005.1. NCBI lineage: Eukaryota > Metazoa > Arthropoda > Insecta > Orthoptera > Morabidae > Vandiemenella > Vandiemenella viatica. Next base: position 350,878,617 of record CM061920.1, on the reverse strand, counting down.
AAAGTTTCATTTTGGGATCATGATGGGTTCTCATGGTACAAGAGCTTTTGGTTTGGAATACTTGTTAAAAATTACAGAAATGAAAAAAAAAAATTCAGGCAATTTTAATAATTTTATCTCAATCTAATAATTTAACATATATTAAACTATTAATATTTACAGCACATTAATTTTACAATATTTAAAGTTTGTGAAAACTTACACACTATCAAGAAACTTTAAAAAACCTTGCGATTTAGTGTTGCTGCTTTGGATGTAATTGACTGAAACGTTAGTTTTTAAAGTTTGTGTACATTTGGCCTGTTGGATTCACTTTATGCAGAATATCTAATAAAGGAAGCCACAATACATCTGGATTTCTTGGATAGGAAAACGATGGTGAAGGACCAGTTGGTTTGAGGAATGTCACTTTTATTTCATCGGTGCTTTCATTTTTCTCTAAAACGTATGCAAGTCACCAATTGCTGCTATATACAGCAGTGATGTATCCATTGATATCAGCAAATGAGAGCTTTTCTTGTGATGATATAACTGTTTGTTGTAATGAACTTTGTGATAAGGAAAATGTCTTTACAACCATTTTAGTTGAGGATACTGCAAGTATAAAAGCATGAAATTTTTGAGTCCCTGAATTGTCACTGCATTTTTTAACATGTCAAAACAACAATCATCATGTCAGAACAACAATCAACGTGTCAGAACATGAATCTACAAGTCAGAACTTGAATAAGTTAGGGAAATTACACAGCTAAAATTCTCATATTTGCATAGATTGGACCAAGGAAAGCTGTATGAAAGAATTATATTTAATTTTATATCATGTGTACTAGTTTTTCTAACTTTATTAAAGCAGCACTGCATTAATAAAGAATGTTTTCTGCAAACACTCAAAATTGAAAGTTCGGGTAATATCAAGATGGGGATACCGCTGCGGCCTCGTGTAGTAAACACACAGATTGCATGATATATATCACATCATTGTGACGTATTCAGTCTGCACGTACCAACACAGTAACAGCTATAGATATGATCTGTAAATTGGATATCTGCAATATCGTGCGTTATGGTTACGTTTCACTTTGGTCCAGGCTGCATTACAACCGAAACACATATTTATAAAATATGATTTCGTCAATCATCATTTGAGTTTATGTTGTAATGCAGCCTGGACAAAACTTCACGATGGTGTCATATATACCATGTAATCTGTGTGTTTACTACACGAGGCCGCAGCGGTATCCCCATCTTGATATTACCCGAAAGTTCTTATATCATGTTAACCCATCATGATCCCAAAATGAAACTTTCAGAATTTATTAACAATAATATGAATAAACTATGAGATTTTTTTCAAAATTTTAAAAAATTGGCTTTTTAAGAAAATTAAATTTAAAAATTTTAATTTTAATTTAAAAATTTTTTTTAAAGAGAAACTTGTATTGTTGCATATCATATGAAAGACCATAAAAATAGCTTTAAAATGACATCTTGTTCAACAGCTTACCTTAATTAGGTAAACGGTAAATGTAATTTTTAAACATGTCGATCACCCACTTTTTAGTCAAATCTGGCAACTTTAGAGCCCTGTAACTCCAAAACCAGAACACATATCAAATTAATATTAGAGAATTTTCACAATACTTACATCATCATTCAGTACACTAAATTTCATTACAATCTGAAAATGTAAGTTTTAAACTCTGTGTTGATTTGACATGGAATGACCCAACTTATGTATGATTTCTTTGAATTTTTTCGCACTGGTTACTGAAAGTTGAGTTTTTTTGCTGATCTGCAACACTGTTTGCAAGGCAATCTGTTATACAAACAGGATACAAGAGGTAACCAAATTATACAAGTTTTGTATCCAATTATACAATCTGGCAGCCCTGCAGACGAGTGGTGGCGTGGCGCACAGTTCAAACAAACGAAAAGACGTCAACAACCTATGTAAGTTAACGGAAGTCCAATTTAACGGAAGTTAAGAAGACCATTAATGATTTTTTAGGTTAACTTAAAAGTTAAATTTTCACAATTTTTTTTAACTCCGTTAATTAACGATTAACTGTTTTGTGCCCAGCTGTGTGTATATGTTACTGGCCAACCCCAATTACGTCCAGGCTGCATTTCAACTTAACCACATTTTTTTTTCCCCTATTGGTTGTAGTTAGGTTGAAATCAAGCCATTCATAAATTAACATTTCCATCTGCAAATACTGCATTTGTATATGTTACCAGCCAAAGAGTAAGAATTAACAAGATAGGCCTGATAATGAATGGGTTTGGCAAGTAACATACATACACTAAAAATGATCACATTCATTAAAAAAAATGATATTGCAGAGTATGAATAGTAAACAAATAGCAATTGCACACACAATACTAGAAACTATGCCTTCATATATCACAGACATAAACTGCACTCTGCCAGAAGAAGCCTCCTCATATGCTAGTCAAGCATTTATTAGTTTACCAAAGAGCATCAAGTCAACAATGGAAATTTATAAGTTTAATTCAGCACTAAAAGAGTACTTGCTCAATCACTAATGATTTATGCTTGAATTCTTGACCAAATAATGTTTCATTAATTTAACTATGTACATTCTTGTTGATGATGATTAATTATGTAAATCAGTGTTTCTCAATCTGTGGTACACGGACCACTCGTGATCCGCGAAGATGGTTCAGGTGATTTGCAGGCAGAATGTTATAAATTTTGATACCATATTATTATTGTATAAGGCATAAGTGGGTATAAACTATAAGTCCAACTTTTTAAAAGCCAAAAACATATCAATGAAAAGGAAAAAATCTGGCAATTCCAGGACTAAAATAGGACAACAGTGGGGTAATATCAAGATGGGGATACCGCTGCGGCCTCGCATAGTAAACACACAGATCACGTGGTATATGTGACATCATTGTGACGTATGGTCCAGGCTGCATTACAACATAAACTCAAATGATGATTGATGAAATCATATTTTAAAAATATGTGTTTCGGTCGTAATGCAGCCTGAACCAATGTGAAACATAACCATAACGCACAATATAGCAGATATCCAATTTTCAGATCATATCTATAGCTGTTACTGTGTTGGTAAGTGCAGACTGAATACGTCACAATAATATCATATAAACCACGTGTTTTTACTACGCGAGGCCGCAGCGGTATCCCCATCTTGATATTACCCCAACAGTGTTCCTATAGTAGTCTATTCATTGCTATGTGGCATCAAAAACAGTTACATTTGTCTAAGGATTAAGTGGATTGAGGGTCTTGTAGTAGGTCTGAGAGATAGCAGTATGTGGTAGGGTTCATAATATATGAGTGGTTTATTTTATTATGTGTACATGTAGGTTGGTGGTGTAGTGCAGCATCCAGCCTATAGTAACATTATTATTCATTTGGTTACTAACTATTAAGAGTATGATCAATATGTAACTAACATTTCATATTTCACTTTCAGACTCATAATTATTTTTCCATAATGATTCAAAACATGCTACCTATACTCTGCTGTCTCTAATGTAATATTATTAATAAACAGTAGAATGGAACACTTGTGACGTTGGAAATGGTCCGAATCATCATAGACACAAGTGCCATTTGGCTTCACATTCTTTGTTTATGGAAATGGATTAAGCATATTTACATCCCAAACATTCCCTTTGTTTTTCTCTCTAGTAACTGCTCAATCAGTTGTATACATTTTATGTGTATTCACCAGTCTCTCTGCCCTCTTCCACTCTTTTAACCTCAGACAATGGTGAATGTATTCTTTCTTACACTTCCACTAGCTTGAAATGTATACTGTGTGTTCTGCACAGACTTACTTTCAAGTTCATTCAATTCATAGCACATGAAAATCTGTCAAGTGTGAAAGAGAGGAATGGACATAAGAGTAATTAAACTGTATAGACAGCCCAGTTGGTATATCTAAATGAAAATTAAAACACAGATAGGTAAATAATTGAAGGATAAGCAACTACCACTATTGCCCATATATAAATAATGCTGCCTAGTTGCCAGTTTCAGCACAAATGCATATTATTAAGATTAGTAAACATTATAATACCAAGAACTAATATGCATGTTGGAGATGATACACCATATATGTATAGGGCCTACTCATTTTAATGAATTAATTACTTCTATTTATTTCAAAGCGTACACAACACTGACTGTCCTTTTCAGCTCCACATTTATTCTAACCTAATCAAACTGACTAAAGTCACAGTAAGCAGTTGTCATTCCATGAAAGAACAACATAAAGTATCATAGGGCTAAGTACAGCAGACATAGTTGCATATCTTTCATACTTATTACCTTGACATGTATGCTTTAGAGAATTTACCACCAGTACCGCGAATTTAAAAAAAGATCCGAAAATGCTCTATTAATACCTTCATCAAAACATCTGGCAATAAGCTAGGCATGTCGTGAGCATGAAAACTACTTTTACATGCCCACTGTATCTTCAAGCAGAAACGTTGTAGAGATAAAAAAAAAAATGTTCGTTTTTATGGCACAAGTATTACTGTTGGCGTTTAAATGAAAAAAAAGGATGTATTAACTGCCGGCTATAGATTTACCTGCACAGCTTTATCATCATCTGGCAGCTCCAGCTTCTTGTTGACATTAGCTTCATCTTCCACGAATCCAGATATATATATATCCGACCCTGCCAAAACGACAACAACAAATTCTACACATCTTGCTATTGAATTACTTCTGGAATTGCTTCTTATTTAAATTGCTATAGAACCAGCAATTGATAAATCAAAAATGCAGTACCTGCTAATACAACCATGTAATTCCATGAAAATGAAACATCCGTTATATTCTTCAGTGGAAATAATGTATAACTCGTATTATCTATTTGTTTTGATGAAGAAACTTGTCCGAAACCATTAAAACCGCAACAATACAATCTCATACTTTTCTGCTATTCACATGTCATAGCTGGTGCAAGGAATTACATAAGTTACGATTATTTTCATTAACTTCGCAATGATCAGTCAACCTTCAACATTGCACTAGTTACAAACACTTAGCACCCCGGCGTGTTATACAACACACCACAACCAACAACGCACAGTGCACTAACGACTGACAACTACGCAACACTGAAGTCACTTGTTAATTGTATGTGTAATATCTTAGAAATAAATACCACTCCGCGAATTTAATTGCTCAAATCCAAAAAATTGCAATGGAAACTAAATTGCTGAATGCGTGATCAAACGTGTTAATTACGAATACATTCCAAATATAATCCGTCTTATGACTATGGGGCTATCCTTGAAGAGTAAAACTACAATTATCTTCCCATGATGTAACTCTCTCATGAATGAATCTGTAGCTAAGATCAGAATGTTTTCCCTCTCTCGTAGCACCGGTACCTCGTTTCACACATATTTATTCGTCATAACGGGAAAAAGTAATAAGACCAAGCAGAACACCAAACGAAGAATCGAGACACCTAATATGTTGGACAAGTGAGATTGTTTTTTGCCAATTAATTTTACGAATAAAGAATCTCAATCTAGATTCTGTAGAATTTTATGACTATGACAGAATAGTCTATTTTTTTCGGAATCAGTAGAGGAAAGTGACGAAATTGGAACCCAAGTCCCTAAGTCGGATCCCCACCTTATTTATATGGCGCTGTAGCCTGGCAGTATATATTTGAACAAGTACCGGTAGATAATGAAAATAGTACAGTAACGTCTCTGTACAGTAATGTGTTTTAAAGTTTCCATACATGGGCAGAGAAGCATCCTGCCGGTTACGCTATTAGCGCTTTCAGTAAGAGTGAAAGTTTTTGCAGAGGTGCATTAAACAGCATTTTTATATCATGGAGGAGTGTTTTATACTGTTCCTGTGCTGCAGTACCGTTCACAAATACCAAGTTTATTCAAGGCTATACTATTCTGTATCTGTGTAATTTGTTTATTTTGATATCTATGCAACATTCTTTTTGAATAACTGAAATCCTCAAGTCAAAGCTATCATCTACAGGATACCTCGCTGTTCTATAAGTCGGACGCTCTGTGATTAATAAGCGACAAATTGTGAAGGTTTCAGATGGCCAAAACAAGTAGAAACCTCAGTGAGGAAAAGTGGTGATTTTTGTCGTTAGTCAAAGATCTTATTAGCGAAGTAATATATCAATTTTTGCTTAGATGATAAATTATCAAATATTATGAATGTCAAATAAGCTTAATTTTTTAATATCAATGGCCAAATCTTAAAATAAAACCAGTTCATGCGCTTTTTAGTTTAATGGACTTTTCTGGCAATTTTGTGAATATTCTTAACAGGGGTCCGACTTTGGCTACCCTTTTCTAAGAGACTGTTTTTCTCAAATTTTTAACTAAAAAATGATTTTGAAGAACTTGAGATATTTACTAACACGTTGATTTCTTTCCTCTTCAGACTTCACTCCGGACTATTGGTGCACTATTATTGCGTTATTATAATTCATTAATGTGTTGATGATTTATAGTCAGAAGTTACGTTGATTGAAGATGACATAATGGTAGAGAATATGATCAAAACTGGAGAAGACTGAACAGCCGCAAAGCGACATGGACAGAATATATTCTAGGTAAAACCATGGAATGAAGATAAATGAAACTCAGCTGGACAGGACACACTGGGCAGATGGAAAGCAGAAGTGCGTAATGTGGTGGATGTGTGGTAACGTTCGGCATTCGGTAAGAAACGGGTTCAAACCCCTGTCCGGCCATCCAGGTTTACATTGCTTCCAGATATCACTTAAATCGAATGCCATGATGCTTCTTTAGAAAGTAAATGATTGAATTCCTGTCCATTCCTTGTCCTCAATACTATCCCTTTTTTTAATGACATCAACAAGGCTTAAAGCCCAAAGCAAAAAATAAATTACAGAATCCTTCATTTATTGAAGAGGGCGATTAGGGAATGTTTCAGAGAAATGAGGTTACAAAACTTTTGTCAGACGATTGTGTGAATATAGTAGTTTAGAATGGGACAAACATTTTGGTCATCAAATACAGAAGTTGGAACGGATGCAAAAGAAGCAATTTTCCGAGCAGGAGAAAAATCTGTGAGACTGCGACCCCCATTACCGTCACCCAGAGAAGGTTACCGCAACGTAAATTACCGCCCTTTAAACATGATTTTCCCACCCCCTGAAGATGCCACCCGGGGCAAGCGCCACTGTTTGCCACCCACCCCCCAACCCTAGATTCGGCTCTACCATACGACCTAATTTGTAACTGATGTGACAAAGAAGCTGGACTGGGATTGATCAGAAGACAGGATGAGAGTGCTGGAGGTGTATATTTGTGAGGAGACTTGAGAGGATATTTTGGTAGGAAAACTAGAAGTAGTGCATATAAGAGAAAAGATGACCCTATTCATCAGCTGACACTCGATTTCAAAAACATGGGTGTGGAAAAATTTTCTTTTGTAGATAAGGAAGTCAATAAATTACCGTAGGAAGTGCTGAATAGATTACGAAAACAGTGATTGAATTTTAGAGCTGAAATTGTTTATGCTCTAATGATGACGTAACCTTCGGTAAGAGCTAGTTCTACACATGTTAATCATTTCTTTCCCTCCACGATGGCATTTAGGGAGCGTCCATAAACTACGTGGCTTTGTCTAGCGGGGGGGGGGGGGGGTTGGCTGCAAAGCTACGCTGGGCTAGTGGGAGGAGGAGGGGTGCCGAGCCATGCCACGTAGCTTTTCATTCATATTATTTGTCACAGTTAAAATAAGGTACAGAATCCAGAACATCATGTGAATATTTATTTCCGTCATTTAGTTATCTCCGTATTTAATTTACGATAGTCTAACAAGAGAAAACCGTACAAAATGTCTTCTGGAATCAATAGGGAAAGAAAGTTAAATGTTGCGCGGGGGAGGGGGGGGAAGGAGGGGTAGAGGCAAAAGCCACGTTTGGCTATGTGGGGGGAGGGGGGATTCACAGGAGGCCAAAATGGAGCTACGTGGTTTATGGACGTTCCCTTACTTCTTAAAACCCGTGAGTTTCGTGCTGCAATATTATAATCGAAGCTTTGAGGAATTTGTTTTCATGTACATGCTTGACTTTATTAATATTGCGCTGAATTGCCAGTGTTTCTATCAAATCTTTATGTCAGTTAGATTGAGTAAAGAAAGGAAGGCCAACACATAACAGTAGCAGAGGGGGCGGCCGCAAAGAAACAGAACACACAGGCATAAAATTTTCGGTAATGACATGTGCACTAGCCGCTTCAAAGTACTTAAAAAAGCATTATCGACCGATAATTTTTCATTTTCTTTCATTAAGTCACCAAATATTTTGTTTATAGCATATACTATTTTGTTAGTCGAGCGAATAGATAAAGATAAGAGGTTTACTTCGATAATGAGCTTTTAAGAATAATTTGTTTATTAATTTTTTTTATTATACTTAGGCGTTCCAGAACTACATGTGTCAGCCAGACTATATTGGATTTATTCCACAATGACCCATAGGAAGAGATGGACGGAATGAATAAAAAAATAATATGATTACCGGAAAGGCCGCGAGTTTCTGAGATTTAACCAAAACTGATGCAGTGTAAGATTTCGATTAGATACAAGATATTTTTGCATTGCGAGCTTTTACAGCAATTTGGTCATTTACGGATGTTGTTGTCAGTATGACAGAATTACTGGTATGAAGAAAAAAGAACACTTTGGAGTAGAATATAGCAACTAATAAATGGAGACTGACGATGGTAAACACAAGATTCATGGCCGCATTTCTTTAGTATGTTTATTTATATGTCAATTTATAAGTCGTCATATAAAACAGAGTTTTTAATTGTGGGTGCCTTTAAATAATAATAAACTGTTGGTTTTGTTTCTTTACATACAAAAATGTTATTTTAAACTATACTTCTCAGAGCTTATTATATTTCAACTACATCCTGTCTAAGACATCTGTGAAAAACGCTAGATTTCATTCATAAGGGAGTGGGAAAATTTTCTTTTGTTGATAAGGGTGTCAGGGATTGGAACAAATTACCAAGTGAAGTGGTGAATAATTTACCAAAAACATTTTAAGGGATTACAATTAAGATTTGTAAATTGGGAAAGTAAATGGGGGAGGAATTTAATACTCTATTACAAAAGAAAATTAAAAACGGAGTAATTAGATGAAATGGGGAATTGCCACAGGAGCGTTAGCTCCATCGCCATTAAAATTATTGTTATTAATAATAAAGTTATACCAGAAATAAAGGATTTGAACTTGAACAAATAACTGAGAGCCAGAATAACCCTTTATTAATAGTCAGCTGATATCAGTAGAATTATTTCAGAAAAATTCTTTATAGAACCGAGACTTCGCAATTTAATTTTACTACAACTAGTGGAACTGTTCAAATCTGTATCAACTGTTCAACGCTGTATGTTGTTTCAACGTAGCTGACCACTATTAAACTAAAAACGAAGGCAATGAATTTGTTATTAATTAAAGGTTTGACGTTCATTTTATTTGTCAACAGTTTTAGTTGTTTATATTACCTTTTTTTGAGGACTTGGAATGTAGGATTACATAACATGAATAGAAAAGACAAATTCGAGAATGTTGTGGCCTTACCAAGAAAATCACTTGCGTCTACAATACATTACGTTAAAAAACCAGGAAACATAATTGAATTAAAACGAGAAATTGAAACTGATGATCACATAATTGCTTTAGAAGAATTGTACGAAAAATATGACACCGACCCTGACTATGGACTTAGTACCGCTGAGGTCGAAGAACGGCTCGAAAGGGATGGTCCCAATTCTTTGACTCCTCCCAAACAAACACCGGAAATCATAAGATTTTTGAAAACCATGTTCAAAGGATTTTCTCTCTTATTGTGGATTGGAGCTATGTTCTCTTTCTTTGCGTACTATTTACAGACGGAGACTTATAATACTGGTGAGATGGACAATTTATGGCTCGGTGTGACACTGGTAACCGTTGTACTTGTTACTGGCATCTTCTCATACTATCAGAACTCGAAAAGTACAAAGATAATGGAATCATTTAAGACGATGGTCCCGCTCTATGCCAATGTTATACGCGACGGTGTAAAGAAAGTGATACACGTTGAAGATATTGTAATCGGCGACGTCATACTTGTGAGTTCTGGTGACAGTATACCTGCTGATATCAGACTAATTGAGTCGCGTGGATTTAAGGTAGATAATTCGTCACTCACCGGAGAGATGGAACCGCAGCCGAGGAGCGTCGAGATGACTAGTATAAACCCACTGGAGACCAGGAACCTGGCTTTCTTTTCCACCTGCGCTGTCGAAGGGACAGGGAAGGGCATCGCCGTCAAATGCGGTGACAAGACCGCTATGGGGAGAATCGCCGGCCTCACCTCCGGTTTGGAGCACAGACAAACACCGATTGCGCGTGAGATCTCGCTATTTATTCGCATTATCAGTTTGTTTGCCATATCACTCGGTATCACATTTTTCTCCTTGTCTTTGTTATTAGGCTACAACTGGTTAGACTCCGTTGTTTTCTTGATAGGTATCATCGTTGCCAACGTACCCGAGGGTCTCCTTGCTACTGTTACGGTGTGCCTCAGCCTAACAGCGAAACGGATGGCGTCGAAAAACTGTCTTGTAAAAAATCTGGAAGCCGTTGAAACGCTAGGTTCCACGTCCACTATTTGTACGGACAAAACAGGTACGCTGACGTTGAACAGAATGACAGTCGCGCACCTATTTTATGACAATAAGATCTTTCCTGCAGGGAGGAAACAGAGTGTTTTATCGAGGATGCAAGATTCAGGTTTCCAAGCGTTGACACGATGTGCGATATTGTGTAGCAGGGCAGAATTTAAGCCGATGCCGATAAGAGTATCCGTTGAATCAATGGAAGTTTGGGGAGATGCTTCAGAAACGGCAATACTGAAGTATATGGAAAGAATTACAGGAAACACGAATAATATACGCAATAGACATAGGAAAGTAGGGGAAATCTTATTCAATTCAACCAATAAGTATCAGCTGTCGATACACGAGACCATGGAAAATCGATACTTGATGGTCATGAAAGGTGCCCCAGAGAGAATTTTGGAATTCTGCACGATGTTGCACATAAACGGTCGCGATGTATCTATTGATTCTGACTTTCTGACATCCATAAATAATGCTTGCCATGAACTCGGAAACCTTGGTGAACGTGTGTTAGGCTTTTGCGATAAAATTTTATCAGAAAGGGATTTTCCGCCTGGGTTCGAATTCGATTGTGAAGACCCGAACTTCCCAATAGATGGGCTCAGGTTCGTGGGACTCATAGCGATGAGGGATCCACCGAGGGAGACGGTACCTTATGCCGTCTCAGCGTGTCGTGCCGCTGGCATTAGAATTATCATGGTAACCGGAGATCACCCTGTTACGGCAAAGGCCATCGCAAGATCAGTTGGTATCATTTCGGAGAACAGCATGACGGCTGAGGAGTTCGCTGAGGTTAACAATATTCCTATCTCGCAAGTGGACCCGTCGTATGTGACGGCAGCTGTAATACTCGGTACGCAGTTAAGCGAGATGTCAGATGATCAGCTTGACAATATACTGACCAACCATGACGAAATTGTGTTTGCCCGTACGTCGCCGACCCAGAAACTGAGCATAGTTGAGGGCTGCCAAAGGTTAGGACACATCGTCGCCGTAACGGGAGACGGTGTCAATGACGCACCAGCTTTGAAGAAAGCAGATATCGGAATAGCGATGGGAATTTCTGGTTCTGACGTGTCTAAACAGGCTGCGGACATAATACTTCTCGATGACAATTTTGCCTCCATTGTAAGTGGAATTGAGGAGGGCCGGCGGATATTCGACAACTTGAAGAAATCTATTGCATATGTACTGGCATCCAATGTTCCAGAAATAGCACCATTTCTGATATTTGTGGCATGTAATATACCGCTTCCACTGGGAACAATTGCAATACTGTGCATAGATCTAGGGACAGACATGATACCCGCGATTTCTCTTGGTTATGAACAACCAGAGTCAGATATCATGAAACGCCAACCGAGGAATCCTCATAGGGATAAACTTGTCAATGTGAGAATGCTCTTCCTCGCTTATGGACAGATTGGGCTCATACAAGCTGTAGCTGGATTTTGTACATACTTCATTATAATGGCTGAAAATGGCTTTTTTCCCAACAGGCTATTAGGCTTGAGAGCACAGTGGGATTCCAAAGCAATTAATGATCTGGTTGATTCTTATGGGCAAGAATGGACTTATGAGAGCAGGAAAGAATTGGAATACACTGCCCACACTGCATTCTTTGTAACTATTGTGATAGTTCAATGGGCAGACTTAATATGCTGCAAAACTAGGAGGAACAGCATATTCCACCAGGGAATGAGGAATCATTTCCTAAATTTTGCACTGGTGTTTGAAACTTGTCTTGCTTGTTTATTGTCTTACACTCCAGGTATGGGACGTGCATTGAAAATGTATCCCCTCAGATATCAGTGGTGGTTGATTGGCATGCCGTGGGCCTTACTGATTTGGATATACGATGAAATAAGGAAATTCCTTATTAGGAGATATCCTACTGGTTTTTTTGCAAGAGAAACATTTTCGTAAACTATGTATCACATCCTTACATAAGTATTATGTCAGTTTTATTTTATACAGTATATTTTATTTATAATAAATCATTTATTTACACCAATTTGTGACCTTCATTTCACAAAAGGTAGAACTACTTTAAGTTAGTCTTTCTCTCAGTACCTGTCCAATCTTCATCAACAATTATTATTATTATTCTTATGGAATAATGATACAAAGACAGTAATTATACACATTTATTTGTTTTTTGTTTGTAAAATACAATAGTTAGAATGAGACAAAGATTATACAAATTTATATTGAGAGTTTGCAGTCATTCAGTTGCATCATGAAGCTGCTGGATCAGTCTACTGAATCTTCTAAGAGGTCAATCCATTGTGTTGTGGTGAATAGCTTGTTGTTGGTTTCTACAGTTACAAGAAGGATTCTTAATTATTACCCATTTGTGAATACAGCAGTTGCATGTACCATGACTTGTTATCACATTGTTCAGTATCATCCAAATTTTCCTCGGTAGTGAATCCAAGAGGTTGTGTTGTAGGTTCTTGGAGCGGAGCCAGTTTTTTAGGGTTGAAATTGGTCCACTCAGCATGCCATGCTTCATTTACGTTGATCTGATTTTGCACCAGCATCTCAACAAACTTTCCTGTTGACTACCTTGAATTTGATGTAGTTTGATGTGTGTAGTCCTGATGTATTGGTAATAGTGTTTTTTTACCCATTTCTTTACTTCTGATTGTGGTGGAGCAATGTTAGAAATTACAAGCAGCAAATCTGCAAGTGTATATTTTACAGTTCCAGATTTTTTTTGATTGTTTTGTTTAGATAAAGATCTCGCCAATAATATAATATGTGTTACAGTCACAGCCACCTCCTGATTTCCAGTGACTCCCAACACAGTTCCTTTATTTTATCTGTCACTGATTGCATTATACGATAATTTTCACATATAAATCATCACTCTCCTCTGCCCACATAAGGTTCTAATCCTACTACACAACCATTTTCAAGTTAGAACCAAACCAAGGTGTTATTTCTCAATTCTGCTCCATCCCTGTTACACCCAGTCTTCACATGCCCAATCAATTATATTATCAGACGATATTCCAACAACCTACCTGCCCTACACCTACCTTAAAATTATACAAACACTCATTTTTTTAACATATTGCTAATAAGCTGAGTGTTATTGATACTTATCGTCATTCCATTTACAATTCTTGTTTCCTCTGTAGCTGTTCACACACATCTAATTTATTAGTCTTATTATACAACATTAGGTACTCTCAAGCAACCTTTTTTTTGTTTATGGTTTTACAATTTGTTGATGTTGAAGTCATTACAGGTGGGAAAGGAATGAGAAAAAAGAAAGAATTCAACCATGGCCTTATCAAACAACCATCCTGGCATTCACCTGGGATGATTTTTGGTTACCATGGAAAACCAATATCTGGGTGGCAGGACAAGGGTTCAAACCCATATCCTACCAAATGTGAGGCCAGAACGTTGTTGCTCATCTACCTTGCTTGATTAAAACAACCAAACAATTAAACCCCCCAACAAATTCATTTATTAGAATGGCCTAGTATAATACCTCGTGGCATTCCTTTCCTCACTTCCATCTCTTTTGGTACTGTGTTTCCTATGATACCATTTTACTTCATACCTCTTATGAATTTGTCCAGATAGCAAGGCACTCTTTGATTGATCATATTGGTTTTAACATTATTTTCCACCATTCTATGATTCAGTTTCAGATGCTTATTAGAGATCCAGAGCTACATTATCAATTTGGCTTCCTTCATCCATTTCATGTTCAGTATCTTCTATATAGCCTGCCAGCTGAGACAGATATGAATAACCCCTCCTAAACCAATGCTTCTTATTTAAAAACTACTCTCTTTCCTGTCAGACATTTCTGGGGTTGTTAGATATCAAGCCTTCCAACTCAAATAACACTGAAGTCAAACTATTTGACCTCTGCATGTCAACAGTATTTTTCTTCTCTCCTATATGAACTGGAACTACTTCAGCTCTACTACAGCCTCAACATGCAGCAAATAAACATGCTCAATTTGAATCAAATTTCTGGGTACAGTATCACAATGTATCCATTTATTTTAAAATAAATCTGTTGTTTCTGTCCACACCTGCTCATTTGCATTAAAAAAAATTAGCCTTGTTCCCTCATATAGTCCTCGGGTCCTATTTCTAATTTGACAGTACTTTATTTTCTGCTTATATGGAGAAGCTCTGCTCTATTTCCCCTTTCATATCAGCATGACAATTGCCAATAGTCTCATCAAACCACTTGCTTAATGCAATGTAATCTTCATGGGTGTTTAGCCGGATGTTGTCATATAAACACAATGTTTCGGCAGCTGACTCTGCAGTCATCAGGTGTCATATAGCTTCAGATTTTGCTAGTTAGGTGTCACTACCTAGACCGTCTTAGCAGTCATGACATCTAGCTATATGAAGCTATATTACACCTGATGAAGATAGCAAAGTCAGCCATCAAAACATTGTGTTTATACGACAACATCCAGATGAACACCAATAAAGATTATATTGCATCAACATGCTGGTGTGATGGGCAGTCTGTGAATTGGGGATTAAAATAGGAATTTTAGTAGTTTATTCAGTGTAGTCGCTTACAGTATGAGCACAAGCGAGTGAGATGCTTATGCATGGAGAAACTGCGGACTTGCAGGTTCAGAGTACAAGATCACTGCAGCACAGTGAAGTTTATAGGTTTGGACAGTGCATGTGAACAGTCAGGTCATCCATTTCCCCAGAATGCATAAAAACCCTGTCGCTATTTTGAATCAGTCTATTTTGCAATTGTCTATTCTGCCAGCAACAATGTAGTGGTAACAGCTGTGTGTGACTGTGGCTGTGGCCGTCGCAGCATTGCAAGCTTGCTTGCATGCTGCATTGTTTCATGTTAATCATTGTTTGGTTAGATAAAGTAGTTAGCTAATTCATTCAGTCTGAGTAACCTAAAAGATGTTTGCCATTCTTTTTAATAATCTTATAATACCTCATGATAATCTTGTTTGGTAATATCAGGTTGGATCATTATTTAATCATTCAGTCATTCTTGTATTAATCTGGTAAGGTCATGTCTCAGTTGCATTCATATGAAGAAGCCATTCAGTCATGTAGTAAGATCAAATTGGTAGAATTGTGGCCAAAGCAATGCGTGTATGTTTTTCCTTCCAACATAACTTTAGGTGGATTTGCAGATAACCGTAATTAAATTATCTGTTTAAATTATTCATTGTGTCATCTAAATCATCTGCAGTCATTAGATTAGAACCCAAGTTATTTCAGATAATTGTGTGGAAGAGATTGTGATGTCACTAAAGTAAGTTCAGAATATATCATCACTGTTAGAGCAGCTCGGGATTTTGGCCTATAATCGGGCACCCTGGTGTCAAATTATATTATCTGGTGCCCACAAGTATATAATCTATTATGGATGATAGCCTAAAAACTAAAGATCACTTCTAAGACCCTATCCTAATCCATAATAATGCCTATGAGTGGACTGCATAGAATGTAGATAGATTGTCGTTAATTAAAGATCCTACTGTAGTGGACTGGCGAATATTTTTGCTTTCGCTTTGCCACTTCCCAAGAGGAAAATATAAAATGTGGGTAAGACTCTTCAGTCATGTGAGTGGTAGCATTCATAAACGATACTCTCAGTAAGGGTATTTACACATTTACAATTTATTTACATCAGGATTATATACATAATTGAGCATTCCTATTTCCCTTGATTTATTCCCTATGTGAGACAATTATTCCTTGTGACTACTGACTGACATCCCAGCTATGATTTTTTTAGTGGTTGCATCCCACCTGTTATGATATCTGTTGCTGGCGTAGACTCCTGGCTGCGCCCATCATAGACTTGGCTGATGTCGACGGCTGCTGCTCGTTGTCAATACTTCTGAAACAAACCCTCGAACCTAGCTTGCTGTTCCCCTCCATGAAACCAGTGGTTGGGAGGAGCCTCCGACAATCGTGGTGGCTGCTTCCCTACCATGCTTCTCCCAAATGCTGTCATACTTGAGCTAAATTCTGCTGACACTTGACCTGCTTTATTGCTATTGCCTTCTGTATAGTCACATTCAAATGTCTGCAACTGTTTTCTTTAGCTGTTGTAATTGCCCTGGTTCTGGCTGGCACAGTACGAAATCAACTATTGCCCAGCATTTAAGCCAACAATTTCCTTGGGGCTCTACAAATTGGTGTTGAAGTACGACAAATTGCACCAAGCTGGTGAAATTAGAGACTTCAGGGTTAAGCTTATAGAAACCCTTTTGAATGTTGAATTAAATTAAAATAGATAGAATATGATAGCAGGAATCTCTTGTAGTAATAGCAAGTTAAACCATTTAGTATACTGAGAGATATTAATTTATGAAAGAATTTGCTGAACTCACAGGAATTTAAAAGCTGATAAAAGTCTCTGCAGCCATCTTGAATTTGCCCAGTCATTCGACAGTTATCAAAGATGTAACTTCATGTCACAATGTAACCCAGTCTTCCACTACAAATCAAACAGTCAACTTTGCATCAGTTTGTGGAGTGAACTGCTCCACGTGGTAGTTGTTACGGCACATTGTAACATGCTGTAGTTGTATTTTCACTAATGTGAGTTTGTCTTCTTGTATTAATGTGCTTAGCCTGTAGTCTTCAATGGATCTGTTGTCTGATGCCTTATTCATGATTCTGGTACTGACAATGTAAGAGGGAAATTTTCAAGAATATGAGTACTTTTGGATTCTAAAACTTTTTCAAGAGAACTTAATTAATCATACCCTACATGTTTGGCATTCATAATACAAACCAAATTTTAAGGTACCAGGTCCAGAAGGCTACACAGGTCATGAACTTTATGTTCACAGTTTAGGCAAAGTGTTGCAGCCTCCAGCATACAGCATGCGTCTAACATCCGCTAATATTGCTATTAAAATATCCAAACATGCACATTAATCCACACATACAGGTCAATGCAGGCAAATAAACCGGAAATGCTAGTACCATTTTCTTGTTTTGTAAAGCCCATTTAAGGACCACAATATTTAACTGTTGCTTTTGAAGAGTATTTCGATGTTTTCCCAATAGTTACAAATATTCCGACAATGCTACTCCTTCCTCTTCTTTATCAAAAGGGCACCTTTTTTCTGCTTTGTTGGTTTTTCCTGGAACCTCACTTGTTTTAACATCCTACTGAGAGATGTTCAGTCTTGTAAGTCTCTTTCTGTCCCCCTTTTTGCTCATTTCCATCAGCCACAGTGATTCATTGCTTGTTTTTTTTCCCCAGTATTTACTAAGCTGGTTGGACAATCCGGTAGGATGCAACCTCTTATTTGATTGTTTCCAATATCATTGTAGTTATCTTTGTCTCCTGAATTTCCAGTTTGTCCATGGGAACCTTCCTATTTAATATTAGACATTTTGAAGCATAGAAGGCTTCAAGGTGGATGACATGTTCAGTAGTGCTTGATTTTATTGTTGTGTGGACTGTGGAAGATACTTTTTTATTGTAAATGTTCTTGGTGAATTTTGTATACCCATTCTAGTTTGTTAACTTGAGCTGATAATGCTGTCCTTTGGAGAGACTGGGTTCTAGCCATTCTCCTAGATATTTGAGACTGTAGGTTTTCTTAATCCTTCCCTGTTCCAGATATAGTACACAAGGAGATTTACAGATGTTTGTGTTGTACTGTGTTTTCTCATGTGACACTTGAAGTCCTGCGTTTGTGGCTTATTGTCATCGAACATTGAGTTGCTTCACTGAAATTACTATTGAATTAGATAGAAGAACCAGGTGGTCAGGCAATCCACTTTGAGTCCATTGCACTTGGGATCTTCCATCTAGCTAGCTCCTCTCATCGTTTCCAGTGCACAGTTAAAGACCTCGTCATACCCCTACCTTGATTTCAACTTTCTGAGAATGTTCATCTGAATTTCACTAATGATCTGGTGTATATTAAAGTCTGATGAATAAAGTGACGGATCTTCTGATCCGGTTCTATTTCATGTCAGTTATTCATGAGAGTAGATCTGTCAATTAAAGTTGTCAAAGAACATGACATATTTGTTAACAGCCATATTTCCTTGCCTTAGCACTAATAACCTATACCCTGACCTATCAGTATAGGATACAATTTATCAAAGCTTCCCAAAAGAAACAAATCCTTTTTCTTACTTTTGTATATGTTGTGTTTTCTTTGACTGAAAATGAGACTCAAACAAATAATAATCATTTTACTTTTACTTTATTTTATTCACTTCTTTCTAGGATAAGATGATGGCTTAGATGACCAATAATGCCAGCTCTGTGTTTGTAATTCCAAATCTCTTCATTCTTTTATCTTATAACATTAACTTTTGAAATCATACTGAACAAAATTTTATGTACTTTATTAATTAAATACAACTTCCACTTATGGATGTCTGTTCTTCTTCTTCTGTCACTGTAATAATTTCTTTATAATTCAATTCTCTCTTATAGTGAAACTAATTATTTTATAATTTATCCAACCTGCCACCATATTTTGAAGGCATCCTATTCTTTGTGTATTGTATTTCCATTACTGTTTCTATATATTCTCTTTTGCCACAGCTCCATTGTGACCGGTTACTCTTTGCTACCAGAGATACAAAAAACACCATCAGCATTTGACATTTACAATTTGTATTAAAAATAATTACATACATTATTTTATATTTGTAAACATTAGCATGTTGTTGTGATATATGACCATTGCACACTGATTTAAGGTTGAGTTCTGTTCAGCACAAGAGTGATCTTTTCTGGATTCCTCTTTGTATTCTCCTAGTTGTGGTTGAGTGCTGTATATTAAGACCTTGGAGGCGATTTTGTCTGTGACAGGAAGCAAAAAGTCTCAGATAATTGTTGATGTCAGTCAAATGGCCTTGCTTCTGCAAGGGGTGCACTAGGAAATGTTTCAGTCTCCCAGATGTTTTGTAGGATCTCTCTCATCTTGCTAAGTACTCTGTTTCCAGCCTTCTTTCATAGTTTAGCTACTACTGAGTCTCCCCTTTTCAAGGACTGAATGATTTCTATTACTTCTTATTTGGTCAAAGGTTGGCTATTTGATGTCGTCTTGGTAGATAAAGTGTGTCAGGCAATTTATACTTAAATAGATTCACAAAGTAATTTGCCTGTTGTCTATGTCATAATAGACTAACTTTCCATCTGGACCTCTGAAGTGAAGGCTAGGTGGGGCATAGTAACTGCATATTTAGTTAAAGTTTTTGTAGAAGTTCTTGAAGCTGTTATTCTTCAAGCCTTCATACAACTACCACAGTTGCTTCTTTGCGTACTGACATTTTACTCTTCTAATGATTCGGGCAGTTAACTTCTATTATTCTATGCACTTATTTCTGTGGGCAATATATGCACTGATCAGCCAGAACATTATGGCTACCTACCTACTATCGATCTAAACCCCTCCAGGTGATAGCAGCGTCACCTGATGAGGAATGACTGCTAGTCAGACACACGCACGGTGCATGTACTATCAGTAAGCATACTATCTGTGTTTAGAATGGGGAAGACATGCGATCTATCCCAGTTTGACCGAGGGCAGATTGTGATGGTCCGGAGGCTCGGCAAGAGCATTTCAGAAACTGCATGACTTGTCAGATGTCTGAGGAGTGCTGTGGTCAAAATCTTCAACAGGGGGCAAAACCAAGGTGAAACCACATCCAAAAGTTGAGGGGTTGGGCAGCCACCTCTCGTTACAGATGTCAGACATCATAGGTTGGACAGACTGGTAAAACAGGACAGGTGGCAAACTGTGGTGGAACTAACATCAATCTGTAATGCTGGGCAGAGAACCAGTATGTCTGATCACACAATGCACCGGACACTCCTAACGATGGGCCTCCGCAGCTGACGACCCATGCATATTCCAAGCTAAACACCCTGACAATTTCAACTATGACTGAAATGGGTATGTGACCATTGTCACTGGATGTTGGCACAGTGGTCTGATGAATCTCGATATCTTCTTCATCATGCCAATAAGAGGATGCAAATTTGTGGTTTTCCAGAGTAACAGTTTCTTGATACCTGTACTACAGGATGGAGTCAAGCTTGTGGTGGCTCAATTATGCTCTGGAGAACATTTACATGGCAGCTAACAAATATTGTACAGTGGTTGTATACCACGTACACCCCTTCATGATGACCATGAGTCCCAATGGCAGTGGCATTTTTTAACAAGATAATGCGCCATGTCACAAGACCATGAGTGTGATGCAGTGGTTTGAGGAACACAGTGGCTAGTTGAAATTGATGTGCTGGCCACCAACTCACCAGATCTGAACCAGATCGAACACATCTGGGATGTGATTGAACGTAGCTTTGAAGCTCATCACCCCTCTCCCCAGAATTTAAAGGAATTAGGTGACTTGTGTTTGCAGATGTGGTGCCAAGTCCCTCCAGCGACATACCAAGGCCTCATTGCTTCCATACCAAGACATGTCGCTGCTGTTACACGTGGCAGAGGCAGACATACCTTTTTTATTAGAGAGGTGATCATAATGTTCTGGCTGATCAGTGTATATAATAAGGATGCAGAATAAAACAAACACTTACCACAGATGACAGTTGGATGGTGTTGACAAATAAAAAAGACTAGCACATATGAATATTGTAATTATCGGTCACAGCTGTAGAACACTGCAATCGCAAGACAAATGTTTTGAGCCAATTGTTGGGATTGTAGTCAGTAGTCATGTTCATAGTGACTAGTAGTGATTTCTAGCAGGATAAGTAAGCAAAGGATCTTGGTTGCTTTTATAGTGGGAGAATAATTGAGCTAGATGAGGCCCTGGGTTGAAAATAAATGATTATACAAATCAGGATGGTTGAAATTGATAGTAACATTAAATGGGAAGGAAATAGGATTAATAATACAATAAGTAGAGACTTCTAGGTACGTAATAGAGAAGGAAATCTTTTTTTATGTAAGTGGCACAAACAAACAATCTGAATATCTTCTTCAATAAACTGACAGACTTGGTTGTTGAAAGTTTGAAGTGTAAACATCTTGGCAAAACGTTTGATAAATAACTCAACTGGGCAGGACATATTGGGCAGGTGGCAGGAAAAGGTTACAAAATCCTTCATTTACTATAGAACTTTATGAGGGGATCTGCAGAGAAGTCAAGTAGTTGGGTTAGCTTGAATATGTGGTATAGTTTGGGCAGGGGTGTATTTTGCGCTCTGGGCAAATATGATTGACTACCCCAGTCACTTACCTGACAGCAAAACTGAAAGAAACTATGAGCTAACAAATAAAACTTTCAATAGTTATTTATTACTTTTCAATTCAGATATTACATAATACAGATTTGAACATTAATAAGTGTTTCATTTTTAAAAACTCATATTAAATGTTATTCTGAGATTTCAGTTCTCCAAAATGTCTAAACCATAACAAATATTGAAATTAATTTAACAAAATGATGCAAATGTTTGACAAAAAGAAATGGAAAAAGTAAATGAAAATTAAATTACCTCACTTTTTTAAACATATCAGAATAATTTGATTTGATATGACAGCAGAAGAACAATGCTAACAAAACACCACCAGCTATAGTGCCTCTGCTGGGCTAGTGAACATATAGGTTGGACTCTATATGACTGGAAAAACGTTGCTCTGTCTGATGAGTCATGATTCCAGCTGGCAAAAGCTGATGGTAGGATTTAAGTATGACACAGACTCCATGAGGCCTTGGACCCAGGTTGTAAGGAAGGCACCATGTCACTGGTGTTGGCTACATCCTGATATAGGCTGTGTTTTCATGACATGGAATTGAATCTGAACTGAACATTGACTTGAAATGGTTATGTTCAGCTACTTGGAGACCATTTGCAGTCATACATGGAATTCATGTTCCCAAACAATGATGGGCTTTTCCAGGATGACAATGTGCCATGACACTGGGCCACATCATTCACTATTGGTTTGAGGGACATTGTGGACAATTTCAGTGAATGCTGCCTAGATTCCCATACATGAATGCAATCAAACATACAGGGTGTCCCAGAATTATCTTTACAACTTTAACATTGAATAAATTATGTTTGGAACGAGATATCACAATGCAGCTTTTTGTATGTTACACAGTATCTCTCAAAGTTTTTTTCTGTTTCATTTCAGGTGCGATTTGGTGACAAGTAGGTAGTTATATCACATTTATTGAAAATGTACACCCCATAGGAAAAAGCTCAGTGTGTTTCCTGGTTTATAGAGACACGATCGGATACACAAGTGCAATGCAATTTCTGGACAACATACAGGAAAGAACCACCAACAAGACCATCAATTCGTCAGTAGCATCAGCAGTTCATGGAAACTGGTAGTATCCTCCATCAGAAAGGCGCTGGTCGACCACGCACAAGCGACAAGAATGTTGAATGGATTCCTGAGGCATTCACTCGTAGTCCTAGAAAACCTCTCCGCACCACCGCCAGAGAGTTGCAGTTACCACACTCAATTATACACAGAGTATTACACAGACGGTTGCACATATATGCATAAAAAATGCAACTGTTGCAAGCCATCAAGCCAGGAGATAAACAGAGACGTGCTGCATTTGCTTCAAACATGTTGGAGAGAATGGACACTGAGGATGGTTTCTTTAGTCGTGTTCTCTTCTCAGATGAGGCCACCTTTCATGTGTCTGGGTTACTTAACACGCACAACATTCGAATTTGGGGTTCTGAACCTATGCATGCGTTTAGAGAGATAGAACACAACAGCCCAAAGGTTAATGTGTGGTGCGGTGTTATGCACAACCAAAGCATTGGCCCCTTCTTCTTTGCTGAGAAGACAATCACAGGCCCAATTTACTTAGATATGCTAACAGAATTTGTTTTTCCCCAACTGGAAGTCCTTCAACCGACAGTCATCTTCCAGCAGGATGGTGCACCTCCATATTGGGCTCATGATGTCCATGATTTTGTAGATAAACAATTTCCTGGTCAGTGGATAGGAAGGAGGGGGTCCAATTGACTGGCCGCCTCATTCAGCTGACATAACCCCCTTGGATTACTTTCTTTGGGGATATGTAAAAGACATCGTGTATCAAACCCTGATTAGAAATTTGGCAGCTCTCAGGCAGAGGATTTCTGCAGCAATTACGACAATTGATCAAGGGATGCTCCAAAGAACTTGGCAAGAAATTGAACATCGCTTTGATATCATACGGGCAATTAATGGTGCACACGTTGAAGTGTTCTAGAGACAGAAACAAAACTTTGAGAGATACTCGTCAAAATGCAAAAAAACTGCATTGTGATATTTCGTTCCAAACATAATTTATTCAATGTCAAAGTTGTAAAGATAATTCCGGGACACCCTGTATTTCAGATATCATCAAAAGGTCAGCTCATGCAAAATTTCTTGCAACAGCAACAGTTTTGCAATTATAGATGCCTTTAGAGGAAGCATGGCTGAATATTTCTTCAGAGAACCTCCGATGAGTTGTTAAGTCAATGCCATGTAAGGTTGCTGCACTTCACCCGGTAAAAGGGGTTCCTAGCTATTAGAAAAACTTAAATAATTTTGATCCCCATCTTTGTCATCAGTATAGAATTGTCATTTTTGTAAAGTTTTTTTTAACTGTTTAATGTCTCTCAGAAGAAATTTTGCAGCTGATGGATTAGAGGAGAAGGTACAAACATGCTCAGGATGAAGCAGGAAGAGAGCACTACAGGCAACTTAGAAATCAAATAAATAGGAAATGCAAATTAGCAAAAGAAAAATGGCTACAAGAAAAGTGTGAAGAAATAGAAAAAGAAATGGTCGTAGGAGAAGTAGATGTTGCATATAGAAAGATCAAACAGAATTTTGGAGAAATGAAGAAAAGAGGTATGAACATTAAAACTGCCGATGGGAAACCTCTTTTAAGCTCAGAAGATAGAGCTAACCGATGGAAGGAATACATTGAGAAACTGTATGATGGGGATGACTTGAACAATAGTGTATTGGAAAAGGAAGGCGATGTCGACATTGATGACTTAGGAGATCCTGTTTTGAAGACAGAATTTAATAAAGCTCTGAATGACTTGAAAGCAAATAAGGCAGTTGGAATTGATGAGATCCCTGCAGAACTTCTTCAATCTCTAGGAGAGGAAGGCATCGAAAGATTATTCAAGCTGATATCAAAAAGTTATGAAACAGGAGAAATTCCAACTGATTTTAATAAAAATATCATCTTCACACTTCCAAAAAAAGCACAAGCCGACAAATGTGAGAATTTATCGCACCATTAGTCTAACATCACATGCTTCAAAATTACTGACCAGAATAATATACCGAAGGATGGAAAGGGTAGTAGAAGAGGTAGTAGGTGAAGATCAGTTTGGGTTTAGGAAAAATTGCGGTACAAGGGAAGCAATTCTGTCTTTAAGATTAATACTTGAAGGGCGGATCAAGAAAAACAAAGATACTTTTATGGCATTTGTTGATTTAGAAAAAGCTTTTGATAATGTTAGGTGGGACAAGATGTTCAAAATTTTAAAGAAGTCAGGTCTAAAGTATCGAGATAGAAGAATACTCTATAAACTATATAAGAATCAAGTGGCTGTAATAAAAGTAGAGAATCACGAGAGACATGCATCAGTTAAAAAGGGTGTGAGACAAGGTTGTAGTCTATCCCCGTTAATATTCAACTTGTATGTAGAAGAAGCAATGAAGAAAGTCAGAGAAAAATTTTCATGTGTCATAAGTTTTCAGGGAGAAAAAATCAGTATGCTACGATTTGCGGATGACATTGTCTTATTAGCAGAGAGGGCTGAGGATATTGAGATGTTATTGAATGGCATGAACAAAATACTGAAGGAAGATTTTGGACTGAATATAAATCAAAGTAAAACAAGAGTGATGAAATGTAGCAGAAATGATACCAATACTAGCAGATTAAATATAAAAATAGGATCGGATGCAATAGGAAAAGTGAGCGAGTTCTGTTACTTGGGAAGCAAAATTACAACCGATGGCCGAAGCAGGAATGATGTTAAAAGCAGAATAACACTAGCAAAAAGAGCCTTCATGAAAAAGAGAAACCTTTTAGTTTCAAATATTGATCTGGGAATTAGAAAGAACTTCTTAAAACTCTATGTGTGGAGCACAGCACTTTACGGTAGCGAAACATGGACTTTAGGAATACCGGAAAGAAAGAAACTTGAAGCATTTGAAATGTGGTGCTACAGAAGAATGCTGAAAATTAGGTGGACAGACAAAGTAAGAAATGAACGAGTTTTGGAAATGATGGGTGAGAAAAGAAGTTTATGGAAGAAGCTTACAGGAAGAAGAGACAGGCTGGTAGGTCATGTTTTGAGACATGCTGGATTGGTTAATTTGTTAGTGGAGGGAACAGTTGAAGGTAAGAACTGTAGAGGTAGACAGAGATTAGAATATATGAAGCAGATAATTGAGGATGTGGGTTGTAAGGGGTATGTAGGAATGAAGAGGCTAGCACAGGATAGGAAGGGATGGAGGATTGCATCAAACCAGTCTAAAGACTGACGACAGCAAAAAAAAAAAAAGTCTCTCAACAGCGAGGTCTTTAGAGACGGGAAAGGATGAGGGGCAAGGAATGGGAAGGAATTCGGCCATGGCCTTTTGTAAAGGAAAAATTTATCTATCTTATGGATATGTTATATAATACCATTTTCTTTCTTCAGCATTTATTCAGCTTCTTTTTGATATACATGACTGCTGGCACATTTCCCTTGGCAGCAGTGCTGATGACAAACAATTAAAGTAAATCTAATAAAAAAAATACATCTATCGTTTGGAGTGTACTTGAGAAAAGTGACAATCAAGACAACAAGCTAATACTATGCACCAACCCACACACTCTGTTCCCCACTCTGCTTCTCATCAGGATTTTCCCTACCACCTACAATGCCATGCCAACAATCAAATCATCCCTAATTAGTATCCAGAACCTACCTACATGCAGTTATCTATTTATTGCATAACAAGATGTCATAAATATTGGAAATGATAATAAACAGATGTGCATAATTTTATCATACCAAAATATTCCTTTATACCAGTGTTTCTCAAACTGTGGCAGGTGGACTGCTGGCAGAATACTAAAAATTAATTCTACCTGAATTAAAGATGTCCTGATAAGAAAAAAATTAGTAAAAATTGTTCACATAAAATGGATACCTCACTTATATTGTGTAATGCTCTAAGTGAGTATAAATTATAAGCCACACATTCTAAAAGCCACGAATATTTCAAAGAACAGGAAAATCTGGTATATCCAGGATATGATTGAATTATTACTATAATAGTATCTTCACTAAATACATTTACAATCAGCATCAAAAAGAGCAACGTTTGTTTGGGGATTAAGTTAGTAAACTTGGGGCATTATTATAGGTATAGGTTTAAGGGATCACTGTATGTGGCAGTAAGAGTTGGTAGGGTTGATTGACAATATGCACATAGATAAAAAGTTAGGCCCATATAAGTTAGTGGTCCACACAATAATTTTTTTACAATTTATTGGTCCTTGGATTGAAAAAATTGAGAAACGCTGCACTATATGATATAAAAGCATCAGGTGGGTAAGATCAGAGGTGACCACCAAAAACAAAAGGCACGTTCCTGCCGCCCTTCTGGAACTAACTGCCCCTTGCGATTGCCCTCTGCGACCTTTGGAAAATATGCTACTGAGTTTAGGACTCACATTTTTGCTATCAGATACAGGATAGGAGGGCATGCAAAGGAAAGCAGCTAGATTTGTAAGTGGAAATTACAGCAGGATGCAGCCAATAGCTGATACAATAAAGGAGCTGGATTGGGAGTCCCTGAAGACTGGAGGAGGATGAACAGATTGCTGGGAGTGTACAAGACATATGTTAATGATAGGGCTTGGAGGGATATTTGTCAAATAATTAGGTGTAGTGCGTGGAAAGGAAAAGATGACCATTTTCTTTTGTGGGTGGGAAACTGTGGCCAGGAATTGGAGTAAATTACCATGGGAAGTGATGAATAATTTTCCAATAACACTGAAGGAATTTAAGGTTGAAATTCACAAATGGAAAAAGTAGATGGGTGGAGGAATGTAACTCTCAAATTGTATAAATAATAATAAAAACAAATAAATAATAAAGCAGTAATTAAATTACTAGGGAGGTTACAGAAGTTGCCATTGAAGCATGTGGTCTATCGCAATTCAGTTCAATGAGTCTGGGATTGTATGTTAAGGAAGGAATGAGTGACCAAGAAGGTGTTTTGATTGACATAAGATAATTCAAAAACAGTAATCAAAAAATGGGTGTAAATATAGGCATGGGAGCCCATATGATAGTTTGTGGGGGGGGGGGGGGCAAGACCTGATCGATTGGGGTATTTTTATTATCATACCTATACTGATTTTTTTTGTTGATTCCCCACCTCACCCCCTCCCCCCCAAAAAAAAATGAAATTAAAAAAAATATCGCTTACTAAATTTTCGCTGTTTATGCAGTCAAACTTCAGCATATGTTTTAACTTATTACTTTTTAAATATTGACACACTGCAGAGAGTATCTACATATACTACTGAATGCTTCAACAAAATTACACCATCCCGCAACACATAGTGCTGGAATTAGGACGTGATAGATACATATACGATTCAAAAACTGCCTTCTGTTTACATTGGAATGCAGTAAACACAACATCATGTCCGAAGTTTTAATTTATCACTTTTTTGCTACTAAAAGATATTCACACCTTATTTTACATATGGCATATGTCAATGTATATGTGCATGCACCTGCACAATTATATCGGTGTACAGCAACTAGTTGAGGATAGATCTCATAAATAATGATATGCGCCAAAGACGTGCTTTTCCTAAAAATGGAGCGAAAATTACCCCTCAAATATTCATCCAGTGTTTCATTATGAGAGCACTTCCAACAAAGTTTAAGCACAATTTCAGTAATTTTTCAAACATTTTCTCACTTACATGTTTATCGTCAAGAATAACGGAATTAGAGAGTGCCGCGCTATCCAATGTCTCTCTCTCTCTCTCTCTAGCTGTGAATAGGGTGGCAATTTAGTTAGAGCCTATACAAGAAATCTAATTTAAGAAACTATGACTGCGCCTCATGTGAAGTATTGCTCAAAAGTGCTCCTTTATGCCAGCCAGGAGCAAATTCCAAAAGTTACAGAACAGGGCAATGCGAACTATATTGCATTGCGATATATACTACACCAACGCGGGATATGGGTAACGTTTTAAATTATTTATCTATTGACGAGCGAATAGAGTGAAATATTTTAATATTTATTTTTAAAATGGTACACGGAATAATAACTCCAGAAATGTGCGATCGGGTGGAATACTATGAAATCGGACAGGGAGAGTTACACAACAGAGCAATCATATTGCGTTTAAACGTACCTTGTCCAAAACAAAATTTTTTTTACAATAAAATGATTTCTTTCTCTCTCCCTTTTGTTTCTACTATTTTTGTTGAATGGGGAGACCACGTGGCCGACCTCGGCCGCGGCTTTATACTGGCCCTTTATAACAAAACAATAACATGGTAAGTACTATACTGAAACCATTTAATATTTAGCAACATAAATGCAGAAGCAACTTTTCTGTGAACACTAAGAAGACACAAGCTGGACAGACGGTCCTCGCCTGTAGTACTTCTCAGCCACGTCTTCACTCTATGCAGTGTGCTGATAGAATGTTCTATGGTGCAAGTTGTGGGGTGTATGGTCTGGTAGAATACAAGCAATCTCCTTACAGCTGGGTAAAACATAGTTTCTGCAAGTATATCATTGAGCTTTGTTTTTTCCACATACTCCTTATTTGTCCAAACATCATACCATAATCTGGCTTCTGCTTCGAAGTTGTCTATTTGATAAAACCTTTGCAAACTTTTTATATCTGTCATGAAATCATCTTTCTTCTCCTTTTTTCATTAAATGTGGGTGAAGAATCCCACCTTTGAATGGTATGTCTTTGTCTTTTTCAAATCTTATGATAAGTGACATGATTATGGAATCCATGTACGGATTGTAAATTGCCACTTTGAAATAGTCTTGGGGTGATGAGTAATGGACATTCACATTGCATCTGAGGGTCTGGTCTGCCTTCCAGTCAATCTTGGGATTTTTACATCTATGTCAAGTTCCTTACAATCTTCTTTCACTGCCTCGAAAATGTTTCTGAATTCGTCATCACTTTCTCTCTGATTTTTTAAAAATTGGCTATCAAGTCAGTGTTGATGAATCTGTGAACTGAGCAGAGATCCATATCAGTACTCTGGAGTTTGTTCACTATTGGCTCTAGAAATGAAGAATACCTCGATATAATGTGTAGACAAACGATAAATGTAGTTGATGATGTTGCACAATCAAGTAGGCTGGCACGTGATTGAGTGTCTTGATTGCATTCACTGTTATATGCCAGGTGATTCAGACTATCCTTTATTACCAAGAACTTTTCTTTGAATATCCTAATCGATTTATATTTATGGGACCATCTAGTTTCACAAAACAGTGGAATGTTAGGTATTGTTTTCCTATGCAATAGACTTTCTCTACAGAACCTAATAACTTCTTTTATCGTTCCGATTGTGTTACGAATTTCCTGGACACTGTTAAGATCATTGACAACTAAGTTCAGTCTGTGTGATGCACAATGAAAATAGACAGCTGAAGGATACTTCCCTCTGATCCTGGCCTGCACTCCAGTTTCATGGCCTGCCTTTGTCGAACCGCCATCAAAGCCAAGGCCAGTCAGCTTATTCATATTAAGTCCTAATTTTTCAACAAAATTTAGAATAGATGAAGAAATTCCTTCAGCATCCACTGTAGTAAGCTCCGTAAACCCTAAAAATTCTTCCTTTACTGTAAAGTTCTCTTTCTCATCTACAAATCATACTCCCACAGACAATTGCTTTTTTCCACTAATGTCAGCCGTTTCATCTGCCAGTAATGAAAACGCTTATGATCTGTTTACCTCATAAATAATCTCATTTTGTATCACGGAGCCACATGTACTTATTAAATCATTTTGCACTCTGTGTGATGTATATTTCACTTTTCCACAATAGTTTTGCATATGATCCGCCAACACTTTGCCCCCCGCACTTACTCTAAACAAAAGTAAATCCTGAAAGTTTCCTTCGCTCGAATTCTTTCCTCTGATGGATATGTCATGAGTGCCACAGAAAATTAAAGTAGCAAGGATTGATTTCAGTTTTTTTTCTGTTGGTATTTACAAGTTCCGTGATCCCACTATCTAACTGTTCGATCACGTTTATCTTTCTCATTTCTAAGGACTCGCAAAAACTTTTAGCCTTACTCGTAGATTGTAGATGCCAACTGCTCTTTTCATGGCCTCAAGTGTCTTCATGAAAATGTTTGTAATCTTGATGAGCCTTTATCACGAAAACACCAAATATTACTCTTTTTAAAACAGGTTTGAAAAGACTACAAAATTTACAAAGGCCCCCCCTTAAACTTGGGTGAGTATACTAGCCATGAGTACTTTTGTAGCCAAGTTTTTTGAAAAGACCATTTGATAGTTTTTTTCTCATCATTGTCCTTTTTGAAATCATAAGTCATATTTAGAGCACGTATGTTTGTTATTAATTGATACTTGACTTTGTCTGACACTGAATCATTTATGTATTCACCTAAATCAAAGTTGTGATTAACTATTAATGAACTACTAACGAACTCTGGCTTGTTAACGGTGGAAACCGAAGCGGGCGGGTTGACGTCATCCACGTCAGTAGCATCAGGAGTAATGATATCAGTGGACTCAGGGCTAATGGTGGAAGGACATTGTTGCATCGTGAAGTCAGGAGTTGGTGTTGAGAATTTAGAAGTAGTTGTGGGACGCACTTTCGAAGGTATTGGATCTGGAACTTTTAATGAGTCATCGAGGTTCCTTTTCTGTGTAGCAGTATCACATTTTTGTCCAAAGAAATTCCTGATAACCATCCCTGAAATAAATACTTCTGACTCGATTAGGTCAGAACGAGTGAGCCACTATTTTGCGAGATCAATGTGACAGTATACTCACCAAATATTGAGAGAAAAGATGAAGCCTGATACCATCAATGAATAAACACAGTGGTATTGCCGGTTGAGGGTCAACAGGGGTAAGATCAAGGATGTGACGAAGTCTCCTCCGTTTATCAAACCACTAATGACCGAAAGATGAAAGACATAGTCTTTGAGAGAGGGCAAATATAAGAGTAAGATTAGATAGCTTAAATAAGCTATACTTTTGGAATCTATAGTAATGTCAGCATATATTGTATATATACACTCGGCGCCTCACGTCGACCGCGAACGCGATGCACAACCTAAAATGTGCGTCTCCTAGTATAGCGCGAAGGTATTGCTTAGTTGGCGGCTGATTTGAACCAGCATTATACGGCAGTTATGCTAAACTAGCAAATAAATACTGTGTTATTATATATCAGATTGACTAAAAGAATAAATAATAGATAGTCGCTTGTATAAAACAAAATAAATAAAGCTGCGCCCCCCCCCCCCCCCCCCCCCCCCCTGCCCCCGGGCATGGGCGCCCCTGAATATAGGTAAAATTATAAGAAGGCATGGTTCTGGAATTGAAGAGATATTTCATAAGTTTCATTATATCAAAGAAGGGCACCAATACAACAGTTACAAGAAGAGAGATAATAAGACTGAAGGAAATGTTTATTTAAAAAGAAAGCACAAATTTTACATTATGTAAGAGGTAAGAAGAGGAGAGAGTGTTGTAACAAAGAGTAAGGCAAAAGTGAACATTCAGAGTAACTAAACAAAGAATTAATACAAGTAAAAAGGGAAGCAAAGATGCATTCATAGAGAATACTATGCCTGGAATGGAACACAGAAAAATTTCAAGTAATTAAATGTTACCAAAATCTTCAAGGGGGATTAAGAAATTCAAAAAATATTCACGATTATCAGATCTGAGACTTCAGGAATTTATAAAAATTAAACAACGCAATTTGAGATATAGGTTGTCATAAAACAAAATAGCCAGAAAATTCAGAGCTACAGTATATTAAAATTTCAGCTAGGTCTAAGTTGGTGGCTCAAGAATGTGGTTCCCATGGCTTCTCTATTAATAGACTTTTCCTTGTTGAGAAAGCATTGTTCCGATTGACACAGACAAGTGCAGATGTGCATGTAGCTTCATAGTGGGGAGGCAGGCCTTGAAAATATAGTTAGTGGACTTTAAAATCTGAAGAGCAGTAGGAGTGCAGTGTAAGAACGTAGCTTATGCTTGGGGTGGAGCTTAAATACATTGTCTTAACTCTGACCGTGCGTCACCTTGGATGCTACAGTCTTGGCTTAAATAGAATAACCCGTTCGCCACATAGATTTTAACCCAAAAACTATGGAAAGGTAAAGTTCAATGATGATAACTAGTTCATTGCCATTAGATCAACTATATTCTTCAAAATTTCACCAAGCCAAAAACTGTGCAGGCAATCAGACAATTTTTCCAAAGAAATGTTTTGCAAGTTCGATTAACCGTTCGAGCCAGACCACACCCCAATAGTTCAAGGAATCTAATCACTAGTTGAAGAAAGCAAAAAAAGTTCGTCACACGCTCCCATTGTTCAATAGTTTAGTTAATTTCAAACAATCCCGAGGCCCCACTTGGCGAAATACTATTTTACAGCAACATTATGATTAACTTGAATAAAAGAAGAGGCATTATTCCAAAATAAAACTTGCACAGTTGTGCTTGATATGAAACTTGCATGCCTACTGAGCTACATGTTACTGAGGCTAACGTCATGTCGCGCCTACATTCTACCGAGTTCGCGGTTTCTGGCAGACTGAGGCCGAATAACTGCACACAAGGGTCTATATCACATAGTGCTTCCCGCTTCTCGAAGATTCCTAGTGACTACTCTCTCACGAACTGTGGGAACAAACTATTTTCCTTATTCACATGAATGGCTGCTGGCGGGCTGATCAGAAGTCAAATCGCACGTCAGTTTTGACATAATATTTGAACTTGAAAATAAAAATAATTCAATCTCTTTGAAACTTTGCAAATAGCTAGATCTTTAAGTAAACGTTAACTTTAGTTAACACACAAAATTTCATAACATTAATACTTTAGCCAAAAATAAATACTTTAGATATGAACTTCCACTCCAGGTGAATGCCGAAAACTGATGAAATGCAAAATACTATCTCAACAACTGTAAAACTGCTTTCTAACTTGAATAAACATAGAAACTGACTATAAAAATGAAATGCACTAATATTCTATCCAATCTAACTCATGGTTCTAAGAATAAAATTTTGTTATGCAGTTACAAAATTTAACTGATAGCTTACAGCAGACTTGTGATTTTCAATGATTTGATCGGTGTTAGATAAGAAGAACAGTCAGATCTCAGGAGTAAGCTTTGCTGTTACTTCAGCATGAGCTAAAAGATCTTATACAAATTTTACAGGGAACTGTGAAAGATTGTCAGGAATGTGAGTGAACTTGATGACCTGTGAACTTCATTTAAAGGATTTGAATGTTCCAATGTCTGTCCATAGGCAACACGCTGGAACCATAGTTGGCTGAGAACAATTTTTGAAGAATATAATTATCTCATTATCCAATGAAACAAATTGGCAACCAAGATAGAAAAGACTGCAACTTCGACTTTAGTTTATGATTACTTCTCAGTAAATTCTTTATCAGCAAACAGTCACAGCTTATGTTAAATTTTGTAATAATCCCACAAGCAACATTTCGTGTAACAAAGTGAATCAGGATAGGATATATCTTTTGAATAATCAACATGGAATGAAGATAAATACCATGACAAGTCAATTTCTTACAAACAAAAACAGACAAATTAGGGCTTTTTTGGCAGATCTGTTGCTAAGGCACTTGCTCCCAAAGTTCAGGATCCCTGGATCAAATCCCAGTGGGATTAGGAATTACTAAGAGTGTTCTTGATCTGAGCTATGCCAGGGCACTCGATGGTTCTGATCCCATGTTAAGCTGTAGATTCAGTAATGATAGATGTGAAATGTGGCAAATTGAAACTGTGTCACAAAGTTGCAAGAGCATATGAATTTACTAACTTTTTATGATTATAAGATGGAGGAGTTTTTGATTGCTGAAAGTGTGATACCTAAATATCTTGGAATACCATTTGATAATAAACTCAGTTGGGCAGGGCACATAAGGAAGATGCCAGGGTGTAAGAATTTGTTACTTGCTAAAAACAAATTCTGTTGTTATTACCTCAGCTATGCAAACA
Organism: Vandiemenella viatica; assembly: GCA_031002005.1. Classification (NCBI taxonomy): domain Eukaryota; kingdom Metazoa; phylum Arthropoda; class Insecta; order Orthoptera; family Morabidae; genus Vandiemenella; species Vandiemenella viatica. Next base: position 350,843,656 of record CM061920.1, on the reverse strand, counting down.
ACTAGCATGGCTCAATGGTGCTTTTGAATTGTACATATATTAAAGACTCATTAGGAGAATTTGGTGGGAAACAGATTCATAGACATTTTTTTAATAACAAAATATTGACCTTGCTTCCTAGGTTTCATATTCATTAAGTGTGCATTGTTTTTATCACATCTAACGTCTTTGCTAAGTATCATATATACTTCCAAGTATAAGGATCAATACCAAAATATTGTGTTAGATGTGTTCATTGAGCCCAGCTGTCTTCATCTATGGTAAATGTTGGGTTTACTTTCCTTGGCCTTCGTTGTTTTCAAACTGTGAGAGACTAGCAGATAATACAAAGAATTGTGTTGAAGATCTGAAATTTAATGTGCCACTATAAATCAGAACAAGATGAGAGGCATTTTATAGTAGGTCAAACCTTCACATGCCTGTACAACTATACTTTTTTATCTTATGTTAATAAGACGTACATTAGAAGCAAAGAATGCTACAGAATGGGCTCTAAAATTATGGATAACACTGCAGTATTTTTGGATGAAAGAACATCTGAAATTTCTGTTTTATTTCAGATTTGGAACTTTTTAAAGAAATATTTTTTAAATTTATAAAGTCAAAACCTTCTGGCACAAATGCTAAAAAAGAACAGAGTTTAGTTTAAAGATTTCTGTAAGTCATACTTGAAGCATACCAATTTTAAATAAAAGTATTTTAAAAACATAAATGAAACTGATTTTGGAATTTATATAATTATTATTATTGTTTCTCCATCTTTCAACTAAATAAAATATTTTTTACATCATGTGCATTTCGCCTTACTACTAAGACATCTTCAGTGTCAGTTTGCTCATCACTAAAATGTCAGGTTATACAATATGTCCCATATGCATTAACAGAGAGAAGCTATAATAAAAATATTTTATGTATCAACTTAAGAAGAGAGATCTAAATACCAAAATGGTTAAATTCTGGATCCTTACCAGATAAGTGGATAATTATGATCAGCAATCTATTCAAAAATGAAAAAAAAAAAGAATGAGAACAATAGTTGAGGGTAGACGGTTTTAATGTCTCATATCAATATTTACAATTTAGATATCTTACAACCAGCAAATATTAACTTTGGTGGCAGAAGAGATTCATTTACTTTTTCTTCTTGCCTTTTTTATCTTTTTTCTCTGGTTCAGGAACTATACCATACAAATTTATAAAATACTCTTTATCCACAGCCTCCTGTAGGGGGAGAATGTACATATTTTTCTCTTTTACTGTTTGAACAATTATGTCAGACTCAGTTAATTGTGACACATTCTTTCCTTTCTTTTTAGATGAGACTGATGGCTTCTTCTTCTTCTTCTTACCACCACCTTCTGTTACCTTGTTTAGTTTAGGTACATAAATTTCATAAGGAATCTTCAACTCCACTACTTCAGGTTTTTCAGAGAACACTTTCTTTATCAATTCATATTGGAATGCATTTGAAAATCTGTAAATGCCATGGAATAACTCTAATTTGCTAAAAATAATAGTAGATATTACTTTACATATCTCAAAGGTCATATTTGTTTTATAACTTACATAATATATTAATGTGTATTATAATATAAAACTGTATTATTACTTTGGAAAAAAGTGACAGTGAAAATGCTGTTAGGTAACAAAAATAAGGAAGACCCTATCACTCATCACAAATGAAGGCCACAATTATCACATAAACATGAACAGACTTTACATTATTTTGGTATACATCTTAATCCAATCCCCTTGCCATATGTCTTCCTCCAGTGATGACTATGGTTTATATTAAAATACTGTAAAGAGCATTTAATCCATTTAACTAAGCATTTTTTATTGCCCTCCTGCCTTCATCTGTGGTGAATGAAGGGATTATTTTCCTTATCATCCACATTTATATTATAAATTCATATTTTACTCGTTTACTGATTTGTTTTGACATTATGATCAGTTAGTTTCTTAAATGTTGAAGACATAAAAAAGTATTTTGAAATAAAATATAGACATTTTTTCAAGAAAAATTTATATGATTTTAATTAAATTCAAACAAATCATTATACAGGCATAATATATATTATTTACCTCTACTAAACAAATAAAACTTCATACATCATCTTAATAGCTCCCTCCAAAACCATACACACATGGTGGGTGGTGGTGGATGAGATATAACTCTTGGGCCTAGTATTTGGGGAGAACATGAAATGTCAAGTTAACAATGTAAGTTGGAACCGTGGATTGAAGTTCTTGCAAGGTTCATAAATTGTAAACCGGTCACAAAATTGTTGAAATAACTCCACCACAACAGTTAATGGTCATATGCTACAATAAAAATGAAAAGTCACAGTTGATAGTAATCTAATACATTTACTCCAAATTTTGAATCTAAACTGCTACCAGATCATATATGAAAATGTCATAAGGTAGCATCAGATCTTCTAATCCTTTATAAAGACTAAAGGTCATCATAACTATGAATTCAGACGCACTCTGGAAAATCTTTCACAAAATCCCCAATCTTTCATGAAAGGTAAAGTTAAAGTTTCAGCTCATAATCCAAAATTTTTATAAAGTTCTCCATAGTAGTTGCAGGCGAGAAATTTCTAAATTTTGAACCCACAAAATATTTTAATGGTCCCGAATCTGCATCTCTATTGGTAGATTTTGAAGTTCAAAAAAATTACAAGTCCGATAGTTACCATCCAATATGACAACAAGTGATATGGGGGGGGGGGGGGGCTTCCCTTAAAACTGGCATGTTGAGGCAGAAATCGGGGGTTTAATTTAATTGCAATGGAGCACACGATCCAGTGGCAATTTCCCTACACACCCATTTTCCCCCTTCATAGTCTTGGAGTCTTGAGTCTATGACATCATCTACAAATTCGACCTTTAATCCTTATTTAAACTTTAAACTGGTATTTTATTGTTATATTATTTAATTTTCTCTATCTTTTAATCATATATTTTTATTTTTTTAACTTTATAACTATTTTATCTAAATATTTGAGTTTATTTCTCCCTCTAAAAATATATTTCTAATTTATTTCTGAATTGTAATTTTCATCACAATGGGCTCTCATAGTTAAATTCAGTTAATATATTTAAATGGCTGACATTTTATTGTTTAATTTGTTTTGATTGTCTGTCATTGCATGCTGAGCACATGGCATGATAAACTTTCAAATTGCTCTACTGTCTTTAATAAAATTTTCCGACTATACGAATGTTACCTCATAATGTTTCTCTTATCCTATATTCTTAGTGGAAATATTAGTGGCATTTCTAACAAACTTAATTTTACAACTTTTATTTACTATGTTATTATGATATCAGTTTTATTTTGACTTAAAGAGTCTTTTGATATGAAGTTTATTCATGTTTTATTGATTTACCATGTGAAAGGCTTCCCCCTTTTATGGTTCTGGAAAGCGTATACATTCATAAAAGTGCAGGTTCCAATCTACTTAAGCAATCCAGGTTTCGGTTTTACTTGATTTTCCAAAATAATCTCAGGTGAAAGGCATGATTGTTACTTGAAAAGGCAATGGCAGCATTCCTTCCCATTCCTTACTTCTAGTCCTTTCATGCCTCTAATGATCTCTACGTATACAAGACATAATGCCATTAAAAAAAGAATGCATTCTTACAAATATTTTTGATGGATTTGTTTTGATGAAACACAGAAAAATGAACAGTATAAATGAATATAACAGCCACATGCAATTTCATTCTACATTTCACCTGTTCCATTTTCAACAGTCCTTAGAACTCACCCACCGAGTCCTTCAGCAGTATGTCCTAAAGGCCCGCCAACTCCCATCCCACCTAATGTCCTTAAACAAAATCCTCCTCCTCACATTTCCTGGCTGTGTTCATCATCTGCATAACATCTGTAATCGTAGCAACCATGGATTAACCAAACAAGTGCAAAACATCTCCCCAAACTTTCCTCCTACTGCTAGAGGTACTTGGTTTTGAGCCTACATCTCCCAAACCTATAAAATACATGACAACATACTACCTCTTCACCAACATTCCCCAGTACCACTGCAGCCCACCCCAATCACATTAATCCCTACCTAAACCTATACCCACCCCTGGAGAAATCGAAAATCACAGTTGTGAATCTTTCTTTCACCTCCCTCTCCCAACCTCAATTTCTCTCTGAGGTATTCTCTTCCCAACGTTCCCTCCCATCCCTAAATTTGATCAAGCTACTCTTATGAGGGACTATCTTTCATTCTGCCTCCACTTGCCATATTGTTTTACTACTACTTACAGGAGTGAGAACCATTGTGATGACCTGGAACCCAGTCTTACAAATTTCCAACCCCATCCCAGTTAGATATGTCTTACCTTCCGCAAAGAAATCCCATTCTTTATTCCTATAGTTCTTCATCTGGACACACTTCTTTTTCAAATTCCAATACCCCACTCCTATAAACTCACAAACACCAAAATTATGGCCATTAGAGAGCTATTATTTATTTTTTTAATTCAATCTGCCAAGACATCTGTTCCTTCCTCAACCTCCAAGGTCTTTTACAAGGTCTCACAGTCAATTCCATTTCCTTTCTGACTCCTCAGAGTCCCTTGACTCCCACACTGAATGTACATATGAGCCGTAAATTAGATACCAACAGATCCAGAAGAATTGTTTACATATGAACGTGTTTTAGCATATGATCGATGCACTAAAGAATTCGTTGGTCACTCTATTAGCACAAATTTCCAAGTGCATAGCCAGAATTAGCTTCAGAATAAGGCAAAAACAATGAAAAATACGTGTTGAAAATGGTTTTACCTGGTAAAAAATACACGAATTTAACCTATTTAATCATTAAGCATTAGTCTGCGAGGGTTCTGGCAAAATTTTGGTAAAGTTTATTTTTCGGTATCAAAAGTGGAAATTTTTAATTTTCATATATTTTCAATTTTATATATTTTTAAAAAATTATTAAAAACTGTGAATTTGACTTGTAAGTGAAAACAGCATTGTGTTCACCACAGTAGCTTAAATAACTTAAATAACTTTTCGAACATACAGTATTTCTTTTTACCGTTGTTTCTCATTCATACCGCTGCTATCCTATACTAATTTTTCCGAGGTTTGAGTTACTATCATATATAAAATCTTCTGCCCCAGGATTTGCTGAAATGGAATTCACAAAGCATTCATATTCGAATCCCACTGGAAGTGCTATTTGGGGTAAAAGTGGATGGATAATACATTATTCCAAATTTATCCTAAGCAGTTCAGTAGTTTCGACGTGAAACAGTAAAAACATCGAAGCAAACAACCTTTTACTTTTATAATATTAGTAGGATGTAAAAACTGTGTTATCTTCGGTATATCTATATGGACACCTTAATATCGAATAAGCGATTGCTCATTTGAGGCGCCATGATGAGATCTCGCACCACCTGAAAAAATTGCTAGGGCCGCCTCTGGGTGGACATCACATAGTCTCTGCCTATGGATCTCCCACAGAGCATTTATGGGCCAGCACCTTTCATCCATGTCCTCCTATCCTACATCAGAGACACTCCTAACTAACTATGTCATCTGTCTACATATTCCTTCCTCATAGCAGTGGATGTCACCTAGCTTCATGCCAATAATCTTGCTTGCCAGGATGTTAAAAAGTAAATTTGTGTGGTGTAGCAATCTAGTGACGGTGTTTTTATTTGCTGTGCATTAACATCATAATCAATTGGGCCATACACTATTGTCCAGTAACTGTCTAAAAACCTGTGTTCTTCATCTGTATTGATCCTTTCTGTGAAATATTGGATAAAAATATTCCTTTGGCATAATTAGACTCATTTCTAAAAATGATAGAAGTTCTAAATTCGCTATGACTATACCAAGTGTTTATCTCAACTTATTAGACACATTCATCTCAGAAACTGAACTCAATCAATCCATCACCTCTTGTTCTATTGTAATGTCCTTGGATGTAAAATTTGTTGCAACTCCTTCCTGTTAATGATGCAATGCCTTAGGTGCATCTCACAATTATCTGTCAGAATGTTGCTTAGGCCTTAATAGAATGGGAACACAATACATGTAAAGATAAATTATAGAGTACCCTCATATATTTCTGGAATTTCTTTGTTCATTGTTTAATACATAGTAACACTTAAAATCTTGCTAAATTTCTGTGATTTGTTAGTTAACTGAAATTTTCAAGAGTTGCAGTGGAATTCACTCAAAATTAAAAAAATCTTAAGTATAGGTTACTATTTTGCTAACTGCAGTAGAACAAAAAATAAACATAATATTTAGAAAAAAGACTTACGTATTTAGTAAAAGTCCAATAATTTGGTATAATTCATCTGAACTTGGACTGGTTGATAAATTGCTTTCAGTTTTAGATAAATCTTTCTGTTGTTCATTTGGATAATCTCCAATGTCTTGTGGCAAAGGAATTCCAAATTGTGGTAGTTCTTTTCCTGAAGTCAACACTGCACTATTCATGTGACAGTAAAATTGTTCTCTTGACCAATTATTCTCTGAAAATGTTTATGGAACTATTATCACTAACCCATCTGTGAGAAAATAAAAGAACATATGATATTATTGTTACTTTGAGAGCTCGTTTATAACTCAAAATTCAGTTTTCCAGTTCATATATTTCAAGATATTTCTTAGCACAGGAAAACAAAAATTATATTTAAATAACGAAATATAGCTGTTTGTGCTAACCAGAAAGTTAGTATATTTTGCATATTTTCACTCCCTGCTCACTTATGGCATTTCATTCTGGGGGAACTTGTCACAAGCCCAGAGGGTATTTACATTGCAAAAGCGTGCTGTAAGAACTATTTGTGTGCAAGCCCACGAACATCTTGCAGAAATCTATTTAAAAACCTAGGTGTACTAACAATGCCAGCACAGTATGCATACTCAGTACTATCATTTGTAGTGGAAAATCCTGAACTCTTCAATCTTAATGCTGACATACATAGCCATAATACTTGGAATAAATATAATATTAACAAGGATTACAAATCACTGTCAATTGTACAGAAAGGGATAAAATTTACTGGAGCTTCCTTATTCAATGTCTTACCAACAGAAATTAAATGTTATCTACGAAAACCAACTACTTTAAGTCCAAACTGAAAGAGTTTCTGCTTCAGAACCCATTTTACTCAATGAAAGAGTTTGTTGTATAATGTAAAGCATGGTCGTAAGCTTTCGTGTGCTACGTCACGTGGTAGGATTACAATGTCAAGTTAGATAAGGAGGAAAGGAACTGGAAACTCTGTCTCCAACACCATGCTATACCTATTTGAGAGGATCCAACCAATTTTAGGGAAAAGAAAACCCATTAGTCATTGCAGCTGAAGGTTGGAATGCTACCATGAACAAATAAACACAATTTATTGAAATATGGCAAAGTGTGTTTATGATTATGCTAATTTTGGAAGCAAGATTCCATCTACCTTACTGTTTTGCTAGCCATGTCATAGTGTTACTAAGATAAATGCACCTATATTTGCAGTGCACCTATAGTCAATGTGAAATTACAAGTTCGAATTTAAGGAAACACAATAATCCAGAAAACTGTACATAAAATCAGCAACATTTATCAGGTCTAATTGACAATCTCAATGGGTCCACATATTTGGCGATGGTCTCATTTTTCTATGGTGAAAAATTTTACTAGTATATGTGCTTACCATAGCTGGAAGCGAATATCTTGTCAGCAAAATCACAATGTCAGGAAGTACTTTCAGTTATTGTAAGTTTGCTTTAGTTTCTACTGAATGTGGATGTGTAAATGTGGTCATAATGAAATAAATAGGCCCCTAAGCAATTACATTCATAGTTTAAATGAGAAGAATATTTCTATTATAAATAACCTATGTCAAATTCTTGTGTGTTCATTAAATCAACAAGGGTGTCATCTTTATGTTCCTCCCTAAAGAAATTGAGCTTTGATCATAAACAAACAAACATGCATGCCTTTTACAGCAATAAGTTGTTTTTTATTTTTATTTTTTTGTTTTGTTTTTTAATATAATGTGGTGCTACAAATCTAAACTTGACACATAGTGTCAGTACATGCTACAGACAATATGATATTTAGGAGCCCAAGGTTATGTATACTATATCATATGAAAATAGTGAAATTCATCATTTACTAAGTACTTCATGTAAATCCAGCAGATATTGCAAAGGAAAATCCAATAAACTTTATTGTTTTTATGAAAAGAATTAGCAGTGTTTAGTTGATTCTCTGAGTCAATACTATTCCCCAGTAGCTCACAACTTGGGAGATCTGGATTGGCACCCCTGGGACTCCATTTGATTGTGGAATTGCTTCCATGTGGGTTGCTAACTTTGCAGATTTCCATGACCAGACAAATGTTGAATTTTCAGATATACACGACCGAACAACTGGACATTTTCCCGTGGCAGGGTGTGTTACCAAAAGTAAAATTTATAGGGCAGTTCTTTTTTTATTTTTGCAAATAATTGTTTTGACTTCTGCAGAAGAAACCATATTTCACTACCTTTATGTGATCAAAGTTCACAGTGAAAGTAATTTAACACATTTTGAAATATATGGTGGAATCATTTTCCTTATGTAGCCAAGTTTTAAACCCTTCATTTGACAACCACTTGTCTCTGGAGCGACAGTAATGTTTCTGTATTTTCTTTGATAACCCAATCATTATTTATTTGTAACGTACAAATTGATAACACTATTCATTCTTTCATTCTCCGTGAACAAAATGAGTATGATATTCCATCTTCCATATAATGTAAATAGCTGAAACAACAATCCAATTGCTATGCGATAACTGGATTTGTGACTAACTGTCGTAAGCATTTGAGCACAGAGTGAAATGCTGAATTACGTTCTGCGAATGGGATAATAAGGAGCACGACATGACATCGTGACATCCTGGTTTACTTCCTACACATTTGAGAAACAATAATCCAGTAATTTTTAAAATTTCTTAATAAACAGACATTTTGTGCCCGGTCATATGCAGTGAACCCTTGGCAACCCTTGTGGCAACTTTCTTATTGATCTCACTTTGTCAGCTCTTCTTCTTTTCTGACCCAGATGCTATATGTGGGATTGTTTTAAGAGTGTCAACTATAGGTACAAAATGTGTTGAATTTAGGAGCACATCTACCGATATATAAAAGTGTTGACTACAGGAGCAAATGAAAGAGTTATGTTTCTTTCTTTTTAAATATCTGTTTGTGCTCACAATTTGTGTAATGGAATAGAATTATTCTGGATGCAGCAAATTACTTTAGAATGCAAAGGTATTAAAATTTATGTCAAAGGCTTCAAAATTGGAAAAGAATTCTTTAACGAGTTGACAACAGGTTCACTTACCTTGTATGATTAAAATATATTTAGGTAGATAATTGAGACAAATAAACTGCCAATAAGCATTGCAAATAAGACAGGATAAGGAAAAATAACTCATCTCTTACCACAGAAGAAGGCAGGAGGGTGAGATGAACACATAGAAGACAAAAAACAAGAAAAAACATAATTCACATTATTTTGGTCAATAAATTTATTCGTGTAGGATGTGTTACATATGACAGGAGGAAAAATGTGACCACATTCCAACCCGCCACATGAATGAAACAAAGATGAAACACAAGGGAGGGTGGGGTTTGAAAGAATGATGGTGAGAGAAAGTTGACCAACAATAAATATGGAATAGTCATTCGAGGCAAAATGAAATTGCTAAAAAATGTATTTAACCATATGACTCAGGAGTTACATAAAAAAATTACAAATACAAAACCTGAATTTTTTGCTTTTTGTGTTCTTCAATTTGAGCAGCATTTAATTAATTAAACATAAGGTTTCTGCCATCTAATTTTATCTTTTATTGAAAAATTGAAGTTCATTGAATCTCTTTCCTCAATTTAAAGCCACAGGAATGATGACTGAAATGTTAGATATCACCAACCAGAAAACCAAGAAGATATTGGCAATACACATGAAAGCCCACAAATTGTAATTTGTTTTCAAGGGAACTTATCACATACCTTTTATATCTCCAACGTATCTTCTGAAACTGTTTAAAATTAGCTCGACCATATGCCAGTCAAATAGCAAGTCACTTTTAGAGTAGTTTTCTTGGTTAGAAAGCACTTCAGGAGGTCAAACCCAGACAGCATAGTAAATATTTCAAGCTTCAAAAAGTCAAAATCATTTTAGCCCCCCCCCCCTCCCTCCTATTCTACATTCATTTCCAGAGTCGAAAATAATGATCAGTTTGGTGTATAATCAGGGCCGGCATTAGGGAGGGGGGGGGGGAGGTTAAGTGGGGTAAATGTATCCTGGGCCTGCCGGTCGATGGGGAGGACCCAAGTATCGCGTCCCATTGTCGCTTGGCCAGTTGTAGAGCTTTTTTTCCCTGAAAATATTATTAAAGGAGATATTTGAGAACAGAGGACGGTTGAAACACATGGGCTGGCTTGGTATGGAATCTGTCAGACAAAGAAAGATCACTTAGTTTTGAAGAGATTTTAAAGTATGATACATCAACGGATTGAAAATAAAAAATAGACCTCATTGGCATTCGAGAAATAGGGTTTTTAGGCAAATAATAGATTTCATCATTTTCAGAAATAATAGAGATACAGGCTTCAAATTATAACATTAAAGAGGAAACTTCCATGATAATGAATAAATACTTTGTTTTGCAATTCTGTAAATATTTAAGTGTAAAAAATAAGATTGAAGTTTGTGCTAACATTGATGCTGAGAGCAAGGCTGACCTAAACATTAATGACATAGGAACCAGCAGGTCGAGTAATAGAAATGATTAAAGGAAACACTTTAGGAATCAGATAAATATACTAGGAAATAGAGAAAATTTGCTAAAGAAAGTGATGTTTATTTCAGCTCCATCAGAGCCAGGGATTTGGGAGAAATAAATTATGGAAGATTTGTAATGACTGCACAATAATGGTGGAAATAAAGTTTTACACAAATTACTCTTAAAGTACATGGAGTCGACTAGAGTTATGTACATCCTTTACAATTAAAACTGGCCACTGCCAGAAGATTTTATCACCAATATTTATTTATTTATTCCAACGGAAAAACCATTTTACATTAATATATCTTATGATAGCTATTTAGTAAACACAATTATCACTATTTGTGAACAATTCGTTACAGTGAAAACAAGTAGATGACAGAAAATAGCAAGTATAGTATAATATAATATTACTAAAACTAGAAAAATAATTACACAATAGAAAATTATTAAATATTCAAAAACTAATAATAAGACTCAACATACAACTACAAAAATTAAAAATTATTACAGGGAATAAGAGACAGTGACTGTACTAAGTACATCATTGCTGACTCCACTCACGTATGAGTACTCGATTGAAAACAGCAACACTGTCAATGAAAAAATCAAGCTCAGGAGGTATTCTGTTACCTAGTCTCTGAATCCGTTCTAAGGTGCTGCTAGCCTCATAGTTTGTGCGCAGATGTCTACGACCAAATAGCTCTCTCAACCATGTTCCAGATGGACAACGAAAATACACGTGTCTGAGAATTTCAGGGCAGTCTACAGTACCTGAGATTACTTTATGTAGAAATAGGACACCATGAACATTCCGTCTCAACTCCAAAGGATGGAGGCCAAGGTAGGTTTCAACAGCAACCAACAGAACACCTTTGTAATGAAAGCCCAAGCGACAACCTATAAGTCTTATGAACTTATTTTGAAGATTCTGAATCTGTTGAATTAGTGTGATCTGAAGAGGCGACCATACAATGATGCAATACTCAAGTATAGGTCTGACATGGGCACAGTACAAGAGCCTGAGTTTCCGAATATTATTGATAAGTCTAGAAGTGCGTGCCAGTAAGCCCAGGCACTTGGAGGCCTTGACACATATGTTGTGTACATGTTCTTCCGGATTGAGATTGTACATCAGAAAAACTCCTAGGTCTCTTACAGTTGTGCGGCGACTCATTAGCTGATTTTCCATTTCATATTCAAAATGTAATGCAGATTTAGCGCAATGAAAAGTAATGCAGGATCATTTATTAACATTAAGTTTCACACTGTTTTGTTGACACCATTTCACAATAGCTATTAAGCAATTCTGAAGATCTAAACAGTTGTCGCGAGTCACTAATGTCATCTGCGAAGAAAAGGCAACTGGCAAAAATACTAACTAAATCATTTATGAAAATATTGAATAGCAATGGTCCTAGGTGTGAACCCTGAGGTACGCCACAAGTTGCTGCGAAAGCAGATGACAATGAGCCAAAAGCCTTTACAATCAACTTTCTGTTGCTGAGGTAGCTGCAAAACCACTCCAATAATTTACCAACTATGTTATATTCCTTCAACTTAGTAAGCAGGTGGGGATGGCTAATTTTATGAAATGCCTTTGAAAAGTCAAGATATATGACATCAAGCTGTTTTCGCTCACTAAATGCTCTAATTATTTCATTTTGAAGAATCACAAGTTTAGTTGCTGTTGATTTTCCAGGAGAGAAAACATGTTGCTTTGGAGTAATTATGTTACGAAACATGGGATAGATTTTGTTTAGCACTAACTTCCAGAAGATTCTCAACCACCCATGCACCTTATAGGTGAAATGATGAATAAAAAATGAAAGCAGGTTTTTTGGGATTTATTACCTTATAATCTGTTAACAAACATCACAAAACATAAATGTTCAAAAATACTGTATATTTTTGTGATATTAATGTTTACGTAATTGTTTTTTAATTCACTTAGTGATTATCTTAGCCAAGAAATTACCGCATGTATCCCTTGAAGCAATTTCATGTACCCCTGGTAGTACGTGCACCACTAATTGGGAACCATTACCTAAAGTCAATGCATGGAAAAGACTGACTAATGGCAGAATTAAGCTCCTACCACTGACAATTCTTACTGGTGGGGTTGTTCATCCACCTTCCCCTACATTTCAGTAACACTTTTCTTAAATAAAACCTATCATAAAAGTTGTAATTAGCTGGATTGCATTAAGGTGAGGCAAAAAAGAGGCTCAGTGCTTCAATTTACTCCAACTGATTAGCATCAAGCTTTAACGATAATTATTTATATACTGGTTTTGCTAATTCCTTCCGATAATATTGCACTCATAATGTAATATATGGACAAACCAGCAGGTAACCATATTCGAGGAGGTAGAATTTTTAGTACAATGAAATTAGAGAAACAATCATAGACAGGTTATTTTGGAAAAGTGTGTCTGCAATACAGGTTGACTGAAACTGTCTTCAGAGGGAGCACTGTTTACACACTGACGAGAGCGGTGTGTTCCTGTGGTTAACATTCTGAGCTTGTGAACGTGCGGTTCATGGTTAAAATCTGAGTATTTTATATTTTTGAACATTTACTTTTACACATTGCTTAAATGTATAATATATCCTTGATTCTTACCTAATTGCGTCAGGAAATAACATACTTGAAGAGTGTCTCATAACTGAGAGTATTCAATATTTCTAAATCAACTGCCCATATAAATAAGAACGTTTTCTTGACAGCAACACTGAAAGATTGCTACTCAGGTTTCTAGCCACGTTGAAATCACATCATCTGTTCTTTTCCAAACTGCACACGTTTCAAAAATAATTATTTTACAATAGAACTAATAATTTATTGTTGAAATCATTTCTCTAATTTTAAACCATTCTGTGGGTGGACTGTAATCATTATATACCATCATCAAGGTAAACAAAAACATTATGTAAAAACATGAGAGGAAATAGCATAGAACTAAATATTAGTGCTGTAACAAATTAAACGACCACTGTCACTCAAAATTTACAACCAGATTACTATCCTAGAACAAACATAAATTTTTGGATAACTGGTATACTATACTCACATAAAGTTAATTGAGAATTGGGGTTAGAAGTAGAGAGTTCTTAAATTATGTTTCTGCCTTTTTCTACAGTTCTTTTAGTAGTTTCAGTACACAATTACTTTATGTGCTTTACAGCATTGCAATTTGATATCTACGGGTATTAAATGCTTATTACTTAATAAAGCATTCTTTGTTTGGAATTACTTCAGTACAATAACATAAACAAATACCAGCATTTGGCGATGAAGGATGTTGCCACTCGTCCAATTGTTGTTTAGTCTCAGGCACACGAGTGGAACGCTCACATTTTGTCGACTCCAAAATCACCTAAGATGCAAAAATTCAAAAACAGTCTACCCATAAAGTAAGGTTGACAGTGTTTAAGAACCGGAAGACCGAGCATGGTGGGTGAGCGGTAAAGCTCTGGCTTGTTTTGTGTTTTCTGTGTTTTCCCCAGGCCAATGCTGGGATGGACCTGTAAAAGGCCATGACTGATTTGTCCACAGACCACATTATGAATGCAATATTACCGGAAGGAATTAGCAAAACCAGTATATAAATAATTATTGTTATAGTTTTACACTAATCAGTTGGAGTAAAATTATAGCATTGAGCCTCTTTTTTGCCTCACCTTAAAGCAATCCTGTTAATTATAAGTCTTACAGTAGGTTTCATGATCAGAATTCAGGAAAAGTGTTGCTGAAATGAAGGGGAAGGTTGATGAAGTACCCACCAGTAAGAATCGCCAATGGGAGGAGCTTAATTCCTCCTTGTTAGCTACTCTTCCTGTTTTTGTTTTTCATGCATTGTTTTAAAGAAATAAATAATCTGAAATATAGATAGCTCTGAATGAAATATCTGCCAATGAGTTTGCCAAGGGGCGAGCTAGGATTGCATGACTGTTTGCTGGGATGGCGTCGTTGTCATATTGTGCAAAATAAGGGTGATAGAATCTGATGCTTGTGGCCAGATTTAATTGTAAAGTGTGTGCATCAATGGTGGAGGAAATTATAAGGAATGTTTTGGTACTAGTATTATCACGAGGAAGTAGAAACTTTAGAAGAAATTTGAGATTTAGGGCTTTTTACTTTAAAAGTTAATATCACCTAAAAGAGGACATTTTTGGTATAAATCATCATGAGATGAAATAATGATAAAAAAAAATAAGGAAAACTGAAACAGAGTTAAGGAAATACAAAGTTCAGTTTTATGTCACAGTGCTATATAAGGAAAGATGGGCAACCTTTGTTGTCAAGTATTATTGGTAGGTCGTTGAGACGAATGTACGCATGTCGGGAGTTCTGCTATGTAGGCCGGGAATTGAGAATTTAAGTAGTTAAGAAATGCCGAAGATAGAAAATTTTTTTGTGAGTGAAAACTTTGTTTCTGAGATGATATAGTAATCCTTCCGTAAGTTTGGGGGGAGGAATGTGACGGAAGTTTGCCGCAAGTGAGTGACTGAGTGGTTAGCGCCTATCTGCTGTCTAAATTAACGGGTCTGATAGCTTCGATGCCTTATTCAGCCACCTTGTACCCGACATTATAAGGGAATTTTCAAGAATATAAACTTTTAATTTTAGTGAAGGTTTCAATTTTTGTATGTACACTAAACTATTGGGAGAATTTTATAATAGTTTGGTGGCCATAATAATGGTCAAAGCTTACACGCAGGCCTGCTGTAAGTGGACGTGCAAGGCGTGCACCACATGTGGGCGGCAATTCGAGCGATCGATCACATAATATTCTAAGTCATCATCATAATATCTATCCCACCTATAGCATATGGAAAGTCATCGCATGGAGAAAAAAATTTGACTGGCTCCCAATTATTATTTTCTTGTATATTATAGCATTAATGGAGCCATGTATTGGCATCCATCAGAACTAAGATGCAATGCGAAACGTCTGTAGGCAGGTTTCACCCCCTGGCGGCGCCCGAAGGTCGAGACAAGTGCCCATTGTCGTGTTCTGACGAGACTGGCAAAATAGGGAATCCCCATAGAGCTTCCTTCCCAGTTTGTACGCATTCGACCAGTGTTGTCGAACATCAAATTGCAATTATTTTGTTAATAGTTTTTATGATGTGTAATAAATATTTTAACTTGATTAGAGTGATTATAATTCAGTGTATTATCTGTCAGTGCAAAATATAAATGCAACAAATCATAATTATGGTAAGAAACGACATTTATTTATCAGCTTATCACAGTAATTACTGCTACTAGTAACATTCCGTTTGTAGCATTTATACAATTAAATCTTTGCGAAATTGAAAATAAAAAACCGGCCAAGAGCATGTTTGATCACACACAGGGTAAGTTTCTGTGGTCAGTACAGGCTACAAAAAATTCTTACATGACACCTGAGTTAAAACTTGATGTATTTTAAAAATATACAGTTAATTTTGCAGTTTATTTATTCACAATTTCTATGAATGTTTTAGACTCATCTACATACTTAAGTCATAAGCTAGAAAAGTCTGTTTATTCATTATAGTTTTCCTTTTAAATTAATTATATTTATATATTAATGCACAATTTAAAAAAAAAAATACCACTTACTAAAAATTTCAGTAACCACAAAAAAGTAAAAAGTGTCAGGAGCGCAATTTCAATATTAAAACCGAGAAAGGAGGTAAAGAAAGAAAAACTGGCAGGTCATTTAATGAAATTTTTAACCAAGCCAGAAAATTATGAACAACTGAAATGATAGCATCCTTTGATTCAGTCATGCTGTAACATATTGACAGTATTCAATCCTAGAAATCTGATTCAAGACGTACGAGTCACTATTTAGGAGATAAAATTCAGAATGAAATCATTGATTTACTTGGCAGGGCCATAATAAAATGTATAGTGGACAAAGCCAGAGAATGAAAATATTTCTCCATCATATTAGACTGCACACCAGAGAGTGTCACACAGACCAAATTACGGTTGTGCTCAGGCATGTTCTTTTAAACAAAGAACCTAAAAAAGTTGCAATAATGGAAAACTTGGTTGATTTCTGTCCGAACAAGATCAGCTTAAATTTTGTTTTAGATTTATTTTCACAATTAAATATCAACATTCAAAATTTATGTGGTTATGTTTATGTTAATGATTATAATATAGGTGGGAAACATGGATTGGAAAATAATTAAACAAATAAATAAATAAAATTAAAAAAATGGAAGTCAATAATCTCGCATTTTACATTCCATGCTCGGCTTATAATCTCAGGTTGCTAATCAATGATTCAGCAAATATCAAGCACAAAACTGACTTTAAATAAAAATAATATAATTCAAGAAATTTACATTTTCTTTCCACCGTCTACAAAAGTTGGTAAATAATATCAAAACATTTACCAGGTTTCAAATTAAAGCTTTAAGTGCAACGCGATGGTCTGGCAGTATCGATGCAGTCAAACCATTATGGTATCACCTCGAAAAAATGTTTGATGCTTTGATCTGATAATTCGTCGGAATGGGATTGTACTATATTTCAAAAAGTTCATTCAATTGCTTTTAACATTCAAAATTGAAGATTTATTTCTTCAGTTATAATTAATTAGGTTTGATATTTTAAACGAAATTAATTTTCTAAGCAAAATGATGCAAAACCCCATAGTAATTATACTGTGCTTAAATTTGTTAAATAAGTTAGGTGATTGATAAGAACTAGAATATCGCAATGATGAACACCTTGAAAGAAGTTGTCAATGTGGCTCACGAACTGAATGTAGTAACAGATTTACCACCAATAAGCACAAATCGTCCAAGAAGGAAATAAGTTCAGAGTTAAAATTTAAAAAAAAGTTATTTAAGATCAACATTACACCAGTAAGACTAAGTAATTTAGTTTCAGTTGAACACAAAAACTTATACAGCTTAGATACAAGAACTTATACCCAATTTTGCAATCATAAAGGCAAGAATAATTGAATTTTTGTAGATAAATATTTACACTGATCTGCCAGAACATTACGACTACCTACCTACTATTGATATAAACCCATCCAGGCGATAGCAGCATCACCTGATGAGGAATGACTGCTAGTCAGACACACGCACGGTGCATCTAGTATCAGTGAGCGTGCTACCCGTGTTTAGAATGCAGAAGGCGCCCGATCTATCTGAGTTTGACCGAGGGCAGATTGTGATGGCCTGGAGACTCGGCGTGAGCATTTCGGAAACTGCACGACTTGAAGAGTGTTCAAGGAGTGCTGTGGTGAGTTGTGAAACCAAGGTGAAAACACATCCCAACGTCGAGGGGTTGAGCGGATATTGTAGGCTGGGCATACTGGTAAAACAGGACAGATGGCGAACTGTGGGGGAACTAATATCAGACTTGCTGGGCACACAGTGCACCGAACACTCCTACGGATGGGCCTCCCAAACCGACAACCCATGCATGTGCCAATGTTAACACCACGACATCGGCAATGACTGAAAGGGCATGTGACTATTGTCACTGGACGTTGGCGCAGTGGTAGAGCGTTGCATGGTCTGATGAATCCCAATACCTTCTTCATCATGCCGATAAGAGGGTGTGAATCTGTCATTTTCCAGGGGAACAGTTTCTTGACACCTGAACTGTGGGATGGAGACAAGCTGACGGTGCCTCAATTATTCTCTGGGAAACACTCATGTGGGCATCCATGAGTTCAGTGGAGCTCATGCAAGGCACCATGATGGCCAATAAGTATTGTACACTGGTTGCAGACCACATACACCCCTTCATGACGACCATGTTTCCCAATGGCAGTGGAATTTTTCATAAGATATTGCACCATGTCACAAGATCAGGAGTGTGATGGAGTGGTTCGAGGAACACAGTGGTGAGTTGCAATTGATGTGATGGCCACCAACGCGCCAAATCTGAACCCGATTGAACAAATCGGGGATGTGACTGAATGTGGCATCAGAGCTCCTCGTCCCCCTCCCTGTAATTTACAGGAATTAGGTGACTTGTGTGTGCAGATGTGGTGCCAACTCCCTCCATTGATCTACCAAGGCCTCATTGTTTCCATGACAAGAAGCATTGCCACTGTTATCTGTGCCAAAGATGGACGTACCTGTTATCAGGTAGGTGGTCATAATGTCCTGGATGATTAGTGTATATGGTTTTACACTTAAGTAAATAAAAATAACTAGTTTTTTCTTCATAAATTATTTCTTTTTTCATGCACTTAAGAGACAACACTAAAGAGCCTTTCTGACAAGCTTGGCCTAGATAGGAACAGGGGACAGCATAATTGGTATTGCATGTAGACGGTCAAACAGCTAGCAGCGGGCCTGCTTATACGAATCCTGTTGTAAATCTCCAACTTTAGGAAAGTGTAACAAACTGGGTCTTACTGAAGTTTTGCATGTAATTCTCATTCAAGAAAAAATGAAATCTCTCAGAATAGTTCACAGCATCCTGTCATGTTGTCACAAAGAAATGGTAATTTTACAGTTGACAGGCAAAATATTGTGCAATTTCCAGACAATATTCCAACAGATTTTCTGAGAACAATTAAGACATATGACATACCAGGAAAGGTCAGTCACATACTATGAGATGTAAATAACAAAGGACATAGACCATAAACCTACCTCTCACCAAAGTTGAAGGCCTGTAATAAACACACGAAACATGAGAGAAACACAATTGTACTTTCGGTTTTAACCTTATTCATGCAAAGAGGAATGGGTCATATGGCAAGGTATCTGTGTACACAACAGACTTAGTGCAATGGGTTAGAATAGGTGTAGTCTGCATTCTTCTATCAATGACTGGCAATCAATTATTAAGATTAATCTCACTTTTTTATGACTTTTGTATGATAAAAACAAGTCATCTGAAAGATGTGTATTAAATCCTCAGGTGTCACCTAGCTTCCATTTGTTATAAGCCTATTGTGACTGCCTAAACACTATCCCGTCGGATACCTGTGAAGATTACCATGCAGTATTACATCAAGAAAGTCTCATCTCTAACATAAACACAAATGTTTTCTAAAGAACATCACTCCATTCTTTCCCCTTACCTCCTATGAATTTCTGGTTGTATCTGGATCATTGTGGAAGTTTAGTTGCATAACAGACATATTAACTTTTTGAAATATGATAGAAATGTTGCATAAAATCAATTATTTTCATAGTAATTCAAAATATAAAACTTCAAATTCTTTGTGGATTCTAAGTAAATAGATGTAATACTTAATCAGTAACAAACCAAAAATAATTTAATGAATTTCAGAAGTCTGCATTACCTTTTATTACATGCAACAGGTATATAAACCACGAAACTGTAAGTTTCTGGAAATATGGTGAAAAATAAAACTCTTCTTGTGTTATCCAAATTGTTCGAGCCAGGACATCAAGAAACCAGTAGCTGGCCAAATTGTACTTGTAGTCATCAACACCAAGGATATCCCCAAGAATGCTATAAATCAAAGTGTTAATTTCTGTTGAAATTAGTTATGCATTAGTTATTCTGAAAAACTTACTTATTCTAAGTAACCACTTTATATGTTACTAAAAAAGTAAACCCTTCACTAATCAATTCTGGAGGTAGGAGGGCTCAAATGAAAAATAGAAAAAAAAGTGAACAAAAATATGCAATATTTTAGATGGCTAGTCATGAGAGATGAAATATATGGTCAGTTGAAAAATTGTGCCCACATTAAACCCTACCACATAAATGAGCTGAATGTTCTGTTTACAGGTGCAATGAGTGGATTGTGTGGGGAGAAAAAAAAAATGTGAAAAGAGAATATCATTAGAAACATAATATCAAGGAAAATTGTGCTAAATAACAATAATAATAAAACATGGGAAAATATATAGGGCATTCCATAAATGGAAGTCCTTACTTTAAGATGACATTAACAGCATTGAAACAGTTCAGAATTGCATAGGAACCTTTGATTGGAAACATTACTGTTCATCACTATGTGGCGCTGTTCATGATAGCTGATGGCAGCTGGATAACTGTATTGAGAACAGTTCCAAGTAATTGTATTTTTCACATGTGTGCAAATATGGATATTTGATAGGTAACAGGCTTGCTGAGGGCAGGCCACTAGGAATCACAGGCCCTCTGTAAGCGGGCATACAAGGCGTGTAGCAGAGCATAAAATATTGGATATAGGGTTCGGTGAACAAATTTATGTAGTGGTGACATAGGCAGCAACAATAGGTGTGGTGGCAACACTTGGGGTGGTGGCAACAATGGGGGCGGCAAAATAAATTTCGAAGGGGTGGCTATCTCACAGTTGTTTTATCTGGCTCTGAAAATTCATAGATCCTCCACTGGCTGTAGTTAGACAGGGGGCGGCACAATTGGTACTGCACATGGGCGTTCAAACAGCTAACAGTGGCCTAGTGACTCATATGCCCACCACAGAACAAATTGTGTCAGATGCAGTTGAGAGGAATACGCCAGGGAATCGTGCAGTGGTGTAACATATGTTGAAAATAATGGTGAAAACTTTGAACATCCTCTGTAACATTATGAATTGGAACAAACATAAATGAGGGGTGAGAAATAGAGTCAAAAATAATAGGCCAATCAGTTTTACACCAGTGGTAGGTGAATTAATGGAGAGATTGATATGCAACCACATCAGAAATATATGTGAGGAGTGTAAGTAGATTTCAAGTACGCAATATGGCTTTAAACAAGGTTATTAATGTGAATCTCAGTTAGTGGGAAATATGCAAGATATTTCAGATGAAATGGACAAGGAAAGCCAGATTGATAGTGGCTTTTGACAGAGTGAGCCATAAAATGGTAGGAAAAAAGGTAAAATCTATTGGAGTGTATGAAAAAGTGATTTGCTGAGTAGAAGAATTTTTAAAAGATAGAAAACAAAAAGTTATGGTAGGAAATGCAGTATCAAAAGAAGTGGAAGTAAAAATGAGAATGCCACAGAGTGGCGTACTGGGACCATTGCTATTCATTATTTTAATGAGTTATTGTGTTGATTATTTACCATCAGAAATTCGGTAAAGAAACATAGACTTATCCACTGCAATTGATTTGGTTAACTGATGTAAGAATAAGAGAGAATATACAGCTTAAGTTAGTTTTTGTGCATTTGGAGAGTTATTTGTGGTATGGGGTATAAGGTTATATCATAAGAAATTTGTTTTGTTCCAGATCTAGGGCAGTAGCTGTGAGAAAATAGTGCTTGTGATAGATTATGGAAGCACTTGGGAGAGAGGAAATCTATACTGGGGTTCTATACTGTAACAGTGCAATGTGTAACTAGGTTGTAAAAAGAGAACATCTGGTGTGAAACATATGGCAACTGTCAAGAGGATGGGTGCTACTGAAGATTTGTGCCATTGATGTAGACAGAGATGTGTATTCCTCTGTCTACATCAATGCTACAAATAATATACAGGTACCTGTTATTTATATGATATATATATTGTTGCATAATGACATTATTCAACCTTCGGAGAGTCCTTGGTCATCTCCGGTGGTCCTCGTAAAGAAGAAGGATGGTACGTGGCGATTCTGTGTCGACTATCGGCGGCTGAACAAAATCACAAAGAAAGATGTCTACCCACTGCCGCGCATCGACGACGCCTTAGACTGCTTGAAAGGAGCTACATACTTCTCAACCATGGACATGCAGACAGGCTACTGGCAAATCGAGGTTGACGAAGCTGACAGAGAAAAGACGGCTTTTATTACACCTGATGGCCTCTATGAATTCAAAGTAATGCCATTCGGATTATGCAACGCTCCGGCCACATTCGAACGCATGATGGACAACTTACTTCGACACCTTAAGTGGACGACGTGTCTTTGTTATTTAGATGACATTGTTGTTTTCTCGAAAACATTTGAAGAACATCTGAGTCGCCTGTCAACGGTGCTGAAGTGTGTTCAGACTGCAGGACTCCGCCTCAATCCGAAGAAGTGCCTCTTCGTCGCCAGAGAGATAAAAATCCTGGGGCACCTGGTCAATGGAGATGGCGTCCGCGCTGATCCAGATAAAGTAAGGGCAGTCATGGAATTTCCAACTCCTCAGCACATTCGTGATGTGAGAAGCTTTCTTGGGCTGTGCTCATACTTCCGGCGTTTCATAAAAGGATTCTGTAACATGGCACGTCCACTGCAAGAACTTTTGCAGGGAGACGCCAAGTTTTACTGGGATGAAACTAAAGAAAGATCTTTCCAGGCACTTAAGGAGGCTCTAACTTCCGCACCAGTTCTAGCCTTATACGACGAGAATGCAGAAACTGAACTTCACACTGACGCCAGCGGTTATGGGATCGGTGCAGTGCTTGTGCAAATTCAGGAAGGTGCTGAGAAGGTGATAGCCTATGCATCAAGAGTACTCTCTAAGCCCGAGATAAACTACTCTACAACCGAGAAAGAATGCCTCGCAGTTGTCTGGGCTATCAACAAGTTTCGTCCGTATTTATTCGGCAAACCTTTCACCGTCGTAACAGACCACCATTCTTTATGTTGGCTAACCAGCTTGAAGGATCCATCAGGTCGACTAGCAAGATGGGCACTTAGACTTCAAGAGTACGACATCACGGTGGTATTCAAAAACGGACGCAAACACAAGGATGCCGACAGCCTTTCAAGGAATCCTTTAATAGAACACAACAGCATGAATGGAATTTCAGCCCTCGCTGAATTAGGTGACGTTGCAGCTGAACAGAGGGAAGATTCAGAGTTATTAAGAACCATAGACGCCTTGGAGAAAGGAGAACCGGCCAAAGGAGGGTTTCAATTGATAGATGGGACATTGTATAAGAACAACTACGATCCACTAGGCCCCAAGTGGCTTCTGGTCTTTCCAGCTCATCTCCAGCCAGCTATTCTCAAGTATTTCCACGACGCTCCAATATCCGGTCATCTGGGATTTGTGAAGACCCTGGACCGAATCAGACGCAGGTATTACTGGAAGGGTCTCTACCGATCTGTCAAGCATTATGTGAGTCACTGTAAAGAGTGCCAGTGACGGAAACATGTGCCGCAATTACCTCCAGGTCATCTAGTACCAATTCCACCTGCAGCAGTTCCATTCCACCGAATTGGGATCGACCTTTTGGGGAGGTTCCCGAAGTCGACAACCGGTAACCGATGGATAATAGTCTGCACCGACTACCTCACGCGCTACGCTGTCACCAAACCTGTGCCGACTGCAGAAGCTCCAGAGGTTGCAAAATTTCTAGTAGAAGACATTATTTTGAAGCATGGAGCACCACGTGTGATGATATCCGATCGTGGAAAGGTATTCCAGTCAAGACTAGTATCAGAGGTCATGTCAAGATGCGACGTTGTCCACAGGATGACAACTGCATACCACCCTCAGACAAACGGTCTCACAGAACGCTTCAACAAGACATTAGCCGATATGCTGTCGATGTATGTGGATGTTGAGCAGAAGGATTGGGATACAATACTGCCAGTGGTCACATTTGCTTATAATACAGCAAGGCAAGATACGACAGGCTTCACTCCGTTTTTTCTGCTCCATGGCCGTGAAGCTGAGACCACAATGGATACGCTGTTCCCATTCCAGCCGGACGACACTCAGGATGACTATATAAAACAGCTCATTACCAGGGTCGAAGAAGCAAGACAGCTGGCTCGCATACGAACACTGGCCACCCAGGAGAGGGACCGTCAGCGGTATGACGGCAAGCACCGACCTGTTGCGTACAACCCAGGAGATCTCGTATGGATTTTTACCCCTGTCTGGAAGGTTGGGCTATCAGAAAAGTTACTGAAGCGGTACTTTGGTCCGTATCGTGTCATACGCCGCCGGTCAGACGTCACATACGAAGTCGAGGATTATGAGCCGTCTTCGAAACGACGAAAGCGAAGGGACATTGTTCACGTCCTCCGCATGAAGCCTTACTACAATCCTGACGAGCAGCTAGGCACAACCAGCTTCTTGTTCAAGGACTCTGAGGACGGTTTGGATACTGAGGAAGTCGGACAGGAAGATAATAGTACAAACAGGAGGGGCCCTCCAGAACTGCCATACAGAGGACCCACGACAAGATCAAGATCCAGGACACTTCAGCGTGCCCCAAAAGAAATCTAACAGCGGGACGCTGTTTTCCTCAGGAGAGGGAGCAATGCCGCATGAACGCCAGTGTACCGTCTGCCAGCATGGCGCAGCGGGTAGCGTCACGAATTGCGGTACCGAAGGTCGCCGGTTCAATCCCGCCCACTGACAAAAATTATTTAATTCTGTTTATTATTTCCAGAAGATTCTACATGTTTCCTAAGGTCACTTGTAACTTCTACACATTTCACTTGTTAACTACTCTTGTAATCTCTAGTACGTTCTATCTGTGTATAAATAGAAGAGCATTCTGCCCAAGAGGCAGTCAGTGCTGCGTGTATGTTTGAGTTCTCAATAAACCTGTTCTCAGTTTAAGTGCTGTGTTCATTGACAAGTAACCTTCGAATTCACACCTGTCCCGGTTCCAACGCGACAATATTAGTAATCAAGAAATAATAGGTGCTAAGTAGCGAATAGGAATTAAAAAATAGGATAGTAAAATGAACCACCAGTTACGTTAGATGATGGTTGCCTGGCATGAACACATAAAAAAGACAAGAACACAAATAGCATTGTATATTTTGGTTCTTGGCCCTTTGTCAACAGGAGAACATTATGGAGGGTGAGTGCTGTATGAGACTGACTCATGTATATATAATTAAAACAAATGGTGCTGTATAGCAAATTAAGATTAAATTTAAAAGAAAACCACCACTTGCAATAGTTGATAACAGAACAACATTGGCACATGAACTGATATAAACACACACAAAATCTGTTTTACATCTGTACAAATTAAATTGTGTGTTGACATAGTCATATCATCAATAGTGTTAAATGGTGGTTTCCTCTTTTTCTCAACTCTTTAGGGTACCATATCTCTGAGGGAAAATCAGAACCCTTATGGATTCACTTATTTGTTCGTCTGTCACACCTTCATAAATTCTTTCTTACTTTAAGAATTTTATAACTGCACACTACTTTACCTCTTCCTTACCTTAGCCAGGGCTGGTGCTAGGATTCTCAAGCCCCGGTAAAGGTTTCTTAGGTTCCCCCTCCTTTTTTTTAATAAAAGTCAGAAAATTTTAATGAAAAAATGTTCTAAATCTTAGGACCAGATTTTTAAACTTGCTTTCGATTTTTATTTAACAAGGCACCCAAGCCGGTGTGGGGGGGAGGGAGGCTGTGGTACTTCTGTCCCACTTACTACCCCTCCCCCCTTTCCTGCTTATGCTGGCCCTAACCAAAACAACTCCAAAATAAAATTTCAAAAAATCTGGGGGGGGGGGGTAGGGTGAAAATAATTAAGGGTGTTTATTATTATTAATTTTAATTGCAATGGAGCTATCACTCCCTTGGCAATTTTCCTAGTCATCTAGTTACCTTTTTTTAATTTAATTTTATTTAAATTTTCTTTTACAATTTAGTACTAGATTCCTCCCCCATTTATTTGTCTGATTTACAGATTTTAATTTTAGATTTGGTGGGGAACTAAGAAAAAATTTCCTTTAGATAATCTTCAAGGGTATCAAATGAAAGCTGGCAACCAACTGAATCTAAAAATCTTTATATTTCCCTTTTTATTCCATTATTTGTGAAGCCTTTGCTGAGAAATCCTCCACCACTTTATTCCCAAAACAACAGACCCAAATCTCTTTCAAAATATATAGTTATGTGTTATTCCTAAGTTTACAGGATAACCATAGTGGTCTTTCTGATGTTTAATGGGTTTTGCAAAAGCAACTAAAAATGATTTTGACAAATTTTATATTTCATCATATAACTTTTCTGACAAAAGATCAAACATATCATTTGACAGAAAATTTTATGATAAATGTTTCCTAAAAATACGTTTATTAAAATTTTTCAAAATGTTTCAACTGATTTTTTTTTAAATTTCATTTATACTTACACTTTGAAAGACAGTGTGGGTAAGATTTGCGGATCCGGAATTTGGGTGCAGTGCTGATGTGTAATGTCTAGGGAAGGAGCGGGCTTACAGCTTTTTAATGGAATAGACAACTCGCATATTTAGCCAGCATCTGTCTGCACTGGAACAGAAGAAACTAGTTTCGTTGATTAAGTTAGCAGATGGTAGGAGTGGAATTTTGTGCAAAGAGATGGATTCAGATTGTTGTTGACTTGCTTTTTGGCATATCTTTAGAATACATGGCAGATAAGAATGACAGATAATGTGAAATGGTAATCAGGATGAGATGATATGAGGGGCAGTACCGGATTAACCATGTAGCAGGAGGTATGCTACGGGCCTCGCACCTTCTGGGGGGCCCCCGCGCCTAGGCTAGATGGGCGACCTTTTATTTAGTTCTAAAATTTTCCCCCTGACCGCAAAAATCTAGGGCCTCTTCTTCACATTTGCTACGGGCCCCGTGCTGTCTTAATCCAGCCCTGTTGAGGGGGGGGGGGGAGAGCTAGACAGCCAGAAACAGTTTTACTCAGAAAGTCATTTGGTGGGGCATTCAGAACTAAAGGAAAAGGGTATGTGAGTGAATTTTAGAAGAAGGAGATGTGGAAATGATAAAGGATATACATGGACTTCTTTGGAAGTGAACAAAAATAAGGCAAAAGTGGTTTGGGCAATAACAGAAACCATTGCTTTTCATTTTTTCCCCAGGAAAGTGACAGAGATATGAGAGCGCAATAAAAAATGAAGATAAAGGGAACAAAAAACAGAGAAAGATAAGAAATTTGAAGGTAGGTGGTACTAGAAGTTCAGTAATTCTAAGGTACAAGTGGTACTTAATGATGAGGGCATGGAGCAAAGAAAATGAAATAACTGATTGTAAAACAAAATGTTTTTATTTTTATACACAAGTATTGGAGGATTTGAAAATAAATATAGTGGTCGCAGAATTGATTATTATTTATCCAAATTTCCTAAGATACTACATTTCCAACATTATTCAGAGTTGGTTGAAAATGTTGCTGGATTGGTTGTCATGGTCAGGATGACATGTCTACGTCAGTGGTGTTCAAGGTCCCGCACCATTTTGCCTGTAATTTCATAGTGTGGGGACATGTGAATGTTGGAGGCATATGTGTCTATGCTACATACCACCTAACCGACTTGAGGATATGATTGTTACACTAGTGTGTGGTAAGCACTTCATGAATGGTTTATGTATGTCATGTGACAATGGATATCTACATTGAGCACTTACTACAGCACATTATAAGAATTAATAGATTTACTTTCTTATCCCCTTACCATTTATGTAGTATAATTAAGAACTTCAAAACTCTGATACTCTTTATACACATGTGGTACTTAGACTTAGTAGTTTAATTGAGCATATTAACTAAGTGGTGAATTCATGGTTAGTGAAACTCAGTTCCTGCTATAAGGGCTTAAGTTTTGAGCAGTTTTCCATTAACTTATGAATGAATGCTGAATAATTACAAAATTCATATTTCACAAACAGAATAATAAATCATTGTCACAAAGGATCCAATCTTCTTGAGCATCAAATTATCGATAATCTGTATGAAATGTGATGAATTCTTGATAGCTTATGTGATATCTTACCTAAGAGGTTTCAATTTATTGGCTAGGTATTTTGTTAATGGATATTCAAACTTCTTTGGTGGATGTGTACATAAGCTGACTACTCTCACAACAATAAGTAAAGGAATCTATTTAACTTGACTATGATGATATTGACTTTTTCAGTTTGTACTTGGCCTTCTCTTCTTTAATTTGTATGTTCTCTCTGTTCTCATCTTCTGCAGCAGGTTCCTGTTTAACCGTGGGCAAATATCATCTGCTAATAAGTTTATAATGTTAAATTAGTACTCCTGTGCTTTCATGACTCTGATTGCACTCCCTCTGTCAGCTGGAAGCACCATAACGCATGACACTATTATATGGCCACACAGTAATTTATTGAGGGAAGAGAGATCAGCTTTGTGGACATGGCGAGTCTCAGTTTGCATGCATCCCATCCTCTTGCGATGTCTTGTACATGAATAATGTTTTGTACAGAAATATCGTTAAATGATTTAGTTTTTATGTGTTAGTCATTAGCATCCTGCCAACCCTAAGGTTGATTACAGTCTACTCAACAAACTTGAATCAACATATTTTGAGACAGATTACTGGGAAATATATTCCAGTCTGTCAGCCACCACTTCATACCACATGCTTCCTTTTTGGTATCAATGAGTGTTTTGACATTATTTGTCTTTTGGTCATCATTTAAGATGCTGTATGGGCTTTGCATTGCATTCTGATAGCAGCATTTTTTAGCAAGCTAAAATTAATTTTGATAACTACCATAGTTATAATTGCTATTGTAGTATAAACTTGCAGTTGAAATTAAATTTTGATGTAGGCCTATTATTTCTTTTCCCCATTGAGGCCAAACAAAATAATTCACGAATAAAGCAGGTTTGTTGAATGTTAGCGATAGTGCTTTGTAATTTTTCTCAGTCCAGGTGGCTGTCATATTTGATAATTTTAGTTGTTTCATACCATCATTATTTTGTATCAGCCTATGTATCTAAAAAAAAAGTCATATTAATTTGCAATATGGAAATAATTTTTTTAAATGTTTGACCATCTACCAATGGGAATCAGAAACTACAGTTCTGTGCAAAAATAAAAAAAATCACTTTTTAGGAGTCAATTTGTTTTCTGTTCAAGAAAATTTGACTGACTAGTATAAAACACAGTGAAAATTATAGACGGTGGTACTTGAAATATTAATTTCTTAATTCAAGGAAGGTGCTCACAATTTATCATTAATATGAGGGCTGAATTAAGTGCTGGTAGCTTCTAGATTTTGTGAAATCAACAGAGGGACAATTACAGACTATGGTATAACTGGTCCTACTTACTTGGCTCAAGTTTACATCGCAATACAGTGAATACACTATTGTGCTTCACAATAGTTTGTGGATGCATTATTTCATTTGCAGTTTATACTGAAAGTGTATAATGAAATTAATTGTGATTATATATTTTATCTGAAATGTAGTTTGCAATGCATTTCATGTGTTTAGGTAAGTCATCTGCATACTTTGATTTTGTAATGGAAGTATTACTTGAGAGTATGGTTAAGTTGAAATGCAGCCTGTACCAAAATGCACGAGGAATTTAGAAATCTTTTGAGCGCCATACTAGTGATGATGTTTATTGCGATGTAAACTACTTCTTTACATTCAGCTGATACAGTGAGATGGGTAATATCTTTCTTACAAAAGTAATTTAAATAAAAAATGAAAACATCATACCTTATTTTGTACTGCACAATGTTATTTATGCATCTGATCGTGGCTACCTGAATCGTGATAGATGTGTAATTACTTTAGACCATTTTAAGAAATGATGTCAATAATAAGGTGCTAATGAGAGCAATGAATATTAAAAAATAAATTCCAAAATCCTCACACATTACACTGTAACAAGGAATTACCACCAGAGCAGAGGGTGCATTGTATCCTAACTACAACCTTACTAATATTGTTTACTTGAAATAAAATACTTATATTGTGCATACAAATATACATCCACATATTTTGATCTGAAACTAAACTGCCAACAGCTTAGCTAAATTTTTGTTATTGTAATTAGCTACCCAAATAGTGTAAAAAAAAATATATCTAGTTAAATAATAATAAAAAGTTTTAAAAATATTAAAAAGTAAAAATTTTGGGTCCAGTTTATATTCCATGGCAGTTCTACCGTTACTGTAGCGCCACAATCTGATGACGAATTCTTATAGAACTCGGCGAAACAAATCGAAAATAAACATAAATTTTTTTGATATATCGCTTGGTTTTCGAGATATAGCATGCCAAAAAATCAGTTATAGATATAGTTTCTTGTGCTTTTGGTGACGTTTCTTTTGGTTCGGGCTGTATTTTAACCTAACAACAATCAACACTTAAATACTAGAATGCAAAAAAGAAATGGAGCATACATCCCTCACCAAAACACTCTACTAGGACAAAGACATCCAAGCTGCCTTGATCCATGAATTTATAATAAATTATCTGCAGATGTTATCAATAAACCATGAAGAAGTATATATACGCAGTGGCGTAGCTAGGTCAGCAAGGGCCCCGGTGCAAAAGATTTATTTTGGGCCCTCAGGCTTTGTGTTGCTGATAGGTGCCCTCTGAGCTGAGGCTGGGGGCCCCTTAGTTGTGTTTAGGGCACCATGAGCAGTGGTAGGGGCCCCCCTGAGCAGTGGTTGGGGGCCCCATTAGACGACGATAAAGCTTAAAAAAGGTCGCCAGTTTGCCCCGAAGGCCCATCGTGGGCCCCCTGAGCGTATGGGCCCCGGTGCACTGCACCGCCTAACCCCATAGTAGCTACGCAGGCCCGCCGTAAGTGGGAGTGCAACGCGTGCGCCGCACGCGGGCGGCACATCGAGGGGGGGGCGGCAAAACGAGCGATCGACAGTCGCCACCCCGCGATAGTTGCCACTCCATTGTCGCCGCGACGAAATTTGCAGCGTATTATGTAAGGGGCGACCTTTTTTTTTTTTTTAGCTCAACAGCTGCTTCGGGCGGCCGGCGACACTCGGAATGGCAACAATGGGGGCGGCAAATAATGTTTGAAGGGGCGGCAATCTCACAGTTTTCTGACCCGGTTCGGAAATTTCCTAAATCCACCACTGGCTAGTTAGACAGGGGGCGGCATCATTGGTATTGCACGCGGGCGCTCAAACAGCTAGCGGCGGGCCTGTAGCTACGCCCCTGTATATACGCTTGGCTTTTAGATAACTATGACTTATTAAATGAATAGACTTTCATCACTTGGTATAAACAATATGTATATATGTAGGCCTTAAATATTACTTGGATCGATCACAACGCCAGGGTCCCAAGAAGTAAACGTGCTATCGGTCTGAAATTTACTACACACGTTCGTAAATGCATATTATTTCATAAAACTGTGCATATGAAGCCGTCAAGCGTATGAAAAATGTATAAAGTTGTTTGAAATATGGGTAGCTCATTAGAAGTAATCACGCAATAAATGCACGTTATTAGCTGTTAATATTTATTCCACGTTTTCTTAAGTCTTCATTATTGGATAAAAACTGCTTTCCACCTGCAAATTGCCTACACTTGATAAGAAGAAAATCATTAACATTTACAATTCATATGTGCGTGGCGACATATTGGATTTCAATGCTAAGATATATTGCATGGCAGCCTACGTTCCAGGGTAAAACATGGCGCTACCCTAACGGATGTTGGATACAGAGAATTTAAGTTAGTTTAAATTTTTGATTATAGCAGTTGCGGTTAGGTTGAAATGCAGCCTGGACCAATAGTTAAAAGTAAGAAACACGCAGAAAAATATCAACATGTAATAACGTGGGCGGTAATAACATTTATTGCGTGATAACTTGTAACGAGCTACCCATATTTCAGACAACTTTATACATTTTTCATACGCTTGACGGCTTCATATGCACCGTTTAATGAAATAATATGCATTTAGGAACGTGTGTAGTAAATTTCAGACCGATAGCACATTTACTTCTTGGGACCCTGACGTTGTGCTCGAACCTATTACTTTGGTACTACTAATAATTTTTACAATGTTCATGTACATGGAACTAATCTTTATAATAATTTTATCACTTTTATCTTTATAATCCTAATATACAATATTGATTATTGTTTATACACAATCATGTATACATTGTCCAATAGATTTTAAGTCACTGTATATATCCATAATGTAACAATCAAGATAGTTACAACTTGAAGCCCACACACAAGTTTTACCTTATGTGTGTGGGATTCACAATATAGCCGTATAATACTCAATACCATATTAAAATTGTATAATTTTCCTTTGTGAATAAAAAATAAATGAAAGAAGGAAGAAAATAAAACACCTATAGTGCATTTCCAACAAGTAGATAGGCCTACAGTGGTTTTGGTGAATTTTTTTCCTGGTCCAGGCCGGAACTCACCCTAACCTCCTCACTAAGCGATATATATATATATATATATATATATATATATATATATTATTTATTTTCGATTTCTCTCTTCAAGTTACATAAGAATTCATCATCAAATTTGACTATGGCGAAATGTTTCTTCTGGTCCAGGCCGCATATCAACCTAACCACGACAATTTAGAGATACGATATCACGAACACTAAGCGATATATATATATATATATATATAAAATTATTCTTTACTTTCAATTTGTCTCGTCGAGTTACATAAGAATTCATCATCAATACAATGAGTGTATTAATGCTTCTGAGACTGAAACTTTGATGTTTTTTTTGTTGGCATTATTTGTAGAGATTGTGTTAGGTTGAACTGTTGCCTGGACCAGAATGACAACTGAACCTTCTTATCGTAGTTTAACGCATAAGGATTTTTTTAAAAAATTAGTATGAGTGTTATGTTAGTATTAAATCATATTTTGTGATGTAAACTATTACCAAAATTTTATACTTACGGATAAATATCAGGCAGTGGTATATCCCTTATTATTGGGAGCTCTTCATCTGAAGAGACCCATTGCAGTAATTGCTCTGGTAAAACTTGAAAAAATATTGGTTGTACTGAAATATCATCTTCAGGAAAGTCACTATCACCGATTGGTTCAAATAAAAAAGCTGCAAGCTTTTCCTTTTCTACTATTTCTTCCTTAGGCTTCTTCTCTTTCATATTATATGGTAACATTTAATTCCAGGAAAAATGTGTTTTGCCTATTGTTTTAAGCATTTATTTGCAGCAATGTAAACAATGGAAAAATTTGCTGTTTTATGAGGCAGTCTCTCAGTTGGACACAACATATCTGGCTTTTCCTATCCATGGAAGGCTAAATAGCAGACATTAAAATCTTACAAAGAACGAACGATCCTTTAGGAGGTATCCATTGACAATTTTGATTGCATTGTTTTAAATTTTATCTTTGGTATCAGTTTGATACTCTAGAAGCTGTATACCTAGGTAGTTCTCTGTATACCTTCTGTTCAGAATACCCATTCTACCACGCCGCAAGAACCAATTTCTTGTCCACCAACTTCTATTTTTTCAATTAACTTTCTTGACGATGTAACTTTAATTCTTTAGGCGAGATTTATGAAAATTAAATCGATTCCAACACGCACAAGTTTGTTTGTTGCCATATTGAAGTGAATTGAATGGTTCATTTCTGATGATACATGTAAACAAAAAGCGAATTCACTGCGAGTGATGACGGAAAGTTAACCGTGTAAATCCGCTTTTAATTAGCCTTAAGTCAAGCGACAAATGAGCGGCGATCACTCACGACGAATTCACATTTTCATCGACGCCCGGGCAACTTTGTGGCCATGCAAGGATTTTTCTTGCTTTGCTTTCCTGCTCAATCGATAGAGCTGACACCTGTCCGCATTTACAAGGTGTTTTCTTCAATTCTACCTGCATTAAGCTCGTTCTGTTTCCATTTTTTTTATCATGTACTTTAAGTCTTCATTTTCAAACTACCACAATTTTTCGAAATTTTCTTCAGTTGATCTCCCTTCTTGCTTAAGGAATAATACATGTTGTTTTGCCTTAAAGTCATGAGATAAATGAGATCCTAACACACTTGGCATTCCCTGATTCGCCGTTTTGTCACCCGATCAGTCGCGTCCTACTCTGTGTCGTACGATACGACTGAAAAAGACAGATACCAAATTTGGAAGACGAATTCAAGCCATAAATGAAGGTGAAAATAAAAATCTCCTCAACAGCAGTCTACTTTAGCACTATTGCAAAGGTTTAATTAGTAAATAATAGTTAATAGGCTACAGTTCATTACTGATTACTTATACAGGTAAGGAATCGATGAGGAATCTCATTCTGGA
This sequence comes from Vandiemenella viatica, assembly GCA_031002005.1. Lineage (NCBI taxonomy): Eukaryota > Metazoa > Arthropoda > Insecta > Orthoptera > Morabidae > Vandiemenella > Vandiemenella viatica. Next base: position 350,808,923 of record CM061920.1, on the reverse strand, counting down.
TTTGCCAGCATAAAATAAAAAAACACGATCAGAGATAAACTGAATTTATTGCAACTGATAACCTTAAAAATATTTTAAAAATTTGAGATGTGTAATTGAAGTGCCATTAAAAGGGAGATGTTATGCTAAAAGTTGTTTATCGTTCTCATAAATAAATTTCCAACTTTCTCATTCATAAGATCCATATAAATTTACAATTTTCAAATAATTTTTACTTCCTTTTAAAGCACTAAATATCGTCAGAGACTTACAATTGACCAATATTTGTGGGAGTGTCATTGTTGTAATGGACAGAATGGTAGCTAATAATTAGTAAATGATATTCTGAATTTTAAAGCCTATTTTGATGAGTGTAATTCGGGGGCTTGTTGTATGTATATGTGAAGTGGCTGTTACAATATTATTATTGTAATAAAATAATTTATCGAGAATCGGTTGTTCATAAAACTACTCACTTTCTTAGAAATTTAAATAAGTATTGGACCTATAAGCACCTATAAACTTAAATAAGATCACAATTTTATATGTGTATTGTCACAAAATAGGTGTACTACATTCACACTCTTGAATGACTGGCGCGCAAATTATATATCTATATCTGGTATTAATATGTCTACAGTACTGAATTTAATTTGATTTTGATTTAATTTAATTAAAATTGTAATGGAGTGCACACTCCGGTAGCAATTTCCGTACACATCCATCTTCCCCCTTTCCTGTACCCACCTACATTTGCCCTCTACAAATTTCAACTTTGAATGTTTCTAACGTTTTTGGTAAATTATTCATCCCTGACACCCTTATCTAGAAAAAAGTGAATCATCCTACACCCTTGTGCCTGAAATCGAGTGCCAGCGTGTGGTCATGGTCATCTTTTCCCTCGCAAACAAACTAATTTCAGATAATAAACCATCAACACAATTATTCATCAGAATAATACATAGCAATGGTTCCAATACACCACCCTGTGACACTTCAATTATAATTCCACTTTTTTTGATACTGTATTTTTTACCATAACTCTTTGTTTTCTACCTTTTAAAAATTCTTATACCCAGCAAATGACTTTCTCATCAACTCCAATGGTTTTTATCTTATTTACTACCATTTTTGATAACTGCTAAATAAATAGTTATGCCATCATTAAAATTACAATAAAATTATTTTCGTATCAACAAATAATCAATTTTTCAGTCGCTAATATGGGAAGTTGCCACAATTACTTTATCTGAAAATACAGATGATGTGTGCGACACATAGAAAATATTTATTATATAGTAAGAAAATCGTACTAAATACGCAACATAACTGAAATTATAGAAATGTGTATTCAAAACAAACGTAAGTTTTAATGATTACGAAAAAGTGGATCTATTTACATACTTACGAATGACGAAGGTTAACAAAAACAAGCGTTTGTTTACACGAGTCAAATGCCAACTATAAGGGTACATCCGATAGAGACCGAGTGGTGCAACCAGTCACGCAGACTGACAAGCGTTTTCGTGGCATATTGCGGATTGTGGACCCGGTTTATTTTGTGTGGGATCCGTCAGACTGTCTAATGGATTGCGGGATACCGCTTTTCTGGATTACAATCCCTTACTCCAATACCTTCAGCCTTATTTAATGCCGATTTATCGCTCACTCTGGCAAAAGCCTTTGAAAGATCTAGTGCTACACTATCAATTTGACCTCCCTTGTTAATTTCATCTAGCATATCAGATTGCCTAAATCCATGTTCCCTACTTGAAAACTTCTTACGCTCCTCATATATGTTCCTGATGTGGTTGCACATCAATCTCTCCATTAATTTACCTACCACTGATGTCAAACTGATTGGTATATAATTTTCGACTCTATTTCTCACACCTCCGTTATGTTACAGCACTACTATTGCACTTTTACAGTCCTCAGGTAGGCAGCATGTATTCAGACTCAATTTAAATAATAATTCAAGATAATTTACAATGTCACATCCTGCTATCTTTGAGACATCTAATACACTCCTGGAAATTGAAATAAGAACACATTGACGCCGGTGTGTAAGACCCACCATACTTGCTCCGGACACTACGAGAGGGCTGTACAAGCAATGATCAAACGCACGGCACAGCGGACACACCAGGAACAGCAGTGTTGGCCGTCGAAGGGCGCTAGCTGCGCAGCGGTTGGGCACCGCCGCAGTCAGTGTCAGCCAGTTTGCCGTGGCATACGGAGCTACATCTCAGTCTTTAACACTGGTAGCATGCCGCGACAGCGTGTACGTGAACCGTATGTGCAGTTGACGGACTTTGAGCGAGGGCGTATAGTGGGCATGCGGGAGGCCGGGTGGACGTACCGCCGAATTGCTCAACATGTGGGGCGCGAGGTCTCCACAGTACATCGATGTTGTCGCCAGTGGTCGGCGAAAGGTGCACGTGCCCGTCGACCTGGATCCGGACAGCAGCGACGCACTGACGCACGCCAAGACCGTCGCATCCTACGCAGTGCCGTAGGGGACCGCACCGCCACTTCCCGGCAAATTAGGGACACTGTTGCTCCTGGGGTATCAGAGAGGACCATTCGCAACCGTCTCCATGAAGCTAGGCTACGGTCCCGCGCACCGTTAGGTCGTCTTCCGCTCAGCCCCAACATCGTGCAGCCCGCCTCCAGTGGTGTCACGACAGGCGTGTATGGAGGGACGAATGGAGACGTGTCGTCTTCAGTGATGAGAGTCGCTTCTGCCTTGGTGCCAATGATAGTCATATGCGTGTTTGGCGCCGTGCAGGTGAGCGCCACAATCAGGACTGCATACGACCGAGGCACACAGGGCCAACACCCGGCATCATGGTGTGGGGAGCGATCTCCTACACTGGCCGTACACCTCTGGTGATCGTCGAGGGGACACTGAACAGTGCACGGTACATTCAAACCGTCATCGAACCCATCGTTCTACCATTCCTAGACCGGCAAGGGAACATGCTGTTCCAACAGGACAATGCACGTCCACATGTATCCCGTGCCACCCAACGTGCTCTAGAAGGTGTAAGTCAACTACCCTGGCAAGCGAGATCTCCGGATCTGTCCCCCATTGAGAATGTTTGGGACTGGATGAAACGTCGTCTCACGCGGTCTGAACGTCCAGCACGAACGCTGGTCCAGCTGAGGCGCCAGGTGGAAATGGCTTGGCATGCCGTTCCACAGGACTACATCCAGCACCTCTACGATCGTCTCCATGGGAGAATTGCAGCCTGCATTGCTGCGTATACACGGTACTAGTGCCGACATTGTGCATGCTCTGTTGCCTGTGTCTATGTGCCTATGGTTCTGTCTGTGTGATCATGTGTTGTATCTGACCCCAGGAATGTGTATATAAAGTTTCCCATTCCTGGGACAATGAATTCACGGTGTTCTTATTTCAATTTCCAGGAGTGTAGTAATAGTAATATTATCTACACCAGCCCCTTTTCAAATTTCTTAGTTCGTTTATCCTCAGGATGAATTTCAAATTATTTAGGCTGCTCATTACTAATTGCTTTGTTAAGCTCCATACCCGATATAGACCCTCCTATTTCTGATTCATTGTACCTAATGCTCTCACTAAACCAATTACTTTTTCAAATCCTCAGTAACTTCTTGTCCATCCTTATCTATAAACGTCCCAACACCCTTCCTTCCCCTCAGTTATCTATTATAGCCATAGAAATTTCTCGATGCATCAGTTAATGGTCCCCCTGCACTGACAATATGCTTCAAAGATCCATCTTTAGCCACATTTTCAGCAATATTAATTCCTTGTTTAGTTGTTTTAAATATTATCTACTACCCTGCTGTCTCTTAACTCTGTTCTCTTTTACAAACCTCTTTAACCTTCTCACCTCCCTATTATAGAAGACGGGTTCCCTATTTCTCTTTGTTTTATAATAAAGTTTTATCTCCCCATTTTTATTATATACTTGAACTCGCCTTGATTCTGCTGTACATGTGCCTACCTTCCATTTGCTAAAACGTTTTCTGAAATACCTCTTTAAGTTCGGAATCTGTGCCTTTTTATATTTGTACCTATTTCCCCTACAGTTTTGGCTGGTGGTTCACTGAATCCTCTAATTCCCAACAGAACTGCTTCATGATCACTTATTCCTTCGGTTACTTAACACCCCACAAGGTTATCATCTGACTTTATTAAGAATATATCCAAAATATTTCGTCCCCTATTGTTCCGTTCTACCACTTGTGTAAATCCTCCTTCCCCTATTAAGGTATTTGTACATCTTTGTGCCGTCGTGTTATTAATCTTTTTTCCTACCCAGTTTACACCTGGTAAATTTAAATCGCCACGAATAATGACCATTCTATTCTCACCTCTAAAATCTGAGTATGAATTTAATTTCTGCCCAAGAGCCTCATCTTCAACTGTCATTCTACCATTGCGGTTAGCAGCCAGCACCCTGATTTTTTTTCTTTTTTGTTACCCCAGGAATCTACTCCAAGTAACACAAAGTCATGATCTATGAACACCAGTGAACTGTGGTAGATCTTCCTAAATTGTATGAAATCTCCTCCACCAATTGTTCCTCTATCTCTGCGGTACTCTCTGTAACCACCAGGAAAAAGGCCTACACCTCTCCCATGGCTACTATCTAGCAGCAGAACCCTTTTTTCCTATTGCCTTGCATGCCATTATTCCTAAAGACCTGCTGCATGTTACCTACTCCTACATCTGTATGACGCTCTTCTCCTCCTGACTCTGTCTACAGGTCAAACCTATTTTCCCCCACAATTTCTGATGTTTCTGGCTTCATCATCCTATTAAGCATATTTCTCCTACGACATTTTACCAGCACCCACCCATTCTTCTGAACTTCCTCTCTTTCTGCCTCTGTAACATGAGCCTCGACAGGCTCAACCTCCACGGGCCGAACCTCAGCAGGCTGAGCCTCCATAGGCTGAGCCTCCATAGGCTGAGCCTCCACAGGCTGAGCCTCCACAGAATAATCCTCAAGAACCCTGATCCTTTCACGCAACTCCCTGATAGTTTCGCTCATCTCCATTATCCTTTCATGTCTAAGACAAAGTGGAAAAAGCCGTGGGAGAGTCTCGTTTATTTCCCAAGTTTCTTCTTCTCTACATGCCCAAAGAAACCACATCTTACACCATTTACAACCCAATCCCTTCGCCATATACCTGCGACAGGCGCCACACTTTCCAGTCATGATTTTTCCCATATACTTCCAGCACCTTCTAAACGAAACTTAATTTTTTTGGATGAATTAGTGTAATTAAGTTTATACCATATTTTTAACATTTTTGGTAAATTCGATTAGAGATTTACTGCTCAATTAAGTTATTGTAAATATTAACTAAATAAAAATACTTTAATTGAATACTTTAATTATTTTTAAAAAGAGGATATTTTATTATTTTCGGAAACAAGCAAATGCAAAATTGTTATATTTAAGACTGAAATAATCAATAAATATATCTTATGATTTACGAAGTTACCTCTACAATCGATTTTTTTAGGATCGATATTATCGAAGCAGAAGTCAGACATTTACTATTATTTATTTATTAATTACACTATCTTCGAGCCCCTCACTAATGACGATTTGAACGCAATTTTCTGGCAGTTCATTTTTTTTTTTTTTTTTGCATTTAGTTAATTATACGGAATTGTTATTGCATAGTGCTAATGGCCTTAGTTTTTTAATTTTCTACATATTTCATTTGCAGTTCACATAACAATACAGTAGTAACTTCTACTGAATTAATGACGACGGAAGTACAGAACCAATAAGATTAAATACAAATTAGGAATCCCGAAAACTTTTACTATCCATGTAATATCAGTTTAATTCCTGGTCCAGGGACAATTCAGCACAATATATATGGAACTACTTTCACCTGCATTAATGACGGCCTTTAGTAACATGGTGCTTATGAAACCTGTTTAAATTGTTTGTAAAACTGATTTCAGAGCAAATTATGTTGTAACAAAATGTGTCAGTTGCGATTCTGGTCAACTTAGCCACAACATCTACTAATATTGCATGCGAAAATCATAGCTTCTATTAGCCTCATATGAATAACGATAGGCATCACCTATGGTGCTAGTCGGGAATTTATTCTGGAAAAGTTTGTATGGAAAATCGAATAGCGATTATTTTTAATGATATTTTCGTGATATTAATACCATACTGTGATTAGATAATCGGAGTATTTGACTATGATTTGATTAAATAAATGCACTTTACTTTAAATGCCGGAAAGTGTAATATCTGAGTGATACAATCGCGATTCGCACATTTCGTGTAAACATTTTCTGAGTTTTTAATAAAAGTCATTGTTTATCTTCTGCCAAAAATATTCCTCGGTAAGATTTTAACCTAATTTTTATAACTGATACAGATAATATAACGCAAACATGGAATACTCTTCTCCTTGTATGAATTTTTGCATCTAGTTGTCTTAAATAAATAAAAAGCAACATGTAAATTTAAGCGAACATACCAATTGTAACTTTGTAATGTATGATTGCCTCGCATTAATTTCTTTTATCGCTGCTCATCGTATGTTTATGCAGTTACTTCCATAACAAAATATTACGTTTTATCTGGCAACGCAGTTACGATATAGCAGACACCATTAGAAATTAAAGTTTACTTTCTTTACTGACACGTTACTGAAAACTACTCGTAGTTACACATTTTTTCAGCTGAAATGTTTTTCCGCATTTTTTTATAAAGAATAAAATGTTACGAAAATCAGACTTAATGCCTGTATTATGGGAATTAATTTCATAGCGGTTGCGCATTTATTAAACTGTGTAATAATTTCTGCTCGCCACTATTTGGCTGCAAGAATATCGTTGTTGAATTACGATTTATATATTGAGTTGATAAAAAGGTGAACTTAAATCTCATTTAATAGCTAACACGTTAATCAAATAC
>CM061920.1:350778469-350800991 GCA_031002005.1 Vandiemenella viatica | reverse complement strand
GACAGCCAAGTCTACTCGTTCTGCCTATCTGCTCTCACCAAGGCAGACACTGCAGCACCTAGAAGCGCCCCTGAGACGCCCGTGCAGCTCGTCGCAATCAAGAAGGCGAAACGGAGGAAGAAATTCAAACCACCCGGCTCCTTCCCGCGGGAAGTTTGTTTCCTGGCGGAGGCCTCCCACCTTTCACCAGGGGCCACAGAACGTGTTGTGGAAGAAGTCAGACCGGAAGATTGGTCCTTTAAATTAAGGAACAAGACGCCTTGCATGAGGCAACCCTGCGAAATGGAGTTTCGCTATCTCAATCATCCTTGACGGCCTTCAGTTCAGCTGGCAGGTTCCCACCTGCGACGCCGCCACTTTCAAGAAGGTCCTGACAAGCCGCGACAACCGACATCTGGCCAAGAAGTTTCGCCCAGTCGCATGAGTCGAGGCGTGGCCGGAGGCACTTGTGTTTCTAACCCCACTGGCCAGCGTCTTAGATTGGGAGGAATACGTAGAAGAAACCAAAAGAAGGTTCCAGACCTTCAGCTACGACCCAAAGACGAACCGTAACTTCAAGACGACGCCGATAAGGCCCACACCACCCTCCACACCAACTCCATCGCCTTCTCAAAATGGTGAGCCAGCATCACTGTCACCTGATTCACCAGCACCAGTAATCTTCCCTGCCGCACAAGTAGGCTCAGTACCACCGATCACCGTCAGCTATGCAGGGTACTACTGTAAATTACTGGCTCAGATGCAGAGTGCCATGAAGCTTCCCGTGTTCAGCTGGCCAGTCCACCTGGGATTGGAGATCGTGCTGTCCTGCCCTGAGGACTTTGAAGCAGCCATCCAGATGTTGCAGCAGGACTCCATATCGTATGAAGTCACACTTTCCCGTCCAAGGACGAAGAAGGCCGGCACTTATACGCAGAAATCAGCAGAAAAACTACAGCCACGCAAGCTAGTGCAGTGCTATAGGTGCCAAAAATTAGGGCATCTTGCCAGCGAATGCACAAAGCCAGCAAGATGCGTTCGTTGTGGAGGTGGACATTATGTCGCAGAATGCAACCAGCGTCGCGAGGACGCCGTTTGCTGCAACTGTGGCTCTTCACACGCTGCTTCTTATCGCGGTTGCCGAGTTTGGAAGCAGCAACGCAGCAGGAAGAAACCTCATCCGATTAGCAGGTCACATACGCAGCCCGCAACAAGCCGGCAAGTGAGCTGTGTCTGCCCTACTGCAACCACACGGCCCGAGGAGAGCCTGAAGTTCCCACTAAAAGGACGACAACAGAACAGGGCCGTGCCAGCGGAGACGACTAGGCATCACGCGGATTACACCAGACGACGGCCACCAAAGAGTCAACCAAGGCAGACGATCACCGGCAGACCACACCACCCGTCAATCATCCGACCAAAGAGAAAAAGGTTGGAGTACTCATCGCCCTTCTCACAAGGCTTGTAAATCACCTGACACCAAAAGAAGACACATCTGCCTCCTTGAGGCAGCATTAATGGAACGACACAAAATGCGGCAAACCACTTCTGAGGAAGATGGTCGCGGTGGCACCCACTCAGGTAAAGAAAACATCTACAGCCAAAAGAGACGACAAACCAACAGAGAGGAAATGCCCTATCAAAATGAAGCTGGAGTAAATGTCTAACGACAACACACTCCACCCTACTCTGCTCAACGGAGCAGTAACTGGCTGTGGATGGCTGTACCGAGCGTACAAACAGGTTGTTCTGTCCACTAATCACTTCACCACACCAAACTTCATTACTTTCTACTCTTTTCTCAATTAAGTTATCTTTTTAAGCTTCCAATGATGGGTACTATTATTGTTACAAATATTAACACAGAAATGCACTTAATTTCATTTATTACGAATCTTGTCGCAAAAAAAAAAAAAATCCCAACACAAATCTTCGCAAAGTTCTTTTTTACTATTAATGAATTTAGACGCACAATCTTTAAAATCAAACTCTTAAAATCATACTATTCAATCATACTAACACAGGGTTGTGCGTCAGCACCCTATAAGCCTATGCTATGACTACACTTCACTTCTATACTACCGTCTTTGTCGATAACTTCCCGCGAACTATAGTGAATGTACTGTAATACAGCGATATGAGGAGTGTACTGTGAGGTAGATGGCTAGAGAGGTTCCCAAGTTCCGAAACAAGGCTTCATTATAACTACTTGAATCATAAATAGTAGAAAACCAAAAATTTATGATTAATTTTAAAATCTGCAATTTGAAATATATTAGGGATCAGGGTTAAATGTGATATGTATATTACATTTCGATAATTTTTTTTAATTCAATATTTATCTTTCCAAAGTGTGCCGTAAATATGTACCTCCCGCCTGGGCCACGCACGCATTGACCGACCACGTCTGTTTAAAGACCGAGACCAGCTAAGTCTGCGCTGAGGTGTCAGTGTTGACAGACAGGCATCACTGCGTCAAAGAACAGCAACACTTAATGTGGAAAAGTAAGAAAGACGTGTCCGTGTGGACAGTGCAGCGAAATATGGCGTTGATGAAATACGGGAGCAGTTCCTCTGCTAACAAAACTCATCGGCTACTGTGCCTCCCCTGGGGTTATGAAAATGTTGGATGGAACTAGGCCTGTTCATCCAGAAAATACAACGATGTTTTTTTCGATGTGATGCATCAAAACGCTGCATCGATGTATCACGATGCACCGAATAAAATCATCGAATATATATATAAGTTAATAAAGGTTAGGAAAGCATAAAAATGAGACAAATGTTAGGAAACTAGCAAAATGAGATATTTATTTGAATCATATTTGAAATTAGTTTTTTAAAAAGGCAATTTGGAATGACTGATATTTATAAATTAGAAATTCGAATAGAAAGGTAGAATACAAGTAAAGCGAGGTAACACTGAAAGAGAGGCATTATTGGGATTCTAATCTAATTCGAATTTATAAATCCATATATTTTTTCTTTAAACTTTGCATAAATAAGATTTTACTAACGCGCTTTCCTTGAAATCTGTTACGTTGTTGATTTTAAAACTTGTGCAGCTTTCGAAAAATATCTTTCTGATGGCACTGAGCTGGCAACTAAAATTAAATATTTATAAGCCATTTTGTATAATTTTGGAAACTGTTCTAAGGTAGAAGTGTACAGCTACAAAATCTGCTAACACCAATATAGATAATTCGTCGTTGATGATACCTCGATTATAGGCGAAACGCTTACGATAATAAAACAAAACAATTGTTTTGTTGGTTATTTATTAAAATTTCAATTAATAACTAACTAGTGAAGTCAATCGTTACCTTTCAATGCAATCTGAAAACTAATTCTAAATTAACCATCGAAATTACAACTATATCCCACTAAAAAAAAGTATTAATTTAAACTGATAGCAAGTAAAAATTTTTAACAGTGAGTGAACGTAATTTACTTGAGTAGCAAAACGTATGGAGGGTCATCCAGTCAGATATTGGGCATGCGGTATCTCATCAGGCCTGTGTCGACCCTGTTCCACATCATGTACAGTGTAGAGCGAGTTGTCCCGTTTAAACTGCGCTTTGTGCAAGGTTGCTTCAGTAATACGGTTTCTTTATACACTGGGTTACCTTAACGATTAACTGAATTTTTATGTCATCGTAGTCAAAAATTTAACTTACATTATGCGAAACGACTTTCATTTACAAGTATCGTTCTGCAATGGCAACAGATATAATCTCTGTTGGGACTAAAACTTGTTTTGCACTATGGAAGCAAGAAAATGGTTTCGAAACCTCCTGTTGCGTTGACATATATTTTAAAGGCAACAAATCTTTAAATTACTCTGGCACCAAATGAATGCTGTAAATCGAAGAACTAATCAATAGACTACTAGCAATGTATAGTGATAATTTCTTCATAGACTTTCACTCTGTCGGAAGCTTATTTCAACAAATTTGCAACGTTTATTATTTTACTCCGATGTACAAGGTGCAAACTTAAAGACTGGGATCACCAAAACGATTCATTGCCTGGGAACTTATGAACTGGAAACGTCTTGGAAAAATTTTAGCAGAGGCACAAGACAAAGATTGAGGGCAGAACATTGACTCCATTTCATAATGTGGCATCATTTACGCCATTCATGCCACACGTCTTTTGGATGGAAAGACATTGAAAGAGAAAACCACTGCACATAGAATTTTTGATATCTTGGAGTTCGATAGGGTACCTCGAGGTCTAATTCGGTATTCACTGAGACAGCATGAGGTACCAGAGGTATATGTTAAATGGATCTAGTTGCTATATCGTAATGTCACAAGTTATGTTCGACGTTCTGTAGGGATTTCTGACTCTTTTCCCATCAGATTTTTTGTTCATCAGGGATCAGCTTTGTCCACACTCCTGTTTATCTTCTGTCTTCACACCATTGCTGCAGAACAGCTCACTCCACACCCCTGGACATTGCTCTGTGCTGATGATATCATAGTCACCTGAGAGTCTCGACAAGAATTGGAACAACAAACCAAACGATGGAAAACTTCTCTCGATAAATACGGCATGCGACTTAATGTACAGAGTATATGGAATGTAGAGTTCCAAGTGATGAGTCTGTTAATATCGACGGCGCTGAACTCCGCAAAACATCTGAATTCAAGTACCTGGGAACAGTACTCTGTTCAGATGGTCAGACACTGCCTGACGTCCGAAACAGAGTCAATGCAGCCTGGATGAGGTGGTGTCACCTCACGAGTCCTTTTTGAACGGAAGTTGCCACTGTACCCTAAATCAAAGGTTTAAAGAACCGTCCTTCGTCCAGTGCCACTGTATGGAACCGAATTTTGGCCAGTCACGAGAAGACATGAACAACAGCTGCATGTCATGAAAATGAAGGTGATTCGCTGGCCACAGGGACTCACTATATTGGACCACATCAGGAATGAGAATGTTCAGGAGGCTCCAATGCTTGAGGGTCGTCTGCATTGACAGTTCATTGGCGAAAACAGCACCCGACATAAGACCAGAGGGCCAAAGACCACGATGGAGGCGCCGGAAGCGCTGGTGGACACCTTGCGGGAGGATATGCATCTAGTCAATGTCTCACCTGAAGATGCACAAGATCACACAAATGGAAGAAAAAGTCCAGTAAAGCAGACGCTGAAATGCAGGATTAATGCTAAACTTCTAAGCTTCCACCATTACTTTCGATACGGGCGTTAGACCCTTGGCCAGTTATTGACGGACACGGTCGAAAACACCTGGATTTTCTTGGATATCAGCAGCAGCACAAACGTTTCTCGTAACCGTGTCCATTTCAGAATCCATAAACAACATATTTAAGTATCCTTCCGGCCCTCCCAACAAAGAAAAAATTCCTGGCTGCTTAAATGCGGAGATCGTGGGAGTCAGACAACCAGCTCATCACTCCTACGTGCTTCCATGAACAGCGCCGCCTAGCGACGAACATTTACTTTTTCGATCACGAGACTCTGTGCAAATCTGAAAGTTTTGATGCACTCCACCTCATCATAAAGTCTGTACTTCTATTTATGGGATACTCTGTATATTCAAGAGTCACTTTATTAAAGTTATGTCATTAATTGTGTGTCGGACCGATACAGTATCGACCTTAGTGTAGATTCAACTAGGCATGCGTTTAATAGGATATTAAAAGAAAATATGTATGATTAAAAGATCGCTGACACACAGCTGCCGGATATTCAATGAAGTTGCAGGACAGTCCTTCCCAGTTTAGCGGGGAAAAACTCATTTTCAGATAAGTATACTGTTTTCTACACTGATTCAAAGAGAAACCTATGGCATAAGTTTGAAAGCGTTGTACGGTAGTGAGAGTTATACGTTTGATTCTTGTTTTGTAACGATTAATGCTTTCACAGAAGATTAATATTAGCAAGTAAGGTTCAACCTATAGGGGTTACAATTTCAAACGGTAAATATTCCGCTAAACATCACAACGCATTTCGAAGTGCGGTATTTCCAAATTCCTCAATCATAAACAGGAAGCATCGAAAATTCCGACTTGTTACGCCAAAACAATTTGCTTCAATCTCATTGTGTTGCAGCGCTGACTGCATTTTCTGCAGAATTGTAAATTTTTATACAGCATTGATAGTGGATGTGAATGTCGTCAGCATTCATAACGACTTAAAGATAGTATTGTGCCCGCATAGGTTGAACGTGAAGTGACTGCAGTCTGGCATCTGTTTGCTTCTGTGCTTAACAACAGCTAATGGTAATTAGTTTTGGATATTAATACTGAAATTGCACTGATAGCTCATAAAGTATTTACCAGTTTTGTTCCAGTTTTATTCATATTGTGAATAGGGCTTTTACGGGAAATATAACTACTGTTAATTTACATTATTTATGAAGAGATTTTCTATAAACTGAGACATTTGAGTTCATGTTTTTCGTGTAAATTAACTTGTGCACAGGGTAAACAGAGGGAAAAATTTAACTAAATTCAATAAATAACAGTAACTGCAATTATTTCATAAATACCGAGACACTTTATTCGTCAGTTGTTTTACATATTCGAATTACACACCTTATCAATACAAAAGATTAGAAGTGAATGTAGAGTTACCAGCAATCAGGATCCGAATGTTCCTCTGAACTTTATTTTGTTGACCAAATGGTTTAAAGTTTTCCTGTTTTTCTTGCTCAAAGTAGAAAAAAGTATTAAGGTTTGAAATCAAAATGCGTGCTTATGTGTTACATAGAAAATGTATTGACTATGTTACATTTCGTTTTCATAGTTTAAGGGTTGTGTAACTTAATCAAGAAGTGCCTTTGAACTTGGTACATGAATTATCATATCTAGGACATAAAGGATCGTGTATTTATGAGCAGGGGCGGCTGGAGAGCAAGCATTGTGGAACTGAAGACCCCCATACGTACATTAAAAATTATTGATACTAAACAGGACAAAGTGGTCCCATCCCCCCAATTCTATAACTGTAGTGGAAATGTATAACAATAAATATATAATAATTAATGTGTTACAAAAAACTAATACTTGTATGGAATTGTACCTTTAAAATGTCAGCGAAACAACATTATGTTGTCCTGCGGATGCGCACATTTCGTAGATAAGAAAGCAAAATAAAAGAGTAGGCCCCTGTTTTTCGTAGCCAGTGACTTGAACCTGTTGCATGCAGTATGTTATTTAGTAATTTATTTTTTCGATGTCACCTCAGATGATCTATTTTTTCTAATATGATACTATTTGACACACGTACAGGTATGACAGCAAATTATTTCGGTAATTAGGTAAATGAAATCTTTTTGTCACAAATTTAGGTCTGCTGTTGTATTTTCTCTTTCGTAAAGGCATATTGCAATGTATAGTTTTAACTTTTTCCATTCGGTATTCATATCTTTGATTTTGTTTTCAAGCAATCTGAACAACAGTCATGCTGATAGTCGATTCAAATTTTGTTTGTATTGTATTTCATAAATGCTTTTAGGTAATTTCAACAATAAAACAGGTGGTCTCCGTAAGCTTAGTTTTAGTGTCGAAATTAAACAGCATTAATTTATACCTTTTGACATCTATTCATATGAACACACTAAAGCGTTAGAACTAAATTAATACCATGGTGTTACCTATTTTGCTTGTTATGCTCTTAATATTTTAGAGCAAATTTTTTTCATGGCATCCAAAAGAAATAAGTTCTGTGTGTGTAAGTGAGCTTCAACAGCTAAAAAAAGTTATATATATATATTTGTCTGTAAAACCTATTAATGCTCGATATATATAGATGAATTGTAAACCTCGATATTTTCTATTCGAGGCATCAAATCAATTCGATGTATCGCTTACTTTCGACGTTAACCGATGTATTTCATTCGATTCATCGAAATAGCACACGAGATAGGATAAGTTTTTAAGTAAAGTACAAACATGAAATTGTATCGTAATGAGTCATTTTTGACGCCTCCAAAATTTTATCATATTTGTTCTTTTAAGTTGGATAAAACAACAATAAACTACAATTCAATTTAAATTTCCCGCCACTGTAGGGCGGAAAACATTCTCATGGAATTGTTTATATAATTGTCTGTATAGTGTATGAGCTAGAAAAAATTAAACAATATAATGGCCGACCGGTTAATTGGAGTTTACGGTAGTAATATCTTGCGTTTAGTGTGAAATTACAATTAATAGAGACGATTCTATTAGTTTTAAGTAAATTAACGAGTTGTTGAGCGAATGCGAAGTGCAGGTGAGTTTGTTTTATATTGGTTGATAAAATTGCCAGTAGTGTTTTTCTTAGGTTGTTTTTAAGGTAGGTAATGTTTTTGTTTTGTTTTCGTCTAAATCTGAAATCAATTATTTAATCTTATATACATAAAAATCTCGCCTCACTATGTTTGTCCGACATAAACTCCGAAACTACTTGACCTATTTTGATGAAATCTGGCTTACAATGTGTGATTTGGTACAACTTAAATGATACGATAGTTTTTATCTCGATTATTGACATCAATATTTATTATTGAGAGTTAAATGTTTATTAAATGTTTGTCATAGGACAATGGTTTGTAATTATTTGTAAGAACCGCAAGTGCTTAAGTGTTTAACGCGTCTGACTGGCGATCGGAAGGTCCCCGGTTCGAATCCCCGTCTCGTTGGGGATTTTCAAAGGCACTTAACCTGGCCTTCACCTCTAGCGTGGCTTGCTGTGTAATGTGAACTACGCCAGGATGGTACCGTGGTTCGGATTCCACGTTAAACTGTAGGTCCCCTATACCCGGCAAGATTGGCGGGCTTAGATTAAGGCGGCTACGACAGAGGCGGAATTCACAGCCAATAGAAACCCTGAGACTAGGTCATTAAAACCACACGAAATTATTATTATAGTTCTAAAAGTTTCAAACAGATGGCGATGTGTTAATTTATCGACACAACACTTGGTTATATAGTTTGGGTAACCATCCAGTAGATGGCGTTGAGTTTCGGTTTCTTTATGCTACAGTCTATTCCACGCCATATTTACGACATAACCGAGGTTTTTTTTTGTATTTTTCGTGTATTATCATTTTTATAAGTGTGCTGTATATCTATACTAATACTTAAAATGCGAAAGTAACTGTCTATCTGTCTGTTTGTTACGTTTCTTGGGCTAAACGGCTTATCCGATCGTGATGACATTTGACGAGGAGATGCTATTTGGTATTAGGATGGACAAAGCATATTTTTTTTCTGTATAAATTATACATTTTGTCATAAATTTTTTTTAAATTACTGAACGGCGATAGACAGACACTTATTTTGTGTAAGTCTCTGTACTACGTGCGTGCATAGCGATCTGGTAGATCAGTGGCTAAAGTGCTTGCATAGTGATGTTTGTTGTAGCGTGGTCTCTGGTTCAAACCCCCATGGAAGCAAAGATTTTTAAATATTGTTTTTGATCGTATGAGTCCCGCCTGGATAGTCGGTTGCTCGTATTTCATATTAAACTGTGGATATCACAAATTTAGGGGTGCAATGCGAGGCAAATTGTTGGCGGTCTAACAATGCTGTAGATGTACCTTTTTCACGCTACATTGATCCCACAGGCGTTGTTTCTCTCGCAGTCAAGGCCCGGATACACTAGGGAACAAATCTGACGCGTAACATTGAGTCTGCGTGGCGCTGCAACGTTCCCCGCTGTCCCACAATGTTGTGTTCAACAATTTGGGCGATATCTACGTGCCGCGGGGCATGTTGTGTGTTGCCGCTTCCAGAGCAAAAACATCTCGCGTCATCCTGCGTTATTTGTACCCGAGTTAAATCGTGTGCGCAGCGCGCCATGTCAGTGCTGTGGGCAAACGAAAAGGTGCTTCAGCTAATGGAGCTGTATAAAAATTATGGGTTGTTGTGGGATAATTCAAACCGTAATTATAAAAGTAAAATAAAGAAAAATGACGTGTGGGAGGATATTTCCAACGCTCTAAAATTGCAAAGAAAAGAAATAGACGCCAAAGTGCATACTCTTCGCTCACAATTTATTCATGAAAAGAAGAAGTTGGCATCTGCGAAAACTACTGGATGCGGTCGAGGTGATGTGGTTTGCGTATGAGGAGATGAAATTATTGCTGAAGGGGGCTACAAATCCTGGTGGCATCGACACATTGGAGAGAGAAGTAACTCACGATTACTTATTTATTCATCTGATTCTACTGGTACATCTAAATCTATACTCTGCAAATAACAAATACTGTGGGTGGCAGAGGGTGCTAAGCACCAATTATATTCTGTGCATTCCAGTCCCGAACAGAACGAGGAAAGAAGGAATACATAAATGAATCAGTACGGCATCTTATTTCTCGAATCTTATCCCTCTTGTCATTGCGACCTAAATAGGTTGGCGGAAGAAGTATTTCGTTGCACTCGTAACTTAAAGATTTTCGCATATTCACCAGCAAATTCAAACGAAAACGACGTCGTATGTCCTCCAAACAATCCCAGCCCAACCCACGAATCAGCTCTGTTACACTTACGTAAGGACTGTAACTAGCAGTCACGAATCGAGCGGCTCTCCTCTGTACTTTCTCTAATGTGTCAATCAATCCCTTGCGATACGGATCCCAAGTGCTAAAATAGTTGTTATATGCTAGGGTGGATCATTTATGTTTAAAAATTATTCTGCCAGGAAACACTTCCTTGTTCACTTACAAAATATTCAGAAAAATTGTTTATTTTTTGCATAGCAGATTCAGAATAACGTCTTCCTCTAGCGTCAACATATTATGACATCCAATTTCTCCGCGCCATCATCCTTCCACAATTTCGTGATTCATAATTTCAGAATCAAAGGTTCCATGTGGGGTGTACAGTGATCTGGAATGACTATTTCGCCTTAAAAAATTATGTAGGTTTACACACGCCATTACAAGTACCTCAGCATTTGCAGGTTGGAGGGCTATTGTTGTACGGAATATACGAAATATGACACATAAGATTCCAAACACATTTTCTACAACTCTTCTTTCTCTTGATAGTCTGTAGTTGAAAATGCGCTTTGTAGTATCCACGTCGTGATTACATCATCAAATGTTCGGTCAATGCAAAAGCACTGTCTCCTACCAATACGAAAGGCATATTTGGTTCACCTTATCGTATTGGCTCTAGATCTGGCCACTTAAGTTGATTAGCAGTTAGAGCTATATTAAAAAGCAGTGTCTTTGAACACTCCGCTGTCAGAAAATTTTCCTTTTGCGTCACAATTTGCATAAATAAAATTATAACCGGCATACACAAAAGCCAATAGGAAAATTCTAAATTGTTCGTTGCAGTTATAATAGTCGCTGCCGGAATTGGAAGGAGCCCGAATCAAAACGTGTTTTCCGTCAATAGATCCAAGGCAATTTCCAAAATATTTCATAATCACAAGCTTTTTCTTTCCATTCATTTGCAGTAGCTGGAACCTGAAACAGCATAAATAATTATTAATATAATAGTTTGTAAGGAAACATATAAATTCTAAGTTTCCTTGCTCTGCGCAAGAGTATATTGTCTAAGAACATATATTGATTTTGTGGACGCCTGTCGGCTGTCTAGGATCGCAGCTGTGAGCCGGCAGGAAGTAACGCCTAAGTGTGACAGAGAGGACACCCTCGCGAGGGGCGGACAGTAGGCGACTGGCAATTTAAAACTAGTTAAAAGCACGGCTTTGTGGTGGCTCGCGAAGTTTTGTCATAAAAAATATTGAATACAATTAAAGAAATTAAGTAAAATCATGGGAATTTTAATATTTAAACCTCAAGAACTATCATCAAAATCAGTGTTTTTAGTTTGTTGAAAAAAATAGGCACATTTATAATAATACGCAATCTTTGAACATTTGAAATATAAATTTATTTGTTTTTAAGAAGATACAAAATTTCTCACTCGAGTCTCTTTCTGTTTCCTACGTCTTGACATACGTGATTTTTTAATATTGATAATTCTGTTATATGCGTATCGAACACGCGTCCTACGTAACTGAACTACTTGATATAAGTATGTACGCAGCAATAACCAACGCAACCTCCTCGGGCAACATTTCTGCAACAACTGACTAGTGTGTCTGCTAAATGTTCCGCGGCAGTGTTCCCGGGTGTTGTCCAGCGACATGCCGCGTTAGTAAATTTCGTTTATAGACAAAACGTATTATTTAGTATAGATGTCAATTTTCTCTGTACTATTACTTAGTGTCTGCTTAAATGTTTATGGCACCAGTTTATTTTGCCTTCCTTTTTGACATGTCTTGCGGACGTAAACTGGCCTAAGGTATAGCTCTAGCAGAGCACGAGCAGCTAAAGTTATTAGATCCCAAGAATCGGAAGTTAATGCTGAAGAAAGAAGAAAAGACCAAGCTGAAATAAAGCTGCCCTTAGCTAACCCCCGCCCCTTCCTCCCCCCCCCCACATCCCCGCTCCTTTGTTTGTTTTTCTGTTGTTAAATATGCTGGAAACTGATTCTCTTCATAAGACAGGTTCGAGGCTAGAATGATATAATGATGGCTTTCCTGTCAGGTTATACCGACTCGGTGTTGTTTGGGACAAATCCTACGTTACCAACAACTTTCTATATTCAATTCTGGTAACGAAATTCTTAATCCACGCGTACGAAGTCGCAGTTATCAGTTAGTTTCGGAATAAATTGGAACGATTAAGTAAGTATTTAGAACTTAGAAATAATTAAGTAAGCACGAGATCTATATTAAGATTTTTTGAATCACTTTGTTTTTGGTTATTGTGGTATCCGTTAATATGACGAGGCAGGCCCATATCTTTGACTTCATATTGATTTGGTATCGATTATCGAGGTATCGACTCAGTTTCGTTAAAACAATATTCTATTTGAGAAACATAATTTTTGTTTCAGACTTATTGAGGGACCTAATAAAAAGTAAAGTTTGGAATTTCTGTGACAAAATTACGTTCTAACTGGTAAGTGTAAACTACAGCAAAAAATAGACGAACGGCTGGAAACATTATAAATATAATGGGGCATATAAAGAACACCCACAAATCTACTGATTTAGTTTTTTAAAAACAATCAATAATGTTCCAAAACATCAGATTTAAATCTATCAAGCCCAAGTATTTCAACAAGGGTACTCGAAGCCGTTATTGATTGCGCCAGCATTAGCGCCCTAAATCTGAATCCATCTACATCAAATGCCTCACCAGCGCTACCAGCAGACCAGACTATGGACATTGATTACAACACAGTGTTATACTCACAGTCTTTAAAGGTTTAGAATTCAACAGACACTAGTTGTGAAAATATTTTACTCATATACGTCTTTAGCCGTTGATAAAGCGAAAAAATTAACAATGCTATATTGTACATAATTTTTTCTATGGTATGGAAGAAAGGCTTCAAGAGTTATAACATTTCCAGCAGAGCTTCTCTAACACTGTGGCTTGATGACAAGTATGACGTCTTGGAATCATCAATAAAATCAAAACTCTCCATTGTTGAACACCTCACGTTAACTAATGTTTTATAGACAGACATGCAGATGCGCATTCTGGTCTAGACACAGTGTTCGAATCTATGGCATTGAGAGTTTATCAACTAATACATCGGAATATACAGCACACATGCTCCTTAAAACCTGCAACAATTGGAAATTTGACACGGACAAAGTCTCTGCGGTCGTTACTGATAACGACCCGAATATGGTAAATGCTATGGAATTAGTATTTGGAAAGAAAACCTACATCCCTGAATTTAGTTGCTCAAAATTCTTGAATTAGAAAATATACTATCAAAAATAAAGTTTTGTGCCAAGTGACGATGTGAGAAAGTCAGTAAGCACTGAAGCAAAGTTAATACAAGACGTGCCAACGTGTTAGAATAGCACATATTATATGATTCAAAGATTTTTGGGGCCTAAAAATACTATAAGTGATATCCTGATGTTCCATAAAACAACACCTCCAATGTTGACTGGTTTGGAATTAAATATAGCGTCATCTCTTCTTAACATACTACGCTCACTTGTAGCTGCAGCTAAAGAAATATCTGGTGGTAAATATTGGACAGTAAAGTAATCCTTTTTGTGCACTGCATGCTTTTAAAACTCAAAGCAATTGTGACTGATGAACCCTTAGTGATGGAAATACATAAACTCATCCTGAAAGAAATCAAACAAGTTTCGTGTTTAGCTATAGCGACCTTTTTGGTCATTTTTTTTTTTTTTTTTTTTTTTTTTTCCAACTGCATTTTGAAAAGACCCGATGGCAGTGCAAATGCTGTTCAAAAGATCAAAGATATGATGAAGAGGGAACTGGAATAAAAGCGAACAGAACCTGATTCAGATAGTTCGGATAAAACAATGGAAAATTTCAGTCTTTTGACCTATCATCACAAACTAGTTCATCGAAACGGGAAATCTAACAGGACCGAAGAAAGTGTTTCTGATGAGCTATATGTCTAGTTGACGACTCCGGTTGGACGGCTTAATGAAAATCCATTAGAAGTTTGGTCTGATTACAAACAACAGTTTCCAAAGTAGCTTGTAATTATTTAACTGTGGCAGCTCAGTACTATCAGAGAGACTTTTTTTCGAAAATTGCACACGTTTTAAATAAACAAGGAAGCAGAATACAAGGAAAGGGGCTCAACAAAATGTTATTTATGAAAAGTTTAGAGAGAAAATGTTGGGATTAGAGTCCCAACACTGCCTTTCGTCTTTCATTTATTTATTCAGTTTTTAATTTTGAAATCCTAGACACTCCAATACTGCCTTTGTAAAAGATTAATTAAAAATATAATTCAAATAAATGTCTTTTTTTTTACTTTCCTAATACACTTTTTGAACCCTGTTTTCTTTTTTAAATTATTCAGCGATGCCTAAAAGATTTATTTTACGTGACGGAGGTAACTTCGATTACACAGCTGCATGAGAAAATTAAAACAGCTGCGGAACACATTACCTGCAAAGGTTATGTATTTGGCATACGATAATAATAATCGTAAAGGTTATGCTCGCCGACTAAAAAGATCATGTATCATAAGATTTAAGGCGTGCATAAGAGCAAATAGCAGCCATTATGAACAATTTTTATAATTAACGTAATAAAAGATATTACTTGCATTTATTCTATCTATTAATTGTATGCACACCATAGCAAAACCATTTTTATAAAATTATTTATCATCACAAGTGTAAAATAATTATACCATTTAAGATTTTATAACGTTATAAGGGAAAAAAAAACATTGTTTTAGACAACTGCAATATCTTTGAGTAAATTTAAAAAAAAAGGCTTTCAAAAAGTCTTAATTTGTAGAAATGGCATGGAATAAACTGAACAAATTCACATGTTTCAAAAAAAATATATTTAAAAAAACCATTATGTCGTAAATAAATTAAATTTTGTCATACATTAGGAGATGGTGAGAGCTATCTGTAGTTGCAGGATCATCCTTTCATTTCTGGACACCCTGTATATTACAAATATTTGTGTGTGCGTATTTGTCATGTTTGTTCTGTCAAGCCTCGCTACCTTTTCTTCTGAGTGTTTGGTGTTGTTTGTTCTATTTGCTTGGAGATAACCAATAATAAGGGAAGATCCTCCGAGGTGAGTATGCAGGATAATGGATTTATTTTATTCAGGTTGGAACACTGTGCTTAAGGGGACTTTATATCGGTGCCATCTTTTGTGCATATAAGTACCGATGTTTCGTAAGCTATCTACGTTATCTTTATTTTTGTGAATATTTACGTGCAATTTCTAAGCTTGCTGGAATATCGCTGTGTGTATTTTAGGTACATTCGTCCATTCGTCTATTCTGGTATATACACTCATGGAAATTGAAATAAGAACACATTGACGCTGGTGTGTAAGACCCACCATACTTGCTCCGGACACTACGAGAGGGCTGTACAAGCAATGATCAAACGCACGGCACAGCGGACACACCAGGAACAGCAGTGTTGGCCGTCGAAGGGCGCTAGCTGCGCAGCGGTTGGGCACCGCCGCAGTCAGTGTCAGCCAGTTTGCCGTGGCATACGGAGCTCCATCTCAGTCTTTAACACTGGTAGCATGCCGCGACAGCGTGTACGTGAACCGTATGTGCAGTTGACGGACATTGAGCGAGGGCGTATAGTGGGCATGCGGGAGGCCGGGTGGACGTACCGCCGAATTGCTCAACATGTGGGGCGCGAGGTCTCCACAGTACATCGATGTTGTCGCCAGTGGTCAGCGGAAGGTGCACGTGCCCGTCGACCTGGGTCCGGACAGCAGCGACGCACGGACGCACGCCAAGACCGTCGCATCCTACGCAGTGCCGTAGGGGACCGCACCGCCACTTCCCGGCAAATTAGGGACACTGTTACTCCTGGGGTATCAGAGAGGACCATTCGCAACCGTCTCCATGAAGCTGGGCTACGGTCCCACACACCGTTAGGTCGTCTTCCGCTCACGCCCCAACATCGTGCAGCCCGCCTCCAGTGGTGTCGCGACAGGCGTGTATGGAGGGATGAATGGAGACGTGTCGTCTTCAGTGATGAGAGTCGCTTCTGCCTTGGTGCCAATGATGGTCGTATGCGTGTTTGGTGCCGTGCAGGTGAGCGCCACAATCAGGACTGCATACGACCGAGGCACACAGGGCCATCACCCGGCAACATGGTGTGGGGAGCAATCTCCTACACTGGCCGTACACCTCTGGTGATCGTCGAGGGGACACTGAACAGTGCACTGTACATTCAAACCGTCATCGAACCCATCGTTCTACCTTTCCTAGACCGGCAAGGGAACATGCTGTTCCAACAGGACAATGCACGTCCACATGTATCCCGTGCCACCCAACGTGCTCTAGAAGGTGTAAGTCAACTACCCTGGCCAGCGAGATCTCCGGATCTGTCCCCCATTGAGCATGTTTGGGACTGGATGAAACGTCGTCTCACGCGGTCTTCACGTCCAGCACGAACGCTGGTCCAGCTGAGGCGCCAGGTGGAAATGGCTTGGCATGCCGTTCCACAGGACTACATCCAGCACCTCTACGATCGTCTCCATGGGAGAATTGCAGCCTGCATTGCTGCGAAAGCAGGATATACACGGTACTAGTGCCGACATTGTGCATGCTCTGTTGCCTGTGTCTATGTGCCTATGGTTCTGTCTGTGTGATCATGTGTTGTATCTGACCCCAGGAATGTGTATATAAAGTTTCCCATTCCTGGGACAATGAATTCACGGTGTTCTTATTTCAATTTCCAGGAGTGTATGTTCGCTTGTAAGATCATAAGTAAACTTCGATTTTGGATTCTTTGTATCTTTTGCATGTGGTTGTGGCTTGCTGTACTCCAGACCTCGCGTCCATATAGTAATGAGAGACGAATTATGGTTTTATACAGTTGTGCTTTGGTGTCTATTAATAAAACTTTACTATACTGAATCGGAAACAGGTTCATTAATATTCAGAGGGTTTTGTGCCATTTGTCAGTAATATGGTTACTGAATGGGAGTTTCCAGTCCAGTGTCACTCTAGGTATTTCTATTTTTCCTTTCAAGAAATTCTATTACTTGCTAGTTGTAAATGATTCTCTGGCTTCCTCCTTTACCTGGTCAAAAACACTGCCGCACTTTTGTTGGAATTTAAGCACATCTTGTTTTGGACACACCACACTTCCACCTCTTGTAATTGTGGTTGCATTCTGATTATTATCACTCTAATTTGTTGTCCTTCCAAATTGCAAATGTTAAATTGATATATTGGGCTACGGTAACACCTAATAGGATTGCATGTTTTGTTTATATCATAGACATTAAAAATTTCACCTGCGAAAAGCAACGTATGTTTAATTGACCACGATTCTACCTGTCTGTCAGTATGTATGAATGAATGGGTTTAGCGGAAAACAACCGCTCGGATTCAGATGGGCTTTCGAATAGAGTACAGCCAATAGTACGGGGGATAGAATAGAGTAATTTCATCCTGATGTGAGTCGGATAACTGGGAAGTGTTCACAAATTAGAATAATTTTTCACTGAACACGATTCACGTAAAAGCTAGTGGTCGGATTTATTTGTTTCTGGCAGCCGAAATGTTACCGTGATTTCTGTGTATTAGTTTTTATTTTCTAGCTTACGATGTGTTATCTGCAAGATAATCGTTTTGAGAGAAAGATCCGTACTTTAATAATACACGTAAAAAATGTTGGGAGTAACAGCTAGTCCCAAATACTAAATACCTAGATTAGCGAGGAATAAGCAACAGTAAGGGTGCTGCAATTCTGAACGTTTTCAAAGGAAAACATGGCTCTCTGGATGTAACGTGAAAACTGTGTTTTTTGCTTGTCATGTCTTCTGTTTAGAGCAGTGATGTCAAGGTTACGGCCAGTGGGCCGCATCCGGCACCCGGGCCCTATCAATACGGCCCGCGATCGCAATGTGACACAGAAAGAAGAATCATGTTTTTTTTAGAGCTTTTAGACTTCACTCGATTCCTTATTTTTTTATTTGAATCTGACCCACCTACACATTCTAAATTTAATATACGGCCCTCTGCAAAATTGAGTTTGACACCTATGGATTAGAGGCATTACAACTTGGACAAAATATATATTCACAAATATATATTAAAAAAAATGAAAGAAAATACTGAAAAGCGTGAACGTTTTTGGCACTTTTATGGAGTATAAATATTAAGAAGCGAATTAGTGAGGCAGACAGACTTTCAATCATTGATCACAATGGCAAGGTTACAAAGGACCGTGAAATTTCAACCTATATAGCAGATTATTTTCTTTTGTGTAAACTTAGAATCTCCCTTACGTGAACGTGACGAAAAACAGGAGTCTGTGAATTCAGGGGTATTGGGAGGATTTATAAATTTCACATTCTAAATCAGACACAGATTTGAAGAGTCACATAAAAATGTATTAGACCATTCAAAATAAAATACTTGGCTACACGTACAGCGAGAAGACAAAAGAAAGAAACTAGAGAAACTTCATTTGTAGCCGTATTGACTGACGACACAACGAATGTTTCGGGACGACTCGAATGGTTATTATTATACGGTAGGTGTTAAATGAAGAAATTCGAAAGTCTTTTGGGATTCTATATTCCACAAAATCAACCTGCAGATGGAATACCCCCCCCCCCCCAATTCCGGGCGTAGGCGGTCACCATGGACGGTTTTACCCCTCAATGGGAACTTTCTTAAGGCGCATTCCCACGATCCCTTGTAGGCGAGGCGAGACGAGACGGGACCTTTGATCTTTTACCGACTGGCGGTGGGTCGAGGCGATAGGTCCATGCTAGCTTATGCGGCAAAGATTAGAGGCCTCTCCTAACAGGGGCCGAGGGACGCGCCATGGGAACGCGGCTTTAGAAAGATGAACTGGGATGTCTTCCCACTGCCGTTGCTCAATTAGTATTCGTATGTGTTATTGTAGGTGTGGATGACTGTGATAGTGTGTGTTTTACGTTTAGAGTATTGTTATTTTGAATGAAATGGTAGATGGGGAAGAGATAGGATGAAATTCTGTTCCGGCTTATTGAGGCCTACTTTTCCGAAATACATAAAGTTGGTCCCCATCCAACCGACAAATCACTATCAACAGTGCCGTATGCTCTTAGTCCATACGTACTGAGGAGATGCTTGGGATTTAAACCAGAACTTTGACGTACAAACAGGTGATGAGGATTTGTGAACTACAATCTCTCCCACCCTGCAGGCCATCGTGTCCCTATTCTCAGTAAGGAAATGGACATCAGACAACCTCGTCCGTCCTCTGTAAGGTAAACACCGAAATTCAAATACCCAAACGATGGATATATTATGTTTTGGTTGGAACTCTTCTGGCAGATTATGTTGAAGTTATATACAACCAATTGTTATCCAGAAAAATAAGTGTGTTTAAGGTCAATGAATGCATAATAAGCTTAAATTATATCTTAGAAACAAGAAATTCGAAGAACTATGAGCACCCTGCAAAGATACGTATCGCAAAAGCTAAGGAAATGTGAGTCAGAACACTGCCATTCAACACTGAAAAGAATAAAAACATTTTTATGATCCACCAACATACAAGAAAGATTTTAAGTACACTGGTTGTTCTTTCAACAGACAAAATTAATCAACTATTATGAAAAGATGAAGGAAAACATTATAAATCTGTGTGAAAAAGGAGAGTGGATATTATTTTAAAATGACTATCAATTTCTATGTGTTACATGAGTTTCGTAACATTTATGCTAGCCGAGTTAAAAATAAAATTTTTAAGACTTTTTGAATAGCTTTTGTTTAAATTTCCCTTGTACTTAATAGTTGACAAGTTTTATATATCTTTTTAAAAATGTTTGGTTTAATAATAGCTATATTTTCAAAGTAGCACTCTTGCTAACTTTAGTTACTAGCCTAAGGTATATAACTTCTGTTAATTGTATAGCTAAACTATAAAGCTTCTGAAGAGTGAGCTCGAAAGAAAACATTTTTTCGTACATTCGATGGACTGAGTATTAAAAATGGAAAATATTTAACAGGTTCAATTTTTTTTAACTGAATATAAATGGTGGCTTCACGTCCAAGATTCTATTTCAAAAATCATTTATTACATCTATGCTGGGTATGTAAAAAGATATTAATCATATATATTGTTTCTATAAGTTGTTTTTTTTTTGTCACAAGCCATTGTCTCCCTTCATACCTAACCGAAATCAATGAATGAGGTGTCATATTAAAGCTTATGGTCTCCACCTTAGTCACATCATATTTTAATAAAGGATTTTTTCAGAATTTTCAATATTTCTAAAATGCTGTTTTTTGTATTACGAGTTATTTATTTCCATGGATACCTATCTGAAATCGTTTAATGAAGTATCATTTTGAAGATTAAGATCTCCGCTTTGGGGACATCATATATTATGACGGAAATTTTCGAAATTTGTCCCTTAAAGGGCAAAAGTATTAATATTTCTGCAACGCGTTTTGGTGTCACGAACCATTTATCTCCCTTCATATCTAACCGATATAGATAAATGAGGTATCATATTAAAGAGTAAAGAGTAAACAGTAAACATTAAAGAGTAACAGTAAATTATAAGAAATTAATTCTTCGTAATTCAACCATTAAAGGGCAAAAATGTCAATATTTTTAAAATGCTCTTTTTGTGTCTCGAGCCATTTAGCCCCCTGGATATCTAACCGAAATCGATAAACGAAGCTGGAATATGAAGAGTAATGTCTCGGCTTTTTTGACATCATATATTAAGGAAGATTTTTTTTTAATTCAACCCTTAAAGGGAAAAAGTATCATTGGTTCTACAACGCATTTTTGTGTCACAAGCCATTTATCTCCCTTGATATAGGATATAGATAAATCAGGTATCATAATAAATATTAATGTCTCAATCGTGGTAACATCATATTTTAAGAAAAGAATTTTTCGGAATTTCAAGCTTTAAGGGCAAAAATATTAAAATTTCTAAAATGCTGTTTTTTGTGTTACAAGTCATTTATCGATAAATCAGGTATCATATTAAAGATTAAGGTCTCCTCCGTGGTAACATTATATTTTCAGAAAGGAATTTTTCGTAATTCGGCCCTTAAAGGGCAAAAATGTCAATATTTCTAAAATTTGTTGTTTTGTGTCTCGAGCACTTTATCTCTCTGGATATCTAACCGAAATCGATAAACGAATTAGGATTATAAAGAGTAATGTCTCAGCTTTGGTGTCATCATATATTAAGGAAGATTTTTTTTGCAATTCAACCCTTAAAGGGAAGAAATATCAATGGTTCTACAACGCATTTTTGTGTCACGAGCTATTTATCTTCCTTTATATCTAACCGATACAGATAAATGAAGTATCATATTAAAGATTAAGGTCTCCGCCGTGGTAACATTATATTTTAAGAAAGGAATTTTTAGTAATTCGACCCTTAAAGGACATAAATGTCAATACTTATAAAATGCCATTTATCTCCTTGGATATCTAACCGAAATCGATAAATGAAGTAGGATTGTGAAGAGTAAATGTATGTCTCCGCTTTGGTGAAATCATATATTAAGAAAAGAAATTTTTTGGAATTCAACCCTTAAATGTAAGTATCAATTGTTCTTCAACGCATTTTTGTGTCACGAGTCATTCATCTCCATTAATATATAACCGAAATAGATAAATGAGGTATCATTCTAAATATTAAGATCTCCGCTGTGGTCATATTTATATTTTAAGAAAGGAATTTTCTGAACTGATCCCTTAAAGGACAAAAATATAAGTATTTCTAAATTGGTGTTTTTTTGTGTGTCCAGTCATTTATCTGCCTTGATAATTAAACAAAATTGATAAACGAGGTATCATATAAATGACTGAGTCCTTCGTAAGGTCTTCGGTTCCGTTACACCATATTTTAATAAAGGAATTTTTTAAAATGCGACCCTTAAAGGGAAAAAGTAGTAACATGTCTACAACGCATTTTTCTGTCACGAGAGAATTACCTCCCTTGATACCTAACCGAAATTGATAAATGAGGGTATCAATTTTAAAGACCAAGGTGTCCGCTTGGTTGCCACATTTTATAAAAGGAA
>CM061920.1:350693286-350777469 GCA_031002005.1 Vandiemenella viatica | reverse complement strand
GGGACCCTACGCTCAGTGGGCCCCAAGCATACCTCTGGGGCCCCCAAGCGCCGTTCAGAGGCCCACGAGCCTTCATGGCAAACTGGCGACATTTTTTTTAGCTCTACAGTCGTCTAAGGGGGGGAGACCCTGAGACACAGGAAGAGCCCCTCACTAAGAGCCCTCTCACTGCTCAGGAGGGCCCCAACCACTTCTCAGGGGGCCCCAACCACTGCTCAGGGGGGCCCCTAAGCATAACTCACGGGCCCTATCCTCAGCTCAGGGGCCCTTACCGGCAACAAAAAGCAAAAAAAAAAAAAGGTCGCCCATCTAAAATAATTTTTTTGCACCGGGGCCCTTGTTGACCTAGCTACGCCACTGGATAACATCGACAACGACCGTGGAAGTCTGCGTACCCACTTAAAGATATGGATGTTGGTATGCCCATGTGACGTTATGCTCCCGAAACCATAACTCTTGGTCCACCAAAACGATCTTGTACGACAATTTCACTCCTGGGCTACTCTCGTTACACTTGGTCCTCCTTCCAATTTTCCGATCATTCTTCCCCTTTTGAAGACATCCAAATGTTGTCTCTGAGCCATGTTGTAATGAGGAACACACAGTGCATCGTTAACAACTCTCTGAATGACACGCAGCGTCTTGTTCCGTTCAATCAAATGCCACGTGTTACGGGGTCAGACTATAGCAGTCACGTTGACATCACGCCATATAACGTCCAGCTTTCTGTGCTAGGGTGGGAGTCATCTGGCAACATACTACCGATGTTACTTTATCTCGTCCCTAAGTTTTGCACACCAGTGTATTTTAATTTTATAATTTTCCTATTAGTAATTGCAAGTACTTATTAAACTTGAATATACTTTTATCTGTAAAATGAGAATATTAATTTTGTCCTTTATATTTGATTAAAAAATACAGCAATGAACGTTTTTTTTTAAATCTATTTTGGCCGAAATCCGCCAATCTGCTATCCTTGCAGAAGTATTCTTGTAATGTAATGGAAATAAATGATTTACCAATGTTGTAATCTATTTTGTTCGTAATGCTAATATGTAGAAACTATTTTAATTGTTAAAACTAACTCATTCCACTGAAGTTCTAACCTGATTAATTTCGCCAGGTTTGTAACATAACACAACACCCTTTTCAACACCGGGCACCGCGCTCACAGCTTTCTCCACTTCTGAAATGTCAACTCTGTGGCCTCTGACTTTGATCTGAGAATCCGTTCTTCCTTCGTACAGTAAGACTCCTTTTACAACTCTGGCATAATCTCCAGTGCGATAGAGCCGGGAATAATCTGAAAAAATAAAAAAAATAAACAGTTCCATTATGTCTGATGAAGATATATTATAATCGTGTGCTATGGTAATGACAAATAATAAAATGAATATTAAAAATTTATTATACTTTTCAGTGTGGAGCTGCCGAACCGTACAACAGTTCAGGTCTAGTTTCATTCAGTTAGCCTCCACTAGGAACAAATCTTAGGCGTCAAAACTTCAGTTATTTTTACAAATGATGTCGGAACTAAACAATTACGGCATACTCTTGACAAACATGTCTGATGAAGTTCAAATTAAGTGAACACACGATTTATCGAGTTGTGGAAGAACTACGGATTATTCGCAATCGATCTGTTCTCATTTAGTCTTAGAGCTCTTCGCAATTCATTCATATTCCCATCATTACTATTAAAAATATTAAAATGACCAAACGCTAAACTTACTTGGAGCAAGGTAAGTGAATTTAAGTAATATCATTCTTGAAATTAACTTTTAATTCGTAACCAAAGTAAAGTTTAAGATATTCTGGAAAATTATTATTTTTCACACAGTACTGCATTTCACTCCTTACACACCAGCGTGACTGTGCGCTGAGAGTCACATACCGGATCAGGGAGGTATAAAGGACCAGACCCCTGCGTACCGACCGTCCTTAGGGAGCGTCCATTAATTACGTCAGGTGTTTTTACGGAATTCTGGACCCCTATGATGTGAGATCTTGAGGAGAGATCCCCCCTACCCCTTCTGCCGACTGACCTCGTAGTTAGAGTTTGAGACTTTTTTTAGCTCTCCTATCTCCCAGAGCGCTTATACCTCCCCCCAAAGTCGATATCGGCGTCTTTTGTTAACTTCGTTTTTAGCTCTACTGTTCTTCAAATTTTTTTGCTTATGGCTTTATGCCTTGTCGACGTCGAGGTCATTTGAGGCGGAATGGGACTGGGGACAAGGAATGGGAAGGATATCGGCATTCGCCTGGAGTGATTTGGAGAAACCATGGAAAACACAAATCTGGATGCCCGGACGGGGAGTCCCGAATGGGAGGTCAGAGCATTAACCAGTCACCCACCACTCTCGGTGCCTTAGGTATAAAAGGCTTGGCGTCAACAAGCGCATGGGGCCCTAAAACCATAGCTCCAAATTTGACCAAGCCAACGATGAGTAAAATTCTCCGAAGGCAGCCCACCTCAGGTGGTGAAGAATAAGACTATTTCACTTATGAAGAAAGCGTGTCAAGTGTATGGCAGTTAAATTTGACTTATACTGCCGCTTTTAACAGTTAGCTGGCGAAGGAAGATAAATATTGACGTGCATTTAGATTAAGGCCCTGAATGATTTTGACCAATATGGTTGACTTATTAATGAAATCTTTGTTCTCTCTGCTTTCAAAATTGTGTGCGGAACCCAATAAATACGATTTTAGAGTTGCTTCCTGCTACGCTTACATTTCCGTGCAATACGGCAGCGAGTATGGTCAACTTATAATGCCCCTAGCGACTTGGTAACGAGTTAGAGAAGTGGAATTCTTTGAGACACTAACTGTACAGTGTTCTCACCTTGGTCAATGGCGAGAGGGTTAGCGACGAAACGATGAGGATCTCTGCCGGCCACATATCCCGCAGCTACGTTGCGTCCAGCCACGACGAGCTCGCCCACCTCGCCAACCAGCACCGGCCGGAACTGGTTGTCAACGACGTACAGCAGGGTGTTATCTAGAGGCACACCTGTGGAAAGAGACAAGTCACAACCGAGGAACAATCTCTCGGTCCATTTGACACACGAGAAACAATGGCTTGCACTACACTGATGAACCAAAAAATTATGACCAGCGGCTTAATAGCGTTTTGGTGTGGAGAGGAATCGACAAATCCTTGTAGTTTTCCGTAAATATATGGCACCAGATGTCTACGCAATGATCACGCAATTCCCTTAAATTGTGGGCCGGTGGTTTGTGGACATTGAGTTGGCACCCGATAGCGTCCCAGATGTGTTCTATACGGTTGAGACCAAGTGAATTTGGTGACCAAGACATCACCGTGGGCTCCTAGAACCAATGTAGCACGATTCTGACATTTTGATACAGGCAGTTATCCAGCTGGAAGATGCTATCACTGTAGTTGAAGACATGACGCACGAAGAAATCTAGTTGATCACAGATGTCATGGTGTCTTTGAGTACTGTCTCACGTCCAAGGGAAGCCCAGGTGAATGTCCCCCATAGCATAATACTGCATGTTTCGAATAGACGTTCGTCTGGAAGACGACGTATCCGGACACTACCATTGACCTGGTGTATCAAGAAACGTGATTCATCCAACAAGATGAAACGTCCAATTTCGAAGATATCGTGCTAACTGCAATCATAATAGACGATGTCATTGGGTCAGCTTAGGAACTCAAAGGGTTCGTCTGTTGCGGAACCTCATGTTCAACAACGTGCGCTGAACGGTGTGCTCCGAAACACTTGTGCCTGCACCAGCATTGTACTCTGCCGTCAAATCTGCCACAGATCTCCCTCTATCCTACTTTACAGAGGGGGAAAACCTGCGATCCCCACGTTCTGTGAAGAGGCGTGAACGTCGACCACCTTGTCTACTCGTGGTTACACTGTCCTTCAATTACTTTCCGTAGATGCTCAATACAGTAGCACGCGAACAGCCAACCAGCTTCACCGTTTCCCAAATGCTCGTTCCCAGGCGCCGTGTCGTAACAATCTGCCCTTATGTCAGTGGATTTCCTCTTTTGCGACACGCATCAAGGCTAGAATGACTCCCTACACCTCTCTGTTCCTCTTATAGTTATCTAACCGCATGACTTACCAACAACGTTACCCGACAGCATTCAGTCTCTCAGTGGACAGAGATCATAATGTTCTGGCTCAACAGTTTATTTACGAATATCAGCTTTATAGAAACACTGTGAAATGAGCACCTAGAATCATATTGATGGCAGAACGTACGCTACACTTCTCACAAATCGATGATATAACAATCTTCTCAACAGGTAGTAAACAAAGTGAGATCGTGCATGTATCGCGATCAAGTGAAATTATTTCGGTACAAAGAGAAGTTATTTTTGACCCTGGCAGCTGCTTAGTTATTATATATCGTGCAGTACAAACAACAGAGAGTTTTAATTTTTTTGAGGTGCATGATCCTCGTCACCTGTGAAAATATATTATGCATTGAATTATAATTTTCAAATTAAATACAAAAGGTATAGTCATTAATGAAATGTAGCATAGGTCGTCATTCGTGCACTAAAATACTTACACAGTAATTAGGTAGAATAATGATGATCTGATTATGTCCTGTTTTCTAAGATGTTGGTTTTTCTGTTGAATTAGAGTATTATATTAACATGGGACTACTACTGCAGAAGCAAGTAGTCATAACGAGATTATATGGCTCAATAGTTATAACCCTTATATGGTTTTGTAACTGACGGGTGAACAGAATTATTATCGCTCCGCTAGACTGTCATATGCCATTAATTCGTGAGCTGAAAAAGCTACAGACTTTATATTTGAGCGTGTTTGTTTCGCTTTTCCAGAACAGATTATCGAACATAACATTTTACACAGGTATAGACGGTAGAAATTTTTTTTTCTACCCCTCCATATGGAACACACTTGTTAAGAGCTCGTCAGATAGGGAACTAGAATTTTTCTTTCTTTTTTTAACCCTTTATTTTTAAGTGTAAATAATTTTTGCTTTTGAACTTGAAATGTCTCATATATAGACGCATCCTGCATTTAAACAACAAATACTAAACAAGTGATATAGTTTGAAAGTTGCGAGCAAGACAGGCAAACTTTTTTAATTTGTGGATGTCTCGTGATATATTACTTTTATTGAACGCGCTCTTAGTTTAAAGTGCATGTACTTACTAATGTATGGGATAGACAATGTTTACAATCAATCTGGAACTGAACAATTACCTTAGCAGCTTAGGTGGGGCGATAAGCGGAGTTCACTACATAACCTAAAAATATCTGGAGCATTGATTTCTTTGCGCCAAGCGATTTCCGTTTGATCCACGACATACACATCTATGAAGGTCATTAGTGTATAGAATCCTAACCACGCGAGACTCCCCATTTTTTTGATAAAAAACGTCAACCGAGATCTTTTGATGGAGTTAAAATATGCAGACTGTTACGATGTCAAACGGAAGGTAGTGTCACCAGAAGCATGAAAATAGTGAAAGTTTCAGCGAAATGTGTTATTCTGTACACGTTCCAGAACCCTACTTTATACAGAGATCAGACTAGCAGTCGTATATGCAGAAGAATTTGAAATTGCACAAATGAAGGCGATTTCAGGAACTATGCAGAATTACTTAACGACTTTCAAGCTTTGTGCATCTAATAGTGATCCTGAATTATTTTCTTCGTATTTCATAAAACAAGTAGTGGTGGCCTGTTATGTTTTTATTTATTCAGACAGATTAGCAAATAACTCTTCTCGACTGAGGTGGATGACCAGCACTTACCGATGGGCACTTTGTCGAAGAGCTGTATGTCGTGCTCAGACCGCATCACGTGGTAGGTGACGTCGCCCATGACCTCGGTGCTGCCATAGAAGTTGGCGAGAGTGTGCGAAGGGAAGCGATGGAAGAACTGTCTTGCCAGCTCTACTGGCAGCGGCTCCCCGCTACACACCCAGAGGCGTAGCTGCGACAGCAAACCCGCGGAGGGCTGCAGGTCCATGAACAGCAGCAGGGCACGCAGGAGCGACGGAACCAGCACCAGGCGGCCAACCTGATGGCAACAAATGTTCCTGCTGTTCACACGGAGATTGTGGTTCCTAATGGTATAAAGCAACAAAATATAGCAAACTACTTTTTACTGTAAAAGGCATTACCGGAGTGATAGGATAATTGTATTTAAACCAAGTAAATTCCATTGTGCATGAGGGAACGTGACTGAATTTGGTCACGAGTTTGAGTGCTAACGAGTAACGTTTGATAATGCAAGAAAATTCGGTGGAGCTCTCTGTCACTGACCGGAAGAATTCTGCCATCAGCGTTGACCGCTCACTAGGTGACAAGGTACGGCAGGGAAGAACTGTCTATTCCTTGGCTTCACTGCTTGTTCTACGACCAGCGGTTGACCTGCACATTCAGTCTCCTTGATAACCAGGGTTCCTGCGAGTTCTATAATATTTCATCTATTGACTGGTTTCATAATCGGCTTGGACTCTTGCTCCGGCACACGCACAGGTGTGATTTTCACAGCCTTGTTTCTGAATAAATCGAGGTATTACACGTTCGGATTTAGTTTTAGCGGCGGAACCAAACCAACTCCTAATATCCTAAATAAGGAAATGATGTCAGATATTTAAACAGTCTTAGTCCTTCTATAGAGGCCACAGGCCACTGTAACAGTTTTCGTAACAATTACCCAACAGCTGATTGCGGAGCAGCGGGCATACGAAATCGTCGAGTTGCCAGGCATCGGACTCCTAAATAGAACGCTGATGTAGCGGCCTCGCCTCAATAGCGTGACCGCATCCAAGGAAGATGACTGCATTACGGAGTGATTTGATAGGCCCACAGAATCCCCTCCACATTAATCGATAAGGTGGGGGTTGGGGTAAAAACCTAGGAAGGTGGCCGAATTTGGGGTCTTCAGCCGCCGCCGCAAGAGGTGTCGAAGGGACAGGGGACAGCCCTGGTGTAGCCGGCCAGGAGCAGACAAGCCACTGCCGTCGACATCGTCACAGTCGCTAATCATCGACAGGTGGGAACACTGCTGATTGGTTGTGGGATGGTCAGATGCCTGGGGAGCCAAGGGAAGTGATAGTATAATACTTCCACGTTCATGCCCGCTCGCTTTCACATTCAGCCCTAGTGCCTTTAAAATATCTCTAGTACATGACAGCAAGTCACCCTATTTGTCTTACTTCAGCCACAATTCACTTTATTGTACCTAAATCTGACAGACACGTGTATATATATCTATTTGTAATAAAGCTGTATATACTGCACTGTAGGTGTTGATTCAATTGATCTGCTGCCATAACCTGCTTCTTATAAACGGGGACTGGTAGTGTGCTCGGGAAATAATCCGATCACGCAATCGTAGCCTATTGGCTTGCTCTCGGAGGGAACTGGGAGGATATCTCGCCAGGTTGCTACACTTCAAAACGAAAATACCTCCAGCTGCAAATCTCTGCCTTCGATCCAACTTCGCGTCGACCATACATGACAAACATAACGGTCCAGCCGTAAGCTAAAACGTTTGTTCACGTTACTATATAAACGAAACAGCGATAATGCAGCAAAAAAACCACGAGATGCAGTAGATGTTTGGAGACAGTACATGGAATTTTAACTCTCTTATGATGTACTTTTGGTATGCAGTATGCCACGAAATGAAGCTAAATAGCTATTTGAGGATAAGTAGACTTTATGTTTTGTTCTAGCTTTACGCCTCGTCGACATCGAGGTCATTAGAGACGGGAGAGGAAGCAAGTAACGGGAAGTAATTCGACCATGGCATTTTGAAAGAACCATCCAGGCTTCCCTTGTAGTGATTTCTTGAAACCATAGAAAATCTGGATGGTGGACGGACATTTCATCGCCGGGCACAAGCGTTACCGCTCACCAACCCACCCGATCAATGGTAATAATAATGAAAGAAGACGAGCTGATACTGTAAAGAAAAACAGCAAACACTTAGTATTCGAGAACTCACCCAAGCCTTCAGGTAGAATAAGACAAAAGAGGTAATTACTTTCAACCTACGATATTGAAATCATTTATGACGAATGGTATCATTACACGGAAAGTACAGTACACACGCCAAGGTATTTCTATACATTACAAATTAAAGTAAACAAAAGGAAGTCCTGTCATCGTAGGCTTCTGCGGCCAGAGTCAGTTGATTCTTGGCTGTCCGGGTGGTGCCGTGTCGTGTTTCTTGAAACAGACGTTTCGACCCTCATTCTGGGGTCTTCTTCCAGGGCAGAACTGACCCTCATTCTGGGCTCGCCCTGGAAGAAGACCCCAGAATTAGGGTCGAAACGTCGGTTTCAAGAAACATAACGCGGCGCCACCCGGACAGCCAAGAATCAAAAGGAAGTCATCTTTACAAATCCCCCCTCTCTTACCAGTTTGGGATTATTTACTGTCGTTTGCTGCAGTTGATCAGGATTGTCCGTTAATGCTTTAATTTCATAATACGCGATTTTTCACATGACTATTATTTTAGACCAAAAATTATAATCGATTAAAACTTTTAGCAACAAAAATCTGAAACAGTCTCTTCCCGTACCATATTATTTCGTTGAAGATGAAATTAGAAAAAAAGTATTCTAAAATTGATTATTCATATAATCTCACAATGCATTGCCATGAATGCCAAGTTACGTTAAATACGAGAAGTGATTAAAATTCACACTAAAATCTCCTATTTGGCTTTTTGAAGCCACCTTTTTTTTCCTTTAACCCAGATAGTGTTGACAGTTGCTCTTAATTACTTGAGTTGTCGGGCAACCATTCTGTCGGCAGATTCACTACAGACGCGTTTTTTGCTGCTTGGAGTAAGAAATGTGGGACGCTTCGCAATGGTGAAATATTAGCAGCACTGCAAAAATGACACAAAAACTATCGATGCAGGGATCATATCAATTTAAATATGTTCGTTTGTCATATTGATCGTGGTTAGGTTGAAATTCTGCCTGGACCAAGAGTAAAAAATTTACGGGAAATTCGTTCTGTGGCATTCATCTCGAAAACTCAGCATTTGTTTAAAACGGAAGCAATCGATTATCTCTGATTGCTTATATCGATTCTAAGATGGCGAGCCTTGTTGTATTGCATTTCGGATAAATATTTTGTATCTGTTAAATTCATGCTACGTTTTACAACGGAGTGAAGCTAAAACGGCCAGAAGATATTACAACAAAGAATTAAACCAACATTTCATGAGATTATCATTGATTTCGCAGCGCCGGCAGCAACTAATAGCTGCAGTGTAGTGCCACATTTCAGCATTTTTAAATTAATTAGTGGCGACTTTTCCGGAAAGTAGAGTGCAAAACGTGAAGAGGGCATTATAAGGAAGCAGTTAATCCAAATTTCAACAGGTCAGTACCAGTTTTTGGCTGGTGGAGAATATCCCCCCCCCCCATTCATCAGGTCCGATTTTGACCTCTCACCAATTAGGTTCGGTAGTTGGAAGGAGACTGGTGAGAGCAGCGTACCTGTTGCTGGTGCAGCAGCATGGCGAGTCGCTGAGGGTCCTTTGTGACTGCGGAGGGCACGACGACAAGTGTATGCCCCTGCAGCAGGGGCGCCCACAACTCCGCCACGTGGTCCACGAAGCTGAGGGCCGTCTTGAAGGCGCACCGCTCGCCACAGCCGAAGGGAAACGTCCGCCACTGCCATCGCAGGCGGTTCAGCACCGTCGAATGTTGCAGCCTCACGCCTGTAACGTAACCGTCAAGTCATTTTCTTAGCCGGCCTCATAGAGGGACCCTTTGGCCATCATACACATCACATCAATCTGCTGCACCTTGAAAACTGCAGGAACACGCAACCGACCCAAACCCACCAAGCTTCTTTTGTTTTAGTTTCAGGCTCCATTAAAGAAAGGTAATGAGCAGAAGGGAAAGCAAAACAAAAGATCCATGCTTGGAGAAAACAAAGGCGCACAGATACTATACATCGTAACATCAATAAAAAAAATATTCAAATTTCATTCGCCGATAACTACGAGCAACGAAAGTCGTCCGAAAATAAAATGCTTTCAAATAGTGCCACTAGCGCTATCTAAAATAGTTTATTTTTATGATCTAAAATGTAATTAGTCCAAAACTGATTAATAAATAAAAATGCCAGGGGCATACTTCCTCTAAAAATCTTTAACCAAAAGCGTTAGAGATGTACATGTGTCCAGTGGCATACTGAATGGTCTAGATTATAAACAGCGTTATATTTAATTACTCTACGCAACGCATTAAGGAGTGGTAATATGTTTGTAAATAGAACAGATGGGTTCACCATGATCACAGTGGACCTAAAATAAGCACTCCGCAATATATCGCAGATAAAACACTTCAGCCTTTGAATTTTATCGGTATTATTTTTGACTACGGAAATACAGAAACATGAGGGATATCCAGAAAAAAAAGGTTACAAATGCTGTAAAAAATCGAAAAATGAATATATTTCAATCAAATTAAGAGGGTAGTACATTAGAAAACGCGGAAATCTTAAAATCAAACCACTTCATCAAATATTAAATCTCCAATAGATATTTACGATAGCGGTTACAACGATATTACACTACAAACTTCAGAATCCAGACCAATGTTTTTGCTTTATATCGTCATTACGTTAAAGTATACAGAAAACGAAAATCAAGACATAGCTGGACGTACACCGAAAATAGAAAGTAGCTAAAAGAAACGAAACCGTTTACATTACATTTGTTTTTTTCCTATCTGGGACGATAGTTGCCGCTCCAAAACAATATAGAAAGGTAAACGCATTACTCCACATCTACGAGTATGTCCATCCGAGCGACGCAGCGGGCAAATTCATATTGACTATGTTACGCTCAAAGACCGAAAACGCTCACTGAGCCAAAAAAACAACCACAACGTTCCTGAAAACGCCACAACACGTTGTGGCTTATCACTAACACTTTGTGCTCACGACAAATCGGTCCAGGGTGCACTTGATATTCTTATCCGTCGCGTTACAAGTATCTATAAAAATATATGAACAGTCATGTGTGCAGAATGGGATCTGGACCAGACGCGATTTTCACGTTGTGGCCATTTTGAGTTAGCCACAAGGCGTTCTGGATGTTTATTTTTGTAAGTTCCATAACACTAATAATGTGTTGTGGCCGCTTTCAAGAAACCAGAACGCTCTGTGGTCCTTTTTTCCGCTCAGTCAGCGTTTTCGGTTGTTGAGCGTAACATATATATTATGGATTGAATACTTTGTTGCAAGTTATGACTGTGTCTTACCTTTTGGCACTCCAGTGCTTCCGGAAGTGTAGAGTACCAGTGCAAGCGGATTCGGGTCTGTCGACGTTAGAGTCTCGCAGTCTGGCAAGGACTCTCCAGACAATTCGGCGGCTTCTCGTTCCAGCTCAGAGTAGCTCACAGCGTTGTAGCCACCTAACACTTCCACGTCAACTGAAAAAAAGCAACAAAAATGTCAAAATCTACAAGGATTCTAAACTAATTTTTCATATTCATGTTTTTGAAACAAAGAGAATTTATTTTCTTCTTTTAATTAGGGCTTGCGGTTCGTTGATGTAGAGGTCGGTAGATGGAAAAGGAAAGAGGATAAAGGGAAAAGGGGTGCTTTGGAGAAACCTTCCCAACATTCGCCAATAGTTAGGTTAAAGCAAGGAAAATTTATCAGCAAGTGTGCGCGTTTTCCATTCATTGTTTAACATTTGCTTAAATTACTTTTATGTACACAGTTTATCATACTGACGAGCCAGTATTGCGTTACTGTTTCTCAGGGTGACATTGATGTAGGATTGTGCAAGATAAGAGTAATAGAATTTTTCCGCGGCGGCCAAGAATAATGATAAAATGTGTACATGTATCTTCACCGCACTATGTACGTTATAAACTGTCTGCTTCTTCATTTTGTGAGTAGGTTTATATATAATTTTTTTAAATCTTTTGTTAGATACTGTTACGTCTTAATACTTTCACAGACACCACCACAAGACCTTAAAAACTTTGACTTCGTCATTTTATCACGAATGGTTCAAGTTTCCAGTTATATTTTGCTTTTGTAAGTAAAATTTGAAGCTCGAAAACAGCGAACTTATGCACGAGATATATTTTAGTTTCTTCAAATACACTCCTGAAATGTTTCTCATTCATTTTTGACTGCTTATAACGTTTGTAAATTTTCTGAAATTATGCGAAGCATCGGTAGAGATGTTAAATCAAGAACAGACTACAATCACCAGGGTACGTTATGATGGAGGAGGGTAGAGTACCGAAGTTAGCATTCTTGAACATAAGGAAAGGTAGGAAACCAAATGAAGAAAGAGATAGAGGCGAAGTGAGTTGTTTGGAGACAAGTGGTGGAAGAAAATAAGCTGATAGACATGGATGAAAATGTGCCAAACGACCCGCAGAAGTGGAAACGTTTACTGAAAAAGTAAATTAAGATAAACACTTTCCCGTAATGATGCAAAACAATATTAAACTCTTCAAAATCGTAAACTGCTTGTTAGGGAAAAACGAAAACCACAAAGCTAATCGTATGTCGTTTTCTTTTACCTTAGTAAGTAGATGGAACTCGTTTAAAAACCACGAAAAATCTTTGAGATGAGACTGGAATGCATTATTACAACACTTTAGGCAAATATCTCAACCGCTTTTGCACAGCTATGACACCATCAAAGCCTAATAATACCCGCGAATAATTTGCATTATGACATTTCAGTTACTTGTCACAATAATGACATTTATCCCGTCTACTGCAATTGTGAATCATCATATTCAAATACTTTATTGAATAAACTAGAAATATTAAATCTGATACGCGACTGGATTTTTTCCTTAATAGTTATATGCAGAACTTCGTACTTTTCTGTTATTGTTATTTATACCACAAAATCGTATCAAGATCACGCTGAAAACTTCGTTATTTATTTTATTAATTTGAAAGATTATGTACAAGAACGAGAATACAGTGGTGCTTTATCAATTTCCTCAGAGGGTACTACTTTCAAT
This sequence comes from Vandiemenella viatica, assembly GCA_031002005.1. Classification (NCBI taxonomy): domain Eukaryota; kingdom Metazoa; phylum Arthropoda; class Insecta; order Orthoptera; family Morabidae; genus Vandiemenella; species Vandiemenella viatica. Next base: position 350,764,458 of record CM061920.1, on the reverse strand, counting down.
GCATAAAGTTATAATTGCGTTTCCACTTATAACTAATTGCTAATGCTAATAATGCTTTTAACATTTTTTTACTATTTCATTCCTCCCAGCTGAAGGCTAGAGTGTCTGAGGGAAACCACGGAAAACCTCAGACAAGACGGCCGAACCGAGTTTAACCCCGGTCATCCCGAATGGCAAGTGGCAGGGTGAAATCGCACTGCCCAAGCCTCAATGCTTTAACAATAACTTGGTTCTCTTTATATCATTAACTGTATCTACTTCGACTGCGAGTAACAACTAAGTTCCGTTGATCACGATTCTGCCTGGATGAGATTCCCAAAAATATCGCCTATCGGAATTTGAGGAGCCTTCAAGTAATGTACAGACCAAAGTCCGGGGGACAAGGGGGGCAAGGGGGAATTGTCTGGCACCATATGTATACGCACAAGTCACGCAATTCCCTTAAATTATGGGCCGGTGGCTTGTGGGTGTGGCAACTGGGAACTTTTTTTTTTTTTTGGTCACATTGTGTCTTTCTGCAAGCCCCGCTACCTTTGGTAGCTCTGCTTCTTTGTGTCAAATTGTATCTGTTTTCTCTTTTGGTGGTGTGCACTTTGGAGGGTAAAACCCTTATCAGGGGGAAAACCTCCTTGTTGTATGTACAGGACAGGATCTGTGGTTAGGTATATTTTTATTTTATTGTATTATTCTGGTTGGTAAAGTATACTTAGGGGGACTTTATACTTGTGCCATCTCTTTGGTTTGTAGTTCCCAACGTCTCTTAAGTTTTCTACTGACTGCCTTGTTCTGGTCATGTTTTCGTGGAATCTTTCAGTTTGTTGGAAAATAGCCGTATGAATCCTTGGTATGTTTGTCCAATCGTGGAGGTCGTCTATTCGTGTATATCTATTTGCTTTTAGTATTATACGTAGGCTTCTATTCTGTATTATTTGTAGTTTCTGAATGTGGACGTTACTTGCCGTCCCCCATACTTCACATCCGTAGAGCATGGTTGGTCTAATTATGGTTTTGTATAGGCGTATTTTTGTTTCTAATGACAGTTCCTTACTGTACAGAATCGGATATAGGTTCATTAGAATTCCTAGGGTTTTTTGGCACTTATCCTTGATATGGTGGTTGTACAAGAGTTTTGAATCTAATATCACTCCTAGGTATTTGTGCTTTTCTTTCCAGGGGATTCCATGTCCTGCGAGTTGTAATTGTGTGTCCGGTTTCCTTCGTCTTTTTGTGAAGAACACGGACGCGCTCTTGTTGGCGTTGATGCACACTTTATTTGTTATGCACCATTTCTCTACTTCTTGCAGTTGTCTCTGCATCTTATTAATTATTGCATTGAATTGACGTCCTGAACACATAGCAGCTGTATCATCAGCGAACTGAGCTAAGGTGATTCCCGGAATTGCAGGGAATTTGTTAACGTAGACTTTAAAACATGGTGGTGATATGACTGATCCCTGTGGTACTCCCGCAGTCATTAGTCGTTTTGTCGATCTCTGTCCTTTTACTGACACGTAGAAGGTTCGATTTGTAAGGTAGTCTGCTATTATTCGTATGTAGCACTGATCTATCTGTGTCTCTTGTTGTAGCTTCCTTAACAGCATATCGTGCCAAACTTTATCATATGCTTTCTGGATATCCAGGAAGACCACCGCTGTTGACTTGGAAGTGTTGAAACATTTGCTTATCAATTCGGCCATTCTGTATAGTTGTAGCGTTGCCGATAATTTATCTTTAAATCCAAATTGTTCCAGTCGTATTGTATGATTTTCTTCAAGTTGTCGAGTAATTCTTGTTTTTAGTACCCTTTCATAGATTTTTGATAGACTGCTGAGCAGGCTGATTGGTCTATAATTGGTTGGGTCTGTATTTGCTTTCCCTGTTTTGGGGATGGCTATGATTTTGGCCGTTTTCCAGTTTTTTGGGAAGTAGCAGTGTAGCATACAGCTATTTATTATTCTTGTTATTAACACTATTGCTTTTCTTGGCAGTTTTTTAAGGTGCATATTTGAGATTTTGTCATCTCCTGGTGCTTTGTTGCTGCTAAGTCGCCTGATGATTGTTTTTATCTCTGTTGGGCTCGTTAGCTCAGGGTTTACTGGATCCTCACACTTCCTGATGTTTTCGGCAATTTGCTTGGTTTCTTCCTCTTCCCGTTGTTGGGCCATAGTTAGTTGTATTTCTGGTGTTGCATGTTGTGCTTCAAAATGGTCTGCTAAAATTTCTGCCTGGCTCATTGAGTCAAAGACCGCTCCATTCGGACCCATGATAGCTTGGTTGCCTGGTTTTGGTTCTTTAAGTGCTCGCACTAGGCTCCATGCGTCACGGTGTTGGAGGGTTAGTCGGGACATTTTGTCCTCCCATTGTTCGGTTCTTCTTTCCTGTAATCGTTTCCTAATCTCCCTGGCGAACCTGTTCATTTCCCTTTTGTCCGCTGGGTCCCTAAATCTCTGCCAGCGCTTCCGGTGTTGGTTCTTAAGGTACTTCAGTTCTTCTATAAGTGCTGACCCTTGTTCTTCCATTTTTGTCTCCATTACCGTTACGACTGAGGCATGTTTTTCTGCTTCTTTAATAATTTTTGTTAGAGTATTTATTGCTTTATCTATCTGCAGCTTATTATTTAATTCCATGGTGGGACAGATATTTTGTTGAATTAAATTAGTGAATCTATCCCAGTCCGTCTGTTTAAGGATTTTCGGGTTTTCTTGACTGCTTGCCCACTTCCTGATTTGTAGCAAAACTGGATTGTGGTCCGATGATAGGTCATTTATGGTTTCCAGATTTATAGTTCGTCTTATATTCTTTGCTATCACTATATCCAGTACATCTGGTTGTTGTCTTGCGGAGGTAGGAATGTAAGTCGGTTCCTCGGGGCCCATAACTGTTAGATTTAGTCTTTCAGATATTTCTATTAATCTTTGACCCTTTCTGTTTGTGACTCTACTATTCCAAGCCGGATGTTTAGCATTTAGATCGCCACCCAGTATGACCCTCTCAGATATTGACATGGCACTATTTAAGTCATTCTCTGTAAGTTGTTTCCGAGGGCTTACGTATGCGGCGATAAATGTTACTTCTCCATCTATTGCATTGATGCTCACTGCACTGGCTTCCATGTTCTCAAGTTCCGGCAAAGTTTTTGGTTGGTGCGTGAGGGTTGATTTTATCAGGATTGCCGTGCCCCCTCCCCTTTGTCTCTCTCTGTCCTTTCTGTAAATTTTCATGTTTGGTATTCGGAAATTGTCTGTGGGTTTTAGATGTGTTTCCGTTATAAGCATCATGTCCACTTTCTTCCGTTTTAAAAAGTCAATGATTTCTTGTTTCTTGCTTTTTAAACCATTTGCGTTGAAAATATATACATTGGTATCAAGTAGTTTCCCCTTCTTATTAGCCATTAATCTATCATTTCGCTTAATCCTTTGATTATTGCGATGATTTTGCCCCAGACACTTGTGGCTTCTTTTATTTCTTTTAGTGTTGTCATAAAGATGGAGATTGCCTTTTTAAAACTCATGCTTCCAAGGATGTTTTCCATTTCACTGAGATCCTCCATAAAGGTGTTTTCTTTTTGTCTTTGATTTCCTCTGCCTCTTCCTTTCTCTTCTCGGTGTTTCTGCAAATTTTCTTTTTGTTGGTTTGTTTTCACCTTATCTGCATAGCTTCTTCCTGGTTCCACGTTCCCTTTGTTTTTGTCTTCTGACTGCTTTGTGTCGCTGTCACGGATAAATTTTTCCTTCTCCTGATTTCTTGTCTTTCTAGCGTCCTTTGATTTGTCCTCATTTTGGACCTTCGCTTTGATTGGTCTCAAAAGGGCCTGGTATGCCTGGCATCCCTTCCACGAGGCTGGGTGATCCCCCTCACAATTTACACATTTTGCCTTCTCCTGATGGCTCATTTTGCAATTTTTTGTAGCGTGCCGTCCCGCGCATTTTACACATCGACTGGGCATTTGACAATAATTTGCGGTGTGCCCCAGTCTCTGACATCGATGGCACTGACTTGGTCCCAATCTGGATTTGTAACTCTCCACACTTACTCTAGTGTATAGTATTCCTCTCATGTTGTATATTTCCTCGGACTTTTCTCCGGGATTTAGGGTTACACAATAGGTAGAAAGTGGAATTAGGTCCCTTGTATCTGGATCTCTCTTTTTAAATTGGTGTACCATTTGTACGTCGAAACCATAATTAATAAGTTCAGTTTTGATGATGTCCTCTGGAGTTGTTGGTGGTAGCCCCTTGATTACCACCTTTAGCTTTTTGTCAACTGGGGTCTGGTGAGTGTAGAAGTTTATTTTCTCTCTCAAGAAGAAACTTCTCACCATTTCATAATCTTCCATGGTCTCAAGATGGTACTTTAGGCTGTCTCCGCGGAAGATCACTTTGAGTTCTCCTGTAATGAAGCTTTTTATCTTCTGGTTTAGTGCTAGGAAGTTCCCTATTTGGTAGGTTACAATTGGTGGTATCCTTGGAAGTGGGGGTCCTTGTTCTTCTGTTTCTTCTTCTTGTCCTGATTGTGACGCATCATCCATGTGCTCCTCTTGGTCTCCATCGCTTTCTTCGGAGTGGTCTGATAGAACTGCAAATCTGTTGTCCAACTTCATCTTCTCTCGAGAGTTTTGTCGGATTTCCTGTACCTCTCTTTGTTTATTTTGTGCTCGTCGTCTTCTGTCGTACACTGTTGTAAAGTTGAATCCTTCTTGCGGAACTTCGCCTTCTTGTCCTATACTAAACTGTTTTCCAGTAAATATAAATGCTTGTCTATTTGACTGTTCGTTCTGTTCTTGTGTTGTCAGTTGAGTATCCTGGTCGTTCTCTTCCTCCATCACCTCACTGTTTTGTTCTTCGTCGTCGGGTTGTTCTTCTCTCCTTACCCCTGACATGCCTATGGTGGGGGTGTTGCTCTTGTGCCTCGTTGTCACCGTTAGGATTCCCGGCAACAAGAGCAACCCTAAACCTCAGCGCCCGCGGGATACTACCCAGTGGATAGTCCCTGAGACACAAATTTCCCTAACAGCTAGGAGGGCAGTTAGATGTAGGTTATTGCCACGCGTAGTTTCCTGTACCAAGTTTCCTGTACCAAGTTTCCTGAATCAAGTTTCCTGAATCAAGTCCGTCACACGTTAGCCAAGGTTGTTGTTCTATCTTGAGCGCTCGATAAACACGTCCGTTCGCTACGAGATATCAACTCGGAATGCAACTGGGAACGAGCATCTCGGAAACAGCGAGGCTGATCGGCTGTTCACGTGCTACTGTTGTGTGCATCTATGCAGAGTGGTTGAAGGACGGTGACACTAAGACTGGGCGACAAGGTGGTTGGACGTCTACGCCTCATCAGAACGTGGAGGTCGGAAGCTGCCCACTCTGTAAAACAGGATAGGTGGCGATCTGTGGCAGATCTGACAGCAGAGTAAAATGCTGGTGCAGGCACAAGTGTTTCGAAGCGACCTGTGCGTAAACAACTGGTGTCAGACCACTCAGGAAACTTAACAAGTACTTTTCGAATCCATGCCACGCCGAATCGCTGTTGTAGTGCGCTCCAAAGACGGACCAACACACTAATAAACAGGTAGTCATCATGTGTATAAACAGATTCCGATGTTTCGTATTCTTCTTTAACAGACAATCGTTTAATATTGCAGAATGTGTTTGAAAGTCTGAGTGTAGAGAATCAAATTAATAACACGCAAAAATAACTTGTCAAGTAATTACTTGTAGTTTCACGTAATCCAAACTGATTTTATGAAGTTAGGAAGTGTGGCGGTCTGAACATATAGCCAGAACTATATTGACAGCAGATTTCAATGACATTTGCTGTATATCACTGATACAGTCCTTCAGGAATAAGAGTTCATCACTGAACATATAATTATAAACTGAATTAACTCTAATTCATTTTAAATAAGAATGGGAATACTGAAAAATTATAGAACGTCATGAACTAAATAATGGGTGATGATTTTGCGATTAATAACGACAATACCAAGACTGAAGTCACGAATTGTGGCAGAAATGACCTCAACATAAAAAAAAAAACATAGAAGAAGGGACTGAATTCTGGTGTTGAAGTAATATTACAATTGATAGCCGAAGGAAGTGTGAAATAAAAAGCAGTAAAGCAATACCTAAAAGTGTCTTGCTCAAAAACAGAAATCTAAAATTGACCAGGAATGAGAAAGAATTTTCTAAAACAGTATGCATAGAGCAAAGACCTTTATGAATGTACTTTAGGAGCACCGAAAGGTATGAAAATTAAAGTGTGACGCTGTGGAAAGATGTTGAAAATTACATGGATAATATCCACAGAGAAATACAGGTAGAATTTAGATGGGGTTTGGGACAATGTACAGCTTATTGTCACGTAAGTTGTTTTTTTTTTATGTTACGCCGAAAAGATGAGAAATTAAAATCGTCAACCAAATAGTCTCTATTTAATGGCAAGTTATTTCTCTGTCGAAATGCTTATCACGGTTTCGGCGTACGAACAAAATAATAATATTCGGAGAAATTAAGTTTTTTTTGTGAAGATCCTTCAAGCAAAAAGAATTTACGTAAGTGAGCCACAGCGGTTCTGGATCATGCAGGTGTTGATGAAGTTTAAGAAAGAGATCTGCGCATTAACAGTCCTTGCGAACGACGTCAGGGGCAACAGCTGGTTGCAAATATCATGGCAGATATTCCTGATGATGTGTATAGTAGCCGTGAACTCTTTTTCCTAGCATTCATCCCGCAGTGCAGGACATGCTTTACTGCTTTGCTTCTTTCATTTATGCCGATCTTGTGCTTCTTCAGCCGAGGCATTCAGTAGCTGCATGTCCTCTCGCAAGGTATCCGGCCGGCGCTTCCCGGGTCTTGGTCTTCGGCCCTCCGGACTCACAACAAGCGCAGTTTTCGTAACTGAAGAGTTGTTGCTGGGCAGTACATGGCCATACTACCGCAGACGACCCATTCGTATTAAACTGGAGCCACACCAGATACCGCCCCAACTTTCCTGATGCGGTCCAGTTTAATAAGTCCCTGCGGCCAGCGTATCATATTCACTTCCATGACATGTATCTGTCGTTCATGTCTTCTCGTGTCTGGTCAACATTCAGTTCCATACAGTTCCACTGATGGAACGATAGTTCTGTAAATCTTTAAGTTCTGTGGCACCTTCCGGTTGAAAAAGGGCTCCTTTGACCTGAGGCACTTCATCAAGGCTCTGTCGACTCTTTTCGAACGTCTGGGAGCGAGTGATCATCCGAAAAGATAAATGTTCCCATGTATTTGAGCTCAGATGACTTACAAAGTTGAAAGCCGTCGATGTTAACAGATCCATCCCTTGGTACTCCACAATTTTTTTTTTTACATTAAGTCGCATGCCGTGATTATCGAGGAAACTTTTTCAATGTTGGATTTGTTGTTTCAATTCCTGAAGGGACTCGCAACCGACCATGATAATGTCAGCATAGAGCAATATGCAGGTGTGTGATTATTGCAGCCATGGTGTCAGAGAGGATAAACAGGAGCGGGAACAAAGTCGATTCTTGATAAACACCAACTTTGACGGTAAAAGTTGCGGAATTTCCTGCAGTACGTCGGACATAACTTGTATAGTATAGTATAGAAATCCCTTTATATAACATCTATGATTCATCGGTGAATGTCATCACCTACTAAACATATAAATCGTCAGCAATTAGTCAAGAATTTAAGAAGTTTTACTTCAAGAAGAAATTGTACTGCCCCTTTGATCGTAGTTGGGCTCACCTGTGTCTGCAATCACAATGGCCGGCCTGGCTTCCTGTAGGATGTGGTGGACTCTGGCGGCGGGGAAACCGGGTCCCAGTGGCAGGTAGGCTGCTCCCGCCTTCCAGGCAGCGAGCAGTGCCACGACGAGCGAGGCGCTGGGGCGCATGTCGACGGCCACCAGCCAGTCTCCGTCTGCACTGCTGTGGCCGCCACTTGTCGCCAGACGGCGCAGCAAGGCGCGGGCCATGCGAGACGCCGCGGCGTCCAACTCACGCAGCCTCACCCTGCACGAGTCACCTCCATCTTCACTGGGACACACCAGCGCTACCTGCACACCGGAACAAACAGAGTCGCATGTGAGCTGTGCCGCACTGTGAGAAATGATGACCTCATAATGGGAAAGATGGGATTTTCTAGACTAACAGATCAGTAACAATCTAGATTCCAACAAGTACTTTCTGGAAAAAGGTTACACGACAATAACAAATCCATGTAACTCCTCAAAACCAGTGCCGCAATTCTACAAAATTATGAGAAATAATCGACAAGGAAATAACGTCAAATTAACCCCCCCCCCCCAAGACACAATTTGGCAGAATTTTTTAGGAAGTATATTCAATGAAGTATAAATATTTAGTCCAGCTACCAGCTCTTTGAATGGAATACATTATTTTTCTGTCTCAAATCCTGGAGTAATAGAGACACATTTTCGGACAAAATCTTGGAGTTCTTGCACGTCTTCTTCTAGAGTGTTTTTGTGCTATACGTTATTTATTTCGCAACGTACTAATACCAGAGAAGAGCTGTACGATCTGATTGTTTGCCACAGTCCTAAAGAGAGCGATAGTATTGTTGAGCTGGAATTATATGGTGAGAAGTTTTTGACTGAATTTATATTGCTACTAAGCAAACATTAACTTTTGATATGACTGTGGCAATATGTCTTCAAGAACTGTAATAGGGTGGATATAATGTCAGATCTGCGGAATAGGTTACCGCAATGTTGCCAATATAAGTTTTCTCTCGCGTCTTTAGCGGTTAGAATTCGAGGAAATATTAGTTTGGGTGCAATGCGCCCTTTGCTCTCGGTTTGGTGAATTTCAAGAGTATAGTCGTAGATATGATAAATTGCAGATTTCCAAAGCACCTGCACATATTCCACAACAGATTACTGGAATATTGCCCGTGTTCTGAAGCATCTGACACTCCTACTTCTTTTCCTCCTTTAATCCTGATATTTATGGCTTTTTTCATTAGAGTTTTTGTTTCATCGTGTCAAATATTTTCGAATGAGACAAATTAAATAAAGCAAAAAACCATTTACTGTTAGTCAATAATTATAAGAACTGATAACATTTAACTTCAGATTCACTATGATTCACATCCAATCGAAATCTCTCTTTCATAACATAACTTGAATCCTATATTATCATCCAGATGTTTATTTTCAATTCCTACAGGAAATCCTTTTAGTTTGTAGTATACGTAGCACAATTTGCCCAAGAAAACAATCAAAGGTTTGCGGACTCTTTCAAAATCGGCACATACTATCTATGTGATTGGTTTGTTAATATTTGATTCAAGGCCAACTGAGACCAGCGTATTCTTCGTCAAAATCCTTTTTCGCCTCACCACTGGAGAATCTATGTATCAAAGAATCTTGGTTGCCGTAATGTTTATCATTCTATAAGAAATATATGTGATATAGTTTCTCATTAGTTGGTATTGTCTTATTTACTACTTACCAACTGGACAAAATATTTGATGAAAGTACTTTATTGAATATTGAGTGTGGCCAGCAGGATAAATTATGTTATATATGTTTCAACAGGTTCCTATATTGTCTTCATCAGGGAAAGCAGTAAGTTAGAGAATTCTTTGGTATGTTATGACACCATAGTTGGTGTTGAAATGTTATCCGCCTGAACATCAGAAGCAATACGCCTATGAAGACTCAATTCTCACCCAAGGTGAGAGTTGCAAAATGTAGTACAAGCGTGATGGTAACTTCTGTATAAATTATTCATTATCCGGGAAATTTAAGCCCCTTCCCAAATGCAAGAAGAAGAACATTAATACTGGCACTACAAAATGTTGATCCACGTATTCTCGCGAAAAGCTGCAAGATGACCTTTTCGTCTAAAACGTCTAGCTAGCAGATCACAAAAAAACAAATATCGGCCTGAATGAAACACCGTTAATTTTATCCTGTAGTTTATGAGCTATCTATTCAATTAGTGTGGATTAACTAGCTGTCACAGCCTCCGACGAATTTCGTAGATTAATAGCTTTTCCACAAAAGTCGAGGTAACGGCGTGTGTTAGACAAGACCGGTTCCGTATCGCCTCGGTCACTTTCTAATTGAACGCTAAATTTTATTTTAATTACTCGTAGATAATAACTTAGGACCGCCCTAAATGGGATGTAATGTTGTCTTTAAATGAAAAATCGCACAAACTCGCGTCATTGACATTACCAGATCGGGCGCGAAATACACTGCTGCTCGCTCAGCTGTTGCGAGCCAAACCAAAGATTCTACTATACTAGCTATCGATAATGATGTTACGCTACCCACAGACTACATACACTAACTACAGCTTCTTCCTACATGATGGAAACCCTTTAAAATAAAAATCATTTTACAAATACTAATATAATTATTTGCAACACTTATATTCAAACAGAGAAAAATAATATAACATTATTATGATTAACAACAATAATAATGATGATTGGAGGGTTGTCAGTAATTCACTGTCTAAGTTAAGACTTCTAAACGTATTTCTTAACTTTTAATAACAGAATTTTTTTAGAAAAATTCTAGAGAAACTTTTGAAGGCATAATACAGCGTGGAAACTGTTTCATTTTTTTTGGCGGGTGGGAGAGGGAGCTTATATTTTGTCTAACTTGGAGACCATCAGACACGTTAAGAACTGATTTCGATCTCCTTTATATATGTTGAAGGGTTGCAGCAAATATGTTTGCAGTATAACAGTTTCTCAAAATGCACCCTATTTTTTGAGATATTTGCATGCAAATAAACAAAATTTTTTTTGTCGGGGATGTAATAAATTAATGCCCCGTTTCTCCAAATATCAGCGTTGACTATGCGATAGGGTGTTGACTTCATAATTTTCTGACCCAAGTTCAAATCCCCGCTGAATCAAATATTTTTATTTATTTTTATCTTAAAAATTGTCAAGCTTGACTTATTTATTTTGTTAAAACTTCATTTACACACTTTTATTGCGCGAAATAATATTTAAAACAAATCACATTGCTTATAACAGATACAGCAAACAATTTCGGTCCATATATCAACAATGGCTTCCTATTAATATGACTCGCCCATACCCAATGAAATTAAGCCAGGAGGCGAATCTGCTAGTAAACTGGAATCTGACAAGAATTTTGAAATTTTTATAACCATTTGTCACTTGTTCTTCCATTTACTTGTTGAGCTCCATTTTTCGTCACGGATGGGCCTACTATTTTATTTTCAACCATTTACAAGCAACCGTTCTTGGAACAAATCGAGTGTAGAAGAAAGAAAAAACTATCTTCCCAATGCTACGTATTTCGTTTAAAATACCTCTTGATGATATACAAGTAAAGAAACGACGAAGATGAAATAAATAACATGATAGTAACCATTTCAATTGAAAACGCACCGAAACAACTAATTAACAGAAAGTGAAAAAATAATTTAAGAATGGAGACTTTCCTGATGTATGATTGCAATGAAGTTTTCAGTAGTGTGCGGCCGATTTGTGTTGTGAAAAGACAATCCGTCGGTAGACCCGTGAAATTATTACGAAAAAAAGAATTTCAGGGAAAAAAATGACCGTGAATTGTAGGTTATATGATTTGTTTTAAATATTATTTCACTCAATAAAAGTACGTAAGTGAAGTTTTAACAAAATAAAAAGGTGAAGCTTTACATTTCCTGAAGATAAAAATAAATAAAAATATTTGATTCTGCGGGGTTTGAATTCGGGTCAGAAAATTATTAAACTAATGCCCTACCGCATAGACCACGATTTGATAAAATGAGGCAATAATCTATTATACGAATACCCAACATTAAGAATTTTTTTGTTTGCATGCGAATATCTCAAATACTAGGGCGCATTTTGAGAAAGGAAGACATATGCTGTGTGTCCTTCAACGTGTATGAAGGAGATCGAAATCCGTTCTTAACAAGTCTGATGGTCGAAGTAAGACTAGTGACTATTTAAGGCAGTAAAAGGAAACTGTTCTGAATCATTTGTTATTTGTGTGTAGCATCAATGCCATTTGCCTCGAGTAAATTCGGAAACAAGTATAGTATTACATTTCCAGTACATGTTCCTCGTTATATTCAATCTATAGTATTTTATATAAGACTATTTTAGTTTTCTTTACTTCTAATGTTCACTGATAACTCACCTGCTGGTCGTCTGTGGAGCTCGCTGCCAGCTCCAGAAGGCGATGGAGCTTCTGAGGGCCCGAGCTCTCACTGACTTCTCCACGCAGCACCGATAGCTGCGGAATTGACCCCATGGTCACTCGCCTGGAACAGACATCACTGTTATACTACAGCGGTCCATTTAATGAGACTTAACATCACGAACTATCTAGCTAACAAATCTTCCGCGAATGGAGAAAGAACAACATTAGAAAGCAAACCGCAAAGTGACCGACTCCAAAGTGGCGGGTTGTCCACCACAAGCTTTGTCTGAAATTAGAGATCAGTTACATGCCATGATCTGCCAATTTCTGACCTTTCACACCCCCATTTCTATCGCACTTCATACATTGGGCTGTTGGCATAAAAATGAGTAATTCGTGACCTTTAATTACTTTCACTAATCAAAATCAGTCTAGATGGGGGGGAGAACATTCAACTGGACCACTGACTCGAGAACACAGCCGGGGATACATTAAACTTCTGTCATCTAGTGTACCCGATCTTCTGATGCTAATCAGGTGAAGCTTTACACAGATGTTTCGTAGCCCGTTGACGTATCTAGCTGCCCATTTACCGCATCCCGATCAATAGCTCTCCAGCATCCGAATATCAGTAATGAATCTTTACGAGTGTAATGCTGGATTGTGCTGTAAAAATACAGTATCACAAAGGCTAGCACCACAGTTTTCTTCAAGTGTGAATCCATCCTTACTGGTTAATATATAGACAGCTTCGGTGCAACTCCATTCTTTTACCACACACATGGCACCGTCACTGCCTTGGGTTACAGGCAAGTAGAGGGTGGAGTATTTGTCCGAAAACATTTCCTCCAACGGAACAGATGATGATGTACTTCTTGACTGTCGATGTGTCCTATTGGTGGGTGTCAGTTATGTTAGGAGGCTGAGTGGTCTTCTATGTCTGTCAGCACTATTGTCATAGCGACGTATTGAGTTGACCGCTGGGTTGTTGCTTTGCCTGGCGTTGTTGTAGAATGTTTCTGCCAGCTGACGGAATCTATCTTTCAGTTTAGGTATACTGGCGGCCCATTAACGACCATCCCCTCCAACACCACGCGCGTGGTTCTCTCCGACGCCCTTTCCCAGATTCAGTCATAGGTCGGCCTCCAATGGGCAAACATGCACGACGCTCTCTGCAGTTTTGCCAGGGCCGGCTCCCAGGCCTCAAGAAGAAAAAGGCAGCTATCTATGTTTAAAGTATCAGCTAGACGGATTTCGACTGCTTTCTTTATTAGCGAGTTCTAAAAATTCGTCGTCCAAATACATGTTGTTCAATTGATATGAGACTATCCATCGCTGGGTTAAGTCACTCACGTTTCGTGCGGAGCCTCTACTTGGTTACTAAGTTTTCCTCAGGTCCCCGCGTGACAACAACCCGTGGAGTGCTATATACAGAATTGCTTTCATAGTTAGGTTTCAATCATTCAAATTTTAATGACTTAGGTAGCTACCTGTATTAATAAAACCGATATTAGCAAATCACTCTTATAATAGCTACATATCAGGTTGATAACACGTTCGCTTCGTCAGATCTAGTACACCATCCTGCATTGCACATTATGATAAATCCATTTGGTCATATACGCTATTTTAATGTTATGCAACGCTTTATGATTCTATTTTTCTATTTTTTGTTTTGTATGATTAGGAAGAATCAATGGAAAAATTTTACTGTAGTCACAGATGAAAATGGATTAATGAAAAATACGTGGTAGATTTACACTTAATGTCGATGTTAAACATTAATCGGCGTTTTATTAATATTAAATGTTTAAGTGCAATAATATTAATTATCATTAAGAGTAGGGAAGAATTTATATAACAATTCCAAGTTACTTGAAGGTTTAGAAGATAGCCATATTGCTTCGTTCTCAACAGATCAACCACCTTCCATTTCCAAAACTGAAGGTGCAATGTCAACATAAAATACTTCTTTAAAACACAGTATTTCGTTGCTAACGAACATCCGCATCGGGATACTGAAGTTGAAACAACTAGTATTTCCAAAATTGGATTGGTATCCCCACGTGATGCTTCTGGTCCAGAGCTTTACATTAACTACTCCAGGGAGTACCATAAACGGAATTTATAGACTATCATATATTCTGTACACAGTATTAATCGTGGCTCATTAGTTTTTCTTTTTTAGTATCTTGGCACGCTAACTTACGTCTGGAGATCAGCATTAGGCTACATAAACAGGTGGAAATTCCTCCAGTACAAAATGGTTTTAACCTTCAGTTATATTTTCCTATCGTATCTCGTCTGCTGATCTCAATTGTTACTTTCTGATGTAAAATATTTCTGATAAGGGCCTATATGTTGATTGATGTTCAACTATTAGTATTTGCTGTGCTGTTACAAGTTGTTATAACTGAGTGTTGTTATTTTTAATAGCGTGTTTAGCCAGATTTTGTAATAACGTATTGCGTCTGTCAAATGGAATTATTGAGAAGAATTGTTTTAAAATTGTGTGCACTCTATATATATATATATATATATATATATAAGATGTATGTATGTATGTTTGTTTGTTTGTTTGTTTGTTCTTCATACAAATCCACGGTTTCCACCAGATTTCGATGAAAGTTTGCACACTTATCGTTTGAAACAAAGAGAAAAATACTGTCTACATTTGGTTGAAAAAATTTCTGTATACGAGTAAATAATACATGTTGTCTTATAATTTAGAAAAAATTACTGATAGATGCGTGGGATGTGTAGGTCTCTGTACTACATTTCAGTATAGGGATCTGGAAGCTGAGTGGTTAAAACGCTTGCTTACTGCTGTTTGGTTTGTGGTTTCCGGTTCAAACCTCCGCGGAGGCAAAGATTTTTAAAAATTGTTTCTGATCGTAAGAGTCACGCCTGGACCGTCGGATGTTCGGATTGAATGTTAAATTGTAGATATCCCAAATTTAGGGGTGCAATGCGAGGCAAATCGTATGTAGTCTTGCAATGCTGTAGGTGTACACTTTTTTTACGTTATATTGAATCCTCAGGGGTTGTTCGCAGTGTGTGTGTGTGTGTGTGTGTGTGTGTGTGTGTGTGTGTGTGTGTGTGTGTGTGTGATCTGCAGTAATAATACCATAAATGCGGAAGTAAGTTTCTGTGTTATTGTTACGTTTTGACGACTAAATGGCTATACCGATATTGATGGAATTTGACAAGAAATCTGTAGGAAGGACATGTTTTTCGGTGTGATTCACAGTTGTAGTCACGAAATTTTGAGAACTTATCGAATGGTGACAAGAGAGACGGATGTGTGTGTTAGTCTGTAATGTTACGTCGGTTGCCCAAGCTGTGCTTTTCGTGCATTATGTTAGTGTATAATTTGTTAATAAATTTCGTTTAGAGAAAAAACGTATTATTCAGTATAGATGTCGATTTTCTCTGGCCTATTGCTTTGGGTCTGCTTAAATGTTTCTGGCACCAGTTTTGCCTTCTTTTTTGACATGCCTTGCGGGCGTAAACTGGGCTAAGGGGTAGCTCTATCAGAGCACGAGCAGCTAAAGTTATTAGAACCCAAGAATCGGATGCTCATGCTGAAGAAAGAGAAAAGACCGAGCTGAAATAAAGCTGCCCCCGCACCTCCGTTTGTTTTTAAATATGTTGGAAATTGATTCTCTTCAAGAGACAGGTTCGACGGTAGAACGATATACTGATAACTTTCCTGTCATATTTTATAAACTCGGTGCTGTTTCGGAGCAATCCTTCGTTACTAACATCTTTCTATTCTCAGTTCTGGCAAAGAAATTCTTAATCCACGCGTACGAAGTCGCGGGTATCAGCTAGTTCTGAATAAAAATTAATTATCTACAGATGGAATTGATTGTGAGAACTTTTGTATATAAATCACCTTAATGAGGTAGTATATTACTGGGTGTAATTTAGCTCTGAACCTTTTAATGTCTCGAGATTTCGGTTGACAAGTCAATTTTTGTTGTACTATTCAGAATAGTTTCAAAAGTTGGCGACATTGGTAAAGAAGCTATCAGCGCACACTATTTCCATGCACAAGCCTACAATCTAAGTGAAAGTGCTACATACAAGGAGTCTGCGTTAAGTTATTAGTTGGCGACCGTGTGAAAGGACACCACTGAACGTTACATCACGAACCAAATTTAAGACTGCTGTGCCGTCAGACCTTCAAGTCATCCCCAGAAAGGCAGGAGAGCAGAGTATGCCGACAAAAGCATATAAGAGATGCGGAAGCTGCCTACAGTGGCCCTGACTGACCGGCTACTTGGATCTCTTGTTTGGTGTCCTCCTTTCACGCACTACCGTCTGCCTTGGTAAACGAGTGAGTAAGTTAGTGTTTACTGGAGCCTACAGACCTTCGACTTGGCCTTGTGTAAGCCGTAAGTAAATAATCCTACGGTTACTTTTATTATTAACAACTCAGCAAAGCTCGCTTACATCAAGCAAAAATCATAGGAAAATGCGAGGTCTAAATAAATATAAACGAGAAGAGGAATATTTAAACACTCGTTAATGCGCATAGCTAGTAAGCTGAAGGCTTCGTACTTATTTCCGCCTGTTATCACGAGTTCTTTTGCACAGCGCTTACTTACCTAGTTTCTCGTAGATAGTGTTAAAGCAACAAAGTTTGCGCTGAATACGTGAACAATTCAGTTAGTGACCACAACATAGATGCTACCTAAAAAGGCATCATCGTAAAATATTCGGAACGATAAATTTTTGAAGATTTGAGTAGTATATATGTGACGAAAATAGTTACGTGAAAGCCGAGAAGGCGGAAACTTGTTTGTTTGCTGCCATGTATCTTCTGATAGTCTTTTGAGAGTTGTGGTTGATCATATGAGCTACGCCAGGTCGTTCCGTGGTTCGGACTCCACGTTAAACTGTAGGTCCCAGAGGAAAGGAACTGGCGGTCCTACCCCTGACACAATCGCTGAGTACGCCTCCTCCGGGAGGATCCAACCAAACTTCGGATAACAGTGGAATTTATGAAGTACCCTGTAATTGCTGAAAGGTGTACATATAGGCGAAACCGAACGAGCCGTAGCCCTGAGGATACGTGAACATAAGAGTCACACCCGTCTGAGGCATCCCACGAAATCAGCTATTGCTGAACACCAGATGGAAGAACAACATGAAATACTGTGGGAAAATACAATTGTGCTTGCTAAAACCGAAGGTTTTCTACAAAGAAAAGTGAGAGAGGCTATTGAAATATTCAAACAGCCTCAACAAGGATGGTGATTACGATCTTAACCAGGCTTGGAAATGTGTGTTAGGTAAATAATTAACTCTGGACCCACAGATATTAAATCGTAAAAAGCATATCTCTGGATAATCAGTAGCGTCAAACAATCGACAGTACAAATATGTAGACAACCAGCCACGCTAGTCTCCAGCAGATCCCAGTCTGTAGCAGATTCGGTAGACGGCCTCTGAAGAAGACCTAAGCCCTGGCCGAAACGTCGGAAAGAAGACAAGAAGAAAGAGTAGTATTTCAACGCAGCGTTAATACCGTAAGAAATTTATATTAATATGACGGCGAAAACAACTAAATTTTTTATAACTTTCGGGTTGTGGACATAGTTTTTTTATGTCACGTGCAAGTTGTTTTTCTGTTTAAACAACGAACGTTCACCGCTACACTCTACTGTGAACTCTTCGGCAAAGTTAGAGGAGTATTGGACGAAAATACCTAAGATTCCTATCCCCACCGCCAAGATTATCCATGATATCGCTCGGCTCCACAATGGTGCCGAAGTTACGAAAGCAAAATTTCAGGATCTACATTTGACAGCTTTAAATCACTGACGCTATTGTATAGATTTGTCGCCATGTGTGTCTCAATTTTTTGAATCCCTCAAAAAAAAATCTAGGTGGAAAGAAATTTTCCAATGACGAAGTGTAAAATTTCCTTAGAAATAGGATACATGCACGTCCAAACTTTTATGAAGAGGGAAATGCTAAACCGCTGCCAACGCGATAAAAAATTATACAGTCTATAGTGAAGGTTATGTAGATATGCAGTTTTGAATTTGTTTTGCAAGTTTTAAATTAAAATTTTGGTACATATAGACCACTTAGAATCTAATACTATAGTTAAATCCTTTTTACTTCTCTTCCTCACCTACTTTTATGCGTAACCTGATTATCTTTGTTCATCTGACATCACTCTCTTGGGTTTGCAGTTTTGGTTGGAGGACCGGAAATTATGTTGGATCAGTGTCTATAAAGTCTTCTTTGCCGTTAACGATTCCTTTACAAATTCTTTTGTTTCTTTTAGAAATCTTATGAAGCTTTTTAATTTATAAATATTTTAATATTTTTTTGGTCAAGCTGTAGACGCCTTTCTGTTTTAAGTGCTCATAGAATGTTAGTATTTTTTATCCATATTGTGTCCGTAATATTCTCAATGTTCTTATGTAAATCTTAATATTTCGTCTTTCTTCAAAATTCATGTTTGTTTTCTTCTTGTTCTAAAATTTTCTTAGGTATTTCTATTCTTCTTAAAGTTCTTACTGTTCTCACTTTTACTCAATGTCGGGCATTCTGATAAACATTATTTTGCTATGTTTTAAGAGAGTTTTGAATATTCTCGTTCACATTTGACGATACTCATCAAATGTACAGTTACAAAAACTACTGGGAGTATTTCCTTGCTACTTGGTACATCGGTTAGTGAGCCTTTAGCTGTATTGTATGAAGTATCCAACTTGAATGAATACTCACTTTTGAATGATAAGCAGCAAATTAATTTTAATTGGTTTGAAGTTCGAGCGTTTGGAGTGACTGGAGTGATTAGAGAGACATTTGCACTTAGACCTAAAATGTAAATGCGCATCGCGTTGTTGGCCCAGAGACCCACAATGGTAGTATCCCCGGACAACCACAACATTAATCAAATTTACCAATAACGGTAAACTACATCCGTATTTCAAGTACGGTTTTATAGAAGAGATAAATTTCTGGAAAAATGAAAAAATATATAACGAAACAGTAAAAGATAAAAAAGAAAGATGTCAAACAATATCAAAGGTACCTAATTTGTGATTCACTATTTTACTTTAATGAATGTATTTAAACAAAGATAAAAATACAATACGCAACTGTGATGAGACTAGATACTATTCTTCTGCATACTCAGTCTCGGACAGTACAATCGGACTGATAAAATTATAACGATTCTTCCATAGGTGACAAGTTAAAAGTAATCGACATTTGTCATCTTCAAAATTTAATTGCAGTATACGAAATGGAAGAGTTTGATGTAAGGGAGTCTTGTTGATTTGTTCCTAAATAAGGAAACAGTCATCAAGAAATTTATGAGCGAATTGTCTGTTAGTGAAACTAACGCTGTTAATACTTTTGACTCCTAACAACTTATATAAATACTGGAATAAGAAACATTATCTCGTTCACGGTAAGACTTCAACATTCCATATAATGAGTCAAGAAGAAATTGTAATAATATTCATAAAAATTACTGCATATAAAATTATATAAATAAAACGTATAAAGTTCTAAGCCACTGCAGGATAATTAATTCTTCACTATACGTAGAGAATAAAGAGATATTTCTGATATGAAGAGTTATATGAAACAAAGAGGGTACAGCAGAGAAAATTCATACATCAGACGATCTGCAGAAATGCGAAATAAATGGCCAGCAGTACAGGAGAATAATGACCCGTGAGCAAACAAGAGGGCTAGACTGTTCGGCAACTAATGTGTCTTTAGTGTGTTGCAGGGAAACTACACTGCAGGCGGAACACTGTTCTGCTCCGGCTGCATTAAGTACTATAGACGACACCTCGACCATTTCTGAATGCAAAAGAAAGCAGCAATTTCCCCGAATAAATTTGATCACTGCCATACGGAACTTTAAGAGAACAAGCATCCTCGGTTAAATCATATTATCTATTCTAATAACTGGTTTTATATAAAACATAGCCGAATGCAGGCATATTTCCATTTTACTCATTTAATCTAAGTTCTTAATGCAGATTAACGAAAATATTCGCATAAAGCTTACGCAGATACCAAAATTTCCTTTCATTTTTTATGCAAATGGCGTCTTAAATTACGCTCAGCGTACAACAATCGAAAAAATTTCTAAAGGAAGATTTCCCAAGACCTTCCACTATGCATAGGAGAGTATTAGAATTTTTGGAAAGTAGAAGCAGAAACTATAAAGATATAATCTAGATACACTGGGATTAGTAATTCTTCTCTGCGTAATATTTATCTCATTCGCGTAAGACGTCAACATTCCACGTAATGTGGCAAAAAAAAAAAAAAAATTGTAATATCTTTAACAATCAAAAGGTATCCTAGCAGCGAAGTGGGAAGTAGCGTCTATTATGAATAAGGAAATTGGAATATTCATCAGCTAATATAGATAACAGGAAACATATCGTACATTGAAGCAGTTACCATCAATTTACATAGTTCTTCTGATGTAAATTTATGAGCATAATCATCAATTCATACGCGCAAAGCTACATTGATGAATTGCAGCTGCATATACGAACTCGTCTAACCGGTAGATTTTAGTACGCTACCAGACTCTGTTGTCCTTCGTGCAGCTTACAGAAATGTAAAGATTGCACAGGCCAGTAAGCTAAATACTAGATATATGGACGAATCACTGTTTGACTAAAATACGTTCCGATTACAATAAAAGCATGGCAATGATTAAAAATTTATTAGGCTTCCCAAACAATTAATAGCTTTCCATTTTTTTTGTTTGGGCTTTAAGTTAAGTCGAAATCGATAAAACAATCATAGCCATGAGCGGATAGCAGTGAAAGGGAACGAATTTAGCTATAACCGTTAGAGGAAATAATCCTGGCAATTGCCAAGAGTGATTTCGGAAACAATAGAAAGGAAAAATGACAACAGCTGAATTCTGGATTCAACTCTCACTTCCCCGGATGCCAGGAAAGAGTATTAAGCACTCAAAATGAACCTTAGGATGTGACAACCACATTAGTGCAAGAGTACGTCCCTTTAAGTACAGTATTTAAGATTACCTGAGAATTATGAACAGAAACATTCTACACCTACCTCCATACTCGTCAATTCACAAACATTGAATGGCAGACGGTGTTTGCATCCAACCTAAAAATCCTTGCATTCCAATCTCGAATAGCACGCGGGAGAAAAAAAGAATACGTATAAGCATCAATATTGCCTCTTATTTCTCTAATCTTATCTCTCATGTCATTGCGATCTAAATTGATTGGTGGGCGAAATATTACATTGCACTCGTAAATTAAAGAAGAATTTCGCTCACTGAAACGAAACCGACGTCCTCTGTCTGCTAGACAATCCCAGCCCAATCTTTATATCAATACTGTGACGCTTTCGTAAGGGCTGTGGCAAGATGAAGTTAGTTAATATTGTAGTTTCTGTTGTGACATTTAAGATGGATGGAAGGATTAACCATACAACATACAGACAACCCATGAGAACCAATCTAAGAATCTGAAAAAAATTTGAACTTTAACATTAACGTGTTAATATCCTACGCTTCAAAGTTGTAAACTACAATAATGTGCACAAGTTTAGGGAATGACGTCTAGAATGTTGCGTGAAGATCAGTTCGGATCAACGAAGAAAAAGGCTTCAGGAGAAATAATTCTGTCTTTACTATTAATATTAACAGAGCGGATCAATAAATAAAAACGGGGCAAATTAGAGTCGATTCGGGTATTTAGTGTTACATACTCTAATGATCAAAGTGGCAGTTTAGATCTTTACCAGATATGTCTATATCAGACATTTACAGGGTAGGCCCCACATTGCCGCGCATGTTAGTAATGCTACGTTTCAATTTAAATCAAATTTGACATTGTTGCCTTCACTTTGAGTTTAAAGTATATTAAATTAAATTATATTATCATACATCAAATTGACCACAAGATATTTTTTTTATTATTTTACTCACAACTTAAAACTATATTAGATACAAGTATATCGCTATTTGTAGATAACGAGAGGGACAAACAACATTGACAGCTCTGACAGTCAAACACGTATTTCTTTTATAGCAAAAAAAAAAAAAAAAAAAAACCAAAAAAAAACACACTAGTCCTATACTTGACGTGCTGTAAATTTAGACGCTCCACACACCGGAATAAAATTTTTATTTCTCACCCCCTCTTTATTTCTATATTATCTCCTTATAATATGAGTAACGAAATTTGAAGTTATTATTCGGTTATGGATCAAAAATACACTGATGAGCCAAAACATTATGACCACTGATGTTGCGGGTACGACATGGGATAAGGAAATTATGTAAGAGGAGCAGAGATACATGAGGAGTCCTAGCGACGACATGTGTGAACTGGCGTAAGAGACGTTGAAGGGCAAGATTTTATGGTCAGGAGCCTTGGGGCGAGAATGAGGCTGGTAGGCTGTTGCCTTTCTCCTGTAGTTAGCATCAGTGAAAAGGGGGTTGAAGGACGGTGAAATCACAAGTAGGTGTCAACGTAGTGCATGTCCACACCTTATCACAGAACGTGAAGATCGGAGGCTTGCCCGCTAAGTAAACCAGGATAGGAGGCGATAGGTGGCAGATCTGACTGCAGAATCAGATGCAGGCGCAAGTGTTTTGGAGCACACCGCTCTGCGTACATGGTTGAAAACTGGGCTCCTCAGCAAACGGCGCCGAGGTTTTTCCGTAATGACCTGATGACATCCTCACTTAAGATTGCAATGGACACGAGATCGAGACTGGACGGTTAGTCAATAGAAAAATGTAGCCTGGTGAGATTATTCACGTTTCTTGGTACACCAGGTGTCCGCATGCATGTCTTCAGGTGCTCCAAAGATGAAACTCGCCATGGAAGCATGCAGGTGGGGAGATTGCTATGGTGGACGTTCATCCGGGTTTCCACCAGACCTGCGGTAGTGATCGAAGGAATCGTGACAGTTGTGGACTGATTGAAATTTGTTGCCTACCACCTGCAGCCCTTCACGCTTCCTGTCTTCCACGACGGCAATGGCATCTTTCAGCAAGTACATAAGCGTGCTACTGTGGTTTGATGAGCATGATAGTAAACTTACGTTTCTATGTTGGCCACAAAATTCGCCTGATATCAAGCAGATATAACAAATCTAGGTCGCTATCGAGCACTCGTTCTGCGCCTGTTGTTTAAGGGAATTGCGTCATCTACTCGTATATGTTTACATCTGGTACCACACACCTCCGGAAACTTACCAAGGACTTGTTGAATCCATGTCAGGTCGAATTGTTCCAAAGGTGGACCAACACGCTAGTAAGTAGGTGGTCAAATTTCCGGCTCATCAGTCTAAATAAACTGTGCAAATCTGTAGCCTCCAACTTATTCCATTTAAATGTTGGAGACCTGTGACTGCTAGAAAGTGGAGTGTCAAAAATGACACTCAGTTTCCCGTTGCGTAGAGAATTCTAGAAATGAGCATACATTTATGGAGTTTGTGAAATTGTAAAAGGCTTTACCCTATGTTGATTTGTGTATGGCTTTTTTTTCCTTCGAAAAAATACATCACGTCTATTACGGAGATATCAACGATTAATATCGTATGTAAAGAGAAGATAATCATGAGAAACAGGTTCAAAAAGGATGAGGTGAATGTCCAACCTGCGTGAAGAGTAAAAAAGGAACTGACAAATATGAGATGAATACTTTATGGTGAAAGTAACAGTGTTCCAAGATTTACTCAGAATACCTTCCATTCAACTCGTGAGGATAATGGTGTAAGTGAATTTAAGACTAGAACAAAGCCGAAAGAACAGGGAAATTTATAACAGATCAAATATCATTACAGGTACACAGGCAGCAGCAGCAAGATAATGTTTTATGGATTAAAGTTAATACAGATGGTCGACGAAAGGAATACAAACATCTGTTAAGAAGTAGGAAAGATTTTTCAGAATGACAGGTAGCTTTTAATATTGAATACCATTATTGGAATCAAAGTTATCAAAGCTTCATTCACATGTTACAGATATTTACGATAGAAATCTATATCTATAAAACACAACTCTTGGTCCCGATGTAGCATTGTCCATCTGACGTCACGCTTCCCGCCCCCGATGCCCAACTAACAACGACCAGAGACTACATAGTAGAGTTTATGAGCTTTATTTAATGACATTTGTATTTAGTTTAGGGTCAGGAAAGAAAGGAATTACCAAAACACTGAAAGAAAAGTATGTATTGAGTTTAAATTAACATATTATTATTAGGGATTTTTATTTATCTACATTCCTTCGAAGCAGATGTTTCAGATGAATACTTAACCCATATATATGTAAGATAAATATTCGGCCACCAATGTTAGCGGAGGTTTTGATTAAATTGAAATTTATCCTGGATCAGAATGACAACAGGCATTTGACAATACAGCAGAGTGTATAAGTTTACTTTAACTTTATTGAAAAATAATTTTGTTTTCATGAGTACCACATTACTATGCTGCAATGAAAGTAGTTCCTCATTGATCGCGATCTATGTGGCTTGAAAAAAGATTAAAACTAATATTCCGCAGCTTAAAGTCGGTTGTTAATATATATTTTTAATTTCCTTTGCTTCCACTAGCGCCATATTACAGCCATGTATAACTGTGTCAGCCGTTAAAACATTGTAATATGAATTTGAATCACGAAGAACTCTAAGACTTTAGGTCAAATTTATATCGCGATACGGAGAATGTATTAATATGCGTGTGATAGAAGCTTTGATTTTCGATCGGCAATATTAGTGGAGTTTATGGTTAGGTTTAAATACAACCTGGACCAGGATAAAATCAAACTTTTTGATACAGCGTAAGGCGCGAGGAACTGTATTGAGCGTAATTTTATAACAATTCAGGATGACGACAACCTTTTTTCTGCAGCTTTAGGCACGAGAAATTGCATTGAGCGTTATTTTATAACAATTAAGAAACTGCGATTAAATGACTTGCCAGAACACTCGATACAACCCGTCATTTTTGACGGGCTTTGGGGATAGTGGTTAGATATTGAGTAGAATGGAAGGGAGAACATTTCAATAATGTAAAATATCTTGCTAAAAACAAAGTGTATGCAATATTAATACAGTATGCTAGGACTGATGTGGTAGTTTACAGAGGATGTCATAGAAAGAACATATGGAATTAAGGTTAATGAAGTCAGGTAGATGGAGTGAGGGAAGAAGATAATGATAAACCTAATTAACGCAGAAAATTTATAAAGTAGATTCAGATAAGTGGAGATGGTATTAACCGAAAATGAGGCGGTCTAAGATTGCCATAAAAGTCAAGACAATGAGACACGATTTTAATTTTTACTGTCCGGAGTGAATTTCGTTGAATGGTTGGGCTAATTGGAAAAAGAGGTTTCGTCATGATTGTGCTTGTAAACCCAAATACACATATAGTTCTGTATAGAAAAGTAGTCAAAGCCACTAACAACGGCTTTGACCGAGAGTCACAAAACACGTTATATTTCGTTTATGAAGGACTTGTGTAATATGCCCTTCGTTATCAACACTACAATGAGTTTGTCAAAATGCTTAAAAGTTAACTTTTACTGCAATTAAAGTTCACAGATGTAGTTGAGAAGGTACGCGTAGTTAAATAATTGCAGAGGAAAGTTGTCACTCAAGCAATAAGAGTCGCAGGCTCTTTATTGGCAGTGTTAAATTGGCGTTGCGGCTGTGAGACAATAAGAAGAGCTGGCGCGGCACTTGATCAAGGGGTCGTGACCGCAAGCTTCACGGCTGGGTGAACAGTGCTGCCACGCCGTGAGAGGCGGGATAGAGGCGACACGCCCACAACCTGTTGGCTGCTGTAAGGCGAGCTTCACTCTCAGTTCTAGCTATACAATCAAATACAATGTATATGCTCTCTCTAAACTCATTCCCAAATAATATCTGGAGTATGAAGGAGTGCGAGGATGCTATCAATACCAGTTACAATAATAGCGTGGAACAAACAAAAATACACTAATCATACGAAACACAAGTTACAAATTTCGCAAACAGATGGCAACAGAAATTGCCACCCTTCTTAGGACAACACTCCACATAAAACAAATAAGTTTTTAAAAATGGAGCCTCTTCCCTTTCTCATTTTTAATAACACTAGATGAGCAAGTTGTGTCTGCTTATTCCACAGTGGCTGTTACGAGAAAAAAAATATGCACCGTGGAACTGGTCTATGTGCTAACATTTTTAACTGACCATTAAGATTATTATAATTTAATCAAATAGTGAGTATGGAATGAAACGGGCACTAAATTTAACCGGTTTAGAGATATTACAACGAATATCTTAGACAGAAATTGATAGATGGAGGTCAGGATACCAATGAAAAAGTGGTTATCCTTGGAAGGAATACGAACAGTTCTTAGGCAGCAAAAAAGTATTGTGTTAGCAAAACTTCCAAGAAAATCGTGCAAAAGTATTCTATAAACACTGGCTATGATTTAAGGCACAGTTAGTGCGATCGGTCTGATGGATTAGTCGTTAAGGCGTCTGAGTGGATAACAAAAGGACGCAGCTTCGAATCCCTGTCTCAGTCGGAATTTTGAAAGAGCCTAAACCAGACCTTCACCTCTGGCACAGTTTACTGTGTAATATCACGTATGCTAGAACGATTCCATGGTTTTGTATCCACGTTAATCTGTAGGTCACCTGTACCCGGTAGGATTACCTGGTTGTGATAAATAGCCATGACAAAGTCTCAAGCGCGGTAAATCGAAACTGTGTTAAACCGGCACCCGAACTATCCTTCTGGGTCTCCCGGCCAATGGTGCTATATTAATTATTATTATAATCAGTGGATGCAGCAAAATTGCGTAGGCTAAAACCAATGGCATGCCGGAGTGTTAAAATTGGTCCTCTCGAATCTCTACGGTATACAAAAGGGATTGAAAGCTGAGATAGGAAATTCCTTATTTTTTTTTTAATGAAAATCAATATGTAACAGTGCTCATTTTTTTTTTTTACTTAACATCCATACATTGCTTTCTTGGTCTCCTTTGGTTTCTTGAATAAATAAATTCTCTTGTTTTTATTTTTTATCTTTTTTTTTTTTTTTTTTTTTTTTTTTTTTTTTACTATAAGGGCTGCAGAAATATTTTGATTCTACAAAACTCAAAATCCTTTCTTTTGCGACTGAATATAATGAGATTTGTTGAAAATGAGGGAAATGGGTGGGGAGGGTGAGGGGGGAGCGACAGAATTTGCTGTCTGGAAGTCAATTTCTAGGCAATTATTTAGAGGTATTAACTGAATGTTTTTGCTGAGGTCTGTCAGTGAGTACGTAATATATTTCAATTTGTACCCTACGTATTTAAATGACTACATTTTAACTCTTAACGCTTAATCGTATTTTATTTGCAAGGATAACGCAGAATTAAACATAATTTCACATCATTTGTATTTACGTACACTCTTTCTCCAAAATTCATAATTTTCTCAGGGGCTCAGTTGTTAACTATTAATTCAAATTATTTAACCAACCGTTTGACAAGGATGTAATTTTCAGATAGTTACTTCTATTACTTCTGTTACCAGATTAGCTGGAGGAAAACACTGCTCACTTTTCAACATACCGTGTAACATACATAGACAGAACTACAAGATAGCTATCATTTGTTTACCGTACTAGGGGAGGAAGTGCGAAAAGTCTCGCAATCTCCTTTTGCTTGCGAAACAGTTTGTTTGCAGTATTGTCGCCGGAGATCGCCGCAAGGGCTGCCGGGAACGGGGCCGGCCGTGAAGGCTGGACGTCCGCCACTTTCACGGAGACACTTGTTGCTCAACTCTGCCGCTCCACTCCGTAGCTAGCTAGCTCTCAAGTCAATTCCCTGACATGTGAGACAAGTGGTAAAGAGCTCTTGACGGCCCATCAAGCTGATAGACGGGGACACTGATACGATCAAACAGCATAGCTTCAGCTAACAGTACTGCGTAGAACTACTGACGAGAAATTAGAATACTGCAATTAAGATCACAAATGAAGCCAAGGATTTAGCGTCCAAATCTAAAGAATGGAATAATCTCGAGGCACAAAAGTATCAATAACACAATTTGCACCTGAACACAGCAGATACAACTTTTTCAGCCGGACTACGTTAACCAAGGGTGTCTAAACTGTGTTGGTTTGTAAGAAAGTTAAGTTACAGACCTCAGTTTTTGTAAAACTGACAGAGTCTGGCTTTTCTACAGATTCTCTCGTGCTTCTCTGCTAGAAGAAGCTTTCGTCATTCGTCAACGTTGGATAGATAGTGGTGCACATTCATGATCGCCAGATTGCACAAAGTACTAAGTTAAATCCCGAACCTCTATGCAGCCCGTATGAGGTGAAGGCATATAATACTGTAGATAGAGATTTGTCCGTCACTTGGAAACGTCCATCTTGGATGCCTCGTTGCGACTTTCCGAACAGTAGGCCAGAATAGGCCGTCGCAGGGATTCTTCTCTCTTGTTCCAACTCTTATCCACAATACATTACACTGAGAAAATACAGTCATCCACACAGAACAGCATCACTTTAACAGTTTCGTACGGGGAAAAGTCAACGACAAATCACATCTACCTTGGACGCTGCAAGTGAGAGGGGGAACAAAACCCTTCATAGAAAACAAACACACATGTCTTGACACAAGGTATGGACCGCACTTTAACGACATAATACGTGTGTATCCAAAAATTCATTTTTTGAACTGAACTTCCTTTTGTATCATTACTAGAAGCACTGAGCAGTAATTCCTGTGGACATTAAACGACATTCCACTCTATCCTTATGCAGTCAGCCGATTTTTGTTGTATATGGCATTACAATGGCAATATGGCATTTGTTCTACTGCGAGACCCGCGTAATAGAATACGAACCGATTGATATTTACATTTGGTGTATTTAATAGTCTTAAAATCCTAGGAGAAAATGGAGATGAATCTACAAGTTGATCAGTTTGTGTTTCTTTAAATAAAATCACAAGTATTCGACCCGCCAGTGAGGTTCAGTATGCTGAGGTACTGCACACTGAATCGGGGAGGTACAACGGGAATGGGCACGGGCCCAAGTTCCACATACTGACTGTCCTGACAGGTTTTTATGCGGTTTCTCGCACTCATCTAGGTGAATGCCGAGACGGTCAACAATTTCCACCTCATAAACTACACCTTTCACAAACAGAAATACGCTTATTACAAAGAGCACACAAAGTTACATGTTTCACAGATAGCAACACAAGACATTCCTCCAATAGACAAGCTACGCCGGGCCTAACAGGTCCGTTTAGATCTCAGGTGACCAGTGTCCATATAGTCCTTTGGTGGTAACGTAAAAAAAAAAAAAATCTTAATAATACGACTCTCTGACAGAAGGATGTTAAAAGAAAATTCGTAAATTTAGATATTAAGACTGCAGATTTCATATTTTTATAATAGTGAAAAAACGCTATCATTCGATTTAACATTAATACTGTAATCATTTTTTCTTTAATAAAATTAAAATATATTCAGCAGCACTAAGTAGTAGCTTCGTTTTTAACGGGTGGTGTATCGTTCACAGTTTCCTAATTTATTTTTTCCTTCTGGCGACGTCGAGGTCGTTAGAGTCGGGAGAGGACTGGGGGTGGGGGATGGGGGTGAGGGGGAGGGGGAAGGTGCAAGAAATTTTGCCATGTACGTTTGTAGGAACAACAACACGATTCAACTGGAGCGACTACGGGAAACCATGGAAAAACGAAATCTGCTTTGCCGGATAAGGATCTGACCCCGTGTCCTTCCGAATGTAAACACCCAGCGTTACAGCCCACCCACCAAGTCCGGTTCTTTCTAATTCCCTCACGTTCTGAAGTGATATGGAGCCTCAGATTCCTGAAATAAACCTTAACAATTTATACGACGTTGTAGAGATTATTTTACAGCTTTTCAAACCAACTGTACATACAAGTATAGGGATCAAAAACAATTACGCATCCGGCGTTTCATGCGAGACTGCAATCAATTGAGTCCTGATGCGTTAAGTTTTTCCACGTACAGAGGTTGGTGTTGACAAAACCACCTCAAAGTAAACCCGAAGGTCGGGAACAACGGATATGCTGAGATTATCTCAGCTAATCCCACATACAGTCCGATGAAAAGAAGAATAGCCTCATTTGTAGCAATTGTTTATTTGTTTAGTCTAATAGGTAAGTAACAAAATACTTACAACATATTACGAAACAATTATGAAAGATGTTTGGACGCGTAAAACATATGTATAACAATTATCACTGACTTTAACGAAATACAACTAACGTGGACAAATACACATAGCATATCCATATCTCATAGACCGTGAGAAAATTTCGCGAAAAAAAATGTTTACTTAGGAATTATATGTAAAAACAGAAATGTTTCCGTAAATAAAAAAAACCGAAACGTTACTTATTGTACAAAAAACAGTTTATTGATATCTCTGTTACATGTGGTGCCGTTATCTATCGGTAACACGCACAATCTTTGTCGATGCCAGTGAAGCAGTTTATTAATATCTCTGTGATATGCGCTCCTGCTATCTAGCGGATTAGTTCTGAACTGTCTCTTACGCGCTCCCTATTACTTTTACCCTTCCAATAAAGGATAGCCAAATTATTCCCATGTACCTGGCTAAATTAGCCCTAGGCTAAAGCCATTAAAAAAAATACTTTTGCCCTTAAAGGGTCCAATTCGAAATATTCCTTTTTTGAAATACGATTTGAACAAAGTGGAGACCTTAGATTTAAAAATGGTACCTCATTTATCGATTTAGGCTAGGTATGAAGGGTGAATATGGCTTGTGACAAAGGACCATCTTTTAGAAATAATATATACTTGATCTGAAGGCACTTTAAATTCATATAAATTAAAATACCATTATCTGCGTTAAATAAAAGTAAACTTCAGTTGTGTAAATTTCCAGATTTCATTATTTCCAAAAAATAATAAACCTCACGTATCTGTATTTAGTACAATAACCTTCACTCCAGTGGGTTGAAGCAATTCACTGTTGGTAACCTTCTCACTACTTCCAGCCTCTAAAGTCACAACTGACCTGCGTTTGCCAACACGCAACTGTCTAAAATTTAATAAATTGCCATATGGAGTAACAACTCGAAAAATAAACCACTCTTAAGCCAGAACCAGTGTGATAATCACGCAACCACAGTCATAAATCATCGAAATTGGCTTCCACTATGTAAACAGGAAGTTCGTTTGCATTTTTCATGGGGCTATTTTATTCGGCTCTCGAGTTAAAGAGTTTCGTAGAAAATTAAATGTGATCCCGTTGTGCATCGTTTTGAATGCTTACAGATATATTTCTCCGCTTATCAGTAGGCTAAAGAGATTTTTTTTTAGCCTTTTATTAATCTCCAAATATTATTCCAAGCTACTACTTACAACTTCTTACGTTTGACCTTTCTCTTTTCCAGCTAACAGAAATATTCCCTCCGGTTTTTTTTATATCATTTCTTTATACATTCTGTGTCAATTGCAAACATTTATTTTACCAATTTCAGAAAAAATAGAAAATCGTACGAATAGTAACTTCTAAGTTACAGCTAAAACTTGCTATAAAATTTCTCTTTAAGTGACTAATCGGAAAGGTTTCTAAACAATTCTTCCATTTGATATTTGAAGACGACATTAATTTGAATGAACAATATCATGCCAATGGAATTGAATTTGTTTAGTTCTTATTTATTCTCCCGAAAACGTTTCACTTCATATCATCAGAAGTTCTATCCGTTGAGTGTGTATATGGGTAATTAACATGTTTTGAGCAATAATTTTCGCAACGAAATTATGGTATAAATAAAAACTTACATTTTTCGTTCATTTTTTATTTGCTTGTATTTATACACTATTTCTGTAGCCAGCAATTTTTTGTAACTGTATTTTGCTCTATAGGTCATTTTTGTGTATCTTTGAGTTTATTTTCACTGCGCTAGAACTATTCTATTTCTATTCGCCAGTATTTATCACTCAGCGCTACACATTATAAAGTAAACAAATACAGGATGATAGAAAACTGATCATTAAATTGCAGATCTAGTTGCAGTGAAATTGAGCATTAAGATACAGAAAATACGACCTATAGTGGAAAATGCAGTTTCAAATATCCGATGACACCGGAAAAAATGTATGGATATAAGAAAATATAAACTGTAAAAAATGGAAGTAAGTTTATATTTATACCATAATTGAAGTGTTCAAATTATTGCAAAAACCATTTAATATATATATATATATATATATATATATATATATATATATATATATATATATATATATATATATATGCACACACACACACACACACACACACATATATATATATATATATATATATATATATATATACATACACACCCGATGGATAGAACCGCTGATAACGAGGTGAAACACGTTCGGGAGAATAAATAAATAATAAACAAATACACATGCATTGACGTGATATTAATTATTCATAAAAATTGATTATTTCACATTTGAGGAAATGGCCCAGAACATCTAGTTGTTCGAGGGCGATAGTTTCCCAAGTTGCCAAACACAACGATGTAAATGTTCACTGATATTCAAGCACCGTTTACGTTTAGATTGTTTTCCGTTTACAGAACATTTCATGTTGGATATGTGCCTGTTAACTCACTCTTATAACGTGTATGCGTGCATCGAATGTTTAGTATAACAGTAAAAATGCAATTATTTGTTATTGTGTGTTGTAAATTCTTTTAAGCAGAGTGTTTAGTGCTGTTGAACCAAACGAGAATTGCTAAATCAAAATTTA
Organism: Vandiemenella viatica; assembly: GCA_031002005.1. Taxonomy (NCBI): domain Eukaryota; kingdom Metazoa; phylum Arthropoda; class Insecta; order Orthoptera; family Morabidae; genus Vandiemenella; species Vandiemenella viatica. The sequence continues at coordinate 350,731,479 of CM061920.1, read as the reverse complement.
GTTTTAAATGGGAGTTTAAAGAGTTTCTGTCGGCAATAATGTAAGCGCGGCCATACATTTAAGATCTCCAATGTGTTTCTAATTTCGTAAAATAATCTGCTCTAAAAAATATTACATGACATCCTAGCCAAGATAAAACTTGCTCGCTACGATTTTCAACTGTCTGACAGTAATTCAATTGACACTTGTTTCTGAAAATAAGTTTTTTTTACTCACAATAGCAAACTATAGACTTATTTTCAATATGAACGATGAGTAAATCAGGCATTTAATTGCGGTAATTGAAAATGAACAATCGTTCTAAAATTTCTTCTCCATCTTGTGCATAGAGGTGGTTTCGTCGCTAGGTGTTTTTTTTAGCAATAAATGACCTTTTTTTCTCTCTCTCTTTCGTCCATGAAGAAACTGTAAAGAATGGTAACACATCTTAAGAATTTACAAGTAAGGTAACACTTTAAAAAGATTTGCTGATTAACGGCTACCACTACTTGCAGTTATTTGAGACTTTTTTCCCCTGCGTAAGTAGCCAAGACAAACATTGATAGAGATAATGGTTTATTTTTGTTTATTTTTTTGTTTCCGGATTTGCGTCTCGTCGTCGATGTCATTAGAGCTGGGAAAGGATTGGGAGCAAGATATTCCAAAGAATTCGACCATGGCCTTTTGAAGGAATCATCTCACCATACGCCTAAGCGATTTCGGGGACCATGTAAAAAGGAAATCTGGATGGCAGGACGGAGTTTTAAACCCACGTCCTCCCGAATGCCATGACCGAGGGTTACCGCTCACCCACTACAAACAGTTACTGTACCAAATGCAGGCGTGTATGCATTTCATTGACCACCAGTGTGTTTCTCCATAAGACTCGCAATATTTTAGAATACTTTAGTTACTTCGATTGTTCGTTTTGAAAATAAACTACAAGTTTAGCTTATAAGAGCTAACTACCTGATGCCCACGACTTCATGATTGTAAAGAATTTTGATTAACAGCTACCGACATGTGATCACCATGCTGCACAATGGGAAACTCGAGGCTAATACCACACACAAACATCAATGACCACCGCAGGGTATTTATGGCTGGAAAGTGAAATATAGGGACACAAATGTCTTTGGTCGAAATATAAATTGCCATTCGTAGACCAATTTCAACCACCGTATCTCCCACACCACGATAGTTTCCGACATTACACTACCATGGTGCACGTTGGGAGACTTGAGATTAATACCATACACAATCACCAGTGGACTGCGATGGATAGTTTTGGTTGTAGAGAGAAATATATTTTTTTATCGGGTCCACCACTTTCAACCACCATATCTACCACAACCCCACAGCTACCGCAATACAATCGTCATAGTGCACGATGGAAGTCTCCAAGCTACTACCACACACAAACGTCCGTGGTCTGCGATTTGTAGTTCTGGCTGCAATATGAAATATAGGGACACACACGTCTTTGGTAGAAATATGAAAGTGGTGTAAGTTGACCACTTTCAACCACCAAATGTCCCACACTCCCATATCTACCGACATCTAACCACCATAGTGCACGAAAGAGACATGATACTACTACCACACACAAACACCAATGGTCTACGCTATGTAGTTATGGCAGCAAAGAAACATACGGAGACATGTATTTGCTCGAAATACGAAAATATCCTTGATCGGCCACTTTCAACCACCATATCTACCACACTCGCACAGTTACCGAAGTTCGGCCAGCGTTGTGATTGATGGGTGACTGCTATTACCACCCACAAACACCAGTGTTCTGCGCTACGTAGTGGTGACTGAAAAGTGAAATATATGGAAACACATATTTTTATATATAGTCTATATATATATATATATATATATATATATATATATATATAAGATTAGATCAAATTATTCTTAATTATTTTTTGGATCACACGTTCAACGATATTTGTATTTTTGAACACTAGATTAAAAATTCTTATCTGTCGCCGAGTGTGATGTTTTTGTTTCATCAATACAGGAGATCGATTCCAGTCCCTGGATTTTTTCTATCATTTAACGTGACATTCACTTCTGACATGTCTTGCTTTGAGGATCAAGAGCTATGCATACGCCATGGTTCGAATTCAACCATATCAGAGAAGTTTTTTCAGTATCACACAATATAACTTTTCTCCAAGGCCAAAACATCGTATCAAGAAAGGCAGCATGCTTAACGGGTTCACACAACCTAATTAAATTTTATACACGATATTTAACTTTCTCTGTATCTCAGCGTTCCTAATACTTGGTGGTCACAAAGTTGAATGATTTTGTTGCAACTGTAGAAATGAGAGCTATATATTTCTAAATGAGCTGCACACAAATTCCTCAGTTTATAAAAACATTCAACTACTATTACTACTCACGTTACGAGATAAACATGGCCGGGTCTGATTTGGTCATAGTTGCTTTCTTTCCACCAGTTTCTTAATGCATAACTGCATATTCTGAATGAATGGCGAATGTAATAATTGATCGGAACAATGAACAGGCGGAAGGAGAAGAGAAGGAAGTGGGTTTACCGCTTGTTTGTTTTGCTGTTTCAGCGGAGGCCGTGCACTAATTTGGTAAGACAGGCTTAATTGCCTTCGTGTCTGTCATGATACGTGTCGGCACTGTAATTATGGCAATCGTGAAATGAATGTTACCAGCAAGAGAAGAAACAGTTCTAGATGTCAGACAATTGCCAACGCGTTTTCCCAGCCTTCTGATCACACAGAGGGTTAAAAATATATGGATTAAAAGTGAAGATAATGCAACAAAAATGTGAACTTTTTTTACAAGATTACATATTTACCTTTCTTTAGCAGTACACGAAGTGGCTGTTAACCTTTTCAAATCTTAATTCTTCATTTCTATGAGAGGCTATACTTAACAGTCACAATAGCCAATTGTTGACGTGACAGCACGTTGCTGCCTATTGCAAAATAAAACTTACTATTTAGCATAGCTGTTTATTAGCAGGAATATTGAGAAACCGAGATAAAAACAGTTGCTAACTAGCAAAATTGAGCCAGAAAAGAAATAACGACTTGGAATAAGCTTTCAACCCACAAAAAGAAATTAAATCCAACAAAATTTCTTCTAAATACAAGACCAAGTCTTAAGGGATTTTATTGATAGAAAGTTACGGGATTTTGTTGTTGTTGTTGTTGTTGTTTGTTGGTGTGTGTGTGTGTGTGTGTGTGTGTGTATGTGTGTGTGTGTGCGCGCGCGCGACCGCTTTTTTTTCAAAAAATTATAGTTTTACGCCACGTCGACAAAGAGGTCATTAGAAGCGGGATTCGACTGGGGACAAGGAACGGGAAGGAAATCGACCATGGCCTTTTGAAAGAAGCATACCGTCATTTACCTGGGTGATTTTCACTGAGCCTATGTATCCACTTTCTGAAACATAATGGTTTCTCACGGTGTTTAGAATTGCGTTACTTTTTATTCTAAAAAAAATAAGCAGATGAATTTGCAATTATGAGTGCTACAAATTAGTAAACTAGAGAGTTCTACCTATTTATCAGCCTTACAGATTTACCTCGGCACATATTTAGTGTTTTAGAAGTCTTAGAGTAAATCATAGGCACATTATGCCTTTCACTTTAGTAAAATTTATTGCATGCACAATTTCCAAGTCTCCTGATATTTTTGTTTTTAATCAACGATCCATAACACCGAAAGAGTGAAGCGAATGGAAACTGAAGACTTGGCTCAGGTAATTTTTTTTTTTTGACTGCTTTACGTCTATTTTTAACATCGAGGTCTTTAGAGACGGGAAAGGATGGGGGGCAAGGATGGGGGGCAAGGAATGGGAAGGAATTCGGCCATGGCCTTTTGAAGGAAGCATCCCGGCATTTGCCTGGAGTGATTTGGGGAAACCATGGAAAACCCAAATCTGGATGCCCGGACGGGGATTCGAACCGCCGTCCTTCCGAATGCGAGGCGAGAACGCTAACCGTTACACCGCCACGCTCGGTTGGCTCAGGTCAAGATCTCAAACTCACACGTAGGGCTGTCAACTTATTTGGAAAGAATTAAAGTATAATTAACTTTGGCAGAGGAAAGTAGAAACTATATGAAAAAAAAGTATTTTTGAATTTAGATGTTTATTGCCTTGTACAGTTTTTTTTTCATATTTCTGGAACAGGCTGCTAATTATTGGTTTCCTTTATAAGTGTTATAACTGGTCCACATACCGAATCTAGCTTTATAAATAAATGAACTATTTATTTCATTACATTTATGTACCGAGTTTCTTTCTTCTCGCTATTTTGTACTCGCTACTGTTTCGGTGAAAGCAGAAGTGGCGGGGACAGGGACATTTAAAATCAACTATTTTTATATTCTACACATAATCATGTGTCTTTTCAAATATACAGGCCTAAAAGTCTATTGTCGAGGGTCAATGATTTCTTCAGTCTCCACAGAAAAGAAAAAATATTCAAGATTGTGCGTTCAGTTTTGTCATAAGTATTAATATGTCGTTTGGAAATTAATTACGTACACCGGCATTCCGCACGGTGAATTGCATATTTTATCAAAATAAAGTATTTCTGTATAATAAATGGTTATGGGAAAGTATACCGACCAAACGTAAAGTATGAGAATTTTTTTTATTAAGTAATGCTGGAAACACTAATCCCACGAGACTTCACTATTTTTACAAAAATTGATTTTCGTGGAATATAACGGCTGTATTAATATTCTCCTTCGTTTCATTATTAGAAATGTTATTGAAAACAATGAGAACTCGTGTCAGGATATGAATAAAATCTTCTCGGGTAACTGGCCCAGTTAATCGATAAAAAACGACGTTTCGGCGGTCATAACTCTGTCGCCATTGTCAAGTGACTTGATCGTGTATGATCGATGCACTAACTCCGCTGTTTACCAGAAGATTTTATTCATATTCAACGGCGAGAAAACCTCCAGTCTTACGATGTTATGGTATGTTTAAGGTCTATAAACAATGGTTTTCGCGATGTGGTAAGCACCACTCTGCAGTTTTTTTCCGCGAACTAATTACTCGGTACCAGTTGAATAGTATGTAGAATCAGGCGAGAAACCGTTCCGGAAGTTCAGCTTCGATGAAAAATCCTCGGCTCAGTTGGGGATTTAACTCTAGTCGTAAGGGCCACAATGAGGCGAGCTACAACCCAAGGACACCATGGCCTAGACATATTCTTTACACAATTAAAATTCTTTGGAGTTATCTCAATTGTTCGTTCAGCAATGGTTTGTAAGGTCGCCGAGTAGCCGTGAATATTAATAAGAAACCTCTCACTGGAACAGAACCGTCTTAAATTTATAGCCTAGACCAGTGGTTCCCAATAATTTTTTCTCGAGTACCACTTCAAGAAAGAGCTCAGTATCGCGTACCCCCATTATAGCTGAAATGATAAATAATTGCGTTTATCCCAGTCGAATGCTTCGCACAACAGCATTACAGAAATATAATTCACACACACAGTTTGTATTAATATATATTTTGGCGAGTACTGTTTTCCTAATTCTTTTTTTAATTATCGGAGTGATTACCTTAGACAAGAGATAACCGTCCGTACCCCTTGAAGCAATCTCACGTACCCCCAGGGGTACGCGTACCGCTAATTGGGAAACGCTGGCCTAGACAGAACTCAGGAGGTGGTGACCTTTACGCTTCCGAATTTGTGTGATCAAGTTAAATTGTTTTGTGACGGACAGTTTCCGAAATGTGTCTCGGCTGGTTTAAGCGTATGCTTTATATTTTAACGTTGCCATCCGATGATTTTATGAACCGCTTCCTCACAATCGTCTTAGCTCTCGTCGAATCTAACCTGAACGACTCACAATACACAATATATTTGCAAATAATTTTGCTGTGTTACCAAGCACGCTAAAATCTAGTCTCTCAATTGAACGATTCGACTATAGCATATAACTGGAAAAGTATACTCGGCCAACAATCTGTTAAGCTTCTTGTTTTTCCATCGTTCCGTCCAATCTGATGACCTCTAACGTATTTCTTTTGTTTGCTGCTATTTATTTGAATTTATAGGTGTAGACGCACTACGATGTTTACTCTATATCGTCGTCTGAAAATAAGGAATGTAGTGTGCACGCTAACACAGAGATACTGAGAATTTTATCCAGAAAGTAAATAGTAGTATTAATAGTATTTTATTTTCGTGAGGCAGTGAATAGTTCGACTATTGTTCTCCTTCCTAGGTCCATCTCAAAACAATGTTCCCCATTTCAACTTTGCCGTGACATATCAGTGTCCTCAGTTCATTCTGTAACCTTCGGTTTTAGTACCGCCCTTTCAAACTTTCTCTTGGATTTATGGCTTGTCGATGGAGAGGTCATTCTGCTCGTCTGAGAATAAAGCGAAAAAGAGCGGGAATTGGTTATTGTCTTGGAGGACCCATGCCTGCATAAATCTGGAAAGATTATGGTAAAAGATGGGAAATATGGATCAGACCGTGGATCAAACAGTCTTCCTCATGAATCCCAGGGCACACTTCAACTACTCAACTCACCATTATCAGTCCTTTTAAAGAGAAGATTTTTAAAGGATTCTAAAACAATGATACAGTGAAAGGGAACGAACAGTGAAATATCATTTAAAGAGAAACGGCTTCTAACCTTTCAAGTTTCTCAGATTGAATATTCTAATCATTTCCGATTATACAGATGCAAGCAACGGAAATTTTCGGATTGAAAACATCTTATATGTATGATAACTTCTCTGCTCATTCTTATTCGTGATGTGGTTAAAGTAAATTGCAGTTTCGATTAAACCGTCGAGTGAGTATCATTTCCTCAACGCTAGTCCAAATCTTACTTTACGAACACGTAGAGTATGAGCGCACCTCATTGCCTGATATCAGTGACGCACAATTTGGTCTTTTGCTCGAAACGTAGCTGCGTTGACGGATGAAATTTTCGGCACTGCGCGTGCAGCTTAGGAGAAGAGGTGGTGGTGGTGGTGCAAAATTTTAATCACCAGATTGTGTACCAAACACCTGTTTTGAAGCCCATATTTCTTTGCATTGTGAATAGATTTAGACCATACGACGCTTTTGATTGCGATGGGACATAAACCTTAGTAGTAAGCTCGGTGTTGTAAGGAATAGGTCGGTACTCGAGTACCATTTTTTCCAGTAATCTTCATTTACATATTCGTCAACGCACCCTTAAGTTCTAATTCATTTACATACCACGTCATCAACACACGTACAGTAACTCTTAAAATCATACGAAAAAGCCGACATGCCTCTACAGCCAAGATTAACACGCCTCATGAGGATAGATAGATAGAAAGATATGTTCACTTTGATCCCATGTCAGAATAATCTCGGGGATGTGGAACAGTACATACACTTATTAGTAATGTAAATATTACTATATAATTGATAATATTATATATTGACAAGAGGTTAGTTACGACCCATTAGTATAACCAATATTTCATGTAATCTACAAATACAATCCCGAGTTAGTTAATACTTATTATGTGGAACAGTGTATAAACTTGTTACCAGCATCTAACAACCAGTTATTTTCTTACCAACCAGTTACCACAACTCATAAGCAGTCAATTACTTAAAAACCTGTTACGGTTCAATCAACTTTACAACTGATAATTAGGGAAAAGACATTTAGAGTATCAAAGATTACTCAGGAACTTCCTGTTTGGTTTTAAATAATCCACAATTTACATTTAAATCACGTTTTCCAACACACGTTTCACTGCTGTTATATCTCTTTCCAAACTTCTCTTCCTCTCAAATAGTCTTCAGTGATTGCAATTTCACAATTCTAATATGCAGAAAAAAGTAAAACTCAAGCTGCTAATGTTGTATTTCAAGCAATGAAATAATTACTACTTCACCAATGTAACATAAAACATTTTTTCACCTGAAGTTTCCGTACATATAAAATTTTTAAGTAGAAAACAAATAAATAATTATCTGCTTGCTTACTGGAATTTACCTCTATGTAAATAATTGCTACTGTTGGCCTTCATGGAATACAAAACCTCACTGAAGATTGTCGAATTAACTACGAATAAAGAGAGTTTATTTACTACTTTCAAGAGTTTATTACAAGGACGAAATGGTTTCAACAAACTATCTAGGAATTTATATTAATTTACATGAAGTTTTTATAGCGTAAGAGCAAACTAGACAACCCCGCATTTCAAAGCAAGTACGTCACTTTGCTTATCATCAATATTCATTCCGGAATTACCTTTCGATTCATCTTGGCATGCTAAATCTATTGATTGGATTTATATATGAACTATCATTGGCCTGCTGCTACATCCACGTGGAACTAGGTACATTGAGTAATGCTTCACCTAGCAATTCTCCCGGAGAAGGAAAAACAACTAAATTTATGTAAGTAATTTAATTTCTTTTACCTACTTTCTATTTCTGGTGATCCTGAAGATTTTCATTTCTGTATATTTTAATGTAATGTGGTTTATAAAAACTAAAAATATATTTAATCAAATATTCACAAAGCTAAGCGACAATTAGGCATTTCAATAAGAAGTCGAAATCTTCCAAATAAATGTTCTCAAACCACGGAGCATAAAACAAAATTATTTATCTTTACAAACCGTATTTGAACCCCTTCGGCTTGATTGAATATCATTTAATGGAGGAAGGCACATATTTTATTTTAGCTTTTGGCGTTGATGGTGATAGGTTAGATCTCTTTTGAGATGATATAATGAAACAAACATAGAACGACATACGATCAAGGATTAATATCATGGGTGCCGGGAGGGGGGTGCAAGGGGGTGCACTTGCACCTCCCTGCTATGAAAGAAAATACACAGAAAAAGATTAAGAAATAAAAAATTATTAAATTCACTGTTTGAATAATAAGTTATGGCGACTAGGTTGTTATCCAGTTTTGTTCAACACGTTGTCAATATATTCAGTGTCCTTAGTTAATAAGTCTAATACGTATATAATGTATGAAAAAAGATACAGATGCACCTCCCTTAAAGTAATACTGCCGGCGCCCATGATTAATATCAACATCAAGCAGAAACTTTGGTTAGGATTTGATATAAGGTTTGTAATGATGTTTCGTTGTAAAATTTACCGTAAAGTAAACATCAAAATTTATAGAAGTATTAATTTTTGACGAAATGGTTTTATTTACGTTTTATGGGTATTGTCTCGAACTAAGTTTCATAATACTGAAGAAATAAATAACCGAAGTTGCATGTTCTCAAACAATAATAAAAAATCCAAAGAGTGTAGTGTTTGTGATATCTTGTGATCTTTGGTGGGTTTCTTTTGAGGTTAGGAAAGTGTGAATTATGGAGCATGTTCTGTTTACAAATAGATTGTCATATCTTTCTCAGTTCTCCGATCACGAAGAGTAATAAGATATAACTCAGATTTGAAGCTAGACTAGAAAATTTCATGCTGTGAAAACCTATTCAACTCAGTTCATTAGTTTTTTCCTGATGCAATAAAACTTTATATATGTAGAGACTACAGGCCTTTCCACATGAATCTGTCACAGGATGCGACATAACATTACCTTGGTTTTATTGCAATGGAATTGTAATAAAACATTTTGAAAACGTTTATCAACATTAATTTCTCAATATTTCTTCCACCACCACTTGAACGTATTTAATTACATTGCGATGCGTGAGTCTATAAACTTCTCAAGTCCCAGTGAAAACATTTAATATCTCTTGTAACTTTTTTTTCCCCTGCTGGCTGTAATATCTGCGCTTTGTTAACAACAGCAGCAATTCTGTGACAAACTTTTGAGCAGTTTTCAGTAGGTGCGAAAGTGCAACAAGTAACAGTTGTTCACCTTTAACTCAATAAAGTGCCAACTCCTTGATCTCACCCCTACTTTTTTACATGACACAAGTTGCATACATGTAACTTATAGTGTACTTTGTCGCGATTCTCGTGATCAGTACATAACATTAAAGCAGGCGTATTAACACTTGCATCAAGGTTGACATTCTCGATACAAAATTTTCGCGTCACTATTGTAACATATGATTTCAGACCAGTAGACATTATGCAAATAACTGCTGTCAGAGAGCTTGTCTCTTAAGATCCAGCAACACGGAATATTGCTACTGATTTCTGAATGGATACGCATTTACTGAGTGAACAGTTTCAGTGCTTTCTGGAGGGTGAAGACTTAATCTAAATGTTGAATCGGGTTCTCCACAAGGAAGTAAGACACTTTTTTTCTGATTTTGTATAAATCTTCGAGACAACTACAAAACGAAACTGATGTAAAAAAGGGTAATAAGAAGTTCTTATTACTTACAAATGCATTGTGTAAGTGACACTATTTCAGCATGGTTCGTTAAATGGTTGATAAAATTATAGAAAGTACATAGTAAAAGAATGCGCCTTCCTTTAAGTACGGCCTTTACAGCCACTGATAGATTCTCTAAAATATTTTGTTGAGCAATACAAAGACTCATGAAGATGGATCAGTACATTTCGAAGCCGAAGTCGAAGATAATCCAAACTGATCAAATTCTGATAAAGCGCGAAGTATTTAGAAAGTGGAGTTTTACCGGCTGCCTTCTATATTCGAATCCTGGTCTGGCTTGTAACCCTTTTTTTCTTTTTGCGAATAGTTGAAAAGACTTACATCTATGGAATAAGCTCTACGTACGCGATCTCAATTAACGCATCGTGGTTCAGACTCTACATTAAACGGCAGATTGATCCATGACAAACGCGGAACGCATGGCAACTTGAAAAATTATCTTTGACCATAACGTCCTGTATATCAGAGGTATATTTGGTTGTTTTGTAGTTAGGAACTTATACAAACAAATATTTTTAAATGTGTGTTCCATTATAAAGTTCTGAATTGTTTCCACGCATTTAGAAACTACTGTTCTACGTAATATCATGGGTAGACGACAACTATGCCAGAGGGAAAAATTGATCGGTTTCCATCCTCAGTCTTCGCAGATTTTCTATTATGATCATTTTCATCGTCTTAACAAACATATCTTTTTGAGTTTTCACTTACTGAAACACAAACCTTTGAGGTGTATTTTCTGCTACCATTCCATTCCTGTCAGTGTTGTCCATCTCACTCCTACATTGCACACCTTCTCGAACATTTTTGAGAAGTCTTTCCCTGCTTCTTCCGTACTATTTCTTCACTCACCCCGTCACATGCTTGTATCACTGAACAGTATCTACTTTAGAGATTCTTCATTTACTACTATCCCGATTCGCAACTTCTCCATTCAACTTGATCCAAGCCTGCGTGCCAACACTGCACTTCTTGAGTTGTATTGATATCCTCCTCTTTCATCACATATCCTCTGGAAGACTAAGTCAGTAAGGGTAAGTTGAGCAGTATTTCCTGTAAGATTTATATCGTCCCCACTTTTTGGCTTAGCGTTGTGTTGATTCGTCAACATCGAGTACGCTAGGAGATTATGGCTGACAAGGAATTGGAAGGAATTAGGCCATGGCTTTTAGAAGGAACCATCCCGGAATTCACTCAGAGTTATTTCGGAAAATCATGGGAAACAAATTTGGATGACTGGGTCGATGATCAAGCCAGCTTCATAGCGAATTCCAGACCAGAACGTTAGCAATCACCCACTTGACGATATTGGCCGCAAGGTGGAACGAGAGAAGTCTGTATTCTTAAGTCCTCGCTTAGCGTTTCATTTCATATAATGACGCCTGACATGGCACCTGCAGCCCGTGGGCAGTGCTTGCGACCCCGGTGATGGTGGACCGGTTTCAACGAGCGGTCAACCAGCTGAATGCCAGTCGTCCTTGAGGCCACAGTGCATTTCTCTGCAGTAGCAGAGCAAAGCCGTCCGTCTATACGCAAGGCCAACCTGGGTAACGAGGAGCAGACGATTGCCATCGAAAGGCGGAAGAGGTCATCTAGGTGACGGAGGGCAAAGGCACCGCCGCAGTGGCAGCACTCTGGTTTGTAGGAGTGCTTACACTTGGCTTGCAGAGTTACACGTATAGCATGCATATCCGCCAGCTGGTACAGCAACTTTGTTAGGACGCTTATGCAATATGATGTAATGAACGAAAGAGGACTTTATGGAAAGCTGCAACAGATTATCGCACTAGATAAAGTCTCATCTTGGTCATCGGTCAGTATCTGATGGGAGTGGCGTTATGTAGCCGTATTCGGGTTTATTTTGTGCGGGTGGCATTTTCGACATGGAGACCCGGAACTCGGAAGGACAGAGCGGCCGCCAGGTGATTAGAGTCTAGTGCCCGCATATTTTACCTCTGTCAGGAATGCTAATGAGAGAACTACGTCTGTGAAACAAGTGATAGGCTCTGCATGATCAGTGTAAATTTTGTGAATTGTGTAATTTATGAGACGCAAGCAAGTTCGACCCAGCATTCGCGTATGTGATTGCTGAAAACATTTCCGTAAATCGGTACGTCAAGCACAATATTGGAACCTGGACCGTTCCAATTCTGAAGCAATTTAACGTGATTGCATTCTCTCGCATAACGTAGTATCAGCAGAACATTCTGACCGTCCGACATCCACCATTCCTCCGTCCCGTGGAGAAACCTCCTTCGCCATAATTCATCTCGGAACCATTGCTTATGTCTATTCTGGAGGGAAAAATTCCGATTCATCTGAATTTCAATGCCTGCTGTGCATTTCGTAATCCGTAGCTACCATGAGCGTAGCCAGGATGGGGTGCTAGATTCCTCCCTCATGTAGTCGAGCGAAAGCATGAAAATAAAAATTCTCGCTTTTAATATTGAAAAACACGTCCAAATTTAGCCAGGATCCTCGCAGAATAGTGCTTAAATAAGTTAACCAAGTGGATTTTTTTTTCAAGTAAAATCATGTTCAAAAAGTATTTTTCATTAAATTTCCTTGTTTCTGCCCCACCATGATTTTAATCGTGACTACGCCCTTTGTAGCTACGCAGATAGCCTATCAATTCTGAAATAAATACTGACAATAACTACTAACTATTTGTAGTAGTTAAAATTCTACTAATTAAAATAAATTTAAAGGTTTACTAGCGGGATCATCTGGCTTTAAAGCAGTAGCACTATTTCCCTATTAAAACTTTTCAAACATATATCACACTTTTAAAAGTTTCAGTCAAACGTCAAGATACAATCTGGATATTGTGGGCCATTTCCTCATTTGCGATAGGATCAATTTTATGAATAATTGTAACGCCAATGCAATTGAAATTGTTGTTTTATTTTCCGAACGCGTTTCGCTTCATTTGTGAAGCATCTTCAGTGGTTCTGTCTGTGGGTTTTTATACATATTACAATTTAAACATGAAAATTGTAAGTAAGCTTAAATCTGTAACCCACAATTTTCATGTTTAAATTGTAAAATAGAACAAATGTAATTATGTGTATAAATACCCACAGACACAACCGCTGAAGATGCTTCGCAAATAAAGCGAAACGCGTTCGGAAAATAAAACAACAATTTCAATTGTATTGGCGTTACAATTATTCATAAAATTGGTCAAGATACAATTTTTACTCTCCCAATTCAGAATGTAAAGAATTTTAGGTGAAGCACAAAAGGTTACATAAGTGCAGAAATAATGTATCCCAGTGCTAAGATACTAGGCTAAAAAGCAAGCTGTGGATAGGAGAAATGTGAGGCTACCATTTATAAGCTTAATAATGTACCGCTTCTCTTTAGTTTTCTTTCATCGCAAACATGTGAATATTTTTTATACTTTGTCAGCGACATTCATATTTTTCTCGAGACTGCTGAATAGATTGAATGATAGTAAAATAACAGCTCAAAAGATATAAAGTAGCGCTGAAATGATGAAATTTACATTACTAATCGCTAAGATCTCCAGAAATTAAATTCCTTTTTCAAGAACATTGTCCTTTAGATAGTCTTAAAGAAAATTCCATCTGCTGGTTGTTCTGTTTAAGTGAAGCTCGAAGGATAAGACAGATAAACACGTGTTCAACAAATGCTATACATAAAAAAACCACTTCATTCATAAAAGAATAGAACGTGATGTATGCTTCGTATAACGCAAGGGCTTCACAAAAAATTATTTCATTGATCCTTACTTTCTATATCTGTTCGAAATTGAGGTACTTGTTCCGTGATTGGCATGTTAAAAAACCAAAAAAGGACAATGATGAATTTGTAAGTGTTGGTTGCTTGTTTGTTTAGCCATTAAAGACATTTTTGCTACAAAATTGATCAGAATTCTCGTTGTCCGGCTAAGTAGAAACCAACTACGGTAAGGATGGTATTCAAGTGTCTAATACTGCTAATTAGTAATTTAGAGTCTTTCGCATCGGTCATCGTAGCTGGGTAGGACAATATGATATGAAGATAGGAGCCAAAAAGATTTTGCTTATTTGTTACACAGAAAAATAAAGGTATTGGGAAATTATAAGGTTAAAGAAAAATTGTCTAAGGCAAAAATCGAAAATATCTTGGAATATCCTTCTATGATAAACTCAGTTTGGCAGAACTCATTGGGGATTTGGTAGTGAGAGTTTTCAAGTTTGTAAATCCACTGGAAAAGGTGATGTGATGTGGTGATGTAACAGAAGTGAGGGAATTGTGATGCAAAACCTTGGTCTGAACCTTTGAGAGCAATGGTACAGCCAGGGCCGGCGTTAGGGAGGGGTAAGCGGGGCAAAAATATCCCGGGCCCTGGCCCCCAAAGGGGGCCCACCGGCCATGGGTCCTAGTTAAATACAAATAGAACGCAAGTTTAATATTTTCTGATTTGATAAAAAAATTTAAAACAAAAAAATTTAAAGTAAAAAAAATTCGTCTGTGTACGCGTGGGGGAGGGGGGGGGGGCAAGAACCCGGGGCCCTAGAATCCTAGCGCCGGTTCTGGGTACAGCATAGGACCCACATAAGTGTCAAATCCAGGGTGCAGATTGATTTATTCCTGGAACATGCTTAGTGACTGTTACGATAAAGGAGCAAAAGCAGTTAGGTAAAGTAATTGACACCGGGCCAAGTGCTCCATTGCAATTAACATTAATAATCGGTAATTTACAGGCTACTGTTCCTATAATACCGATTCCACGTCGAAATATATGGCTTGTCACGCAGTATGTAATATAGATAGCTCTTTACGTTGTCCTAATTCATTCTAATAACCTCTTATCCAAAGTGGTCTGCCAACACTTGCTCTGAATTCTACTCCGTCCTCAGACTTACGAGTTGTTCGCCTTCTGCGACCAAGGCTGGAGGCTGGTGCACTGTTTTTTTCCATACGGAAGAGATAGAGAATTTCTACGGGTGTGAACAAAGATTGTTTAACCTCTAATTCAGACCTAATATTTATATAAATATAATTATTTTGTTAAACGTAGAGTAAGGAGCAATTATGTAGAAAGGAGTCGATATGGTTTTTTTATTATTTATTATTAAACAGCAAGAATAATGAAGAAATAGGTGAAAAGCGCGATTTGAAAACAATGTTGGAATGGGGAGAATTCGACAGTCGAAAGTGGTTCGTCGCTAGTTATGTAAAACTTGTGGCTGCTATGTGAAAGTTTGAACTGAGGAGTGAGAAACCATGTCATACGTAAGGCAGAAAACATTTTATTTTGGTACCGTGAACGAGACAAACGTGGATCTTTTTCTCAGTAGAGGGGAGAGAAAAAAAAATCATTTTTTGATCATTGAGTGTGAAGACGAGGTTACTCAACACGGGAAACAGAAATAATGGTTGATACAAAATTCTTTATATGCTTCTTTATATACGTAAAAATTGATCGACCTACATCTACATATATACTCTGCAATTCACAAAATTGTGGGTGGCAGATGGTGCTCAGCACCAAAGCTAATCTCTTTGTTTTGCATTCCAATCCCTAATGGTACGAGGGCTAAGTGGTTAAGGCATCTGATTGGAGATCGAAAGGTCCCCAGTTCGAATACCTGACTCAGCGGGGATTTTGATAGGTCCTTAATCCGACCTACACTTCGGACACAGCTTGCTGTGAAATGTGAAGTACGCCAGAAAATTTCCGTGGTTCCGATTCCACGTTTAACTGTAGGTCTCCTCTAGTTCAGCCCTAGTCCTAACACGGATGTGCACACATTCACTGCAAATTCAAGCCAAACTAGGCTTAAAGTGGTCCTCTTTGGCGCAAACGAATAAAGTATAGGTACACGTATGTATTTGCTGCAAAGTACTATGGTTTCATATGGCTTTTATCTCGGTGTTTGTTATCTGAATTTCGGTATTCATGTCTTTGCAATTAGCAAGATTACAAATTATAAAATAAATGTTTCTACTAAACTAAGGAGTATGGATATAAAATGTTTTAAGATTGATTACTGCGGTAGGTTTATGTAAGGAAATATACTGGAGGGGAAAAAATGTAACCGTGCAGAAATAAAAAAATAGCCAGGAAGCGCGCTTTCAGTCATAGCGAGCACAACTTGCAGCTTGATATGTTTAAGGTACTACTGTGCCATTCTCGTTTTCGGGCGTAGGCTGACGAAGTATGTAAAGGGTGCTAACTTTCCATCGCAGCTTCCCGGGAACTGTTAAGTGAGGTAGTTTCTCGTTACCCAGTATGGAAGTGTACATGTGTGTTTGTTTGCTGGGATGACTCTGCATGTATCCAGTGTAGTGTCTTTGTATTGTGAATCAAATACGAAAGAAGGGAGAGGATGAAATCTGTTATCCATCGGTTCACACCCATTTTTTTGAAAGACAAGTTTTACGTCCTCATCCTGTGGTCGAATGCCCCTACTCCATACTCCATACTCACATTAGACAGTTTAGCAATTTAACCCAAGACAGTCATACACAATTTGCTGATTAAGAATCCGGTATCACCACTCACTTCGCTGGCCAAGCCGCGAACAGGGGCGTAGCTACTATGGGGCTAGGTGGTGCACCGGGGCCCCTACGCTCAGGGGGGCCCCAAAGCGCATCTCTGGGGCCCCCAAGCGCAGTTTAGAGGGCCCACGACCCCTCTCGGCAAACTGGCGACCTTTTTTTTTTTGGCTCTTCCATCGACTAAAGGGCCCCCTGAGACACAGGAAGACCCCCACTAAGGGCCCTCGCTGCTCAGGGGGGCCACCATCCTCAGCTCAGGGGGCCTATACCAGTTCACGAAGCAAAAAAGGTCGCCCGTCTAGCCTGAGGGCCCAAAATAAATTTTTTGCACCGGGGCCCTTGTTGACCTAGCTACGCCACTGGCCGCGAATGATGAATACTTCAATTAGTGGGGCGAATCATGCAGCCAGTAACAAGCAACGGACATCACGCTACCGCAAAGACACTGGCTCAAATACGCAAGCTATTTTATTCTTAATTTATGAGTAAATTAGTGATTTCACACGAGTTTAAACTTCATGCTGTGTGAATTTGCACGAGATGCCGTTTCTACACTCACGAGTTTCAATTTGTAGAGACTTGAAATTTATGAGCACTGAGAATTAAGTGATCGCTACTGATGTTCTCAATTGCTACGCATTTTAAAAATTATATATATGTAAGAAAGTCCATTATAGTCGTGATGGGGATAACGCAGTGTCAGAAGTGAGACAAAATACGAATTCATATTTTTAGGCAAGAATGCGAGATGAACACTTAAAAAACAAACAAAATTCACAATTTTGGCTAATAACCTTAGTGATGTAGTACGCGAGACATATGGCATATGCCACATTTCTCGCCTCCTTGTGAATTTTTGTTTGTTTTTACGTGTTCCTCTTGCCCTCCTGCCATCATCTTTGGTAAGTGACGAGTTACTTTTCCCTATTCTGTCTTATTCCCAGTGCCTAGCGATGGACTTATTTGTCTCAATCATCCACAAATGGGATGTTTGTACGATACGAGAGTGAGGCAAAAGATAGCTTGTAGGACAACGTTTGCCAATATTAGTTTTGTAACCATCACAATTCCCGCGTAGACTACAGAAGATTAGCTTCTAATTTACTTAGTTTCCTCGTGTGCTGTTGGTATTCACAAACTCAATGGCTTTTCTGCATTCTGCCGTTGGGATAACGTATTTGCTAATGTTTCGATCAGACTAATTTTATGATCCGTTCAAGCTAGCACGATATAAACATCATATTTTGAAACAGACCATGGGATTTTAAAATAGTTCTTTTGCTGCCATATTCCACCAACACCAAATTTCGCTGCACTGTCCTCACTGACACGTCTATCGTTCGTCCCACATTGAGTGTGGCTTTTCTTTGGAGCAGTGTTTTTTTAAAATGCGGTATTATAGGCCACGCAGACAACAACTGCGTTTGTGTTCATTTTTCCCCATTGTATTAATCTTTTGCATTGTTATTGAAACATAAATGAAAGAACGGCTCAGGACGGACAACAATTAAACCACCCATGCTCTGCGCCGGACTCGATCCGGTGACCCCTGCAACGCGAAGTCAGCTCGTTAGCCCCACGCCACCGAGGCCGGCAATGATACAGTGTTACCCGTCCGTCAACACTACATCTCGGCACTGGTCTCTATCATTAAGCAGATGTGCTCAGCTATTGCGTTGTCAATGGCAGGAATAATGCCGGAAATTACATGTCACTTATGAACATGGATCAAGCAATGTTGAATTCACGAACAATTTTCGAAACGGAATGAATGCCCCAAGCATTTGCCATTTCACATTCAAATTTTGTTAATTCATGTTGTGCGACCATAACATCGTCAGAAAACCTGTCGCACGACTCATGAAAGTACAAATGAAAGCCTTTACATTGCACTGCACGTCTTCCGAAGTACTACCGCCATCTGGACGTTTGCCATCTTCCTATCACGTGACTTTGGCACTTCAATGCATGAAGTGGAAAGCTCAATATAAGTGAAAACTTTAGAGCTCGAACAATTGATTACCACCCACGTACTGCTGTAAAGTCTCTTACGATCTCTAACAAAAATGATCAAATCAGGAAAATAGAAAATACCGCCTTTGCACGATTGTTAAACAGCAATTTAAATGTAGGCCTATGTCGTTCCAATTGGCAGAGAAAACGGTGTTACTCTCAAAAGGTATTAACTGTAATCGAAAAAAAAGATTTTGTTTAGTTCAGTATCGGCGACTTAATATCAGTAAAATATATTGTTCAGAAATCTTAAGAAAGCAGTCCAAAAGTTAAAAGGCATATTTTTTTTATTTTTTATTTTACGAAGATTACAGCAATTTATAAGTAAACTTAGTTCTCTGGATTACATGAAAGATCAAAAAAGTGCATACAAGCTGAGAGCTGGCGTTACTTCTGCGTTGGTTCGAGGTTACGACTGATTAATTTGCTCTGAAGTTCATAAAGAAAGGTTAAAAGGACCATTCGGCACAAATTCACCGGCTGGTGATCTCTAATAAAAAGGACTATACAGGAAAAGCAATTCTGCCACCTCATCACTCTTTACAACGCAGAAAGCTGAAAAAAAATACGATAACAGTTTACTGAACACCACTTGTTGAATGGTTTTGCGAACACATTTTAAGCAATGAATTATGGATCTAATATTAAACAGCTTTAAATAGATTGATATGTGGTTGACCTCGTCTTGAACGCAAGTGGAAGGTGTAGAAAATTTTTTTCCATGCAGGAATTCAGTTATTAAATTGTTTCTGCACAAATACTCTGAGATTCGTTTACACAGATCGTAATTTTAGGAACTGTTTATAACGCTGTGAACGCAAAGGCACTTGATTTACGTATTACCGGGCTTTCCTTATAGAGAGCAATGCTATCTCCTTGATCGCTATAACGGGTGTTGACACACCGGCTCGAAAACTATTTTCGCTTGAACCAGTTTACAAATTAATACAGTATATCTGACGTTTTCGACCAATAATTATTAACATCAGCGAACTTTTATACGAAGATAATTTGTTCACAATTTTGTTTCGTTAAGTTCTTGCAATCACTTTCAAGAGTTATATTTGGTTTGCGAAAACTTTGCAGCAATTTTCATAAGGTTTATGTGTGCAATGACTTCTGATGCTACAGGTTCCTTGGAAGCTCCCTGCATTATTCTTTGTTAACTGTCTACTCATTTACTCTTACTGAAGTTTCACATTTTATGGCAGATTCCGTTATGAGGTCACTGCAGTGCAATTATGGAGATAAAATAGCCATTCTATGATTTTTTAATCTGTGCTCTGCAATCTCTTAGGCGCATACATTTAAAATGCACCGACCGTGGTAGGTGAGCGGTAACGTTCTAACCTCACATTCCGGAGGACGCCATGGCCGAATTGCTTTCCGTTCCTTGCCCCCACTACTTTTCCGCCTCTAATGAACTCGACGTCGACGAGGTTTAAAGTCTTAAAAATACTTAAAATGTCCGGATTCCGCTTCAGACATACAAGTTTTACAAACATTTAAGCATGAACTTTAGATGTTTTGCATGGCAACCATCTTGCATCCATAGGCTGTTCTTGCTGATCTTAGCAACCCACAGAATATTGAACCGCATAACAAAATACTTTCTTCGGTTGAAGGGGAACTAAGTGCCAAGTCACAGGCAATTAAATCAATCGAAAGCGCTTAATCTTCAGAGTCCGACTTTGATTTATTAAAAAATCAGCTATTTTTAAGAGTGTAATACTGGTTCTACTTTCTTCTCGACAGGGTAGGAGCATATACGTATAATATCTATTACTAAGGTAATAGTATTCATACAGTGAATAATACCAATTTCGTAATCTTTTAGTTGGCTGCAATGTGAGATTGTAATATCTGGCACAACTGACGCGAAAGAACGTAGTTCCAGTGGTGTTCTAAAATCTGTAGTAGTAATATTAATTGACATTCAGTACTCTAGGGTGAAACGATTAAACAAGCACATATTCAGGTGTCCAACAGGATTCGAGTACAAGAATAGCGCCAAAGCAGTTATCACGACAGCAGAGCGGGTGCCTGCGGCATCCGTGAACCGCTATCTGCGCACCTAGAGTCAGCAACCAGGAACACAGCTTGTCGAGTAGAGGTGGGCAAAAGAATCGTGAATCGATTCAAAGAGTCGATTCGTCTAAAAGAATCGTTTGCGGAATCGACTCACTTGGAAGAGTCACGGTTCACTCAAGAGTTGTTAAGAGGGAGCTCAGGAGCTGAGCCGTTGTTGCGCAATCGCTCACCGACTCGTCCAGGTTCTGAGTCGACTCCGAGTCGTTAACTCGATAATGTTTACGACTCTCGGCTCACTCGCTCTCGGCTCACTTCTGTCTTAATTACTCTTCCATGGATTCGGCTCTTTTTAACTCTTGATATCTGCGTAACTCGTGATTCCTTTCGATTCACAATCTTAGTTCCCACGGCGTGTTTCTTGGTTTGGCAACTTATTTGTAAGGAAATAAAGAATATTTATCTTTGGAACAGGAAAATTAAAAATATATTACAGAAATAAAAAGTATTTTTAAATTTAGGAATTTACTTTCTTAAATACACATTTTTCTAGTGTTTTTGGAACTAGTTATAAGTTTTTGGTTTCCTTCCAGACTGTTATAGATGCTACCACAACACAGATTTAGATTTACAAATAAATTATCAATGAATTATACGTCCTATAACTTTTATATTTTACCACAAATAAAGTATTTCCCGATTATTTGAGGACAGGGAAAAGTATTTCGATTTCAGAGCCATCTGCTATTCCCATGTTGCGTGGGGTTTTCAAATTGCGAATGCATCGAGTACTGAATTTAATTGCGATGGAGCGCGTCCGATTATTATCATACGAACTTCATCAGTGTTTTAGTTCTTCAGTTCTTTATTTTGTGGATAATGCAAACATTTTGCAATAGAAATGAACGAAGTTTATGAATTGGACCATTACAAAAATTAGCAGGTGCTGAAGCGGCATATATACTGTTCCAGCTGGTGAGGTTTCTACGAGGAAAAAGGTTAAACGAAAAGACGTTGGGGAACAGTGCCGTCGATGAATATAGGGGAGCGTCCAGAAATTACGTGAGACTTTTTAGGGGGGGGGGGAAGGGGTTCGGAAAATCTCACGAAATCTCACCAAGGGGGGGGGGGGTCGACGGATCTCACGTGAAATTTTGAACTTGAACGAGTGTAGAACTAAAAAAAGCGTAAAAAATACTAGTTTACAGGGCCAAAAACCGGCTTTTGAGGGGGTATCATTCTTTCGGGGAGCACGACAGCTAAAAAAAGTCTCGAAACTTCTCCTGGTCGAACAACTGGGGGGAGGGGGTTCCGTGAAAATCTCATGAAATCTCACCAACGGGGAGGGGGGGGGGGCGGCAAAATCTCACCAAGTCTCGCGGAGGGGGGGGAGGGGGTCTAGATTTCCGGAAAATAGCCTCACGTAATTTCTGGACGTCCCCCAAAATACTAATACTGAAACAAAGAAAATAAATATAAAATTTAAATTATGCCATTTAAACAAACACTGATTTATTGGTTTGTAGGTAAAATGCTAGTGATACGCTGTTTAACTTAAGAAAAGCACCATCTGACAAATTCAAAAAATTTGCCAAATTTATGGAGTAAAATTGGAGCATATGTAAGGGGCGTCCATAAGCCATGTAGCTCCATTTTGGCTTCTTGTGAACCCTCCCTCCCCCCAAGTAACTCGACGTGGCTTATGTCTCTAACCCCCCTCTCTCCACGTAGTTTTTTCCATGACGGAAATAGATATTTACATGGTGTTGAGTGTTCTGTATCTCATTTTAAGTGTGACAAATAATATGAATGAAAAGCTATTTGGCCTGGCTCGGAATCCCACCTTCCAACCCCCTGCACCCACCTCTCAAGACCGATCTACGTGGTTTATAGACGACCTCTAGCGAGACGTGTAACAAACATGCCACCTACAAAATCAACAATCTAAATCAACAATCTCAATCGACAATTACAATCTGCAACAAGGCTTAGAATCAGTAATGAGGTTTGACAACAATTAGCTGGAAGCCTTGAAAATTTCACACTGTGGCAATCTCACATTTTGTTGACCCGGTTCGGAAAATTCCCAGATCCACCACTGGTTGTAGTTAGACAGGGGGCGGCGTAATCGGTATTGCGCAAGGGCGCTCAAATAGTTAGTGGAGAGCCTGCTCGAAAGCTGGACGGTTAATGACTGAAAAGAGAAGTCGGCTCTCATCACAAAAACTAACGAAAATGCTTTTTGTAAATAGCAATAAAAAACTTGTGTAGTTTTCATAAGTAAATTGAATCATTTTTATTGTAAAATTAGTGTTTTCATTTGTTTAAATAATAAAATAAATTGTTTTTGCAATAAATAACTTACAATTTAACTATCAAAAACAAATGTTATTATTTTAGTTAGAATTTGTTAATCATTTCCTTCTTGTTGGTTAATAACTCGTTATCTATTTTCGTCATTCAAAATATCATGTGAAAAGAATCGAAGAGTCGTTTAAAAGAATCGATTCTCAGCGAGGAGTGAATCGATTCCAAACGATTCATCAAAAAGAATCGGTTTGCCCATCACTATTGTCGAGTACCAACGGCACCTGACAGTGAACAGCAAGCGATTGGTACCACCCGTGCGGAACCAAAACGCACAGTCTCAGAATACACAGCACTATTGTGCGCTTTAACGAATGTCAGGGAACACAATAATTAACAGCGAAAATGAAATATACTCAAGTCATAGTTGAACCTTCCCCTTATTATCAATTTAAATTGGTCATGTAATCCGCTTCTGTTATGTCATCTTAATGTGGTACTCCTGCGGGGAGAAGATGACAAATTTATGTACAGAAATTATGGCAGAGGTAACGATGATACAACCATTACGTTAAGCACAGCGAATGCAACAAGTTATACACAGACTTCTAGTCAAATACCCTACCACTGAGCCACCAAATGAACAGTGTTCCATGGCAATTTAAGCATAAAATTAGAAAAAATTTAACTGTTTTCTTAAAAACCATCAGATACGCGTATACTGCACAACATCGCATAAAGGATGTACACATGGAAAATTAATATTCCAAACATGAAATATAGTTAAACACAAACTTTGCTATGATGTCAGGCAGTATACCCAAATAAGTTTCCTATCGAATTGATAGTAAGAACATTATTTGTAAAGTTATCCTTTAATAAAAATAATTGAGATAACGCATCTTGAGGCATTCATGATTAAAGTTTTTCGAGATTTTTAAGTAGCAAATTAGAAAAACTTTCAATAATAATAGGTTACTAGTTTATGTTTAAAGAGATTGGTTTGTCATTACAAGGAAAAGTTGTACTACAGAACCAGAAAAAGGTAGAGGTCATTGATTATGATGAGTATGCAGAGATATAATAACGTAGAATAACTACAAACACAGAATTCCGACAAACGAAACACGAAAAAAATTAGTGACAGCACAACTGTGGAAAACGTTAGTCCTTATCTAAAAGGAAATATTATTAGCAATATTGACACTACACGTTCTCGTATTTCATTTCTTGAGGGCTTAACGGTTCAACGATTATGAGCTTACTAGAGCGTATAAAGGATTGTTAGCAAGATACAAGATAGAAACTGGTCAACACCTTGAAGAACAAAGTATTCCGGCCTTCGCATTCCACGAATCCATGTAAAATAAAGATTGGATGGATACCCAGGAGATAAATGTAAACAAGGTGTAGATTTGATAATTATTTATAGATTGTCGCAGAGACCAAATATTTTCACCCTATTTAATAACCTCCGAGCAGAATGTTATTGCTATTCGACCTTACAGTCATTGCAGTAGAAGAAAATAATATGAAGCTAACTTCAGAAACATTTTGGTCGACATGAAACCTTTAATTCTTTTAATTCTGAAAGAGATGTTTCGATTAAAAAGAGCAAAACATATGGGAACAGAGTTGTTCATTTTTTTTTTTTTTTTGTTTTGCCCTACGAATTAAAGCCCAACTCAATGAAATCAAAAAATTATGTAAATTATGTACAAAATTGCAGAAACTACTGTAACAGCGGATAATATTGATAGTGTCTCGAGCCAATTCTGGACATCAGCACTGCCAACATAATACCAGCAATTGCGGAGCCTTTAACGTCAAGTGAAAGGCTCGAGGGCCGTATTGTCCAGCGGTAATAGTTTCGCCACAGCCGAGGAACAACGCGACACAGATCGTACATCAGTGACGAAATAAACATTTAGAACGTTTTGTAAATAGTTTACTATTTTGAGAATCACAGTTTACGTCGACTAACGGCGGATTATCACTACAGAGCATCGCAAAATCGTCAGCATTTCACTCTCCTCCACTCTTCCACGTCCCCCCAAATGTAGAAATAATTGCAAATTACTATCACACGCAGAATGCAATCTTTTAAACCAAATTCAGTTCGAAGCATGGTAGTTAGTGTTAGAAAAAAAAATTGAATATTGTCAAAACTACTTTTATGGTATAATTTTATCAGATTCATTAAATCCTCAATCAAGCGATTTATATTTTTTTGTTGCAAAAAACTTTCTACTCCAGGTTCAAAATTTGTTAAAATTATTCATTTAGCCATTTTACAAAAATAAATTCTACAATGATAGTTGTAGTCTTTCAGTAAGACTTAGGATGCGTATTAAAATAAATTTTAATTTTTTTCACAATAAGCTCTTATAAATTATAGGATAAAAAGAAAAAAATTCAAACACTTCTAGAGGTTATTTGCCAGCTTACATTGAAGATTATGCATACATTTTCTCTTCATCTCCATCTCACCCTGCCAAACACCCTAAATCTATTTTATCTGTACATAATTTTTCAATATTGTACGTTGTAATCTTGTAAAGGAAGGAAAGAAGTATTGCTCAATTACTAATTTCTAAACTGAGGTATTAGGAAGTTATAAGAGACAGACACGAGTGAAACCATTAGAGTTCAATTTTTCATCCAGAACGCTAAAAACCTGCTTATGCTGTTATCGTTAGTGAGAACTGAGAATGTTAACCCTTCTAGCGAGGCATCAGAAACTGAATAAAAACTATAAAACCAAGCATTCAACTTATCAGCTTTCTAGCACTGAAATTTAAACCGTGCCAAAATAACGAGACTTATAATTGTTGACAATAGACATATTTTTAAGTAAAAACTTTATAGCAATTAAAATTGCTAGAGCTTAAAGTTACCTTCATCGCATGACCTATCCCAACATTTAATACGTTGCGGCATAAAAGCAGCATTACGTTAGCCCGCTGAACGGAGGTGATATGATTATAATCTTTATACATACAAACAGAGGTGCAGATTTTTTTACAATAGTTATGGTTGAATGGTTTAGGTCACGGTTGGCCAACCCAAATGATCTTGCGGGCCACTTTGGAAGTGCATCATAACTCCGCGGGCCCCATATAAAATTATATATCCCCACTAGACATTTTTTTTTTGGTGTGAAAAATTGAAACACGAGTTATTATTGTGTTTAATTTTTTTTTTTTATGCTTTACGCCTCGTCGACGGCTAAGGTCATTAGAGGCGGCAAGAAACTGGGGACAAGGAACGGGAATGAATTCGGCCGTGGCCTTTTTGAAGTAAGCATCCCGACATTTGTCTGGAGTGATTTGGGGCAACCATGGCAAACTCAAATCTGGATGCCCGGACGGGGATTCGAAGCCACGTCGTCCCGAATGTGAGACCAGAACGTTAACCGTTCACCCACCACACTCGGTGTGTTTACTATTATTCTTACATGTAAATATAGATAATATAATAATGATACTAAAAGCACATTGTAAAGAAATATATCACACTAAAAATTAAATATAAAAAATATTTTGTAAATATCTCGCGGGCCGGAAAAATAATGCGGGCTGGCTACCCCTGGTTTAGGTAGTTCAAATTAGAGTTCAACAAAAAAACATCGAAACAGATTGCAGAGAACAGTTTCATTAATACAATTTTCTCGGGAGATTACAGAGCTAACGGGGTTTTTACACACGATATTTCAGCGGTCAAATACTCTGTCACCATCTTCACCAGAAGGTGGCGACAGATTTCTATCGCTGAAATATCGTGTGCAAATACCTCGGAAACACTTCTAGTAACCAGAGAACATTATACTGATTCTCAACGGCGAGAAAAACTTCGTTCTTATTTAACAGTTTTATTACGAACGTTTAATCTCAAGGTAGTTTCAGCAAGAGCAAGATTAAAGAGTACCCTTCTGTACCAGAACTGATTATCAATTTGGAAATTATTCAGCGTATATTGACTTAATATTTCCAATCCTCCTATCTACAAGTAACTAGTGAAAATAAAGGTACACGTCCCGTGTGTGTAGTCTTAGTTCCTTGGATACGGGAAATAGAAGCAGGTCAACCGGCAAACCCAGTGCCTTGAAGGACAAATTGCGTACTTCAAGTACACGCATGCTAAATTTGACTACCACGTCTCACAGCATTTATCAACAGTTACTACCAGCAATCCCCATCCATTAACACAGGATTTTTTGAAAGTTTTGCTACTATCATAAATAGAGAGGGTTGTGAAGAAACGCAACATCGGTCTTATCGACATACTAATCACTATGTTGACGGTTATTATCTAAAATACAGCAGAGCAACTACCTTTTATTTCCTTCCCATAATTAATAATTAACAAAATGAAATTTATTATATAATTAAAAAACTAATTAGTTTTGAACTAAGCGGGGAGACCAGATTGATACTGCGGAACCAACGTGGAATAAGTTTTTATTAAAATCTAATTCCGATAAAAATGAAATTGTCAGATATAGGTCTAATGTGGATTTACGGAACCAAGGAGCGTAAAAATAATTATTAGGGGTTTAGCGGGGACATCGTAAGTATCAATCTGGGAACCCGCTGACCCACAAAATGTTTGATTTTTTTAATAGAAGATTTGTGGAAGCTTTTCGTGAAAAACCATTAAAATCTTGCCAAACCGCTGAACAAAAAATTATTTAAATATTTAAGCTACACATTTCCATTAATTAGATATATCGCGAAAATTATTTTCTCGTCTGAATTTTATGTCTAATATATTCTATTTGAAATAATTACGAAAAACGTGTAATGAACTATTTAAAAATCACCTTAATTTCTTTTTACATTTTTAGTGGCTTTAATTCTAGACCTACAAATATCCTCCACAAATTACTGCAGTTATAAAAGAATTATCCACATGGCTTTTATGAATTTTTACTTCCAGTTCAGACCACATTTCAACCTAACCCCAATGGCCAGGTATAAAGCAATACAGTTTAGGTAGAGATGATTCCTCTACAGATACCGGTATCGAAATCTACAATTAAACCTTTCAGTGAATTAGTTTTAGTACACAACCTGTTTACGGAAACCTCAGAGCTCGAGGAAAACTTGGATTTGATAACGCGAATTTCTGTTTGCACTCCCGAATCTCATCACAAGTGAATCAAACTGATTCTGTGGACAGTCTATGCTCTAGCTGAATTAACTTGGTACTGTATCTAACCATAAAAATATTGGAATAAAGCCTTCAAAAGAAATGTTGAAGTTGCAAACCTTGACCTAGGATTACGGACTTGCAAAATAAAATCTACGTCTGAAGAAGTAGCTTCATGGAAGTGAAACATTAACTTTACCGGAAGGAATAAAAATACTAAACATTTACTATGTGATGCTATATAAGAATGACGAAAATTAAGCGAAAAAGTGCGAAATAAATGTTTTGGAAATAATTAGAATAGGAGGTTGGTGGACGGTTCTCTCAAAAATAAGAAACGGTTCTCTCAAAAATAAGAAACGGTTCTCTCAAAAATAAGAAACGAGAGAATCGAATTTTAAGATAGTGGTGGAAAAATCAAAAAGTAAGAACTGTGTAGGAAGAATGATTAGACTACATGAAGCGAGTAACTGAGGATTTAATGGGTATCCAGAGGTGAACAAGCTTACTCGGGATGGGAATGGACATAGCATTGCATTAATTCAGTTCACAGGACCACAATAATAAAAATTCTAGAAACGTAACACCTTTAAATATAAGAAAACTAATTTTGCTCCAAAATTTTTGTATTGGCCTATTACTACAGGCTTTTAGGCGTACACGGCGTACTTAAGTTGCAGAAATGGTGAATGGCACATTATACACGAAGTATGAAACACGTTTGAACTTCTCTCTGGCACACACAATCACAACTCCGTTAAACCATTTCATAAACTCACAGGTACTTTTGAATAGCTACCGAAAAAAATTTGAATTTTCCATCATTTAACAGACTACACGGGTCTATTGGAGAACGCGATTCCGCTACAACAACATTAAATAATAACTATGTACGTTCTCGCGGCGGCAATGCTTTATAAAATCTTCTCGGGTTTCAAGCCGCGTCAAAATTGAGCCGTCTGGCGACGTTTCGGAAGCTTGCACTGCTTCCATTGTCAAGCCCCCGCTTAACATTAATGTAATTAACAGTAATGTTAAGCGGGGGGCTTGACAATGGAAGCAGTGCAAGCTTCCGAAACGTCGCCAGACGGTTCAATTTTGACGCGGCTTGAAACCCGAGAAGTTTTTATAAAACATTAAATAATATCGTTGTAATACTGCTGTAGTCAGTCGCAAGTCGTATTATTTACCAAGCAGTAATTCCGTTGTAATACAGCCTGGACCATTATTTTCAACCAGAAATTAGGTTGTAATATGGCCTGGACCAGCATGAAACCGTTAAATGTACTTCGAAAATAATTTCTAGCCGAGTCTTGTGTTTGACCACTGCAGTTATTATGATGCCAACTCCTGGCGGAATAGCGATCTCCAGTAATCCCGACTACACAAAGAGACAAAATTCTAATGCACTGATTAATACCACACCAAAATCTCAGTTTTAAAATTATCCAATGGTAATCGCAAAGAAAATGCATCAGGTGTTACTGCAACTACTACAAACTGGGGAGTTGGTAAAAATATTCTAATGCAAAGGAAGCTCCGATGAGACGAATAGCAGATAGAAAGATATTATACTTTCACCGTAAACGAATAATAATCGAAAATAAAGTGCAGGGTATGCCACTAATCTACTAGACATTGAAACGTGACAAATATTTTAATGGTAAAAAATTCTAATGTAAAGTAGAATACAACTTTGAGATTTACTACACTTTTTTCGCAAACTAACTGGTGATCGAAATACGGGATAGGACATTACACTACAGCTACCAGTAAAGTTTCAAGAAACGAATATAGAACTAAACCTGCTGTCTCCCGGAGACAGTAAAATCATCTCCGCTACACAAATTTGCGATGCTCCATGTGGACTCAACATGATGTAAACACTTGAGTGGACTCACTTGTGCGCCGCGCAGGATGCCCAGTTGACAGATGTCGCTAGTGACCGCCACTCCCGACCGTGTATCTCGGACGCCGGGCTGGGACGCAAAGCGCCCGCGAATCTCGACCCTTTGGTTATATACGAGGCGTGCGATACCGCTGCCCGTCCGCGGCGAAAGGACTGCGAGAGGAGGAGGGGGGGGGGCGTCCTTCCCCGCCCCCACTCCGCAGCTGCGACGCCCCGTGACGCCCGGCGTCGGCAGAAGAAGTGACGCGACGTCACTCCGCGGGCTCTGCCCAGGCGATTCCTGGAAGACGGGGCATTGCACAGTGGCTGTTGTTGTTGGGACAGGTTTCGCGGTACCGAGCTGCACCTCAAGGCGCTAGCAGTGAGTTCGCGGTTGGACAGAGGCGAGGCCATTGCAGCCGCGGTCCCACAATAGCTTATTTCATTTCCGGCCGAAAAGGAAATGGCCCTCGCTATTTCACGGTTCGATTCACTTTGGAGTAACTCTTCTTCCCGACAATATTTTGACAGGATATTTACTAAATAGTTGTAATCCGGCGACTGTTTTTTGAGTATAGTCGAGGGTTTAGAATTGTTACCAGGTCACGGAGCAGTAATAAATAGACACAAGGTACAAATTAAAATTTTCCTGTGAAATGTTTCGAAAATGACTCGACTCAGGAGCGACTTTATTCGTCAATTTTGATAAATGATGGAAATCTTAAGGTTGATTCAAACCAAACCTGCATTGCAGAGTCCAATAGTAGCAAACTCTGATACTTTAGAGAGAAGAAAAGCGATTGTAGGGTCATAAGTTAGTAACGCGTGGCATGGTATGATGTTTTTCTTGAGTTTCGTCATTTCTGGAACTCTTATGATCGACTTGAATGCCAAATTGCGTTGCACAGAGTATAAAAGTAATAAAACTAAGCATTTTTGGTGCCACAACTCATTACTGTATGATATGATGTGGCTGAAATACGAACTTGATCTGTATACACTGCCGTCACGTGATGTGAACTCGTACATCGTCACCGTATCATATGTTAAACGTGATAATACGCTTAAAACTACACAACTGGAATCTGATTTCAAGTTTCATCACGTCATGTAAAATCATTTTCTTCTTTGCAGTTTTGCGAATGTTTCAAAACATGGAAACTATTAGATCAACTAGCTCTTTGGAATGGGACGAAGAGTTCGAAGCTGTATCATGTTTTTTGGTTCTCAGTGAAATAAAAATCTCGTCGTTTATGGATACATGACATCAATTAAAAGAGAGTACAATTGGATGAAATTCATAGGTGACATTCACATTCTCTGCATGACATGCAAAATTCAGTTATTAAAAATTGTATTTTTGATACTTTTTAGTCCGCATGGACAGGTGTAAATTTTACCTTACATACTCTAATTACAAAATAGGAACTCGAATGCATAATTTAAAAAAGTCAATTTATAAAAATATGTATCACTGAGAGAAATAAATGTTTATTTTAACATTACACCAAAAATGGACTCAGCCAGTAAATGCAATCCCTTTAATGCTTAAATTCTTCCCGGCTAGCGTCTATCAGTTCAATATTTGTTTCAGGCACAAGAAAACTGGACTAAACAAAAGTGTCGTTGAGACGGTGGCTGCGGACTACATGCTGGAGTAGTCTCCCCTTCACCATCTGTTTCCTTCGAAACAGACGCTTCTCACAACGTTCACCACACGGAGAAACGATCACGACAAAAAGATGCCGTGACAAAACGTGGCGAACAGGTTGTTGTTCACACGCACACACCACACGCGCGTACTCTCCCGGGTTCCATCCGGTAATCCAGTATACATACACACGTGTGTAATGTGCGTAATGTGCGTGGTCTCACTCACAAGTTCCCTCGCTACAGCTTCTGCCCACGCACCTCCCCCCAAAAAGCAACCCAGCCGGCATCTTGTCGCCAGACAGGAATTTCTACCTTTCCCTGTCTCACTAAACCGTTTTATGAAATGTCTTAGAAATATATGTATAAGCGATGAAACATTAATGACATCAGAATCTGGACATTACATAGCCCCAAACCACTGGCTTAAGTCTTTCTTTACGAAGAAAACTGAAAGCCCGTGGTTTGATGCCCCATAATTGACCTCTCACTTCAGTTCACATTTGATTCAAAACTTTTACACCATAACACAAACGGTGATGGGTCCTGAAGCACCGGTTCACAACTACTTAGTTACATTCTAAACTGACATTTGGCTGAGTCCATGTTCTTATCTAATATACAAATTTCGGAAAACTAGTCTTTTACTTAGCCTAATAATCGTATCTATTACAACATACATTATTTTTCAAACTTACCTCTGGCTGAGTCTATGATCTTAACTAACTATTACAACATATAATTATTTTTATATGTAAGATAAACACAAAAATTATCGCGAACCTTTATAATGTGTAATCTTAATTCACATCCGTAGCAGAAAACTTGATGACAAAAGTAATCTGTTTAAAAAGTTGGAAAACAAATAAAATATTATCTCATGCGAGAAAATATAAAATGAAATGTTACTACTAACAAACTATTCCCATTTACATGAAAAACGTAAGTGAAAAATATATTCCTTTACAACCCTACATATAAACAACTATAAAACTATACCATAATGAAGTCTTATATAAAATATTCGAAACTACGCTAATTTCTGGACAGATTTACAGGGAACTAAGGAAAAATTAAGTTTTCCAAACAATGTCTCAAAAGAAAAATGGATCGAAGGTAAAATTTTAAACAATATAGTACTCTCTTAAGCTCCGAGCGTTGTACACCACGACCTCCGCAAAGTCATCTGTAAGCAAATAGGCGTTGAGATCATCTCCATGTTTCCCAAAGAGGAGATACACTCTTATTTTTTATATATATTTTCATCACGTTGTTGTTCGCGATCAAGCTGGAGGTAGGAATCTCTCGGAACTATTTCCGCAATTTATTTCGCAGTTGCAATAATCACTTCACGCGCCCTGTTTGCAGGTCGAACGACGAGGCAATATCTTTCGGATATGTATCTTGGAACAGACCACCAGGCATTAATTTTCCTGGAAAGGGCAAAGCTCACGTCAAATCGAGTTTCTCTCGTTGGGCTCTAAAGCTACAATAATATGACATAGAAGTGTCATACTGCTCAGGCGTCGACAACAAAATGGCCGACTGGCTAAGTAAATATGAAAAAACTTAGCGATTTTTTCGCGTAAGGAGGATGGTAGATCCCAACGCCTATTTGCTTACAGATGACTTTGCGGAGGTCGTGGTGTACAACGCTCCAAGCTCCAAGGGACTAGGGGCAGTTTGCAGCAGCAGGTGGACGACGGAAGTTTGCGGATAGTGGTGACAGCCAGCCGATGTTGCGGGGCCAGAACTAAATGCCACACGACCGAGACTGAGATGCCTGCTCTGGTATTTGTAGTTACCAAGTTCAGGCCATACTGGTTGGAAATAAAATGTATCGCAGTGCATTCGATTGTGGGGCATTGCGCATCAAGACCATATCGTCAACTTTAAATTTGTGGACCTTCCTCTCCGTCGTCACTTTGTTTTTCTAGTAGGAATTCTTTGGCATGAGCCAGCTTCGACTGCGGATCGGCATGAACCAACGGATCGGGGCGTCCGACCAGCTGGTCAACAAGTGAGGTCACAGTCGTACCAAAATGGAGTTCTACTGATCGATAGTTGGTGCTGCAGGGTATGGTGAATTTTAAATAATCTTGTATCTGGGGTAAGTATTTCACCCACGAGTTGTGGTTCTCCCGACCAAAACGGAATATACTGTCCCAACTGGTGATTATATCTCTCAACGATATTGCTCTGCGGGTTTCTAATTGAACAAAAATAGGTTTTATCCCCTCCTGGGACAAAGCATCTATCCATTTTAGGCTCGTAAAAATCATGGATGATCGATCAACAATCGTTCTGGCTTTCCACATACCGTATGTATTTACGAAGAATAATCATTGGCACTGTTTGTAGTGGTATTGTTAGTGGTGCAGAGGCGCACCAGTTTCGTAATCGCATCTACTACCACCAAGAAATACTGTCCTCTTGACAATGGACCAATAAAATAACGCAGACCAACTTATTGGGTGCCTGTGGTGTAATCGGATGCAATTCAACTGCATAGTTCGTGCTAGAATGCTTTGTCCGTTGGTAGAGGTCACATGCTGAATGATCTTCGCTGCGATCATTTTATTGCTGTCGCGTACCATTCTTCTCTTAGCATCCATAAGTTTTCTCTGTGCCTTGATGCCCATAATTTTATGATACATGGTACTATCAAGCATGGCAGACGAAAGCCATGCAAGCCAGCAGTCCGTATTGTTATTCCTACGGAAACACACATCCATGTATATCTTGCACATAATAGCCGTATTGCACACACATAAATCATCTCCATGTTTCCCAAAGAGGAGATACTCTATTTTTTTGATATATTTTCATCACGTTGTTGTTCGCGATCAAGCTGGAGGTAGGAATCTCTCGGAACTATCCGCAATTTTTTTCGCAGTTGCAATAATCACTTCACGCGCCCTGTTTGTATGTCCGAACGACGAGGCAATCTTTCGGATATCGACTTAGCCAGTCGGCCATTTTGTTGTCGCGCCTGAGCAGTATGACACTCAATGTCATATTCTTGTAGTTGTAGAGCCCAACGAGAGAACTCGATTCGACGTGAGTTTTGCCTTTTCCAGGAAAGTTAGTGCCTGGTGGTCTGTTCAAGGAAATTTTATTTCCAACCAAGTATGGCCTGAACTTGGTAACTCCAAATACCAGAGCAGCATCTCGTCTCTGTCGTATGGTAATTTAGTTCTGGACCCCGCAAACATCGGCTGGCTGTCGCCACTATCTGCAAACTTCCGTCGTCCGCCTGCTGCTGCAAAACTGCCCTAGACCCTTTGCACTGGCATCACAATTTAAAAAGAATGGTTTGCTGAAGTTAGGATGGGCAAGGGACACTTTGTCTCTAAAAATGCACTTTATCGTCTCAAATGCTTCTTGCTGTTCCTTCCCCATTTCCATCGTGTCCCCTTCGTAGAGTGGTACAAAGGTTGATTGAGGTGAGCAAAATTTCTAATCCATTTTTAAAGTATCCACATACTCCTGAAAATTGTCTACTTGTCTGATGCTAGTGGTGTCTGAAAAGACAGAATTTCTTCAACTTTCGCGGGTGAGGGTTCAATCCCATCGGCGTTATTTTAAAACCCAGAAAAATCACCTCCCGTGTACACAAATTTCCTTGTCGTTCGGAGCATGACTCCGTTACTTGCCAGGACTTTGAAGAGTGTTTCAAGGTGGAGAGGTGCTCCTCAAAAGTGTTTCAAAAACCAGTTTATCATCCACAAAAATGGCACAGAATTCTTTTACTTCTACAGCCAATATCTCATTCATTGCTCTAATAAAAGCACATGACGAGTCCCGTATTCCAAATGGTACACATATCTATTGCTTGCCTCCGAATAAAAAGCAGTAAGTGGTCTACACTCCTCGCGGAATTTGATCTGGTTGAACCCGGAAGTCAAATCTACCGTAGATAGTCACCTTTTCCCATGGAATCTGCCTATTAGTTCTAACAGACTCTGGGAGTTCAGCATCATCTTCTATTCTTTATTCAAATTCCTTGCATCGAGACAGATGCGCTCTGTCCCATCCCTTTTAGCGACAACCGTTACTGGGATAACTTATGGTGATGGCGCCCTGGAAATTACGCCTTCCCGTTGCGTTATTTCCAATGCTTTCATCGCAGCTTCTCTATGATTTATAGGAATCGGCTGTGTGATTTGAAAGGCTTTCTGTCCAAAATTCGGAATTTGTGTTTAATCCCAACAATCCTTCCGGGGCGGAGGAAAACACGGAGACATTGTTTTCTAGCATTTTATTCAACTTGGATTTTTGCAGGTGATCTAATGCACTATTTGTGGTTGCGCGTTTCCGCGATTCACTTAGTATCTCATTTCTTTCGTCGAGAACCATGCAGATTTCCATTAAGATAGGATCAAATTGCGGCGCAGTTTTTTATGTCCATGACCTCCATTTGCTTAAAGCTATATCCTCTACCGCTCTCATTCCACTTAATTGCCCCTTTTATTAAACCAGTCACAGTGAAATTTTTCTAGTTAATAGATGCCTTCTTTTCTTCTAGCACATCCGACCCAATGATTAAATCAACTTTAAGTTCAGGCACTGATATTAGGATTTATATCTATCATTTCCACAGCAATTTCAATTGTCTCTGTACAAAAATCTACGCCAATTATTGCTTGTTCAGTCACCGTCTTAACCTTGGTACCGAAAGCAGGTACTAAAAATTTCTTTAAACTGGTAGTATCTTAATTTCGGCACCGCTATCAATACTTCGTTTCACAAAATTATCAGATATTGCGCTCTTAAATGGCACATCCACTATCGAGTAGCAATACGCAGTCTCTTCCATTGACCATACACTTAACAATGGGGCATCTACCAATTTCCTTCCTATCTAATTTTTGCTCTAACTCATTTTCTTCGAATGAATTCAAACCATCTCTCCAAAACTGTATGTCTTCTTGTTGCATTATGCAGGCAGTCGTGTTGGGAGAGGCCCCAGTGCAGTCTCATAAATCCGTATTCACTTCTATTTGTTCGCCATCTTTTCCTGTCTTGCCAGATTTCCTGTTCGGTCTTAGATCATTCATCGGAGTGAGCTTGGAATCCTCTGTTGTCCCCGTGTTGTTGTCCCCTCTGGAATGAATTTGTAGAATTTCCACCGTTTGAACCGTTCTGTCCTCCCCCTGTCTACCTGACACTTCATGTCTGCCACCCCGGCTTCCTTTGTGTTCTTGCGGGCTGGCAGGTTGAGAACCGTTAACTTGCGAATCGATAGTATCTAACATTCGCAGGATCTGAATGAATTCATTAAAAAAATTCTATTGCTAGGAGTCAAAACCCTTCTAATATACGGCTTGAATTGTCCTGCTATATCTCCACATATTTCCTGTATCACCCATTGGTGGTTCGAGAAACCGTGCGTTCTACGCTACCTCGAATGCCTAATCTTCTCTACTCATGCCAGAATTTTCCGGATATGTTCCCCGAGAAATACGCTGTCTACACTCTGCGTCGGGTCCGCAATAGGTTTCTAAAAATTGAGATTTGAATCGGTCGTACTTACAATCGTCGGGTAATGACACCTGCATCCATATGTGAGCATGACCTACCAACGCCTGGTGGACAACGCGCATTCAAAATCTGTCCGGAATATTCTTGAACTCCAAATAGTTTTCCAAATCTTTAAAAAATTGTTTAGGATGAGTCCCATTATCAATCGAAAAATAATTGGCATTTGATTGTCGATTGAACCGACAGGCATTCCGTGATCAATTCTGCCCCGTGTCCCAGATGCGTTACTTGGTACCTCATCCCTGATTCTTTTCCTGATGTAATTAATGTCTATATCCAAATTAACAAGTTTTCCACTGGTCTGCTCTTCGAACAAGTCTTTTTACAAGCCTAATATTTGTTTCATCTGCATTTACAAACTAATACTTAATGTAGAAAAGATACAGTTACTTCAGTTTGTTACAAAAAATAAAACAAAGGACAGCTATAATGTGATATCAGAAGGAAAAGCAATCAATGAAAGCAGTTTCACAAAATTCCTGGGTGTATATATAGATGACAAATTGAACTGGAAACAGCATATTCAACAACTTCTTAAAAAACTGAATTCTGCAACATTTTCACTGAGGGTAATATCAAGAATAGCTAATATAGAAACCAGAAAGTTAGTATATTTTGCATATTTTCATTCCCTGCTCACTTATGGCATCTCATTCTGGGGAAACTGGTCACAAGCACAGAGGTATTTAAATTGCAAAAGCGTGCTATAAGAACTATTTGTGGAGCAAGCCCACAGACGTCGTGCAGAATATTTAAAAACC
>CM061920.1:350384076-350692286 GCA_031002005.1 Vandiemenella viatica | reverse complement strand
TAGCGAGGGTCAGTGAGAGCACGGCGCCGCCCTAACAGTCCATCACATACGCTTCTCATGGTTCAATTCAATTAGAGGATTATATTATCCATGTTTATTTTGAATATTGTTTTATAATAATTACACTTGCTAACGAGTAACTATTTTATATTCGTACTGTAAAATGACAGTCAATACACTGAAGAGCCAAAAAAAAAAAGCAGGTACACGCCTAATAGGCCCCTGGCGAGCACGCAGAAGTGCCGCAGCACGACGTGCATGGACTCGACTTATGTCTGGAGGGAATTGACACATGCAACCTGCAGGGCTGTCCATAAATCCGTAAGAGTACCGAGGGGTGGAGATCTCTTCTGAACGGCACGTTGCAAGGCATCCCAGATATGCTCAATAATGTTCATGTCTGCGGAATTTGGTGGCCAGAGGAGGAGTTTAAACTCAGGAGAGTGTTCCTGGAGCCGCTCTGTAGCAATTCTGGACATGTGGAGTGTCGCATTGTCCTGCTGGAATGGCCCAGGTCGTTGGAATGCGCATGGACATGAATGGATGCAGGTGATCAGCCAGGATGTGTGCATACGTGTCCCTGTCAGAGTTTATATCTAGACGTATCAGGAGTCCCATGTCACTCCAACTCCATGCCCCAAACCATTACAGATCCTCCACCAGCTTTAACAGTCCCCTGTTGACATGCAGAGACCATGAATTTATGAGGTTTCTCCACATCAGTACACGTCCCTTCGCTCGATACAATTGGCAACGAGATTAGTCAGACCAGGCAACATGTTTCAATCATCAACAGTCCATGTTGTGTTGACGGCCCAGGCGAGGCGTAAAGATTTGTGTCGTGCAATCAACAAGGGTACACGAGTGGGCCTTTGGCTCGAAGCCCATATCGATGATGTTTCGTTTAATGGCTCGCACGCTGACACTTGTTGATGGCCCATCATTGAAATCCGCAGCAGTTTTGCGGAAAGGTTGCACTTCTGTCACGTTTAACGATTCTCTTCAGTCGTCGTTGGTCCCGTTGTTGCAGGATCTTTTTCCGGCCCAACGATGTCAGATATTTGATTTTTTACCGGATTCCCGATTCAAGCTGCACTCGTGAAATGGTGGTACGGAAAATCCCACCTCATTGCTACCTCGGAAATGCTGTGTCCCATCTATCGTGCGCCGACTGTAACACCACGTTGAAACTCACTTAATCGTGATAACCTGCCATTGTAGCAGCAGTA
Source organism: Vandiemenella viatica (assembly GCA_031002005.1). Taxonomy (NCBI): domain Eukaryota; kingdom Metazoa; phylum Arthropoda; class Insecta; order Orthoptera; family Morabidae; genus Vandiemenella; species Vandiemenella viatica. The sequence goes on along the minus strand of CM061920.1, from coordinate 350,691,057 downwards.
ACCGATCTAACGCCTGCCCACCAGACACCTGTTGTCTTACATAGGCGTTGACGATCGCAGCGCCGAAGTCTGAGTGTTTACATATCTCTGTTTTTGCATACGCATGCCTATACCAGTTTCTTTGGCTCTTCATTTATTATGTGACTTCCACAATACGATGAAGTAGTGTATGTATATCAGTTTGATTACACGTAAATATGTTTTGTTTTAGGTTATTTATTATGATGTCATCAAAAAATAAAAAACAACCAACGATAGCTACAACTACCATAACGAAGAAAGAGCGCCTGTAGTAGCAATAGCAAAGTGAGCGAACAATCTGTCGTTCTAGAATTCGAGATGGAGCTAACCAACTAAAAGAACAATCTAGTTGGCTAAGGAGCTGCGAACTAAACTGTTCTGTTCGCTCCCATCGCGAACTATGTGCAAGTCTAAGCCTATCGAGTGATTTTTGTTGTACAAGTAAAACGTGAAATACGACACAGACAGCGCGGGTCACGTGACCACCTGGACCCGGTGTCAACAAGTAGACTACTTTTAACATCAATTTTATGTTTCTGCATGTGATTTTTTTTTTTTTAATTTGGACTTTACGTCTCGTCGACGTCGAGGTCATTAGAGGCGGTCGGCAGACGATAGATATGTTTTAATAATTGTGAAGATACATATTGCACTTTATCCTTCTAATATTATAGGAGAAATATTAGCCAGGTTGTTAAATAATTATCTATTTTCAAGGAGAAAAGTGCTAAGAGCCTTAAACGATAGTGTTACAAAACGTCGTTTTAGATGAAAATATTTTTGTCACAATAGTTTGTACGACCACAACCGACCAATTAATATAAAATTTTATGCGAATGCAGGCTTCCCTGCGATAAATGACCACAAATCTTCTAGGAACATCAACGCTACATTCGGCTTTTTCAGATGGATAATCTGCTGCTGTTGCCCAACATGTAATTGAAATGGTCACAGAATGGATTTTGACAATGTGAAGGTGCTGACAAAATGTTCGTTCTGTTGGGAGTCCGTGGTTAAAGAAGCCATAGAAATACGGTTACATAACAACCTGGTTAACAGTGACATGGGTTATTTGCTGAGCAACGCTTGGTAACCAGGGTTATCTATACTTTGCGGGCCACGTTCCCTGGTTGCCGGCGATCCGGTGGAGTGTGGACAGCCAGGTGAGAGGGACCCAATCGACCAATCAGGGCGGGGACTTGACGACTTCCTAACTGTGGTACCTATTGGTTGCGTGCCACAATAGCTAGATTCCGGCATTATGCAACGCTGAGCGTGGGTGAGCACTTGGATGGGCGACCGCTGCCTCGACCAATCACAGTGAAGCGGGACTGCGAGCGTCATGAGGTTGCTAAGCGACACCAGTAAACGCCTGGTATCCATCAAGGCAAGATCGCCGATACATAATCGACCTGAAGATGGCTACTGAGCTAGTGGCCGAAAGCTTGTCGCTTTATAATAAAATCCGGCTGCAACCCTAGAAGATTTGTGGTTAATATAAAAATTATCCGTGGCCCATTGTCCTTAAAATCCAGGCGTTGGCAACACTGATGCTTATATAAAAAAAAAAAAAAACCTGCAGGTTGCTCACTGACCTGGCGCTGAAGAGTACCTTGCCGTCGGCGAAGATACGCATGAAGACGTTGGGCGTCATCAGGTCGTGGACGTGGCCGGATCGCTCGTTGGAGAAGAAGAGGTCAGGCTGCCAGGCCAGACTCACGTCCGTCAGGGTCACGTACTTGCGCTTGCCACCTGCACAGAGTTACCAGCACGTCTTCAGTATGTGACTCCAATCTCAAATGGAGTGGTATGATAGACTAGAGAAACAAAAGTGTTTTGTGTACCCGTGCGGACTGCAGATTGTGCGTTGGCCTAATGGCAGGTAAAACAAGTCTGAAACTGCAATAGAAGTTTGGTTGAATGGTTCTTAATCCCAGGAATGAGGACGAAGTTATTCACGAAGTCAAAAGTCAAATACCGTCGAGAAGTTCACTGAAGACTGATGTACTCACCAAGTACCCTCTATCCTAACAACAACGAATAAGTTATCTTTACAACGTATATTCAGGTCAACGCTTAATTTTAACATTAATTGTATCTAAATTGAGAAAGTTACTGCTAATCCGGAATCGTCTCAAGAATTAAACAACTCAACGAAGTCTTAAAAATCAGTGACTATAATTTCCTTTTAAGGTGTATTTTACGACTACACTGTCCAATACCAGATGGTATTAAACGGAAATTATCGTTGATACAGAAATATTGGTGAGCAAGGGAACTTGCAGAAAATATACAGATAGATGCTTCACAGCAACCATAAAACGTTCTTAGGTGACGAAGTTTTTCTCTTATGATTCAATTGTACCACAAAATGAAGGTAACGTCCATCTATTACTGAGCCAGATTGGACTTAGTGTAAGGCTGACGGAGGTAGAGCCTTGTATTCCCCTCAACAATTGTGGCGCTGCATTGAATCTGCGTGGTCAATTCAACGTCCTGGTCGCTTTTGCTCCGAAGTATATTGCTCTATTGATTTAATTATAGACTGAGTGGGTCTGTCGGTTATGCTTCAAAGGGAAAGCACACTGTTGTATCATGAGGTATACCGCAGTTATTACATAATCACAGATATTTATTCTTTCGCTGTAGTAATTAACCTCGCTCGTTACTTCGCAAGATATAGTCTATTTTTATAACGGAATTTTTACTTGAACCAAACGTATTTAATTTTGTTTTGAAGAAGGAGAGACTCTCCTTCGTTTTGTGGAAAAGGTTTCCTTTACTCGCCTTTCAGCACTTGCATCCTAAAAAAAAGTGCTTTGTGTTTTGTTTCTAGTGGCATTATGATTCTGTAACTTTATACTTACAATGGTTTATCAGTACCAATAATGAGAGGCCAGTTTGTTTATGACTGTCTCGGGTCACGGGTTATGTTGCCCGGCATTCTTTCGCTTGCTGGTGAAGACCCTAGATGTTTTCGCTCAGTTTCACTGTGAAAGCAAGCTAAGAAGGAACAATACTTATTTATTTTTGTGTTGTTGTTTAATATGTTTTACTTTTATGAAGTGAACTACACTTAATGGTTCCTTGAGGTTTATTTCTATGTACACAAAACAACTGGTAACAATAACAAATGTGGTACAGTTAGCGGATGACCGTCGAGAAATTTAGCCTGGTCCTGATCCGGGGTAGAGAGAGACGGCTTCTACTTCTCGCGAACTTCCGGTGGTCTTCTGTAGTTGAAGCTGGTTCCGCGGTCAGGCCGGAACTGGCGGTGGAGCGGCCGGCTACGCTTATATAGGCGGCCTGGCGCAGGAATTCCGTTGTGTGGTAGTACGGCGACCTCTGTAAGAAATAGTCCCACTTAGCCTCTAGATGATTCTATTTGTTTTCCTGGTTTGCGCCTGTTTGGAGTCGTATATGTATCCCGGCGTGCAGGCGCGTTGTGTGTGAGGTCTGCCTGGCAGGGGCCTTTACTGGCAGACTGAACATACCTCCCTCCCGGGGGGGGGGGGAAAGCGATGTCTGCGACGTCTGCGAGGTCGTCTGCCGCGGCGCCCTGGAGCAGACTATGAAGGCTACCTCCGGGGGAGTACGGAGCTGTTCCCCTGGCGATGCGTGCCGACCTGCGTCGTGGTGCAGGTTGTGGTGGAGGTACTTGTGGAGCTAACGGCATCGGTTCGTCGGCGTCGATGGCCGGGGGCTGTACGGGGGGCGCTGAAGATGGTCCCCGCAGGTGGTCGAGAGGCTGTGGCTGAAGGGTGTCGGAGCGACCGACAGGTTGTGGCGTCGGTGGTGGCGCTGTAACTGTCCCTGAGCAACGGTTAGACGGCAGGAGTGGTGGAGGTGGCAGGGAAAGGAGAGGAAGAAGTGGATGGCCGTGGCCGTGGTGGAAGAGGACGGTGCCGTGGGGTAGCGGGGACGTAGTTGGTTTCGATGGCGTCGCACTATCCGGCCATCCAGGCTGACGTCGAACAGTTGGCGGCCCCGGGGCCGCTGGATGACCCCCGGAAGCCAACCGGCCCGGGAGCCAAACCCGCGGGCCCAGACTAGGGAGCCCGGGGTGAAACGGAATGGGCCCGAAGGTACCTGTACTTTGGGCGGGGGTAAGAGGAGATGGAGGAGAGTGCGAGGTTGGCGGCCATGCAGCAATTCCGCCGGGCTTTTGGCCCCCACTGGAGTGGTTCGATAGGAACTGAGGAAGAGTGTCAATGCCTCTTCGAGTTTGTGACTTGTGGTGTATTTGGTCATTTGGGTTTTGAATGTTCTGACTAGCCGTTCCGCCTCCCCGTTAGATTGGGGGTGGAAGGGCGGGGTGAGGAGGTGTTGGATATTGTTGGCGGTACAGAAGGATAGGAATTCCCGACTTCGAAATTGCGGTCCGTTATCTGTGACGATAGCGTATGGTAATCCTTCGATGGAAAAGATCTTCGTGAGGGCTGAAATGGTGACCTCTGTGGTGATTGTGGAGCAACGGACGACATATGGGAAGTGGGAAAAGGCATCCGTCACTAGGAGCCACTGGTGGCCTAGGAATGGGCCAGCGAAGTCGAGGTGAATGCGTTCCCAGGGTCCGGACGGTGCCGGCCAGGAAAGGAACTTTTGAGGGGGGCGGGGCAGTTGTTGGGCACAGATGGTACAGCGCCGCACCATCTCCGTGACATCCGTGGTAAGGCCGATCCAGAATACATGGCGTCTGGCAAGGGATTTGGTGCGGGCAATTCCCCAGTGTCCTTGGTGGAGAGTTTGGAGGATTGTCGGTTGTAGGGATCTCGGAACGACGACCCTCGGGGTGGAATTTGGTTCTGTGCGGAGGAGCACTCCCTCTACTACTGAGAGCTGGTGGCGGATGGAGTAGTAGAACTTGAGGTCTTGATGATGGCGTGGAGGGGAACGTGTTTGCCACCCGTGTTGGATGTGGTGTCGGATGACACGGAGGAGGGGGTCCTCCCCTGTGGCTGCCGCGACTTTTGAGGCCGTGACTGGAAATGTCTTCAGTGCTTCTTGTATGTCATCGTCGATCTGGAACACCAGAAGTTCCGACTTGTCGAAGGCAAGGTCTGGTCCCTGCGGTAGTCTGGATAAGGCGTCTGCATTGGCATGCCTGGAGGTGGTACGGAAATGCATGGTATATCTGAACTGGGACAGGAATAGTGCCCAACGCTGGATGCGGTGGGATGTTTTGGTAGGCAGACGTGTGGACGGATCAAATAGTGATAGGAGTGGCTTGTGGTCGGTAATGAGATGAAAAGAAATCCCATATAAAAGGGAATAGAATTTGGAGCAGGCAAAAACAATAGCTAGCGCCTCTTTCTCGATTTGAGAATATTTAAGCTGAGCAGCCGATAGGGCTTTGGAGATGTAAGCTACGGGGCGTTCCGTGCCATCTGGTAATTTATGAGACAGAACTGCCCCCACACCGTAATCGGATGCATCTGTGGCAAGTATCAAGGGGAGGTTTGGAGTGTATGGCATGAGGCATGCTGCGGACTTGAGCTGCTGTTTAAGGGTGTGGAATGCGGTCTCGCAAGCTGGGGTCCAACGGAACGGGACATTCTTGCGACAGAGGTGGTACAGGGGTGCTGCCACTTGTGCTGCTGAGGGTATAAATTTTCTGTAGTATGAAATCTTGCCTAAAAAAGATTTCAACTGATGTAGATCCTGAGGCCGAGGTAAGTTGGAAATAGCGTCCACATAGGAAAATGCTGGGGAAATGCCTTCCTGAGCGATGATGTGACCCAGGTAGGAAATGGATTGTTGAAAAAATTGACACTTGGAAAGGTTGCATTTCAATCCTGCTGCACGGAGGCGGAGGAAGAGTAGGCGGAGGTTGGTCATGTGTTCGGCAGCGGAGGGTCCCGTGACGACTATGTCGTCGAGATAGTTGATGCATCCCGGAATATCCTGGAGAAGTTGTTCGAGATACCGTTGAAAAATCGCTGGAGCACTGGCCAAGCCGAACATGAGCCGGTTGAGTTGGAAGAGGCCAGAGGGAGTGTTGATGACTGTGTATTGTCGGGACTGGATATCCAAAGGGATTTGAAGGTATGCTTCTGCCAGGTCAATTTTTGTAAAGTAGGTACCTCCTGCTAGTTTACGGAAGAGGTCGTCCGGTCTCGGAAGTGGATAGTCGTCTACCAGCAGATGCGGGTTGACGGTGGTCTTAAAGTCACCACAGAGACGTAAGCGGCGTCCTGGCTTCTGAACTATGACCAACGGCGTGGCCCAGGGGCTGAACCGCACCGGCTGGAGGATCCCTTCGTCTTGGAGACGTTGAAGTTCTTCCTGAAGTGGTTGTTGAAGCGCTACGGGTACCTGGCGTGCCCGGAAGTATCGAGGCCGTACGTCCGGCCGGAGTTGGAGTGATGCTTCGAAGTCCTTTGCACAGCCGACGCCTGGTGAGAACAGGTCCTGAAACTCGGTGCAAAGGGCGTCCACTTCAGGAAAAGGAACATGCTGAGATACGAGGTGTATGTTATCCTCAATTGAAAATCCGAATAAGCGGAAAGCGTCCAGTCCAAATAAGTCTGCTGTGAGAGAACTGTTAACTACTAAAAAGGGGACTGAACGATGTACAGACTTATACATGACGTTTGCTGTGAATTGTCCCAGGAGTGCTATTTCCTGTTTGTTGTATGTCAGGAGGCGCTTGGGGGCCGGCGAGAGGGGGGGCGAGCCAATTTGCACATAAGTAGTATAATTAAGCAATGAGACTGCTGCTCCTGTGTCGACTTGTAGGCGCAGGGGCTTGCCATTGACCGTAACGTCAATAAAAAGTTTGGATGCTGTGGAAGTGTCTACCTGATTGATATCCATAGGTGCGCCGCTCAACCTGTCTTGGTAAGACCCTGGGCGGCGAGAGCCGGGATTGGCATTGGTGGTGTTGGTGCGGCAGACGGACGCCAGGTGTCCTTCCTTGCCGCAACGTGAGCATTCAGCCCAACGATCCGGACAATTTTCCCTCTCATGTGCTGAATAACAGGCGGGGCAGGAGGGTAGGCGGAGCGGGCTGCGGCGTCGGCGCTGCGGGATCCGCTGCTGCTGCCGAGACTTGGTGCCCCTGCCGGAACGGGCCGGTTCGATGTCCTTCTGAGGAAGCGGTCCCCGGTTGTGGTGTCGGGAGGAGCGCGACTGGGAGCTCTGGATGGCGGCGACGTCCTGTGTGTCCTCTACGTCGGTTCGGATTGCGGCCACATCCGCCCAGGACTCCAGGCGGCGATCTGCGGCCGTAGATATTTCGAATTTGTAGGCAAGTTCGATGACCTGCTCCAGGGATGGGTCCTCTAACTTGAGGGCGTCATGCCGGAGTGCGGCATCTGGTGCAGCCTGTATGATGTGATCACGCACCATGTCGTCGGCGTAGGATTCGTGGGAACAACGAGTTTGAAACTTACATTTTCTGCTAAGGCCTTGGAGTTCGGCCGCCCACTGGCGATACGTCTGATCGGGCTTCTTCCGGCATTGATAGAATTCGACGCGGGCCGCGACGACATGGTACCGGCGTCTGTAGTATGCATTCAGTGTCGTACAGATGGTCGTGAAGGTGAGGGTGTCGGGGTCTTGTGGCTGAAGTTTGGTGAGCAAGACATACATCTTCGATTGGTTCCAGGAAAGGAAATATGCACGCTGGTCTTCTTCTTTGGATATGTGATGAATTGCGAAGTGTTGTTTTATGCGCTTCTCGTAGGTCTCCCATTCTTCGACGTCGTCGTTGAATGCTGGGAACGGAGGCGGGGCCGTGGGTTGGCGGAGATTCCTGACTTCCGCAATCAGTTGTCTCTGAGATTCGAAGAACTGATGTAGAAGTCCTTGGAGGAACTGTTGCCATTCCGTAGGTGCTGCTGGCGTAGCCATGATGGTCGAGAGTTCTTATCCCAACCTTGTCGCCACTGAAGTGAACTACACTTAATGGTTCCTTGAGGTTTATTACTATGTACACAAAACAACTGGTAACAATAAACAAATGTGGTACAGTTAGCGGATGACCGTCGAGAAATTTAGCCTGGTCCTGATCCGGGGTAGAGAGAGACGGCTTCTACTTCTCGCGAACTTCCGGTGGTCTTCTGTAGTTGAAGCTGGTTCCGCGGTCAGGCCGGAACTGGCGGTGGAGCGGCCGGCTACGCTTATATAGGCGGCCTGGCGCAGGAATTCCGTTGTGTGGTAGTACGGCGACCTCTGTAAGAAATAGTCCCACTTAGCTTCTAGATGATTCTATTTGTTTTCCTGGTTGTTTTGATGCCTCTGCGCCTGTTTGGAGTCGTATATGTATCCCGGCGTGCAGGCGCGTTGTGTGTGAGGTCTGCCTGGCAGGGGCCTTTACTGGCAGACTGAACAGTAGGGAAATTGCCACCGGAGCCTGTGCTCTATTGAAATTAAAATTAAATTAAAAAAATTGCTTTCTAATTTTTTTTTTGCGAAATAGGACGGTAATTCGATACAACAGACTTATCCGCCTTATTAATGAGCCGTTGTACTACAGCACACTTAAGCCTTTCTGGAAAGGTACCCCCAAATAATGATACATTAAACAGATAACTTATTATATTACTAAATTCTGTAGAGCACAATTCAATTAATCTGCTGGAACTCCGGTGGTGGATCTAGGAATTTTCCGAACGGGGGCAAAAACTGTGAGATTGCCGTATCGATCCGGCTCTGTGGAAATCGCATCATAACCACTCGAGTATTTGATTTTAAGAGACATGATAACTTTCTTATTTCTTCTGGAGTAGCTAAATTTAAAAACATAATATCTAATTTTTCTTGCAGACCTGTGTTGTTGAAATCCATACTGTGAGTTGCTAAACTACTGGTAGTCAACTTATTGGCAACAGATATTTTTTCATTAATTACTAGCTGACCCGGTAGTACTTCGATATTGCTGGACTTGAGTACACAAATAGATTAAATGAACATATTTTAAAGTTTGTATTTTGTTAAAATTAGACATTTACATACACTTTATTATTTCTATCTTTTGAAACAAAAATTTTAATCGCTGTTTCATTAAATTTCAAGTTAATTGCAATGGTATTAGATATAAAATATACATTTGACTTATATACACAGACGGAAAAAAAAATCCCAACACCAAGAAAAAATTATTGTAGAGTAATGAAATTTGGACAATGCATTTGTCAAGTTAACATGTTTAATTGATTAAATTTTCAAGATCACAGGTTAATTTAAGCTCAAGAAAATGCATTTCAAATGTGAAATACTGTTAAATTAATAGCCGGTGTAACCTCCAGAATTTTGAATGCAAGCCTGCAAACGTGAATGAATTGTGTCATACAGGTTTCGAATGTCACTTTGTGGTATGGAGTTCCATGCTTGTTGTACTTGTGCTGTCAATACTGGGACGGTCAGTGCTGGCTGTGGATGATGCTGGAGTTGTCGTCCAATGATATCCCATACGTGTTCAATTGGAGACAGATCTGGTGATCTCGCAGGCCAAGGTAACATGTCGACACTCTGTAGAGCACGTTGCGAGACAACAGCGGTATGAGGGCGAGCGTTATCCTGTTGAAAAACTCCCCCTTGAATGCTGTTCATGAATGGCAGCACTACAGGTTGAATTACCAGACTGACGTACAAATTTGCAGTCAGTGTGTTTGGTATAACCACAAGAGTGCTCCTGCTGTCATAGGAAATTGCTCCCCAGACCATGACTCCAGGTGTAGGTCCAGTGTGTCTAGGCCGCAGACAGTTTGGTTGCAGGCGTTCCCCTGGCCTCCTTCTGACCAACACTCGGCCATCACTGGCACCAAGGCAGAACCTGCTTTCATCAGAAAACACAACAGATCTCCACTCCGTCCTCCAATAAGCTCTGGCTTGACACCACTGGAGTCGCAAACGGCGATGGCTTGTAGTCAGTGGAATGCACGCTACAGGGCGCCTGGCTCGGAGCTGTCCTTGAAGTAACCGATTTCTAACAGTTCGTTGTGTCACTGTGGTACCAACTGCAGCTCGAATTTCTGCCGCAGACGCAGTACGATGCGTAACAGCTGTACGCCGAATACGGCGGTCTTCCCTCTCAGTAGTGCCACGTGGCCTCCCGGAACCCGGTCTTCTTGAGGCAGTACCATCCCTTGACCACTGCACCCAACAATCATGCACAGTGGATACATTCCGGCCAAGTCTTTCTGCAATATCGCGAAAAGAAAATCCACCTTCTCGTAGCCCTATTACACGACCTCGTTCAAACTCGGTGAGCTGTTGATAATGGCTTCTTCGTCTTCTTAAAGGCATTCTTGGCTAACATCAACTCACTATGTCAAATCTCAGCGGTAAATAACGTTCACAAACTTTACAGCGCGTATTTAAAGCAAACCTGATTTGCAAGCTCTGAGTAGCGCTACTAGCGCCACACTTATGCGCGAAGCGCGAAATTTTAATCGATGTCATCTTTCAGATGTATAAACACGCCTACCAAATTTCGTTTATCTAACACAAGTCTTTCTTGGTGTTGGGATTTTTTTTTCCGTCTGTGTATACAAAAAAAAAAAAAACCTTGGTTTTCGTACACGTGATTGTACTACATATAATTGTCCATGAGGTAATTTTCCCCTTTTTCAGTATCCTATAACTGTATTACAAAATGTTCTGAAGAAATATCGTTTTGTAATTTAACATACATTTGTCATCAGTGAAAATTTATTAATATATTTTCGGTATTGTGACGCTTTTAAACACGCATTTACATTATAGCTCTTGAAGTGAACTACACTTAATGGTTCCTTGAGGTTTATTTCTATGTACACAAAACAACTGGTAACAATAACAAATGTGGTACAGTTAGCGGATGACCGTCGAGAAATTTAGCCTGGTCCTGATCCGGGTAGAGAGAGACGGCTTCTACTTCTCGCGAACTTCCGGTGGTCTTCTGTAGTTGAAGCTGGTTCCGCGGTCAGGCCGGAACTGGCGGTGGAGCGGGCCGGCTACGCTTATATAGGCGGCCTGGCGCAGGAATTCCGTTGTGTGGTAGTACGGCGACCTCTGTAAGAAATAGTCCCACTTAGCCTCTAGATGATTCTATTTGTTTTCCTGGTTTGTTTTGATGCCTTTGCGCCTGTTTGGAGTCATATATGTATCCCGGCGTGCAGGCGCGTTGTGTTTGAGGTCTGCCTGGCAGGGGCCTTTACTGGCAGACTGAACACTCATGTTTGATGTGAAATAATCTATAATGTCTGTCAAACACCACCTGCTAAGAATATTGGAGTGCTAATGAATAGTCGTTAATTTCCACGTAAATCTTGCAATGTTCAACGCTATACTTGTAAAGATTTTTTATGCGCCATTGTGCAATCATCCAGTGTTATTCTAAATGCGTCACTTGGGTACATTACTGATTCCCGATGTTCTTGAAATGTTGCAGGTTGGTATTTGACTGTTTTGATTAATTTGATGTTCGGCAACCATCAAAAAGAGTCAGTGCAATTCCGGTTGATGCGATTACCGGTGCGATATTATACTGTGTTGCACTTGAAATAAGAAAGAACCCAGGGGCGGATACAGGATTTTGAATTGGGAGGGTTTTGAGTGGACTTTGGTTTGGGGGGGGGGGAGGCATGGCTTGAGTGGATTTTGACTTTGGGGGCTTGAGTCAGGCAAACGGTAGTATCTATAGTCTCCTTGGGCCTCGAATCCGTAGAGCTAAAAAAAAAAGAAAGGTCTCCAAATTACAACGTCGGAGGTGGACCTAGATGCTTTTGGGAGGGGGGGGCTTGATCCCCCTAGCCCCCCCCGTAGATCCGCCCCTTAAAGAACCATTTTACAAAAATACTGCCGGTAACTCGGCATTCAACCAGTTGTTCTTGTGAGTGAGTAGGCCTAATGGTTTCTTCCTACTGGTCAGGATCTGAATAGCTTTAAACCTTCTCCTGACAACCCAGATAATTTTTCCAAAAAACGCCCGTAAATCTGTCCAGTAGTTTTTTAGTGTATACAGCATACACGTATGAACATTGCCTTTTAAATTTATAGATGTCAGCAGTTCAAAAATTGGATTGTACTGAATTTTCTTTGATATAAATTTTATTTATGGCCTGGTTATTTTTCCGTATTTTCTTTTTTTCAACATCCCATATATTCTTAATTTTATTTTTGGAGTCAAGAGTTTTATGTTTGTAGTACATACTTTTAGATTCTTTAATAAAAATTTTCAATAAATTAAAACCTTCATTTGTTAAAAATTTATTAAGAAGTTTATTTAGGGGTAAGTACATGGTCTAAAAATAATTTAAAAAAATCAATTTTTAGCCAACAATGTTATAAAAAAACAGATCGAACAAAAAATCGTTTTGGAAATTGCATGAAATGGGTAGCTTTTATTGCTATCCCTTCAGCAGATATTATTTCACTTTGATCAGTTTAGAATACGTTAAAAACCTTACAGTTATTGATCGAGAGTTGCGGGAAAAATTGTAAGCAAATGTATTGTTCATAGTCTTTGATCTGGATTATTTTGAAATCTTTTTTTTCCCCTCGAGCGATGCAGAAGCTGACAAGGGAACGAAAGCATAAATTTTTTTGTCAGAAGCGACGACAATTTTCGTGTGTTGTCTCCTAAATCTGTTTCTTGGTGAACATATTTTAGCTCACTAAGTCTTATGAGGATTGCTGACATGGGCTCCCTGAGCTTTAGGGGGTCCCGCCCGCTGAAGCATGGGGGCCCCGTGAGCTTAGGGGTCCCGGTGTGCACGGCACCGCCTAGCCCTCTGATAGCTACGTCCTGTCTGCTTGGGGCTCTTTCGTGCACCATATGACATGTTTTTGCTGGATGTCACCTTCGTCGCTGCCTAAGTCACTTTGGACAAACGGAAAAGAAAATCTCTTTGCATTTTCGGGAATTGCACGTTTTTCTCCAGCTACCAACCTGTTGAAATTTTGGGAAGGTGGAGAAAGTCGTGTAGTCTCCGTATTTTCTAATTGGAAAAATTTTCTGAATTAAACCGTATATCTTTTTAGACTGGACTAACATCTTACAAAATTCAATCACGTTATTTTGAAAAAAAAATTGAAATAAATTTTCAGGAAACTATGAAGAAACTCAGAAAGCTAAAAAAAAAAAAAAAAGTGTAAAGGGACTGTTGTAGATAATATTACTACAGATTTATTAAAGATGGGATACGATATTGCACCTTACCTTGAAATTTTATTTGAAATGAGCAGTCTTACTGCTTACCAGAGGATTGGAAAAGAGCGACAGTAATACCGGGTAATAAAGGAGGGTTTGCAAATAGGGTTGAAAATTTCAGGGCAATTAGTTTGACATCAGTGATAGGCAAAACGATGGACAGATTGATATACAACTATATCAGAAATATCTGTGAGGAAAGAAACTGGTTTTCAGATCGACAACATGGTTTTAGGCAATCTCAGATGGTGGGCTATATGCAAGATACTTCAGATGAATTGGACAAGGGAGGCCAAGTTGTTTGTGTGGAACTAGATCTTTCTAAGGCATTCGACAGAGTGAGCCATAAAATGGTTTTAAGTAAACTGAAATCTATTGGATTGGATGAAAACATTACTTGCTGGGTAGAGGAATTCTTAAAAGCCAGAAAGCAAAGTGTTAGAGTAGGAAATACATTATCAAAAGAGGTGGAAGTAAATATGGGATTGCCACAGGGTAGTGTATTGGGACCGTTGCTGTTCATAATTCTAATGAATGACTGTGGTGACAGGTTACGGTCAGTGTCTGGGTATTTTGCAGATGATATAATGGTATACAACAGGATCAAAATTTACAATTAAGGTTTTCAACAGGCAATTCTGACCCCTCTCTATAATCGTAATTAACCTTTTTTTGTTACTAAAATTAAAATTTGTAAATCGGAAAAGTAAGTGTGTTGCTCAAGATCGATCAGCCTGGAAGGAACTACAGTAAAACTATGTATAGTTAAATTGTAAAACATAGCTCATCTGGCGTAAAGAGGCTACATCCAGAAACAAGTATTGATAAAGTTGTACAAATATATAAAAATATATATAAACAGGATCAAAACAGGGGAAGACTGAACAGCTGCAGGGTGACCTGGATAGAATATCTAAATTTGTAGGTCCACATGGAGTGAAAATAGATGCCAAGAAAAGTCAGCTTATTAGGTACATAGATAAAAAAGTTAATTATAATTATAGGATGGAGTCAGAAATGGTTGTTGAAAGTTTGAAACGTAAATATCTTAGCATAACATTTGATAACAAACTCAATTGGGCAGAGCACATTGGGCAGGTGGTAGGAAAAGGTTACAAAATCCTTAATTTACTGGAGAGGGTGATTACAGGATGTACCAGAGAAGTTAGGGAGTTGGGTTACAAAATTTTGGTCAGATAATTGGTTGAATAAGGTGATGCAGTTTGGGATCCACATTTTGGTTATCAAATACAGGACTTGGAAGATGTGCAAAGAAGAGTAGCTAGATTTGTTTGTGCAAATTATTGCAGGACCCAGTAAGTAACAGATATGAAAAGGGAGCTGGATTGGGACTCATTGGAGGAAAGGAGGAGGTGAAGAGAGTGCTGGGAATGTACAAGGCATATGTTGGTGATGGAGCTTGGAGGAATATTGGTCAAAGAATTAGGAATAGTGCATAGGAAAGGATCATAACCACAAGCTTGTGCGCGATTTCACGCATAAGGGAGTGGTAAAATTTTCTTTTTTTGGTCATGGTTCCAGGGATTAGAACAATTTACTAAGTGTAGTGATGAATAATTTTCCAAACAAGGAATTTAAAACTAAAATTTGTAAGTCAGAATAGTAAATGGGAGAGGAATTTAATATTCCAATTATAAAAGAAAATTTAAAAACTACCGGGTGCTTCAAAAAAATGTATACACACTTTAAACTATTGTTGTTTTCCCGCTCTACAAGGCTAGTGTTATATTTCTTCGCCAGGTGCCAGCATAATCGTCCCTCTATGTTATATTATCAGTTGGAATTTGTAATATCAACATGGGGGACGTACGTTTGAGTTTTGAAGAACGTAAGCAGGTTATTAAGTGGTACTGGAAGTTTGAGAATGTAAATGAAGTTCAAAGACAGTGGAGAAGGGAGTATGATACAGAACCACCTTCAAGATTAACAATTACACGCATACGAGACAAGTTCGAAGTTCATGGAACAGTGTGTGATGT
Organism: Vandiemenella viatica; assembly: GCA_031002005.1. Taxonomy (NCBI): domain Eukaryota; kingdom Metazoa; phylum Arthropoda; class Insecta; order Orthoptera; family Morabidae; genus Vandiemenella; species Vandiemenella viatica. Next base: position 350,675,898 of record CM061920.1, on the reverse strand, counting down.
GCATAAAGGTCATTCAGGTCGGTCTCGAACAGCTACAAGTGATGAGTCATCAATGGCAGTCTTGGAACTGTTTCAACGCTCTCCTAACAAATCTTCAAGGCAAGGGGCACGTGAAAGTGATGTAAGTGCTAGCAGCGTGCTACGCATTCTGAAGAGAGGCAAGTATCGTGTTTACATTCCAAGGCTGGTGCAACAGCTAAGTGACGACGATCCAGATAGAAGGTTGCAATTTTGTGAATGGATTCAGGAGATGGTGATACGTGAACCGGGATTTATGAGTAGCATCATTTGGTCGGATGAAGCCCAATTCAAACTTAATGGAACTGTCAATAGGCACAATTGTGTTTACTGGGGTGAAGAAAATCCTCACATTACAATTGAAAAAGCTGTAAATTTGCCAGGTGTAAATGTGTGGTGCAGTTTGTCTTCAAGGGGACTCATTGGACCTTTTCGATTTGAAGGCACTGTAACTGGTATTAATTACCTAACAATGCTTGCTGATTCCATATTTCCTGCCATTCGTGCATTATACGGTAATGATGATTTTTATTTTCAACAAGATGGTGCTCCGCCGCACTATCACAGGGACGTACGAGCTTACCTGGATCAAAATTTGTCGGGCCGGTGGATAGGACGCAGGGGGCCAATTGAGTTTCCAGCACGCTCTCCAGACCTTACACCACTGGATTTCTTCTTGTGGGGCACAGTAAAAGATGAGGTGTACAAACGTAAACCACGTAACCTAGACATTCTTTGGAATGAGATTCAAGCAGTGTGTAGAGAAATCTCATTGGACGTTTTGATACGATGTACAGAATCTGTGGTGACTCGTACTCAGAACTGTATTCATGCTGCAGGTCGCCAATTTGAACAATATTAACATTTGTTGTTTATGTTTGATTTACATTGGACTTTTAGCTTTCTATTTTCCTGAAATTTAACTTTGTAGAACGGTAAATAAATTTTCTATGGAAGTTCAAAGTGTGTATACATTTTTTTGAAGCACCCTGTATATATACCGTATATAAAAATGGGTAAATGGATGACTGGGGGAATTGCCAGCGGAATGTTAACTCCATTGCAAATAAATTAATAACAACAACTTGATGTGAGTTTTGTGTAGTTTTTGTATTTAAATCATAATACCTTTGCCTTCTTTCATTCAAATATTACTGTGTATAATAAGTAAGTGTGTAGGTACTAGTTTAATACCTCAAGGAAGGTATTATGATGATATTGTAACCTAGTTTTTCTTGAAGCAGTTAAGTTCATATAAAATAAAGGAAATGGTTCACTTATAATTAAGTGAGATTGGTTCGTTGTTATGTGGTATTTTGTTTTGTAGGTCCTATGAAATGATAGTTGTGAAACTATTTTAATGAGCTTTGTGCATTAATTTTATTTTGATACGTAAGATTTTAGCTAAAGAACTGCCAGAATCTATGCATCACCGAGTTTTCAATGTATTGAAAATTTATTTGTTCAGAATCGTGTTTAAAACTTGTAAATTCTTTATAATTTCATTAAACATTATTTATAGACCAGTTTTGGGTATACTAGAGATGGTGATCCCACGAGGAACAGGCGTTCATAATACCAAAAGTAGTCGAACCCAAGACACAGCTAGAAATAGTTTGCGATGGTGTAAGATGTATTCCAACATAGGTAGGCCTACTGCTTGAAAATAATGGTCCAGTGTTTATTATAACCTAAGTAAAACTCTTTTCTAAAAAATTTCTTGGTATTATGATGTCATTAGTTAGTGCGATCTGCAATAAACATGTTTTTAACAATAAACGATTGTGCCATTGATTGACATCAGGAAAAGTGTTAAAAGAGTAATGTCATGTCTTTTTAGGGATCCAGAATTTTCTCTCCGACTTATAAAGGTCGCTTTTACATGGACAGAGTTACTTGAAATAATCGCTAATTCTGTCATCTGTTGGATCTTGGTAATGTTCGATGAGGAGTCTGATGTGCATTTGGAAAATGTTTCATGATAAAAATGAAGTAGGCCTACTGTGAAATGCATTTTAAACTTTCTAACTTATGTAGTAAGACAAGTGGAGATTTACCAACAATTACGACAGTGGTTTCAAACTTAAGTATCCGGCTTTTTGTCCACAATCAAACAAGTAATGTTGCTAGTATATGTACAGAGATTTATTTCTATAGATTACATACAGTTCATCCCGCTAGTCAACATCATTTAATAGTACGTAATTTTAATTATTTTGTTAACAGCTCTGCACAACTAGCGATGAATGATCCAACCTCTTAGCAATTTGGAGGGTTTATTCAATTATACCATCTCCAGACCCATGAAGTACTGTTTCCCACCTAGTTGTTAGATGGCGACCTCCATGGTGCAAAGTGGGCCAGAATCTTCAAAACGTGGCCAAAAAGGGGCGGGAAAAAAAGTTTCTAGATGGGAAATTTGGACTGTCAAGTTGGCTACAGTAATGGTCAGACTACTGAATGCCATGGTGGCGTGCTGTTTTGTCTCCATGGGCTGCTCAGGGCGCTGTCGCAGGAACGGCGCCGCACCTCGCCGGCGTCGGGTGGCGAAGCTTGATCGAAGAGAATGACGTCTCGAAATCACTGCAGTGGTCTTTTAAAGCCTAACCTCCCACCAACGATCCAGGTTTGGGGTTTCAACGTGCTAAAACCTACGGGGGTTTAATGACTTTGCTGTGAAGTAACACATTGCGACCGTTTAACTAGTAATTTTCAAATCTTATTAGATCTCAATAAAGAAGTTCTTAATTTAAAATTGCAACGTGTTGTCATAACGGGGAGGTAAAAAAACACAAATTTGTGACTTAATTATATGTTAAGTGTTAACTACTTGTATCGGGGAAATTTTGGAACATAAAATCTACTATCGCACTAACATTACAGTGTGTAACAGACTATTTCTTTGTATCATTATTATTGTTTTAATCTTATTGCATCCAAATTATTTGCTACCTTCTTGCTGAGGAGTCAAATAGCTTTTTGGACTATAGTCTAGAATAATTATACTGCAAGGTTGAATTCATTCAGTTCAACCGTTTATGTTTGAATGCTAGTAAATTTAGCACGTTTCATCTCTTGAGAATTTAAATAATCATACTTGACCTCAGCTATAAGTTGAGAAGCATTGCTTGCGATAGCCATAGACTGATGGTTCATTATGCCTGGGGACAGCATGGGCATTTCGCTTATACCTAAATGGAAGAGAGAAATCCTAGTTGCCAGATTATTATAATTATTTGCTTATGGTTTGATGACTTGTCAACATAAAGATAGAATCGTTAGCTGAGGGAAACATAATGGTAAGGCAAACATAATGGTAAGGAATTCGGTTGAAGTAATTGTCTGGGCATTCGCCTGGAAGCGATTTAGGAAAACCATGGATAACTGAATTGTGCAGGATTCTCCCAAATACCGTGACTGAGTGTGTTACCGCTCACCCACCATGCTCATTGTTACATAGACCTTTGGCATGACAAATTGCCACCCCCCTAAAGTTGTCCACATGTGAAGGAGAAATAAAATCACTCTTAGCGACATCAAAATTTACATTAGAGGATTAAAATTTATTCTGTTATGTAAAGAACTCTCGTTTTCCACCAAATGGATATTTGGTCAACTGATATAGGATGCATGTCACCTCAAGTCTAAAAGAAAAGGAATTTATTTGAATTTAAATAAAAAATAGATTATTCTTCATTAAGTAGGGTTGTCAGAATAACCCTGATGTGAGTGGAATTTTGTAACTCATTTCCCAATGACTAGCTCCAGCACAGATGATTGCTTGATATGACAAAGTAAGTTCCATCAATTTCTGATATGTATAATATACTTAAAGATATTTGGTAAACTATATAGCAGTTTTAATGAAAGCAAGGGACACAAATTTCACCTTCAATTCAAATTCTGAGAAAACCTCAAGCAGGCTAATATATATGGAGAATACAGTTGGTTTCAAGACGGAAATACATTTCATGTGAAACTGAGAAAAGAATCATTGCAATTTATCTGAACAAAAGCACTTTCGTTGAATACTGCTAGTATCCGCGTGGAGATGGGATCAAGATTTGGAATTAATTCTGATGAACCACATGAGCTGCAGAACTAAACAATTTGTGATTATCTGATTTCTTAGGCTTCTGCAGCCAACTTAATAACATTAACTCAATTTTCTGAGAATACCGCATTTATTTCAATTGCGATCTATATGTTGACAAAGGGTTTCTGGCATCAAAGTGTTCTTTGAGGTAAGAACAGAGCTGAGAACAGTGGTATTAATCATGAAACAACCAAGTGGTGAACTATATCCCTTATTATTCTGCTACCAATAGTTATATACGATAGAACAGTGTTTCTAGAAACAAAAAAGTTTGAAAAACACTGCTCTAGAACAGCAGTTCTCAACCTGGATGTGTACCCTCTGCAGAGGCATAGGAGATTTTGAGGGGATGTGTGGCGTATTAAAAAGTGAAACATACATAAACTTAGTAAATATATGTTTGAGAAAAAGAACAAATAATTAAGTAGTTGTATTTGTTCAGTAATATGTTTAATAGAGTATTGTAAAATACATTTTAAGCTGGTTTTATAAGCTAACTGACAGGTATTTCTTTTTATTTTTTTATTTTTATTTTTTTAAATTCACTGTAATATTGTGGGATGGGAAGGAGGTACCTCAAACAATTATTTTTATGTTCACAACTGATGATCATCAAAATCAAGTAAACAGGCCTCATATTTATGACTGGCAAAATAATTACATGTAATGAGAATAAATGTAATATTTTAAGTGCTCATACTTGTGGTATTACTACACCTTTAGGACATAAATGGACCCAACACTAAGACATAGCTACTTAAGTCATTTGATTTAGCAAAGGTCATTAATGAGAAAAAATGCATTTATTTTAAATACATGATTTATTTACAATGTAATTTGTACAGTAGAAGCAAGATGCTTGAATTTACACAAATAATGAGTGAACTACATATGGCCATTGATGAGCAAAACTACACTATTCTGTTTATCAAATAATTACCTCCCTTGAGAAACTACTTGAAGTCTGAAGATTTCTCAAAACATTTTTTTCAATAGGTGTTGATAAGAAATACATGGCAGTGCAGAATACATGTGCTTGAATAAATAAAATTATGTACAATTAAATAAAATACCAAGAGTACAAAAATGAACTATATTCTGTAGTAAAGCAGCCATTTTATACAGCAATACAAAACTTCAATCAATAATAAATTAATTTCTTCTTATGTCAATGCTCCTTCCATTAGAATGTCTGCTGGAATTCCTAGTATATATAGCTGCCCATTTTATCACTTTGCTTCGATTGCTTCAGAAGGAGATAAAGTATTTCATTGACTGAATCATGCATAAAATACAAGCACCCCAAAGTGTGCCTCGGTGTTGAGGTATTCGAGACGTGTGAAGAAGTGAAATTAAGGACATGTGTCAAAAGTAGGATGACTGGAGCTCCAGTAAAGATCTATAAGAAATGTCAAAACATTTTTTATAAGTTCATGACATAAAATAACTTGTGCCTGTAGAGCTGATATGTGCACTTTTTTCAGAAATCTGAATACCCAATATTTAGTACCGTTGCACTTGAGGAAACTGCAGCAAAAAATAAAGCTGTGTCTGAAATACATAGTTTGCAACTGAAACTCTCATCTGTTGTGGGAATGTCATTTTTACTTTCATCACCCTATTTACGTTAAACACCTGATAAAACTTTGTTGAAAAATTGACTGTTAAAACACTGTATTATACAGCTGTTAACAAAATGAGGTTGACATTTATGGTAACTACCTGGAATTTTATGTGAAGTTTAGAGAAGGAAGCCAAATTCTTATTTTGCACATTAAATCTCATTTTAGCAGTGTTGCAATTGTAGAATTTCGTGCTAGACTCCTATCAAACATATTTATATTGAGTGCTATTCTTCTCTGCTTTCTGCAGGTGTCAAGATATTTTTGTCCTAATGTAGATCTCAAACGGGTCTCCAACAGCAAACAGCTCTCTGTGAATCAGGTGCTTTACCGAATGGTTTGGAACCATCAGGTGCAACATACCTGTTCACTTGGTAGTCAAGTAGCACCTCATACTCAAAGATGTCAGAACCAAGTTGCTGAAATTGAAACAAAAAACAAATATTTTTAACACTATTAGTGTATTCATAAGAATATCTTTCATTCATAAGAAAATCAATAATCATGAACTGAGACATCATACATGATTGTGTTGTTTTTGTTATAAACCATTTTAAAACAGTTGTATGAGATGTACTGAGAAATGCAAGACTTATTAATAAATATGTTGATCGCTGCACTTAAATTGAAAAATAATAATAGTATTGTGCAAGAATTAAGTGTTTGCTGTTTGATCTATTGTAACTACATTTTGTATATTTACACATTACTATATTAAAGCTGTTATGAAAGTGCAATTTCATTATAGTAATGTACTCTTTGTCCCACAAATAATATGACTTATGTCAACGGATTTGGCATAACACAAAATGAGTGGTGTAAGTGGAAAATGGTGCACAGTGATGATGAACTAATGAAATTCGCACAATAGAGAGAGAGAGAGAGAGAGAGAGAGAGACAGAGACAGTTGAGTGGAATGGAAACAGTATGGATGTTAGTCTTAGCTATGTCAAGAGGTATCCAGATTCTTAACTCTTGTTTTAGTCCTGAAGATACATCTATTAAACCTCGTAGTATTTAAATGAAAAAAATACACATTTACAAATGTGCTACAACCTTTGATCCATGCAATCTGTAGCGTCAAGTTAAAAAAAAAAAAAAAATAGTTTCATATAATGTCAAATTGTTTTGAATATAAGCAAATATAAGTTCTATGTGACATGTGTAGTGTTTAAATTGTGGAACTGCGCTTATTATATTTAAGGTATATATAGTGTGATATATCATGATTACCACTATATCACATAAAGAAAATAAACATGTAATCTATTATATAATAAAATGTTTGAGTAAATATGTATGTATATGACTTCAAGACCTGTCCTTTACACTAAAGCAACCCTTTAAAAGGTAGAATTTAGTAGCAGAGCAGTATTTAGACCAATTTATAAGATAAAACATTATACTTAAAGTAAGTCTAATAGTCCAAGACATTTTCATAGAAAAAATATCAATTTACATAACAAATATTTAATTTACGAAGTATTTACTGCAATCTAACATTAACAGGTGTCCAGCAAGATGAACTTTTAAAAACACAATGAAGAGAACAGAACCAGCAGGAGAGCTTTTAATTAGTTACATACCTACAGACTGCCTTGCATTTTTTTCCCACTTATTCATCTGGAAGTGGTGCATCTAACTTTAGTCTCCTGTGAGATCTGTACCAGGCCACTTATCTCATGGCCCCCTATGCTCTTCTGGCTCCATGTCCAGTCTGCTACACAAGACTGCATACTTTTTCCAACCTTTTTGTAAACACCTCGACATAATCCACAACTTGTTATGCAGGCCAGGTTGAGTCATTCAGACTCACAATGCCCTGCCACTAGGGGAGTGAATAACTATCTGGTTGGACACCGAATGAAGATTACATTGCATCTTCTTAGTGGACATATCTCCACATGCAAAGTATTTACTGAAATGCCACTTTCAGCGAGATATTTTGTGTAATTTACAGTTTGCTTTGTTATGCTCAAGGATTCACAACATGCATCATGTTGATGCTATAAACTGGTATAGCAGCCAGTTTTTTCCTTAATTTTTTACACTTTTACTCACATGGAGTTAAATGGACAAACTATCCAGTGAAACAAAGATGACCAGGCAATATTTAAGGTCATTAAGTTAAGTGGAAGAGTTCCATGTGAATTTTGTTTGATAAGTTCACCACACTGTTGCAAGGCCAAATTTAGGCTTTGTGGGCCCAACGTAACTTTTTTTTTATATTTTTTTTAAGCTCTACTACTGGCCTAAGTGGAGGCTCCTTCGATCGATCATCGGGGGTCCCCCTCTTTGTGGTGTGGGCCTTCTTTTGTGGTGTGGGCCCCTAGGCTACAGCCTAGATAGCCTACTATACTTAAATGCAGCCCTGCACTATTGTCCATTTTGAGTTAATAAAGCATTGATATTTGGCCACTTAAAAATGATTCAGCACTAACTCATTAGTTCATATTAAATGCTACTGTTACATTACAGCATTAGGTCATAGTAGGCTATTAATATCCTGACACTATTGTATGTTTGTATCAAAGAAATTTGTGTGCCTTCTTGTATATTTCTTACTGAACATGAAGGAACAAGGGCTGCAATGAAAACGAAAAAAAAACACACACACACCAATGCTGCCATCATCTTTGGGTTTAATTTTAATATTTTTACTGGTCTGGCTCTTCATTGCTATCATAAAGCTATATTATGAATTTAATATTTATACCACCAAAAATTGCAATTCAGTTGCATTTAGTTTCACTGTTACTATAATAATAGATGATACTTATAATCAGATTTTCTGAACAAAATTTGGGCATAATTTAAGTACTTTATTACCTGTGTAAGAGGGTTTGTGTTTGTAGTAAAGACTCCTGCAAATCCCCTGTTTCTAGCCAGTCTCATTACCTCTTCTTCCATAAACTGGATAACTTCAACATTCTGCTGATAATTCAGACTTTCTTCAGTTGCCATCATGAAGCTATGAAAGATTTGCCCCTTGCCTTGTGGAAGTTTTTCATTCCTGGAAGATTTTTGTCCTTGATTAGGTACATGAAAACCAACTTTAAGTCATAGCTACAATATTTTGTTTTGTACAATGGAAATAATAACGAGCTTTGCACAAAATAATATGATGATCATACTTGCTAACATGTTTTGTGGCTGGCTGTTATAATGCAAATTAAACAAGTTATTAATGTTACAGTTGTAATAGTAAAACCATGAATGTTTCCTTGGCCACTAAAGCATTTTTGAAATCTGAAAAATTGCATGAAATATTTTTAACAACTTATATTTACCTTATTGGCCCTTCCAGATATTCAAGAAAATCAAACACTATCAACAGCTTGCTTTGTGTTTCTACAGCAGGTTCATCATAGGCATCAAAATTAAATGAAACTCCAACTGGTTTGCCTTCATTGGTTTCAACCAGAAAACTATAAAAATAAGGCAAAATATGGTATTAAAGAAAGTAAATAAAACAATAATTCTGGTTATGGATTTTAATTTCAACAGTGCATAATAAATTGGCAGTTATTTACTGTGATACAAAACTTAATTTTATAAGTAACAACACATTGGAGGAATGCGGACTCTAAACTGTCAGCAAGCATTTACAATTTCCCCTGCCGAATTATCACAAAAGTGAAGCACATAGATATTACCATTAGTTTGTGTATTTGCTACGACAATAGCTCTGAAGTAATCTAAATGTTGATACTTATAAGGGGGCGCTCATCAAATACATGAGGTGAAGTGGGGGGGCGGGGGTCTAGCGATGTCTCAAGAAGTGGAAGGGAGGGGGGGGGGGCAACGGAAATCTCATGTGAGCTTTTGAAATTCTTGAAGTACAGTAGAAATAATAAAAAAAGATCCACAAACGATGCAGATGTCAACTTTAGGGGGTATAAGGTCTACAAATGACGCAAATATCACCTTTGTGGATGGTATAACTGCCCTCGAAAGTTGGAGCTATTTTTTTTTTTTTTTTTTTTTTTAAAAAAAAAGGTCTAAATAACTACGAGGGTTGATCAGCAGTACGGGAGGTCTCGTCAAAATCTCACAACATCTTAGGGGCTTTGACCAGATCTCACCAAGAGTGGAGGGGAGGGAGGAGGGATCTGGAATTCCGAAAAAAAACCTCACATAATTAATGGACACCCCCTAATCAGTTTTACTGAACAAATTTTGATTATAATTTAAGCACTTTATTACTCGTGTGAGAGGGTTGTGTTATAAAAATCAGGAAACGACTTAATGATGAATATGGGTTGTAAAAAATACAGCAACCAGTCACGATATGATTTTGTTTATTAAACCATTACCGGTTTCGAGCTATACCTGCTCATCTTCAGATGGTTTGTAAATTTACATCAATAAATGTGATTTACAGGAATGTATGGTTGTCCTACAGTAACAAAAGAAGTTTTTGTAAATGTTTACATCAACAAATGCAATATACAGGAATGTATGGTTGTCCTACAGTAACAAAAGAAGTATTTGTGTATTGGGCATAAATTAATAAGGTATGATGAAGAAGATTACAATTTGTTATTACTTACATTTTGCATCTGAATATATCCGATAGCAAAACTAAAGCACTATAAATGCACATATTTACAAATATGCGCTGCACTAGCACTGATGGAGATATGTGCATTTATAGTGCTTTAGTTTTGCTATCGGATATATTCAGATGCAAAATGTAAGTAATAACAAATTGTAATCTTCTTCATCATACCTTATTAATTTATGCTCAATACACAAATACTTCTTTTGTTACTGTAGGACAACCATACATTCCTGTATATTGCATTTGTTGATGTAAACATTTACAAAAACTTCTTTTGTTACTGTAGGACAACCATACATTCCTGTAAATCACATTTATTGATGTAAATTTACAAACCATCTGAAGATGAGCAGGTATAGCTCGAAACCGGTAATGGTTTAATAAACAAAATCATATTGTGACTGGTTGCTGTATTTTTTACAACCCATATTTGACATCACAGTCGCGGAAGTTCCACCAATCCATCATGGATAAAATATTATTATAGTCTTAATGATGGTTACTACAGGATTACAAACAGGTGTACAACATGTTAAAGTATTAAACTAAAAAGAGACCCACAGAATCATTCACTTTAAATGGTATTCACAACATTGAATTTGTTCTGAATTTGTCTGATAGTTTTGATAGGGACGTGACATCAGGTTTCAGGTTTATTTGCCTAGCAATATTCATAAATTTTGTTGTGGTTCGTCCACGTGGCTTATTGATGGTTATTTCATTTGCCCTCTACAAACACAATAGGTAAGACGAAGTAAAAAAAAAAAAAAAAAAAAAAAAAAAAACATGTCGGCTGATTGAGAAGCTCTAATAGAATTTTGAATAAATATAGATGTAACAAATTAATGATTTAAGAATGCCTGCCTATTTAGAAGATATGAAGGAGTCATTGGGAATTTTATGGGTAGTTTGTCTAAGCAATTTTAGTTATAGGACCATAACTTACTGTGCAGATAGTGGTAATAATAATAATAATAATAATTAAAAAAAAAAGTTCAAAGATCATGGCACCTTTCGGAGAATCTAAAGATCATGAAAAAATGACAATTTTCAATTACCTATATATAGTGTGTCCGCAAGCTTAAATTCAAATAACCTTCAGCATCTTACAGCGTAGTCTGTAGTATGTAATAGCGATTTGGGCCTAGTAGTACATAGGTTTCCACCTGAAATGCTTCCTTAATGAATATTTTTTAATTGAAATATATTTCTTCACAAGCATTAATTTGGTATAATGTACTTTAGGACTAAGGATTGTCTTCCATTTCGTGGTGGTGACAAGAACTCCCAGATATGTCCAGTGCTTCCAATGCCAAAACAAAAAATTCGCTTTCCAGAATTCTAGCATCATACACACAAATGTACCTACATATTGACGTGTTTTGGATGCGGTAATGGTTATACAGCCCCTGAACACCAAAGACCGCGACAGGAAGCACCTGTTGCAACTGTAGTGAGAATCACGCCGCGTGTTAATCGGGTGCCCAGCATGAATAAAATCACGATACAACCATTATCGGTCAACGAGCCATCACTATATCATTCTACGGTCGAACCTGTATCATGAGGATAATCAATCTCCAACTTATTTAAAATCAGAAAAATAAACAAAGGTGCGGAGATATAGAGAAGGATTGGGGAGGGTGGTTTAACTGAGGGCAGCTTTATATTGGCTTGGTATTTTCTTATTTCTTCAGTATGAGCATGAACATGGGTTCTAATAACTTTGGCCACTCGTGCTCTTCTGGAGGTACACAGAGCGGGATCACGCCCGGAAGGCATTTCAGAGAAGAAGAAAAAATAAACTGGTGCCAGAAACTGTGGCAAACACAAAGTAATAGTACAGTGCAGAGCAAATCACCATCTATATTAATAAGTTTTCTCTCTAAACGAAATTAATAAACAAATCATATACTAACAGACTGCGCGAGAAGCCTAGTTTGAGCAACCGACGTAACTTTACAGACATACGCATCCGTCTCTCTGTTACCATTCGATAAGTTCTCGAAACTTCGTGACAAAAGCTGTTATTCATACCGAAAAAAAAAGTCCTGTGTCCTTCCTAAAGATACAAAGTATTTGCTTGTTAAATTACATCTATATCGGCATAGCCATTAAGTCGACAAAACGATACAAAAAGACAGTTACTTCCGCAGTTATAATATTACTAGCTCGTACCCGCGACTTCGTACGCGTGGATTAAGATTTTTTTTGCCAGAATTAAATATAGAAAGTTGTTGGTAACGAAGGATTGGTACCAAACAATATCGAGTCGGAATAATATGACAGGAAAGCTAGCACTCTTATCATTGTACCGTTGAACCTGTCTCTTGAAGAGAATCAATTTCCTACATATTTCTGTAACCATTCGATAAGGTCTCAAAATTTCGTGACTACAACTGTTAATCATACCGGAAAAAAATATCCTCTGCCCTTCATACAGATTTCCTTATAAAATTCCATCACAACGATATAGTCGTCAAAACGTAACAAAAAGACAGAGACTTGCTTCCGTATTTATAATATTACTGTGGTTCACACTCACACAATGACTGCGAACAACACCTGAGGGATCATTATAACGTAAAAAAGTGTACACCTACAACATTGCAAGACTACCTACGATTTTCCTCGTATTGCATCCCTAACTTTCTAATTTCTACAGTTTAACATTAAATCCGAATAACCTACGGCCCAGGCCTGACTCTTACGATGAAAAACAACTTTTAAAAATATTAGCCTCCACGGAGATTTGAACCGGAGACCACGACGTTCGTAAGCAAGCGCTTTAACCACTGATCTAGCAGTCCACTACACGGAAACACGGTGCGGAGACGATCGTAATCAACGTGTCTGTCTATCGCCGTATTTCGAAGTTATGAGATAACATGTGTTATTTATACAGATAATTTTTCAACCAAATGTAGACAGTATTTTTCTCCTTGTTTCAAAGGATAAGTGTGCAAAGTTTCAGCGAGATCTGATGAAAACTGTGGATTTGTATGAAGAACAAACAAACATACACTCATCTTTATATATAATAAAGATTAGTGCAGATCATAAACAGACTGTCTGCGAGAGAAACAACGGCCGGGTGATCAATATAGCGTCAAAAAGATTACACTTACATCATTGTTAGACCGCGTACGATTTGCCCCTAAACTTCTGGTATCTACTGTTTAACATGGATTCCGAAAAACTGACCGTCCACGCGTGGCTCACACGATAAAACAATTTTTTTAAAAAAATATTTGCTTTCGTTGGGATTTGAACAGGAGACCACGGTTCAAACATTAGAAAGCAAGCGCATTAAACAATTGCGCCACCAGCCTTTTTTTTTTTTTGCTGTTGTCATCTTTTGACTGGCTTGATGCAATCCACCATCCCTTCCTATCCTGTGCTAACCTCTGCATACGTCTTACAACCCACGTCCTCAATTATCTGCTTCATGTATTCTAATCTCTGTCTTCCTCTACAGTTCTTACCTTCGACTGTTCCCGCCACTAACAAATTAAACAATCCAGCATGTCTCAAAATATGACCTACCAGCCTGTCCCTTCTTTCTGTAAGCTTCTTCCACAAACTTCTTTTCTCGCCCATCATTTCTTACTTTGTCTGTCCATTTAATTTTCAGCATTCTTCTGTAGCACCACATTTCAAATGCTTCAATTTTCTTTCTTTCCGGTATTCCTAAAGTCCATGTTTCGCAACCACACAAAGAGTTTTAAAAAGTTCTTTCCAATTCCTAGATCAATATTTGAAACTAAAAGGTTTCTCTTTTCATGAAGCCACTTTCAGCTAGTGCTATTCTGCTTTTAACATCGTTCTTGCTTCGGCCATCGGTTGTAATTTTGCTTTCCAAGTAACAGAATTCACTTACTTCTCCTATTGCATCCGATCCTATTTTTATATTTAATCTACTAGTATTGGTATCATTTCTGCTACATTTCATCACTTTTGTCTTGCTTTGATTTATATTCAGTCCAAAATCTTCCTTCAGTATTTTGTTCATGCTAGTCAGTAACTTCTCAATATCCTCAGCCTTCTCTGCTAACAAGACAATGTCATCAGCAAATCGTAGCATACTGATTTTTTCTCCCTGCAAACTTCTGCCACATGGAAATTTTTCTTTGACTTTCTTCATTGCTTCTTCTACATACAACTTGAATATTAACGGGGATAGACTGCAACCTTGTCTCACTCTCTTTTTAACTGATGCATGTCCCTCGTGATTTTCTAGTTTTATTATAGCCACTCGATTTTTATATAGTTTATAGAGTAGTCTTCTATCTCGATACTTTAGACCTGACTTCTTTAAAAATTTGAACATCTTGTCCCAGCTAACATTATCAAAAGCTTTTTCGAAATCAACAAATGCCATAAAAGAATCTTTGTTTTTCTTGATCCGCCCTTCAAGTATTAATCTTAAAGACATAATTGCTTCCCTCGTACAGAGATTATTCCTACACCCAAACTGATCTTCACCTACTATCTCTTATACTACCTTTTCCATCCTTCTGTATGTTATTCTGGTCAGTAATTTTGAAGCATGTGATGTTATGGTGCGATAATTCTCACATTTGTCAGCTTGTGCTTTCTTCGGAAGTGTGAAGATGATATTTGTATTAATATCAGTTGGAATTTCTCCCGTTTCATAACTTTTTGATATCAGCTTGAATAATCTTTCGATGCCTTCCTCTCCTAGGGATTTAAGAAGTTCTGCAGGGATCTCATCAATCCCAACTGCCTTATTTGCTTTCAAGTCATTCAGAGCTTTATTAATTTCTGTCCTCAAAACTGGATCTCCTAAGTCATCAATGTCGACATCGCCTTCCTTTTCCATTACACTATTGTTCAAGTCGTCCCTAACATACAGTTTCTCAATGTATTCCTTCCATCGGTTAGCTCTATCTTCTGAGCTTAAAAGAGGTTCCCCATCGGCAGCTTTAATGTTCATACCTCTTTCCTTCATTTCTCCAAAATTCTGTTTGATCTTACTATATGCAACATCTACTTTACCTACGACCATTTCCTTTCCTACTTCTTCACACTTTTCTTGTAGCCATTTTTCTTTTGCTATTTTGCATTTCCTATTTATATGATTTCTAAATTGCCTGTACTGCTCTCTTCCGCTTCATCCTAATCGTTTTTGTACCACCTTCTCTGATCCATCAGCTCCAAAATTTCTTATTTGTTTCATGGTTTTCGGGCAGCTTGTTCCCTAAAGCCTAATGTTTCTTTACCACCTTTCGTTATTTCGGTCTTTAATTAATTCCATTCGTCATCGGTTGAGCTCCTTTCAGAGTTACTTCTTAGACCTAAGTATACCATTTCTGTAAATTTTTCTCTATTCTTCTTTATTCACTTCCAGTCTGTTCTGCTTATGCTGCTTCCTTATTCGATTAAATTTCAGCCTGCACTTCATTATTATCAAATTATGGTCATAATCTATGTCTGCTCCTGGGTACGCTTTACAGTCTAGAACTTGATTCCTGAATCGCTGTTTGACCGTGATATAATCTAGCTGATATCTGCCTGTATCCCCAGGACGTTTTCCAGGTGTATATTCTTCTTGCATGGTTCTTAACAGTGTATTTGCCACTACTAGCTTATATCTTTCACAAAATTCTAACAACCTTCTACCTCGCTCATTTCTTTCTCCTAGACCAAAACTTCCTACAGTATTCCCCCCTTTTCCTTCTCCCACTATTGCATTCCAATCACCCATGATTATTAGATTTTCCTCCCCCTTCACATATTGGATTAATTCTTCAATTTCGGTGTATATTTTTTCTATTTCTTGGTCATCTTCCTGTGACGTTGGCATATACACTTGTACTAATATGGATGGGACGGGCTTAGTTTCTAACCTCATCAAAATTATCCTGTTACTAAACTGTTCATATAACTCACCCTCTTATTCATTACAAATCCTACACCACTGACTCCATTGACAGCTTGTGTGGTAATAATCCTGTGTTCCCAAGACCAGAAATCCTGTGCGTCCTTCCATTTAATCTCACTAATCCCAACAACATCTAACTTAAATTGTTGCATCTCCCTTTTTGATTTTTCTAATCTACCAGCCCTATTCAGACTTCTAACATTACACGCTCCGACTCGTAGAATGTTTCTATCCATTCTGATGACTCCTCCCTGAGCAGTCCCCACCCGGAGATCCGATTGGGGGACTATTTTACCTCCGGAATATTTTACCCAGGAAGAAGCCATCATGATACATGTAATTTGAGAGGATTACATGTCCTCGGGATACCCTTTGGGTCTTTAATGCAGTGGTTTCCCGTTGGCTTCTGCATCCCCATGCCGTTGATCATTTCTGACTCATCCGCCTCTAGGGGCCGTTTCTAACCCCAAGGGCAAGAGGGTGCCCTGAAGCGCTCCCCGCTCTTCCGCCCTCCTTTCGGAGGATGTTGGCAAGCAGTGGGTGACTCCTTATACCGGGAATCATTCAGTCGCCAGAGCCTCGTCCGTGCAAACAGGATGCACCTAGTGAAGGAGAGGTTGACATTTGGTTGGAAAAGGCTAGTATAGTCTCTCCCAAACCCTTACACCCCACCAGCTCGTTATGGATCACATTATACGGAATGTTACTCATCCTAAGTGTATCGCCGTTTCAGTACTTTTTCAATATTACATGACAGTATGTACTATTAATACAGATAAACTATCCCATGTCTATCCTAATGACAAATCGCATTTCCGTGTCAAATTTCATCACAATAGGATTAGCCGTTTAGCCCAAGAAACGTAACAGAGTTACTTTCGCATTTGTAATATTAGTATATATATGTAATCAGTACACAAGAACTAATGGTCCATAATTTTAACTGTGTTATAGCATCTGAATAGACATTTTTTTTCAGTTGGAAAGTTGCTTTTCAGGTACAGATTAACTAAGATGAAGAAATAATTGATTTGAACCTTTTTTCTTTGCACTTCGTGTCGTTCCTTTTTTCTACCAAGGATTGTTTGCATGTTTTTCAGTGCGCCTTGAAACTCATGATTAAAAAACCCATAAAGCTGCTCTGATTGAAAGAGAATCCGAATCCTTCATTGAACACTACAATATTATGCCACTCTGTGTTTTCAGAGTGTTTACTTTGAAAGTAATAAGTGTGTTATACTTAAAGAAATGGAACAAAATACCTGTAATTTTTTTCTACAAGAGTTTCCCATAAAACATCCGTAAGATCCTCGTAATCACGTCTGCTGATGTGAGGCATTAGCCACTTTTCTAGATCTGCCTTTTCGTAGAAACTGTCAGTAACCATCCTGAAATTGGGGAAAAAAAATCTTATACCATGTTACGAGAAAAATTGAATCTTCTTTAAAAGGCAAGCTTAATCAAATTTCACTCACTTAGATACACTGGTTTTGTCACTGTGACGAAGCATTCTTGATCTATAATAAAGTGTGGATGGCTTTGAAACTAATAACATTGTACTATTGTTGTCCTCATCTTGTTGCATTCTGTCCAAAACTTCCATGAAGTTTTTTGCACTGATAAAATCCGTGATGCCTGCAAGTTTGATTAATCAGTACCAGTCTTGAATTGAGGCGGAAACGAATATTTACAACAGTTTATAATACTCACTGATCACGTAGCCTTGGTCCCTCAGTCTGGTGACTGTATATACAGAGTTCAGAGAATTACCACCAATCTCATAAAAGTTTGTATCTACACTCAACTTTGACCTTGCACCACTGCCCAGTACAGAGGCAACTGTTTCGAACAATGTTACAGCGGCGTCCATCTTCTTTTCTGGAACGCCATCGTAATCAATTTCTACTTTTTCGCTTTCATTAGAACCTGAAAAAGAAACATATTAGCGATGCTTACAGAGAAACTTACAAATGTAAAACAGAATAGACAAAATTGCTTACCGTTGACGTAGTTTTCTTCGTAATACCTCAGCAATTGTTGACGGTCTGTCTTGCCGTTTACAAGCAATGGAATAGTATCAACAAGAATTACCTGAAAATGAAAACGGCGTTGTCAGTATATATTTAATTATAAAACTTTATATCCACTGCCAGATATATTATTGTATGCTAATATGCTATACCTCAGGCATCATATATGGCGCCAGGTAACTGTGTAAGAAGTTATTGATGTCGCCTGCTGTTACGGGATTATTTTCGGTTGTTGTGACAAATGCTAAGAGAGCCTGGAAAAAATTTTAACACTAAAAATATTTTGGTTTTATTAGTTACAATGCTTACTTTACAAATAAAAAATATTACTCTGGTATGCGAAACTTGAGGACGATAGTAATATTTGCATGGTGTGTTACTGCCAAGTAACATAGCTCGATGAAAGTTGAACCATATATAGATGGCTCTGCTACAGTATGGTACAGCAGGCAATTGAAAGACATACGTGATGAGACGAACAGAAATGGTGCGTTTATAGAGAGACAATACATTACACTGAAACCAAGGCAACTCATGATGTTCCCCTTGACGTAACGAAAAGGAGGGACATGGTCCTTAAAAGGCTTTGTGATCACTACAGACAGCATTCATGTTCTAACATGCTCCCATACTGGCCAAAATGTTTGTAAGGAATTCTTGTGGTGTGGCGATCCATTCCTGCACCAGCGTGGTTGACACCTGGTGGATAGTTTCTGGCGTATGCGGACGTGGTGATCGACTTGATTTAAGTCGGTTGAACGGGCCGGATGTCCATTCGCCGAATGTCCTCTTTACAAGACCTATTTCACCTGAGCTGTTCGATGCAGCGGCGCATTATCATCCATAAAAATGAAGTCAGGGCCTAATGCACCCCTGGAAAGACGCACATGTTGAAAGAGTACTGTGTCGCAATAACGTTGACGCGAATGTATTGCGTTCAAGGATATGGATATTATCCTGGTTGTCCGGGTTGAACCACGTCAATTAATGAAAACCAAACGTTTCCTCTGAAGAAGGCCGCAAAATGATGGCCGAAACGTTAGGTTTTCATAAATTGACGCGGTTCAACCCGGACAACCAAGATAACATCAGGGGCGTAGCTACTATAGGGCTAGGCGGTGCAGTGCACCGGGGACCCTGCGCTCAGGGGGCCCCAAGCATACCTCTGGGGCCCCCAAGCGCCGTTCAGAGGCCCACGAGCCTTCATGGCAAACTGGCGACATTTTTTATAGCTCTACAGTCGTCTAAGGGGGGGGGGGGCCTGAGACACAGGAAGAGCCCCTCACTAAGAGCCCTCTCACTGCTCAGGAGGGCCCCAACCACTTCTCAGGGGGCCCCAACCACTGCTCAGGGAAAGAAGAAAAAAAAAAAAAGGTCGCCCATCTAAAATAATTTTTTAGCACCGGGGCCCTTGTTGACCTAGCTACGCCACTGGATAACATCGACAACGACCGTGGAAGTCTGCGTACCCACTTAAAGATATGGATGTTGGTATGCCCATGTGACGTTATGCTCCCGAAACCATAACTCTTGGTCCACCAAAACGATCTTGTACGACAATTTCACTCCTGGGCTACTCTCGTTACACTTGGTCCTCCTTCCAATTTTCCGATCATTCTTCCCCTTTTGAAGAC
Source organism: Vandiemenella viatica (assembly GCA_031002005.1). Lineage (NCBI taxonomy): Eukaryota > Metazoa > Arthropoda > Insecta > Orthoptera > Morabidae > Vandiemenella > Vandiemenella viatica. The sequence continues at coordinate 350,656,029 of CM061920.1, read as the reverse complement.
ATCCAAATGTTGTCTCTGAGCCATGTTGTAATGAGGAACACACAGTGCATCGTTAACAACTCTCTGAATGACACGCAAAGTCTTGTTCCGTTCAATCAAATGCCTCGTGTTACGGGGTCAGACACGTTTGGCGCTATAGTCACTATGATCACATGCCATATAACGTCCAGCTTTCTGTGCTCGGGTGGGAGTCATCTGGCGACATACTGCCGATGTTACTTTATCTATCTCGTTCTTAAGTTTTGCACACCAGTGTATTTTAATTTTATAATTTTCCTATTAGAAATTGCAAGTACTTATTAAACTTGAATATACTTTTATCTGTAAAAATCAGAATATTCATTTTGTCCTTGATATTTGATTAAAAAATACAGTAATGAACGTTTTTTAAAATTTATTTTGGCCGAAATCCTCAAATCTGTGATCCTTGCAGAAGTATTCTTGTAATGTAATGGAAATAAATGATTAACCAATGTTGTAATTTATTTTGTTCGTAATGCCAATATGTAGAAACTATTTTAATTGTTAAAACTAACTCATTCCACTGAAGTTCTAACCTGATTAATTTCGCCAGGTTTGTAACATAACACAACACCCTTTTCAACACCGGGCACCGCGCTCACAGCTTTCTCCACTTCTGAAATGTCAACTCTGTGGCCTCTGACTTTGATCTGAGAATCCGTTCTTCCTTCGTACAGTAAGACTCCTTTTACAACTCTGGCATAATCTCCAGTGCGATAGAGCCGGGAATAATCTGAAAAAATAAAAAAATAAACAGTTCCATTTTGTCTGATGAAGATTTATTATAATCGTGTGCTATGATAATGACAAATAATAAAATGAATATTAAAAATTTATTATACTTTTCAGTACGGAGCTGCCCAACCGTACAACGGTTCAGGTCAAGTATCATTCAGTTAGCCTCCACTAGGAACAAATCTGAGGCGTCAAAACTTCAGTTATTTTTACAATTGATGTCGGAACTAACCAATTACTGCATACTCTTGACAAAAATGTCTGATGAAGTTCAAATGAAGCGAATACACACGATTTATCGATTTGTGGAAGAACTACGGATTATTCGCCAATGATCTGTTCTCATTTACTCTCGCTGTCTTAGAGCTCTTCGCAATTCGTTCATTTTTCCATTTTTAGTCTAAAATAAAACGACCAAACGCTAAACTTATTTGGAGCAAAGTAACTGGATTTCAGTAATATTCTTGTAACTAAGTTTTAATTCGTAATAAAAGTAAAATCTGAAGTTTAAGATATTCTGGAAAATTATTATTCACTAGCGTGACTCAGTGCACTGAGAGTCACATACCGGATCGAGGAGATACAACGGACTTGACAGGAGCTTAGGCCCCCACTTACCGACCGTCCATTAATTACATCAGGTGTTTTTCCGGAATTCTGGACCCCCTATGATGACGTAAAATCTTGAGGGGACACCCCTCTCCCCATCCCCTCTGCCGACTGACCTCATAGTCGGCGACTTTTTTTTTTTTTTTTATCTCGCCTGCCTCCCAGGGCGGCTATAACGCCATCGGCCTCTTTTGTAAGACTTCTTTTTTAGCTCTACTGCTCAGTTTTTTTTTTTTTACTTATGACTTCACGCCTCGTCGATGTTGTTAGAGGAGGAATGGGGCTGGGGACAAGAAACTGGAAGGAATTCGGCAATGGTCTTTTGAAGAAAACATCCCGACATTCGCCTGGAGTGATTTGGGGAAACTATGGAAAACCCAAATCTGGATGCCCGGGATTCGAACCAGGATCCTCCAGAATGGGAGATCAGAGCATTGACCACTCACTCACCACCCTCGGTGCCTTAGGAATAAAATGCTTGGCGTCAACAAGAACATGGCTCCAAATTTGACCATGCCAACGATGAGTAAAATTCTCCGAAGGCAGCCCACCCCAAAATGTAGTGAAAAGGTGGCGAAGGATAAGACTATTTCACTTATGAAGAAAAAGTCAATTTTGTATCAAGTGTATGGCAGTTTAATTTGGCTTAAATTGCCATTTTAAACAGTAAACTGGCGAAGGAAGAGAAATATTGACGTGAATTTAGATTAAGGCTCTGAATAATTTTGACCAATAAGGTTGACTTATTAATGAAACCTTTGTTCTTTAATAATATTCTCCGCTTTCAAAATAAATTGTGTGCGGAACACAATAAATACGATTTTAGAGTTCCATCCTGCTACGCTTACATTTCCGTGCAATGCGGCAGCGAGTATGGTCAACTTATGCTGCCCCTAGCGACTTGGTAACGAGTTAGAGAAGTGGAATTCTTTGAGACACAAACTGTACAGTATTCTCACCTTGGTCAATGGCGAGAGGGTTAGCGACGAAACGATGCGGGTCTCTGCCTGCCACATATCCCGCAGCTACGTTGCGTCCAGCCACGACGAGCTCGCCCACCTCACCAACCAGCACCGGCCGGAACTGGTTGTCAACGACGTACAGCAGGGTGTTATCTAGAGGCACACCTGTGGAAAGAGACAAGTCACAACCGAGGAACAATCTCTGGGTCCATTTGACACACGAGAAACAATGACTTGCACTACACTGATGAACCAAAACATTATGACCAGCGGCTTAATAGGGTTTTGGTGTGGAAAGGATTCGACAAATCCTTGGTAGGTGTCCGGAGGTATATGGCACCAGTTGTCTACGCAAAGATCACGCAATTACCTTAAACTGCGGGCCGGTGGTTTGTGGACATTGAGTTGGCACCCGATAGCGTCCTAGATGTGCTCTATAGAGTTGAGACCAAGTGAATTAGGTGACCAAGACATCACCGTGGGCTCCTAGAACCAATGTAGCACGATTCTGGCATTTTGATACAGGCAGTTATCCAGCCGGAAGATGCTATCGCTGTAGTTGAAGACATGAAGCACGAAGAAATCTAATTGATCACATATCATTGTGTCTTCGATTACTGCCCTACGTTCCAGGGAAGCCCAGGTGAATGACCCCCATAGCATAATACTGCCCCCAGCGGCCTGCGTCCATGAGGTGGTGCATGTTTCGAACAGCCGTTCGCCTGGAAGACTGCGTATGCGGACACGACTACCGACCTGGTGTATCAAGAAACGTGATTCATCCGACTTGGTGACAGGTTTCCATTGATCAAAGGTCCAATTTCGATGATATCGTGCCAACTGCAATCGTAATAGACGATTTGATTGGGTCAGCATGGGAACTCATAGGGTTCGTCTGCTGCGGAACCTCATGTTCAACAACGTGCGCTGAACGGTGTGCTCCGAAACACTTGTGCCTGCACTAACATTGTACTCTGCCGTAAAATCTGCCACAGATCTCCCACTATCCTACTTTACAGAGCGGGCAAACCTCCGACCACCACGTTCTGTGATGAGGCGTGGACGTCCACCACCTTGTCTACTGGTAGTTTCACCGTCCTCCAGTCATTTTCCGTAGATGCTCACTAGTCACACGCGAACAGCCGACCAGCTTCACCATTTCCCAAATGCTCGTTCCCAGACGCCGGGTCACAACAATCTGCCCTTATGTCAGTGGATTTCCCCTTTTGCGACACGCATCATGGCTAGAATGACTCCCTACGCCTCTCTGCTCCGCTTATGGTTATCTTACAGCATGACTTGCCAACAACGTCACCAGACGACATTCAGTCTCTCAGTGGGCAGAGATCATAATGTTCTGGCTCAACAGTTTACTTCCGAATATCAGCTTTATAGAAACACAATGAAATGAGCACATAGAATCATGTTGATGGCAGATCGTAAGATACACTTGTCACAAATCGTTGATACAACAATCTACTCAATAGGTAGTAAACAAAGTGATCATAGAAAGTGAGATCGTGCATGTATCGCGATAAAGTGAAATTTTTTCGGTAAAAAGAGAAGTTATTCTTGACACTGGCAGCTGCTTAGTTATTATATATCGTACAGTACCAAAATAGAGATTGGAAATTTTTTTAATTTTTTTGAGGTGCACGATTCTAGAGGTATTGCTATACTCGTCGCCTGTGAAAATATATTATGCCTTGAATTATAATTTTCTAATTAAATACATAAGGTATAGTCTTTAATGAAATGTAGGATAGGTCGTCATTCATGCACTAAAATACTTACACAGTAATTAGGTAGAATAATGATGATCTGATTGTGTCCTGTTTTATAAGATGTTGGTTGTTCTGTCGAATTAGAGTAGTATATTAACATGGGACTACTACTGCAGAAGCAAGTAGTCAAAGATATTATATGACTCAATAGTTATAAACCTTATTTGGTTTTGTAACTGAGGGGAGGACAAAACTACTATCGCTCCGCTGGTCTGTCATAGGCCATTAATTCGTAAGCTGAAAAAGCTACAGTATTTATATTTGAGCGTGTGCGTTTCGTTTTTCCAGAACAGATTATCGAACATAACATTTTATACAGGTATAGAAGGTAGAATTTTTTTCTACCCCTCCATATGGAATACCCTTGTTAAGAGTTCGTAAGACAGGGAACTAGATTTTCTTTATTTTTTAACAATTTTTTTAAGTGAAAATAATTTTTGCTCTCAGGCATATTTAGTATTACCCATGAACTTGAAATGTCTCATATATAGACGCACCCTGTATTTAAACAACAAGTACTAAACAACTAGTATAGTTTGAAAGTGCGAGAAAAGGAGGAAAACTTTTTTAATTTGGGTATGTCTCGTGATATATTACTTTTATTGAACGTGCTCTTAGTTTAAAGTGCATGTACTTACTAATGTATGGGATAGACAATGTTTACAATCAATTTGACTGGAACTAAACTATTACCTTAGCAGCATAGGTGGGGCGATAAGCGGAGTTCGCTACATAACCTAAAAATATCTGGAGCATTGATTTCTTTGCGCCATGCGATTTCCGTTTGATCCACGACATACACATCTATGAAGGTCATTAGTGTATAGAATCCTAACCGCATGAGACTAGACTTTTTTTTTCAAAAAAATGGAACCGAGATCTTTTGATGCAGTTAAAATATGCAGACTGTTACGATGTCAAACGGAAGGTAGTGTCACCAGAAGCATGCAAATAGTGAAAGTTTAAGCGAAATGTGTTATTCTGTACACGTTCCAGAACCTTACTTTATACAGAGATCAGACTAGCAGTCGTATATGCAGAAGAATTTGAAATTGCACAAATTCGCCAAATAAAACATGAAGGCGATTTCAGGAACTATGCGGAATTACTTAACGACTTTCAAGCTTTGTGCATCTAATAGTGATCCTGAATTATTTTCTTCGTATTTCATACTGTCGGTGAAACAAGTAGTGGTGGCCTGTTATGTTTTAATTTATTCAGACAGATTAGCAAATAACTTTTCTCGATTGAGGTGGATGACCAGCACTTACCGATGGGCACTTTGTCGAAGAGCTGTATGTCGTGCTCAGACCGCATCACGTGGTAGGTGACGTCGCCCATGACCTCGGTGCTGCCGTAGAAGTTGGCGAGAGTGTGCGAAGGGAAGCGACGGAAGAACTGTCTTGCCAGCTCTACTGGCAGCGGCTCCCCGCTACACACCCAGAGGCGTAGTTGCGACAGCAGGCCCGCGGAGGGCTGCAGGTCCATGAACAGCAGCAGGGCACGCAGGAGCGACGGAACCAGCACCAGGCGGCCAACCTGATGGCAACAAATTTTCCTGCTGTTCACACGGAGATTGTGGTTCCTAATGGTATAAAGCAACAAAATATAGCAAACTACTTTTTACTGTAAAGGGCATTACCGGAGTGATAGGATAATTGTACGAGGGTTATTCCAAAAGTAAGGTCCGGTTAAGAAAAAAAATTAAAATCAAATTTTTTTCAAAAACAATTGTTTTATTTACATTCCTTGCATATTTCTCTATTTTTCTACATAATTTCCATGCTTATTTAAACATTTGTCACATCGTTCAACAAGCTTTTGAATGCCTAAGTCGTAGAAATCGGCCGCCTGCGAAGATCAACACGCTTTTGAATGCCTGGCGATGACGTGTGACGCCATTCCATCGACTGACATTTAGACTCGGGGGTTATGTGCGAAACCCATGTCTCATCCCCTGTGACAATATGGTCTAAAAGACTGTCACCTTCCTTATGATATCGCTCCAAAAAAACAAGAGCATAAGCCATTCTTTCCATTTGTTGGGACTCAGTAAGCAGCCTGGGAACTCAATGGGCACACAATTTGTGAAAATTCAAATGTTCAGACACAATTCTGTACAAATTCGTTCTACTCACATTCGGGAAATCTACTCGTACGAGTATTTCGAGATCTGAAATAGTGAATCGTCGATCTTCACGAATTTTTTGGTCAACCGCATTGACCAAATCTTCTGAAATCACTGATGGTCGGCCAGACCGTGGTTCATCATGCACATTTTCCCGTCCTTCATTAAAAGCTCGCACCCACTTGCGCACTTTACTGTCACTCATTATGTTAGGACCGTAAACTTCAGTAATCTGCCGATGAATTTCTGCCGCTGAAAAGTTTCTTGCAGACAAAAACCGTATCACTGCCCTTACTTCACAATCGGCGGACCGATAAATTGTCTTAAACATTGTGAACTGACACTTCAAACAGCACACAGCAACAGTAACAACGCTAATGGCGGAGCTTGACACGCAAGGCATGCCGGGAGTCGGCGCGCATGCGTGTTTTGTCCTTGGCGCCCAATTCAAATAGTTACAGCGAATCGGACCTTAGTTTTGGAATAACCCTCGTATTTAAACCAAGTAAATTCCATTGTGCATGAGGGAACGTGACTGAATTTGGTCAGGAGTTTGAGTGCTAACGAGTAACGTTTGATAATGCAAGAAAATTCGGTGGAGCTCTCTGTCACTGACCGGAAGAATTCTGCCATCAGCGTTGACCGCTCACTAGGTGACAAGGTACGGCAGGGAAGAACTGTCTATTCCTTGGCTTCACTGCTTGTTCTACGACCAGCGGTTGACCTGCACATTCAGTCTCCTTGATAACCAGGGTTCCTGCGAGTTCTATAATATTTCATCTATTGACTGGTTTCATAATCGGCTTGGACTCTTGCTCCGGCACACGCACAGGTGTAATTTTCACAGCCTTGTTTCTGAATAAATCGAGGTATTACACGTTCGGATTTAGTTTTAGCGGCGGAACCAAACCAACTCCTAATATCCTAAATAAGGAAATGATGTCAGATATTTAAACAGTCTTAGTCCTTCTATAGAGGCCACAGGCCACTGTAACAGTTCGTAAACAATTACCAAACAGCTGATTGCGGAGCAGCGGGCATACGAAATCGTCGAGTTGCCAGGCATCGGACTCCTAAATAGAACGCTGATGTAGCGGCCTCGCCTCAATAGCGTGACCGCATCCAAGGAAGATGACGGCATTACGGAGTGATTTGATAGGCCCACAGAATCCCCTCCACATTAATCGATAAGGTGGGGGTTGGGGTAAAAACCTAGGAAGGTGGCCGAATTTGGGGTCTTCAGCCGCCGCCGCAAGAGGTGTCGAAGGGACAGGGGACAGCCCTGGTGTAGCCGGCCAGGAGCAGACAAGCCACTGCCGTCGACATCGTCACAGTCGCTAATCAACGACAGGTGGGAACACTGCTGATTGGTTGTGGGATGGTCAGATGCCTGGGGAGCCAAGGGAAGTGATAGTATAATACTTCCACGTTCATGCCCGCTCGCTTTCACATTCAGCCCTAGTGCCTTTAAAATATCTCTAGTACATGACAGCAAGTCACCCTATTTGTCTTACTTCAGCCACAATTCACTTTATTGTACCTAAATCTGACAGACACGTGTATATATATCTATTTGTAATAAAGCTGTATATACTGCACTGTAGGTGTTGATTCAATTGATCTGCTGGCATAACCTGCTTCTTATAAACGGGGACTGGTAGTGTGCTCGGGAAATAATCCGATCACGCAATCGTAGCCTATTGGCTTGCTCTCGGAGGGAACTGGGAGGATATCTCGCCAGGTTGCTACACTTCAAAACGAAAATCCCTCCAGCTGCAAATCTCTGCCTTCGATCCAACTTCGCGTCGACCATACATGACAAACATAACGGTCCAGCCGTAAGCTAAAACGTTTGTTCACGTTACTATATAAACGAAACAGCGATAATGCAGCAAAAAAAACACGAGATGCAGTAGATGTTTGGAGACAGTACATGGAATTTTAACTCTCTTATGATGTACTTTTGGTATGCAGTATGCCACGAAATGAAGCTAAATAGCTATTTGAGGATAAGTAGACTTTATGTTTTGTTCTAGCTTTACGCCTCGTCGACATCGAGGTCATTAGAGACGGGAGAGGAAGCAAGTAACGGGAAGTAATTCGACCATGGCATTTTGAAAGAACCATCCAGGCTTCCCTTGTAGTGATTTCTTGAAACCATAGAAAATCTGGATGGTGGACGGACATTTCATCGCCGGGCACAAGCGTTACCGCTCACCAACCCACCCGATCAATGGTAATAATAATGAAAGAAGACGAGCTGATACTGTAAAGAAAAACAGCAAACACTTAGTATTCGAGAACTCACCCAAGCCTTTAGGTAGAATAAGACAAAAGAGGTAATTACTTTCAACCTACGATATTGAAATCATATATGGAATATAGTATTTTATGATGAATGGTATCATTACACGGAAAGTACAGTACATACGCCAAGGTATTTCTATACATTAAAAATTAAAGTAAACAAAAGGAAGTCCTGTAATTGTAGGCCTCTGCGGCCAGAGTCAGTTGATTCTTGGCTGTCCGGGTGGCGCCGCGTCATGTTTCTTGAAACCGACGTTTCGACCCTCATTCTGTGGGTCTTCTTCCAGGGCAATTCTGGGGTCGCCCTGTAAGAAGACCCCTGAATGAGGGTCGAAATGTCGGTTTCAAGAAATATGACGCGGTGCCAAGAATCAAAAGGAAATCATCTTTACAAATCCGCCCCTCTCTTACCAGTTGGGGATTATTTACTGTCGTTTGCTGCAGTTGACGAGGATTGTGGGTTAATTCTTTAATTTCATAATGCGCGATATTTCACATGAGTATTATTTTAGATCAAAAATTATAACAGATTAAAACTTTTAGCAACAAAAATCTGAAACAGTCTCTTCCCGTACCATTTTGTTTCGTTGAAGATGAAATTAGACAAAAAGTATTCTAAAATTGATTATTCATATAATATCACAATGCATTGCTATGAATGGCAAGTTACGTTAAATACGAGAAGTGATTAAAATTAACACTAAAATTTCCTACTATTTGGCTTTTTGAAGCCTCCTTTTTTTTCCTTTAACTCAGATAGTGTTGACAGTGGTTCTTAATTACTTGAGTTGTCGGTCAACCATTCTGTCGGCAGATTCACTACAGACGCGTTTTTTGCTGCTTGGAGTAGGAAATGTGGGACGCTTCGCAATGGTGAAATATTAGCAGCACTGCAAAAATGACACAAAAACTATCGATGCAGGGATCATATCAATTTAAATATGTTCGTTTTGTCATAGTGATCGTGGTTAGGTTGAAATTCTGCCTGGACCAAGAGTAAAAAATTTACGGGAAATTCGTTCTGCGGCATTCATCTCGAAAACTAAGCATTTGTTTAAAACGGAAGCAATCGATTATCTCTGACTGCTTATATCGATTCTAAGACGGCGAACCTTGTTGTACTGTATTTCGGATAAATATTTTGTATCTGTTAAATTCATGCTACGTTTTACAACGGAGTGAAGCTAAAACGGCCAGAAGATATTACAACAAAGAATTAAACCAACATTTCATGAGATTATCATTGATTTCGCAGCGCCGGCAGCAACTAATAGCTGCAGTGTAGTGCCACATTTCAGCATTTTTAAATTAATTGGTGGCGACTTTTCCGGAAAAGTAGAGTGCAAAACGTGAAGAGGGCATTATAAGGAAGCAGTGAATCCAAATTTCAACAGGTCAGTACCAGCTTTTGGCTGGTGGAGAATATCCCATCCCTTTCATCAGGTCTGATTTTGACCTCTCACCAATTAGGTTCGGTAGTTGGAAGGAGACTGGTGAGCGCAGCGTACCTGTTGCTGGTGCAGCAGCATGGCGAGTCGCTGAGGGTCCTTTGTGACTGCGGAGGGCACGACGACAAGTGTATGCCCCTGCAGCAGGGGCGCCCACAACTCCGCCACGTGGTCCACGAAGCTGAGGGCCGTCTTGAAGGCGCACCGCTCGCCGCAGCCGAAGGGAAACGTCCGCCACTGCCATCGCAGGCGGTTTAGCACCGTCGAATGTTGCAGCCTCACGCCTGTAACGTAACCATCAAGTCATTTTCTTAGTCCATGCCGGCCTCATAGAGGAACCCTTTGGCCATCATACACATCACATCACATCACATCAACCTGCTGCACCTTGAAAACTGCAGGAACACGCAACCGACCCAAACCAACCAAGCTTCTTTTGTTTTGGTTTCAGGCTCCATTAAAGAAAGGTAATGAGCAGAAACGAAAGAAAAACAAAAGATCCATGCTTGGAGAAAACAAAGGCGCACAGATACTATATATCCATAAACAAAAATATTTAAATTTCGTTCGCCGATAACTACGAGAAACGAAAGTCGTCAGAAAATAAAATGCTTTCAAATAGTGCCACTAGCGCTATCTAAAATACTTTATTTTTATGATCTAAACTGTAATTAGTCCAAAACTGATTAATAGATAAAAATTCCAGGGGCATACTTCCCGTAAAAATCTTTAACCAAAAGCGTTAGAGATGTACATGTGTCCAGTGGCATACTGAATGGTCTAGATTAAAAACAGCGTTATGTTTAATGACTCTACGTAACGCGTTAAAGAGTGGTAATCTGTTTGTAAATAGCACAGATGAGTTCACAATGATCACAATGGACCTAAAGCAAGCACTCCGCAATATATCGCATATGGAACACTTCAGCCTTTGAATTTTATCGGTATTATTTTTGACTACGGAAATACAGAAACATGAGGGATATCCAGAAAAAAAGGTTACAAATGCTGTTCATCATCATCATCAACAACAGTTTCCGGCCTCTGGCAGGGTCTGCATTATGCACAAGCCTCTCCATTTCCTTCTTTCTTCCCACCACCTCTCTGTCACCACTTTGTTCCAGTCCTCTCCTCTCTTCCGTAAAAATCGAAAAATGAATATATTTCAATCAAATTTACAGCGTAGTACATTAGAAACGCGGAAATCTTAAAATCAAACCACCTTATCAAATATTAACTCTCCAATAGATATTTACGATAGCGGTTACAACGAAATTACATTACAAACTTCAGAATCCAGGCCAATGTTTTTGCTGTATATCAACATTACGTTAAAGTATACAGAAAACGAAAATCAAGACATAGCTGGACGTACACCGAAAATAGAAAGTAGCTAAAAGAAACGAAACCTTTTACATTACATTTTTTTTTTTTTTTTCATATCTGGGACGATAGTTGCCGCTCCAAAACAATATAGAAAGGTAAACGCATTACTCCACATCTACGAGTATGTCCATCCGAGCGACGCAGTGGGCAAATTCAAATTGACTATGTTACGCTCAAAGACCGTAAACGCTCACTGAGCGAAAAAAATAACCACAACGTTCCTGAAAACGCCACAACACGTTGTGGCTTATCACTAACACTTTGTGCTCACGACAAATCGGTCCAGGGTGCACTTAATATTCTTACCCGTCGCGTTACAAGTATCTAAAAAATATGTGAACAGTCATGTGTGAAGAATGCGACCTGGGCCAGACGCGAATTTCACGTTGTGGCCTTTTTGAGTTAGAAACAAGGCGTTCTGGCTGTTTTATTTAAGTTCCATTACACTAATAATGTGTTGTGATCCTTTTTTCCGCTCAGTGAGCGTAACATAGGTATTATGGATTGAATACTTTGTTGCAAGTTATGACTGTGTCCTACCTTTTGGCACTCCAGTGCTTCCGGAAGTGTAGAGTACCAGTGCAAGCGGATTCGGGTCTGTCGACGTTAGAGTCTCGCAGTCTGGCAAGGACTCTCCAGACAATTCGGCGGCTTCTCGTTCCAGCTCAGAGTAGCTCACAGCGTTGTAGCCACCTAAAACTTCCACGTCAACTGTAAAAAAGCAACAAAAATGTCAAAATCTACAAGGATTCTAAACTAATTTTTCGTATTCATGTTTTTGAAACAAAGAGAATTTCTTTTCTTCTTTTAATTAGGGCTTGCGGTTCGTTGATGTAGAGGTCGGTAGAGATGGAAAAGGAAAGAGGATAAAGGGAAAAGGGCTGCTTTGGAGAAACTTTCCCAACATTCGCTAATAGTTAGGGAAAAGCATGGAAAATTTATCAGCAAGTGTGCGCGTTTTCCATTCACTGTTTAACATTTGCTTAAATCACTTTTATGTACAAAGTTTATCATACTGACGAGCCAGTATTGCATTACTGTTTCTCAGGGTGACATTGATGTAGGATTGTGCAAGATAAGAGTAAAAGAATTTTTCAGCGGCGCCAAGAATAATGATAAAATGTGTACATGTATCTTCACCGCACTATGTACGTTAGAAACTGTCTGCTTCTTCATTTTCTGAGTAGTTTTATATATAATTTTTTTAAATCTTTTGTTAGATACTGTTACGTCTTAATACTTTCACAGACACCACCACAAGACCCTAAAAACTTTTACTTCGTCATTTTATCACGAATGGTTCAAGTTTCCAGTTATATTTTGCTTTTGTAAGTAAAATTTGCAGCTCGAAAACAACGAACTTATGCACGAGATATATTTTAGTTTCTTCAAATAAACTCCTGAAATGTTTCTCATTCATTTTTGACTGCTTATAACGTTTGTAAAATTTCTGAAATTATGCGAAGCATCGGTAGAGATGTTAAATCAAGAACAGACTACAATCACCAGGGTACGTTATTATGGAGGAGGGGAGAGTACCGAAGTTAGCTTTCTTGAACATAAGGAAAGGTAGGAAACCAAATGAAGAAAAAGATAGAGGCGAAGTGAGTTGTTTGGAGACAAGTGGTGGAAGAAAATAAGCTGATAGACACGGATGAAAATGTGTCAAACGACCTGCAGAAGTGGAAACGTTTACTGAAAAAGTAAATTAAGATAAACACTTTCCCGTAATGATTCAAAACAATATTAAACTCTTGAAAATCGTAAACTGCTTGTTAGGGAAAAACGAAAACCACAAATCGAATCGTACGTCGTTTTCTTTTACCTTAGTAAGTAGATGGAACTCGTTTAAAAACCACGAAAAATCTTTGAGATGAAACTGGAATGCATTATTACAACACTTCAAGCAAATATCTCAACCGCTTTTTCACAGATATGACACCATTAAAGCCTAATAATACCCGCCGAATAATTTTCATTATGACATTTCAGTTACTTGTCACAATAAAGACATTTATCCCGTCTATTGCAATTGTGAATCATCATATTCAAATACTTTATTGAATAAACTAGAAATATTAAATCCGATACGCGACTGGATTTTTTCCTTAATAGTTATATCCAGAACTTCGTACTTTTCTGTTATTGTTATTTATACCACAAAATCGTATCAAGATCACGCTGAAAAGTTCGTTATTTATTTTACTAATTTGAAAGATTGTGTACAAGAACGAGAATACAGTGGTGCTTTAACAATTTCCTCAGAGGGTACTACTTTCCACTTACAATGCATAAAGTTATAATTGTGTTTGCACATATTTTTTTTTTTTTTTTTTTTTTTTAATGGCTTTCGGCATCTTAGGCCACACAGCCAGCCTGATGAATTTTTCCAGATAATTAGACACACCACAGGACGGACATGACATTCACAGACACAACAGTTATACACCCATGCCCGCGGCCGGACTCGAACCGGCGACCTTCGGTACGCGGAGCTAACACTCTAGCCCCACGCTACCGAGGCCGGCTGTTTGCACATATAACTAATTGCTAATGCTTTTAACAAGAACTTGGTTCTCTTTATATCATTAACTGTACCTACTTCGACTGCAAGTAACAACAAAGTTCCGTTGATCACGATTCTGCCTGGGTGGACGAGATTCCCAAAAATATCGCCTATCGGAATTTGAGGAGCCTTCAAGTAATGTACAGACCAAAGTCCAGGGGACAAGGGGGGCAAGGGGGAGTTGTCTGGCACCATATGTATACGCACAAGTCACGCAATTCCCTTAAATTACGGGCCGGTGGCTTGTGGGTGTGGCAGCTGGGAACGAGCATCTCGGAAACGGCGAGGCTGATCGGCTGTTCACGTGCTACTGTTGTGTGCATCTATGCAGAGTGGTTTGAAGGACGGTGAAACCACGACTGGGCGACAAGGTGGTGGACGTCTACGCCTCATCAGAACGTGGAAGTCGGAGGCTGCCCGCTCTGTAAAACAGGATAGGTGGCGATCTGTGGCAGATCTGACAGCAGAGTAAAATGCTGGTGCAGGCACAAGTGTTTCGAAGCGACCTGTGCGTAAATAACTGGTGTCAGACCACTCAGGAAACTTAACAAGTACTTTTCGAATCCATGCCACGCCGAATCGCTGTTTTAGTGCGCTCCAAAGACGGACCAACACACTAATAAGCAGGTAGTCAACATGTGTATAAACAGATTCCGATGTTTCGTGTTCTTCTTTAACAGACAATCCTTTAATATTGCAGAATGTGTTTGAAAGTCTGAGTGTAGAGGATCAAATTAATAACACGCAAAAATAACTTGTCAAGTAATTACTTGTAGTTTCACGTAATCCAAACTGATTTTATGAAGTTAGTTCGTGTGGCGGTCTGAACATAAAGCCAGAACTATGTTGACAGCAGATTTCAATGACATTTGGTGTATATCACTGATACAGTCCTTCAGGAATAAGAGTTCATCACTGAACATATAATTATAAACTGAATTAACTCTAATTCATTTTAAATAAGAATGGGAATACTGAAAAATTATAGAACGTCATGAACTAAATAATGGGTGATGATTTTGCGATTAATAACGACAATACCAAGACTGAAGTCACGAATTGTGGCAGAAATGACCTCAACATAAAAAACATAGAAGAAGGGACTGAATTCTGGTGTTGAAGTAATATTACAATTGATAGCCGAAGGAAGTGTGAAATAAAAAGCAGTAAAGCAATACCTAAAAGTGTCTTGCCTAAAAACAGAAATCTAAAATTGACCAGGAATGAGAAAGAATTTTCTAAAACAGTATGCATAGAGCAAAGACCTTTATGAATGGGGAGCATGGACTTTAGAAGCACCGGAAGGTATGAAAATTAAAGTGTGACGCTGTGGAAAGATGTGGAAAATTACATGGATAATATCCACAGAGAAATACAGGTAGAATTTAGATGGGGTTTGGGACAATGTACAGCTTATTGTCACGTAAATTATGTTTTTTTTTATGTTACGCCGAAAAGATGAGAAATTAAAATCGTCAACCAAATAGTCTCTATTTAATGGCAAGTTATTTCTCTGTCGAAATGTTTATTACGGTTTCGGCGTACGAACAAAATAATAATATTCGGAGAAATTAAGGTTTTTTTTTGTGAAGATCCTTCAAGCAAAAAGAATTTACGTAAGTGAGCCACAGCGGTTCTGGATCATGCAGGTGTTGATGAAGTTTAAGAAAGAGATCTGCGCATTAACAGTCCTTGCGAACGACGTCAGGGGCAACAGCTGGCTGCAAATATCATGCAGATACTCCTCATTATGTGTATAGTAGCCGTGAACTCTTCTTCCTAGCATTCATCCCGCATTGCAGGACCTGCTTTACTGCGTTGCTTCTTTCATTTATCCCGATCTTGTGCTTCTTCATCCGAGGCATTCAGTAGCTGCATGTCCTCTCGCAAGGTATCCGGCCGACGCTTCCCGGGTCTTGGTCTTCGGCCCTCCGGACTCACAACAAGTGCAGTTTTCGTAACTGAAGAGTTGTTGCTGGGCAGTACATGGCCATACTACCGAGACGACCCATTCGCATTAAACTGCAGCCACACCAGATACCGCCCCAACTTTCCTGATGCGGTCCAGTTTAATAAGTCCCTGCGGCCAGCGTATCATATTCATTTCCATGACATCCATCTGTCGTTCATGTCTTCTCGTGTCTGGTCAACATTCAGTTCCATACAGTTCCACTGGTCAAACGATTTTTCTGTAAATCTTTAATTTCTGTGGCACCTTCCGGTTGAAAAAGAACTCCTTTGACCTGAGGCACTTCATCTAGTTTCTGTCGACTCTTTTCGGACGTCTGTGAGTGACTGACCATCCGAACAGATTAGTGTTCCTACGTATTTGAGCTCAGATGACTTATATAAAGTTCAAAGCTGTCGATGTTAACAGATCCATCCCTTGGTACTCCACACTTCTGGTACTCGATTTTTCTTACATTAAGTCGCATGCCGTGATTATCGAGGAAACTTTTACAGTATAGGATTTGTTGTTTCAATTCCTGAAGAGACTCGCAAGCGACCATGATAATGTCAGCATAAAGCAATATGCGGGGGCCTGATTATTGCAGCAATGATATCGAGAGATAGGATAAACAGGAGCGGGAACAAAGCCGATCCTTGATAAACATCAACTTTGATGAAAAAAATTGCGGAATTTCCTGCAGTACGTCGGAAATAACTGGTATAGTACAGTATAGAAGGCGTGAAATACATGGGGCAGTCAAAAAGTTCCCGGAATTTCATTGTAACTCTTTATTAACAAAAGATAAGTACACATTTACCTAATCTCCTTCAAAGAAGGCTCCTTCTGAACACATACACTTGCTCCACCTGCTATTGCTGGAAATAACGATGAAAATCCTGTTTTGGTATCTTCCGAAGTACAGCCGTCGCTTTGGTTTTGATGTCTTCTACGGTAGCAAAACGGTTACCTTCGAGGCCCATGGCACACAACGTCCTCTCCTAGACCAAATAAATCACGTCATGTCAAATCCAAAACAAAAGTGATGCTCATTGCGTTTTTCGACAACGGTCTGGTGCTCCATGAATTTCTAGCAGTTGGGCGAACTGTTAACAGTCCTTTTTACGTGCAAGTTTTGAAAGGACTGAGGGAAGCAATCCGAAGAAAACGTCCCGGCAAATGGCAAGGAGGATGGTCACTGCATCACGACAATGCTCCCTTCCACACATCGATTATTGCGCAGACATGGCTTGCAGAAAAAAACATTCCAGTCTTCCAGCAGCCTCCCTATTGACCGGATTTAGCACCATCGGATTTCTGGCTCTTTCCCAAGATGAAAATGGGCCTCAAAGGTAACCGTTTTGCCGCCGTAGAGGACATCAAAACCAAAGCGACAGCTGTACTTTGGAAGATACCAAAACAGGATATTCATCGTTGTTTCCAGAAATGGCAGGAGCGATGGAGCAAGTGTGTGTGGTCAGAAGGAGTCTTCTTTGAAGGAGACGAGGTAAATGTGTACTTATCTGTTGTTAGTAAAGAGTTGCAATGAAATTCCGGGAACTTTTTGACTGCCCCTCGTAACTCTTTTTATATAACTTCTATGATTCATCGGTGAATGTCATTACCTACGAAACATATAAATCGTTAGCAATTAGTCAAGAGTTTCAGAAGTTTTGCTTCAAGAAGAAACTGTACTGCCCCTTTGATCGAAGTTGGGCTCACCTGTGTCTGCAATCACTATAGCCGGCCTGGCCTCCTGCAGGATGTGGTGGACTCTGGCGGCGGGGAAGCCGGGTCCCAGTGGCAGGTAGGCTGCTCCCGCCTTCCAGGCAGCGAGTAGAGCCACGACCAGGGAGGCGCTGGGGCGCATATCGACGGCCACCAGCCAGTCTCCGTCTGCACTGCTGTGGCCGCCACTTGTCGCCAGGCGGCGCAGCAAGGCGCGGGCCATGCGAGACGCCGCGGCGTCCAACTCACGCAGTCTCACCCTGCACGAGTCACCTCCATCTTCACTGGGACACACCAGCGCTACCTGCACACCGGAACAAACAGAGTCGCATGTGAGCTGTGCCGCACTGTGAGAAATGATGACCTCATAATGGGAAAGATGGGATTTTCTAGACTAACAGATCAGTAACAATCTACATTCCAACGAGTACTTTCTGGAAAAAGGTTACACGACAATAATAAATCCAAGTAACTCCTCAAAACCAGTACCGCAATTCTACAAAATTATGAGAAATAATCGACAAGGAAATAACGTCAAATTAACCCCCCCCCCCCAAGACACAATTTGGCAGAATTTTTTAGGGAGTATATTCAATGAAGTATACTTTAACCAAATATTTAGTCCAGCTACCAGCTCTTTGAATGGAATACATTACTTTTCTGTCTCAAATCCTGGAGTAATAGAGACACATTTTCGGACAAAATCTTGGAGTTCTTGCACGTCTTCTTCTAGAGTGTTTTTGTGCTATACCTTATTTATTTGGCAACGGACTAATACCAGAGAAGAGCCGTACGATCTGACTGTTTGCCACAGACCTAAAGAGAGCGATAGTATTGTTGAGCTGGAATTATATGGCTGAGAAGTTTTTGACAATTTATATTGCTACTAAGCAAACATTCACTTTTATTATGACTGAGGCAATATGTCTTCCAGAACTGGAATAGGGTGAATATAATGTCAGATCTGCGGATGAAGGTTACCGCATTGCTGCCAATATATGTTTTCTCTCGCGTCTTTAGCTGTTAGAATTGAAGGAGATGTTAGTTTTGGTGCAATGCGCCCTTTGCTACCCACGGTTTGGTGAATTAAAAGAGTATAGATATGACAAATTACAGATTTCCAAAGCACCTGCACATATTCCACAATAGAGTACTGTAATATTGCGTGTGTTCTGAAGCACCTGACGCAAACTTCTTTTTCTCCTTTAATCCTGATATGTATGGCTTTTTTTCATTAAAAGTTTTGTTTCATCGTGTCAAATATTTTCAAATGAGACAACTTCAAAAATCATTTGGGTCAATAATTATTAGAATTGATAACATTTAACTTCAGCTCTGATTCACTAAACTTCCATATCACATCCAAAAATAAACGAAATCTCTCTTTCATAACTTGAATCCTATATTATCATCCAGATGTTTATTTCAAATCTTACAGGAACCCTTGGAAATCCTTTTAGTTTTGTAGTATACGTAGCACAATTTGCCCAAGAAATCAAACTAAGGTTTGTGGACTATTTCGAAATCGGCACATACTATCTATGTGATGGGTATGTTAATATTTGATTCAAGGCCAACTGAGACCAGCGTATCCTTTGTCAAAATTCTTTTTTGCCTCACCACTGGAGAATCTATGTATCAAAGAATCTTGGTTGCCGTAATGTTTATCATTCTGCAAAAAAATATATGTGATATAGTTTCTCATTAATTGGTATTGTCTTAATTACTACTTACCAACTGGACAAAATATTTGATGAAAGTACTTTATTGAATATTGAGTGTAGCCAGCAGGATAAATTATGTTATATAAGTTTATGTTTCAACAGGTTCCTATATTGTCTTCATCAGGGAAAGTAGTAAGTTAGAGAATTCTTTGGTATGTTATGACACCATAGTTGGTGTTGAAATG
The DNA here is from genome assembly GCA_031002005.1 of Vandiemenella viatica. Classification (NCBI taxonomy): domain Eukaryota; kingdom Metazoa; phylum Arthropoda; class Insecta; order Orthoptera; family Morabidae; genus Vandiemenella; species Vandiemenella viatica. Next base: position 350,636,498 of record CM061920.1, on the reverse strand, counting down.
TTATCCGCCTGAACATCAGAAGCAATACGCCTGTGAAGACTCAATTCTCACCGAAGGTGAGAGTTGCAAAATGTAGTACGAGCGTGATGGTAACTTCTGTATAAATTATTTATTATCCGCGAATTTTAAGCCCCTTCCTAAATGCAAGAAGAAGAACATTAATACTGGCACTACAAAATGTTGATCCACGTATTCTCGCGAAAAGCTGCAAGATGACCTTTTCGTCTAAAACGTCTAGCTAGCAGATCACAAAAAAACAAATATCGGCCTGAATGAAACACCGTTAATTTTATCCTGTAGTTTATGAGCTATCTATTCAATTAGTGTGGATTATCTAGCTGTCACAGCCTCCGACTAATTTCGTAGATTAATAGCTTTTCCACTAAAGTCGAGGTAACGGCGTGTGTTAGACAAGACCGGTTCCGTCTCGCCTCGCTCACTTTCTAATTGAACGCTAAATTTTATTTTAATTAGTCGTAGATAATAACTTAGGACCGCCCTAAATGGGATGTAATGTTGTCTTTAAATGAAAAATCGCTGTTTCGAATGAAGTATTAGTTAATTTAAGTAGCACATTTCCTTGAATCAGCTTTTAAACATTTGTGCTACAGTTTAAATAGGCTCCAAATACATCTCTTCCATATAATAAAGCACAAACTCGCGTCATTGACATTACCAGATCGGGCGCGAAATACACTGCTGCTCGCTCAGCTGTTGCGAGCCAAACCAAAGATTCTACTATACTAGCTATCGATAATGATGTTACACTACCCACAGACTACATACACAAACTACAGCTTATTCCTACATGATGGAAACCCTTTAAAATAAAAATCATTTTACAAATATTAATATAATTATTTGCAACACTTATATCCAAACAGAGAAAAATAATATAACATTATTATGATTAACAACAATAATAATGATGATTGGAGGGTTGTCAGTAATTCACTGTCTAAGTTAAGACTTCTAAACGTATTTCTTAACTTTTAATAACAGAATTTTTTTAGAAAAATTCTAGAGAAACTTTTGAAGGCATAATACAGCGTGGAAACTGTTTCATTTTTTTTGGCGGGTGGGAGAGGGAGCTTATATTTAGTCTAACTTGGAGACCATCAGACACGTTAAGAACTGATTTCGATCTCCTTTATATATGTTGAAGGGTTGCAGCAAATATGTTTGCAGTATAACAGTTTCTCAAAATGCAACCTAATTTTTGAGATATTTGCATGCAAATAAACAAAAATTTTTTGTCGGGGATGTAATAAATTAATGCCCCGTTTCTCCAAATGTCAGCGTTGACTATGCGATAGGGTGTTGACTTCATAATTTTCTGACCCAAGTTCAAATCCCCGCTGAATCAAATATTTTTATTTATTTTTATCTTAAAAATTGTCAAGCTTGACTTATTTATTTTGTTAAAACTTCATTTACACACTTTTATTGCGCGAAATAATATTTAAAACAAATCACATTGCTTATAACAGATACAGCAAACAATTTCGGTCCATATATCAACAATGGCTTCCTATTAATATGACTCGCCCATACCCAATGAAATTAAGCCAGGAGGCGAATCTGCTAGTAAACTGGAATCTGACAAGAATTTTGAAATTTTTATAACCATTTGTCACTTGTTCTTCCATTTACTTGTTGAGCTCCATTTTTCGTCACGGATGGGCCTACTATTTTATTTTCAACCATTTACAAGCAACCGTTCTTGGAACAAATCGAGTGTAGAAGAAAGAAAAAACTATCTTCCCAATGCTACGTATTTCGTTTAAAATACCTCTTGATGATATACAAGTGAAGAAATGACGAAGATGAAATAAATAACATGATAGTAACCATTTCAATTGAAAACGCACCGAAACAACTAATTAACAGAAAGTGAAAAAATAATTTAAGAATGGAGACTTTCCTGATGTATGATTGCAATGAAGTTTTCAGGAGTGTGTGGCCGATTTGTGTTGTGAAAAGACAATCCGTCGGTAGACCCGTGAAATTATTACGAAAAAAAGAATTTCAGGGGAAAAAAAATGACCGTGAATTGTAGGTTATATGATTTGTTTTAAATATTATTTCACTCAATAAAAGTACGTAAATGAAGTTTTAACAAAATAAAAAGGTGAAGCTTGACATTTCCTGAAGAGAAAAATAAATAAAAATATTTGATTCTGCGGGGTTTGAATTCGGGTCAAAAAATTATTAAACTAATGCCCTACCGCATACACCACGCTGCCATTTGATAAAATGAGGCAATAATCTATTATACATATACCCACCATTAAGGATTTTTTTGTTTGCAAGCGAATATCTCAAATACTAGGGCGCATTTTGAGAAACGAAGACATATATGCTGTGTGTCCTTCAACATGTATGAAGGAGATCGAAATCCGCTCTTAACAAGTCTGATGGTTCCAGGTAAGACTCTAGTGACGATTGAAGGCAGTAAAGGGAAACTGTACTGAATCATTTGTTATTTGTGTGTAGCATCAATGCCATTTGCCTCGAGTAAATTCGGAAACAAGTATAGTATTACATTTCCAGTACACGTTCCTCGCTATACTCAATCTATAGTATTTTATATAAGACTATTTTAGTTTTCTTTACTTATAATGCTCACTGATAACTCACCTGCTGGTCGTCTGTGGAGCTCGCTGCCAGCTCCAGAAGGCGATGGAGCTTCTGAGGGCCCGAGGTCTCACTGACTTCTCCACGCAGCACCGATAGCTGCGGAATCGACCCCATGGTCACTCGCCTGGAACAGACATCACTGTTATACGACAGCGGTCCATTTAATTAAACTTAACATACGAACTATTTAGCTTACAAATCTTCCGTGGATGGGGATAGAACAACATTAGAAAGTAAACCAAAGTGGCGGGCTTTGTCTGAATTTGCAGATCAGTTACATGCTATGATCTGCCAATATCTGACCTTTCACACCCCCATTTCTATCGCACATCATACATTGGACTGTTGGCAAAGAAATGAGTAATTCGTAACCTTTAATTACTTTCACTAATCAAAATCAGTCTAGATGGGGGGAGAACATTCAATTGGACCACTGACTCGAGAACACAGCCGGGGATAAATTAAACTTCTGTCATCTAGTGTACCCGATCTTCTGATGCTAATCAGATGAAGTTTTTCACAGAATTTTCGTAGTCCTTTGACGTATCTGGCTGCCCATTTACCGCATCCCGATCAATAGCTCTCCAGCATCCAAATATCAGTAATGAATCTTTACGAGTGTAATACCGGATTGTGCTGTAAAAATACAGTATTACAAAGGCTAGCGCCACAGTTTTCTTCAAGTGTGAATCCATCCTTACTGGTTAATATAGAGACAGCTTCTGTGCAGCTTCACTCTTTTACCACACACATGGCACCGTCACTGCCTTGGGTTACAGGCAAGTAGAGGGTGTAGTATTTGTCCGAAAACATTTCCTCCAACGGAACAGAGATGTTGTACTTCTTGACTGTCGATGTGTCCTATTGGTGGGTGTCAGTTATGTTAGGAGGCTGAGCGGTCTTCTATGTCTGTCGGCACTATTGTCATAGCGACGTATTGAGTTGACCGCTGGGTTGTTGCTTTGCCTGGCGTTGTTGTAGAATGTTTCTGCCAGCTGACGGAATCTATCTTTCAATTTAGGTATACTGGTGGCCCATTAACGACCATCCCCTCCAACACCACGCGCGTGGTTCTCTCCGACGCCCTTTCCCAGATTCAGTCATAGGTCGGCCGCCAATGGCAAACATGCACGACGCTCTATGCAGTTTTCCGGCTCCCAGGCCTCATGAAGACAAAGGCTGCTATCTATGTTTAAAGTATCAGCTAGACGGATTTCGTCTGCTTCCTTTATTAGCGAGTTCTAAAAATTTGTCGTCCAAATACCTGTTGTTCAATTGATATGAGACTATCCATCGCTGGGTTAAGTCACTCACGTTTCGTGCGGAGCCTCTACTTGGTTACTAAGTTTTCCTCAGGTCCCCGCGTGACAACAACCCGTGGAGTGCTATATACAGAATTGCTTTCATAGTTAGGTTTCAATCATTCAAATTTTAATGACTTAGGTATTAATACAACCGATATTAGCAAATCACTCTTATAATAGCTACATTTCAGGTTGATAATACGTTCGCTTCGTCAGCTCTAGTACACCATCCTGCATTGCACATTATGATAAATCCATTTGGTCATATACGCTATTTTAATGTTATGCAACGCTTTAGAATTCTATATTTCTATTTATTGTTTTGTATGATTCGGAAGAATCGACGGAAAAATTTTACTGTAGTCACAGATGAAAATGGATTAATGAAAAATACGTGGTAGATTTACACTTAATGTCGATGTTAAACATTAATCGGCATTTTATTAATATTAAATGTTTAAGTGCAACAATATTAACTATCATTAAGACTAGGGAAGAATTTATATAACAATACCAAGTTACTTGAAGGTTTAGAAGATAGCCATATTGCTTCGTTCTCAACAGATCAACCACCTTCCATTTCCAAAACTGAAGGTGCAATGTCAACATAAAATACTTGTTTAAAACACTGTATTTCGTTGTTAACGAACATCCGCATCGGGCTACTGAAGGTGAAACAACTAGTATTTCCGAAATTGGTTTGGTATCCCTACGTGATGCTTCTGGTCCAGTGCTTTACATTAACTACTCCAGGGAGTACCATAAACGGAATTTATAGACTATCATATATTCTGTACACAGTATTAATCGTGGCTCATTAGTTTTTCTTTTTTAGTATCTTCGCACGCTAACTTACGTCTGGAGATCAGCATTAGGATACATAAACAGGTGGAAATTCCTCCAGTACAAAATGGTTTTAACCTTCAGTTATATTTTCCTATCGTATCTCGTCTGCTGATCTCAATTGTTACTTTCTGATGTAAAATATTTCTGATAAGGGCCTATATGTTGATTGATGTTCAACTATTAGTATTTGCTGTGCTGTTCCAAGTTGTTATAACCGAGTGTTGTTATTTTTAATAGCATGTTTAGCCAGATTTTGTAATAACGTATTGCGTCTGTCAAATGGAATTATTGAGAAGAATTGTTTTAAAATTGTGTGCACTTTATATATATATAAGATGTATGTATGTATGTTTGTTTGTTTGTTCTTCATACAAATCCACGGTTTCCACCAGATTTCGATGAAAGTTTGCACACTTATCCTTTGAAACAAAGAAAAATACTGTCTACATTTGGTTGAAAAAATTTCTGTATACGAGTAAATAATACATGTTGTCTTATAATTTAGAAAAATTACTGATAGATGCGTGGGATGTGTAGGTCTCTTTACTACATTTCAGTATAGGGATCTGGAAGCTGAGTGGTTAAAACGCTTGCTTACTGCTGTTTGGTTTGTGGTTTCCGGTTCAAACCTCCGCGGAGGCAAAGATTTTTAAAAATTGTTTCTGATCGTAAGAGTCACGCCTGGACCGTCGGATGTTCGGATTGAATGTTAAATTGTAGATATCCCAAATTTAGGGGTGCAATGCGAGGCAAATCGTAGGTAGGCTTGCAATGCTGTAGGTGTACACTTTTTTACGTTATATTGAAACCTCAGGGGTTGTTCGCAGTCAGTGTGTGTGTGTGTGTGTGTGTGTGTGTGTGTGTGTGTGTGTGTGTGTGTGTGTGTGATCTGCAGTAATAATACCATAAATGCGGAAGTAAGTTTCTGTGTTATTGTTACGTTTTGACGACTAAATGACTATACCGATATTGATGGAATTTGACAAGAAAATCTGTAGGAAGGACAGAGGACATGTTTTCCGGTGTGATTCACAGTTGTAGTCACGAAATTTTGAAACTTATCGAATGGTGACAAGAGAGACGAGCAGCTAAAGTTATTAGAACCCAAGAATCGGATGCTCATGCTGAAGAAAGAGAAAATAATAAGCCAAAATAAAGCTGCCCTTAGTTAACACCCCGCACCTCCGTTTGTTTTTCTGTTTTTAAATATGTTGGAAATTGATTCTCTTCAAGAGACAGGTTCGATGGTAGAACGATATAGTGATAGCTTTCTTGTCATATTTTATAAACTCGGTGCTGTTTCGGACCAATCCTTCGTTACTAACAACTTTATATTCTCAGTTCTGGCAAAGAAATTCTTAATCCACGCGTACGAAGTCGCGGGTATCAGCTAGTTCTGAATAAAAATTAATTATCTATAGATGGAATTTATTGTAAGAACTTTTGTATATAAATCACCTTAATGAGGTAGTATATTACTGGATGTAATTTAGCTCTGAACCTTTTAATGTCTCGAGATTTCGGTTGACAAGTCAATTTTTGTTGTACTATTCAGAATAGTTTCAAAAGTTGGCGACAGCGCACACTATTTCCATGCACAAGCCTACAATCTAAGTGAAAGTGCTACATACAAGGAGTCTGCGTTAAGTTATTAGTTGGCGACCGTGTGAAAGGACACCACTGAACGTTACATCACGAACCAAATTTAAGACTGCTGTGCCGTCAGACCTTCAAGTCATCTCCAGAAAGGCAGGAGAGCAGAGTATGCCGACAAAAGCATATAAGAGATGCGGAAGCTGCCTACAGTGGCCCTGACTGACCGGCTACTTGGATCTCTTGTTTGGTGTCCTCCTTTCACGCACTACCGTCTGCCTTGGTAAACGAGTGAGTAAGTTAGTGTTTACTGGAGCCTACAGACCTTCGACTTGGCCTTGTGTAAGCCGTAAGTAAATAATCCTACGGTTACCTGTATTATTAACAACTCAGCAAAGCTCGCTTACATCAAGCAAAAATCATAGGAAAATGGGAGGTCTAAATAAATATAAACGAGAAGAGGAATATTTAAACACTCGTTAATGCGCATAGCTAGTAAGCTGAAGGCTTCGTACTTGTTTCCGCATGTTATGATGAGTGAACATATTCACGAGTTCTTTTGCACAGCGCTTAATTACCTAGTTTCTCGTAGATACTGTTAAAGCAACAAAGTTTGCGCTGAATACGTGAACAATTCAGTTAGTGACCACAACATAGATGCTACCTAAAAAGTCATCATCGTAAAATATTCGGAACGATAAATTTTTGAAGATTAGAGTATATATGTGACGAAAAAAGTTACGTGAAAGCCGAGAAGGCGGAAACTTGTTTGTCTGCTGCAAGGTTTCTTGTGATAGTCTTTTGTGAGTTGTGTTTAATCATATGAGCTACGCCAGGACGCTCCGTGGTTGGGATTCCACGTTAAACTGTAGGTCCCAGAGTAAAGGAACTGGCCGTCCTACCCCTGACACAATGGCTTATTATGCCTCCTTCGGGAGGATCCAACCAACCATCGGGTAGCAGTGGAATTTATGAAGTACCCTGTAATTGCTGAAAAGTTTAATATATATGCGAAACCGAACGAGCCGTAGCCGTGAGGATACGTGAACATAAGAGTCACACCCGTCTGAGGCATCCCACGAAATCAGCTATTGTTGAACACCAGATGGAAGAAGAACATGAAATACTGTGGGAAAATACAATTGGGCTTGCTAAAACCGAAGGTTTTCTACAAAGAAAAGTGAGAGAGGCTATTGAAATATTCAAAAAGCCAGACAACCTCAACAAGGATGGTGGTTACGGTCTTAGCCAGGCTTGGAAATGTGTGTTAGATAAATAACTCTGGACCCACAGATATTAAATCGTAAAAAGCATATCTTCGGATAATCGATGGTGTCAAACAATCGACAGCACAAATACGTAAACAACCAGCCACGCCAGTCTCCAGCAGATTCCAGTCTGTAGCAGATTCGGCAGACGGCCTCTGAAGAAGACTTAAGCCCTGGTCGAAACGTCGGGAAGAAGGAGTAGTATTTCAACCCAGCGTTAATCCCGTACGAAATTTATATTAATATGACGGCGAAAACAACTAAATTTTTTTATAACTTTCGGGTTGTGGACTTAGTTTTTTTTTATGTCACGTGCAAGTTGTTTTTCTGTTTAAACAACGAACGTTCACCGCTACACTCTACTGTGAACTCTTCGGCAAAGTTAGAGGAGTATTGGACGAAAATACCTAAGATTCCTATCCCCACCGCCAAGAGTCTCCATGATATCGCTCGGCTCCACAATGGTGCTGAAGTTACGAAAGCAAAATTTCAGGATCTACATTTGACAGCTTTAAATCACTGACGCTATTGTATAGATCTGTCGCCATGTGTGTCTCAATTTTTTGAATCCCTCAAAAAAAATCTAGGTGGAAAGAAATTTTCCAATGACGAAGTGTAAAATTTCCTTAGAAATAGGATACATGCACGTCCAAACTTTTATGAAGAGAGAAATGCTAAACCGCTGCCAACGCGATAAAAAATTATACAGTCTATAGTGAAGGTTATGTAGATATGCAGTTTTGAATTTGTTTTGCAAGTTTTAAATTAAAATTTTGGTACATATAGACCACTTAGAATCTAATACTATAGTTTAATCCTTTTTACTTCTCTTCCTCACCTACTTTTATGCGTAACCTGATTATCTTTGTTCATCTGACATCACTCTCTTGGGTTTGCAGTTTTGGTTGGAGGACCGGAAATTATGTTGGATCAGTGTCTATAAAGTCTTCTTTGCTGTTAACGATTCCTTTACAAATTCTTTTGTTTCTTTTAGAAATCTTATGAAGCTTTTTAATTTATAAATATTTTAATATTTTTTTGGTCAAGCTGTAGACGCCTTTCTGTTTAAGTGCTCATAGAATGTTAGTATTTTTTATCCATATTGTGTCCGTAATATTCTCAATGTTCTTATGTAAATCTTAATATTTCGTCTTTCTTCAAAATTCATGTTTGTTTTCTTCTTGTTCTAAAATTTTCTTAGGTATTTCTATTCTTCTTAAAGTTCTTACTGTTCTCACTTTTACTCAATGTCGGGCATTCTGATAAACATTATTTTGCTATGTTTTAAGAGAGTTTTGAATATTCTCGTTCACATTTGACGATACTCATATTACTTAGTTGCAAAAACTACTGGGAGTATTTCCTTGCTACTTGGTACATCGGTTAGTGAGCCTTTAGCTGTATTGTACGAAGTATTCAACTTGAATGAATACTCACTTCTGAATGATAAGAAGCAAATTAATTTTAATTGGTTTGAAGTTCGAGCGTTTGGAGTGACTGGAGTGATTAGAGAGACATTTGCACTTAGACCTAAAATGTAAATGCGCATCGCGTTGTTGGCCCAGAGACCCACAATGGTAGTATCCCCGGACAACCACAACATTAATTAAATTTGCCAATAACAGTAAACTACATCCGTATTTCAAGTACGGTTTTATAAAAGAGATAAATTTCTGGAAAAATGAAAAAATATATAACGAAACAGTAAAAGATGAAAAAGAAAGATGTCAAACGATATCAAAGGTACCTAATTTGTGATTCACTATTTTACTTTAATGAATTTATTTAAACAAAAATAAAAAAACAATACGCAACTGTGATGAGACTAGATACGATTCTTCTGCATACTCAGTCTCGGCAGTACAATCGGACTGATAAAATTATAACGATTCTTCCATAGATGACGAGTTAAAAGTAATCGATATTTGTCATCTTCAAAATTTAATTGCAGTATACGAAATGGAAGAGTTTGATGTAAGGGAGTCTTGTTGATTTGTTCCTAAATAAGGAAACAGTTATCAAGAAATTTATGAGCGAATTGTCTGTGAAACTAACGCTGTTAATACTTTTGACTCCTAACAACTTATATAAATGCTGGAATAAGAAACAATATCTCGTTCACGGTAAGACTTCAACATTACATATAATGAGTCAAGAAAAAATTGTAACAATATTCATAAAAGTTACTGCATATAAAATTATATAAATAAAACGTTCTAAGCCACTGCAGGATAATTAATTCTTCACTATACGTAGAGAATAAAGATATATTTCTGATATGAAGAGTTATATGAAACAAAGAGGGTACAGCAGAGAAAATTCATACATCAGACGATCTGCAGAAATGCGAAATAAATGGCCGGCAGTACAGGAGAAGACCCGTGAGCAAACAAGAGGGCTAGACTGTTCGGCAACTATTGTGTCTTTAGTGTGTTGCAGAGAAACTACACTGCAGGCGGAACACTGTTCTGCTCCGGTACATTAAGTACTATAGACGACACCTCGACCATTTCTGAATGCAAAAGAAAGCAGCAATTTCCCCGAATAAATTTGATCACTGCCATACGGAACTTTAAGAGAACAAGCATCCTCGGTTAAATCATATTATCTATTCTAATAACTGGTTTTATATAAAACATAGCCGAATGCAGGCATATTTCCATTTTACTCATTTAATCTAAGTTCTTAATGCAGATTAACGAAAATATTCGTATAAAGCTTACGCAGATACCAAAATTTCCTTTCAGTTTTTGCAAATGGCGTCTTAAATTACGCTCGGCGTACAACAATCAAAAAAATTTCTAAAGGAAGATTTCCCAAGACCTTCCACTATTCATGAGAGTATTAGAAGTTTTGGAAAGTAGAAGCAGAGAACTAGAAAGATATAATCTAGATACACTGGGATTAGTAAAGTGAAACGGTGCTATTTCTTCTCTGCGTAATATTTATCTCATTCGCGTAAGACGTCATCAACATTCCACGTAATGAGGCAAAAAATTTTGTAATATCTCTAACAATCAAAAGGTATCCTAGAGGCGAAGTGGGAAGTAGCGTCTATTATGAATAAGGAAATTGGAATATTCATCAGCTAATATAGATAACAGGAAACATATCGTACATTGAAGCAGTTACCATCAATTTACATAGTTCTTCTGATGTAAATTTATGAGCATAATCATCAATTCATACGCGCAAAGCTACATTGATGAATTGCAGCTGCATATACGACCTCGTCTAACCGGTAGATTTCAGTACGCTACCAGACTCTGTTGTCCTTCGTGCAGCTTACAGAAATGTAAAGATTGCACAGGCCAGTAAGCTAAATACTAGATATATGGACGAATCACTGTTTGACTAAAATACGTTCCGATTACAATAAAAGCATGGCAATGGTTAAAAATTTTTTAGGCTTCCCAAACAATTAATAGCTTTCCATTTTTGTTTTGTTTGGGCTTTAAGTTAAGTCGAAATCGATAAAACAATCATAGCCATGAGCGGATAGCAGTGAAAGGGAATGAATTTAGCTATAACCGTTAGAGGAAACAATCCTGGCAATTGCCAAGAGTTATTTCGGAAACAATAGAAAGGAAAAATGACAACAGCTGAATTTTGGATTCAACTCTCACTTCCCCGGATGCCAGGAAAGAGTATTAAGCACTCAAAATGAACCTTAGGATGTGACAATCACATTAGTGCAAGAGTACGTCCCTTTAAGTACAGTATTTAAGATTACCTGAGAATTATGAACAGAAACATTTTACACCTACCTCCATACTCGTCAATTCACAAACATTGAATGGCGGACGGTGTTTTGCATCCAACCTAAAAATCCTTGCATTCCAATCTCGAATAGCACGCAGGAGAAAAAAAGAATACGTATAAGCATCAATATTGCCTCTTATTTCTCTAATCTTATCTCTCATGTCATTGCGATCTAAATTGATTGGTGGGCGAAATATTACATTGCACTCGTAAATTAAAGAAGAATTTCGCTCACTGAAACGAAACCGACGTCCTCTGTCTGCTAGACAATCCCAGCCCAATCTGTATATCAATACTGTGACGCTTTCGTAAGGGCTGTGGCAAGATGAAGTTAATTAATATTGTAGTTTCTGTTGTGACATTTAAGATGGATGGAAGGATTAACCACACAGCATACAGACAACCTATGAGAACCAATCTAAGAATCTGACAAAAATTTAGAACTTTAACATTAACGTGTTAATATCCTACGCTTCAAAGTTGTAAACTACAATAATGTGCATAAGTTTAGGGAATGAAGTCTAGAATGTTGCGTGAAGATCAGTTCGGATCAACGAAGAAAAAGGCTTCAGGAGAAATAATTCTGTCTTTACTATTAAAATTAACAGAACGGATCAAGAAATAAAAACGGGGCAAATTAGAGTCGATTCGGGCATTTAGTGTTACATACTCTAATGATCAAAGTGGCAGTTTAGATCTTTACCAGATATGTCTATATCAGACATTTCCAGGGTAGGCCCCACATTGCCGCGCATGCTAGTAATGCTACGTTTCAATTTAAATCAAATTTGACATTGGTGCCTTCACTTTGAGTTTAAAGTATATTACATTAAATTATATTATCATACATCAAATTGACCTCAAGATATTTTTTTTATTATTTTACTCACAACTTAAAACTATATTAGATACAAGTATATCGCTTTTTGTAGATAACGAGAGGGACAAACAACATTGACAGCTCTGACAGTCAAACACGTATTTCTTTTATAGTAAAAAAAAAAAAAAAAAAAAAAAAAAAAAAAAAAAAAACTGGTCCTATACTTGACGTGCTGTAAATTTAGACGCTCCACACACCGGAATAAAAATTTTATTTCTCGCCCCCTCTTTATTTCTATATTATCTCCTTATAATATGAGTAACGAAATTTGAAGTCGTTATCCGGTTATGGATCAAAAATACACTGATGAGCCAAAACATTATGACCACTGATGTTGCGGGTACGACATGGGATAATGAATTTATGTAAGTGGAGCAGAGATACATGAGGAGTCCTAGCGACGACATGTGTGAACTGGCGTAAGCGACATTGAAGGGCAGGATTTTATGGCCCGGAGCCTTGGGGCGAGAATGAGGCTGGTAGGCTGTTGGCGTGCTCCTGTAGTTAGCATCAGTGAAAAGGGGGTTGATTTTTTTTTTAATCTGCTTTACGTCTCTCTAACGGCGATGGATTGGGGGTAAGGAATGGGAAGGAATTCGGCCATGTCCTTTTGAAGGAAGCATCCCGGCATTTGCCTGGAGTGATTTGGGAAACCATGCAAAACCCACGTCTGGATGCCCGGACGGGGATTCGAACCGCCGCACAGTGGGCCAGAATCGCAAAAAGCTGGTCAAAATATAAAAAGTTGTTCAATTTGTACCAAAGTTAGTATGTAAAGGTTATCGAAGTTTCTGATTAAGAATATAATATGAAAAAGTGAAAAAAGAAAATGGCGGATCCAAGATGGCGGACAAATATTGCTAAAAGTCGTTTTATTCATATAAAAGTAATTTTTGTGGAATCATCGAGGTTGCTAGAGTTGTTCAATTTGTACCAAAGTTAGTACGTAAAGGTTATAAAAGTTGGAAATTAAGAATATGGTATCAAAAAGTGAAAAAAGAAAATGGCGGATCCAATATGGCGGACAAATATTGATAAAAGTCTTTTGATTCATATAAAAGTAATTTTTTGCGATTTATCGAGATTGATGATGAAGATTACGACTTCAAATATTTAAAAAACAAAATGGTGGATCCAATATGGCCGACAAAAATGGTAAAATTCTTTTTATTTATATAAAAGTCAATATTTAGAGGGTGTTGCAGTTAATGGTTAAAAACATAAGCTCAAAAAATGGAAAGCTCGAAAAAAGTACCAAATAGAGGATAAAAGATAGTATAAGATATTAAAAAAAATAATTTTATTTCAATTACAGTTATTCAGTTAGTCAATTGTTTGTGACTATAATTAAAAGTTGTCATTTTCTTCTTCTTTTTTATCTTCATATCTTCTTCTTCTGCATATTCAGCTGAATCGTCATCATCTTCAAAGACTGTTTCCTCATCATCTACATCGGAATCTTCATAATCTTCCGGCACAGGAACTAAGAGGACAACGGCTTCTGACGTCAAACTCTTCAGTTTGTTTGATGATTTGCACAGAGATGAAATGTGGAAATCTGTGGGTGCCAACAATCTCCTGAACACGTCTTACATACTCCGTCTTACATAGTCCGGAAAACTTTCGATAAAAACTTATGCGATATTGCTTTATCAACTTATTGGTTGAGTCTTGAGAATCCTCCGACAGTTCATATTATTATTAATTTATTTAATCCTTATTTCTTAACACGTGTTTGAAAGCGTTAAAAAGCAACTCCACAAAGTATGTAGAATATTTGTGTTTCAAAAAAATGTACTTTTTCATAATTATTAATGAAAAAATTAACTTAATATTAATAATTTCATTTTAAAAAATAACCAAACATTTTGCAAGCGTAGATTAAAACGTGGTTCAAAGCCGGAGTTGGTACTAGTAGGTGGATTTGAAGGTTAATTTACTAAGGTAATAATATATACTTGCGGACACAGTGCAAAAGAAAGCGGAATATCGTGGAATTCGTAACTTATCTCTATTTTTTTAAGCACATTTTATAAATATCTCGCGCATTTTCCGGTATTAAGTTAATTTAAAAAAAATATGTGTAATTAATGATTTAATAATGACATAAATGTATTTTAATTAGTACATACTGCCTGGAACAACGTCCATATTTAAAATATTCATTTCACCTACACAGAACACAAATATTTATCTTTAACGACAAGACTATTTTGTAGCCTGGTCGGCTGCATGCACCTCTAGCAATGAAGTGCCGACTTTGACATGAAATATAAAGGAGGAAATGAACAATTGACCGTCCAAACAATCGGTATTCAGTAGTTCCAACATTACTTTAGCCAACCTGATAGTCGAAAATTCCCATCCAGAAACTTTTTTTTTTCCTTTTTGGCCACGTTTTCAAGATTCTGGACCACTGTGCGCCGCCCTCCAGAATGCGAGGCCAGAACGCTAGCCGTTACACCACCACGCTCGGTAAGGGGGTTGAAGGACGGTGAAATCACAAGTAGGTGTCAACGTAGTGCATGTCCACACCTTATCACAGAACGTGAAGATCGGAGGCTTGCCCGCTAAGTAAACCAGGATAGGAGGCGATAGGTGGCAGATCTGACTGCAGAGTCAGATGCAGGCGCAAGTGTTTTGGAGCACACCGCTCTGCGTACATGGTTGAAAACTGGGCTCCTCAGCAAACGGCGCCGAGGTTTTTCCGTAATGACCTAATGACATCCTCACTTAAGATTGTAATGGACACGAGATCGAGACTGGACGGTTAGTCAATAGAAAAGTGTCGCCTGGTGAGATTATTCACGTTTCTTGGTACACCAGGTGTCCGCATGCATGTCTTCAGGTGCTCGAAAGATGAAACTCGCCATGGAAGCATGCAGGTGGGGAGATTGCTATGGTGGACGTTCATCCGGGTTTCCACCAGACCTGCGGTAGTGATCGAAGGAATCGTGACAGCTGTGGACTGATTGAAATTTGTTGCCTACCACCTGCAGCCCTTCACGCTTCCTGTCTTCCACGACGGCAATGGCATCTTTCAGCAAGTACATAAGCGTGCTACTGTGGATTCATGAGCATGATAGTAAATTTTACGTTTCTATGTTGGCCACAAAATTCGCCTGATATCAAGCAGATATAACAAATCTAGGTCGCTATCGAGCGCTCGCTCCGCGCCTGTAGTTTAAGGGAATTGCGTCATCTACTCGTATATGTTTACATCTGGTACTACACACCTCCGGAAATTTACCAAGGACTTGTTGAATCCATGTCAGGTCGAATTGTTCCAAAGGTGGACCAACGCGCTATTAAGTAGGTGGTCAAATTTCCGGCTCATCAGTCTAAATAAACTGTGCAAATCTGTAGCCTCCAACTTATTCCATTTAAGACCTGTGACTGCTAGAAAGTGGAGTGTCAAAAATGACACTCAGTTTCCCGTTGCGTAGAGAATTCTAGAAATGAGCATACATTTATGGAGTTTGTGAAATTGTAAAAGGCTTTACCCTATGTTGATTTGTGTATGGTTTTTTTTCCTTCGAAAAAATACATCACGTCTATTACGGAGATATCAACGATTAATATCGTATGTAAAGAGAAGATAATCATGAGAAACAGGTTCAAAAAGGATGAGGTGAGTGTCCAACCTGCGTGAAGAGTAAAAAAGGAACTGACAAATATGAGATGAATACTTTATGGTGAAAGTAACAGTGTTCTAAGATTTACTCAGAATACCTTCCATTCAACTCGTGTGGATAATGGTGTAAGTGAATTTAAGACTAGAACAAAGCCGAAAGAACAGGGAAATTTATAACAGATCAAATATCATTACAGGTACACAGGCAGCAGCAGCAGCAGCACCAGTAAGATAATGTTTTATGTATTAAAGTTAATACAGATGGTCGACGAAAGGAATACAAACATCTGTTAAGAAGTAGGAAAGATTTTTCAGAATGACAGGTAGCTTTTAATATTGAATACCATTATTGGAATCAAAGTTATCAAAGCTTCATTCACATGTTACAGATATTTACGATAGAAATCTATATCTATAAAACACAACTCTTGGTCCCGATGTAGCATTGTCCATCTGACGTCACGCTTCCCGCCCCCGATGCCCAACTAACAACGACCAGAGACTACATAGTAGAGTTTTTGAGCTTTATTTAATGACATTTGTATTTAGTTTAGGGTCAGGAAAGAAAGGAATTACCAAAACACTGAAAGAAAAGTATATATTAACATAATATTAGGGATTTTTATTTATCTACATTCCTTCGAAGCAGATGTTTCAGATGAATACTTAACTCATATATATGTAAGATAAATATTCGGCCACCAATGTTAGCGGAGGTTTTGATTAAATTGAAATTTATCCTGGATCAGAATGACAACAGGCATTTGACAATATAGCAGAGTGTATAAGTATACTTTAACTTTATTGAAAAATAATTTTGTTTTCATCAGTACCACATTACTATGCTGCAATGAAAGTAGTTCCTCATTGATCGCGATCTATGTGGCCTGGAAAAAGATTAAAACTAATATTCCACGGCTTAAAGTCGGTTGTTAATATATATTTTTTCTTTCCCTTTGCTTCCACTAGCGCCATATTACAGCCATGTATAACTGTGTCAGCCGTTAAACATTGTAATATGAATTTGAATCACGAAATATAAATATGCAAGAACTCTAAGACTTTAGGTCAAATTTATATCGCGATACGGAGAATGTATTAACATGCGTGTGATAGAAGCTTTGATTTTCGATCGGCAATATTAGTGGAGTTTATGGTTAGGTTTAAATACAACCTGGACCAGGATAAAATCAAACTTTTTGATACAGCGTAAGGCGCGAGGAACTGTATTGAGCGTAATTTTATAACAATTCAGGATGACGACAACCTTTTTTCTGCAGCTTAAGGCACGAGAAATTGCATTGAACGTTATTTTATAACAATTAAGAAACTGCGAATAAATGACTTGCCAGAACACTCGATACAACCCGTCATTTTTGACGGGCTTTGGGGATAGTGGTTAGATATTTAGTAGAGTGGAAGGGAGAATAATGTAAAATATCTTGCTAAAAACAAAGTGTATGCAATATTAATACAGTATGCTAGGATTGATGTGGTAGTTTACAGAGGTTGTCATAGAAAGAACATATAGAATGAAGGTTAATGAAGTCAGGTAGATGGAGTGAGGGAAGACGATAATGATAAACCTAATTAACGCAGAAAATTTATAAAGTAGATTCAGATAAGTGGAGATGGTATTAACCGAAAATGAGGCGGTCTTAAGATTGCCATAAAAGTAAAGACAATGAGACACGATTTTAATTTTTACTGTCCGGAGTGAATTTCGTTGAATGGTTGGACTAATTGGAAAAAGAGATTTCGTCACGATTGTGCTTGTAAACCCAACTATACATATACCGTAGTTCTGTATAGAAAAGTAGTCAAAGCCACAAACAACGGTTTTGACCGAGAGTCGCAAAACACGTTATGTTTCGTTTATGAAGGATTTGTGTAATATGCCCTTCGTTATCAACACTACAATTAGTTTGTCAAAATGCTTAAAAGTTAACTTTTACTGCAATTAAAGTTCACAGATGTAGTTGAGAAGGTACGTGTAGTTAAATAATTGCAGAGGAAAGCTGTCACTCAAGCAATAAGAGTCGCAGGCTCTTTATTGGCAGTGTTAAATTGGCGTTGCGGCTGTGAGACAATAAGACGAGCTGGCGCGGCACTTGATCAAGAGGTCGTGACCGCAAGCTTCACGGCTGGGTGGACAGCGCTGCCACGCTGTGCGAGGCGGGGTAGAGGCGACACGCCCACAACCTGTTGGCTGCTGTAAGGCGAGCTTCACTCTCAGTTCTAGCTATACAATCAAATAGAATGCATATGCTCTCTCTAAACTCATTCCCAAACATTATCTGTGGTATGGAGAAGTGCGAGGATGCTATTAATACCAGTTACAATAATAGCGTGGAACAAACAAAAACACACTAATCATACGAAACACAAGTTACAAATTTCGCAAACAAATGGCAACAGAAATTGCCACCCTTCTTAGGATCCACATAAAACAAATAAGTTTTTAGAAAATGGAGCCCCTTCCCTTTCTCATTTTTAATAACACTAGATGAGCAAGTTGTGTCTGCGTATTCCACAGTGGCTGTTACGAGAAAAAAAATATGCACCGTGGAACTGGTCGATGTGCTAACATTTTTAACTGACCATTAAGATTATAATTTAATCAAATAGTGAGTATGGAATGAAACGGGCACTAAATTTAACCGGTTTAGAGATATTACAACGAATACCTTAGACAGAAATTGATAGATGGGGGTCAGGATACCAATGAAAAAGTGGTTATCCTTGGAAGGAATACGAACAGTTCTTAGGCAGAAAAAAATATTGTGTTAGCAAAACTTCCAGAAAAATCGTGCAAAAGTATTCTATAAACACTGGCTATGATTTAAGGCACAGTTATGATCGGTCTGATGGATTAGTCGTTAAGGCGTCTGAGTGGATAGCAAAAGGACGCAGCTTCGAATCCCTGTCTCAGTCGGAATTTTGAAAGAGCCTAAACCAGACCTTCACCTCTGGCACAGTTTACTGTGTAATATCACGTATGCTAGAACGATTCCATGGTTTTGTATCCACGTTAATCTGTAGGTCACCTGTACCCGGTAGGATTACCTGGTTGTGATAAATAGCCATGACAAAGTCTCAAACGCGGCAAATCGAAACTGTGTTAAACCGGCAGCCGAACTATCCTTCTGGGTCTCCCGGCCAATGATGCTATATTAATTATTATAATCAGTGGATGCAGCAAAATTACGTAGGCTAAAACCAACGGCATGCCGGAATGTTAAAATTGATCCTCTGGAATCCCTACGGTATACAAAAGGGATTGAAAGCTGAGATATGAAATTTCTTAAAAATTTTATGAAAATCCATATGCAACAGTGCTCATTTTTTAATTTTTTTTTTTTACTTTAACAACCATACATTGCTTTCTTGGTCTCCTTTGGTTTCTTGAATAAATAAATTATCTTGTTTTTATCATTTTTTTTGTTACTATAAAGACTGCAGAAATATTTTTATTCTACAAAACTCAAAATACATTCTTTTGTGACTGAATATAATGAGATTTGTTGAAAATGAGGGATGGGGGTGGGGAGGGTGAGGAGGAGGGGGGGGAGCGAGAATTAGCTGTCTGGAAGCCAATTTTCAGGCAATTATTTAGAGATATTAACTGAATGTTTTCGCTGAGGTCTGTCAGTGAGTACATAGCCACCTCCACCCTTTCAACAATATTTCAATTTATACCCTACGTATTTAAATGACTACATTTTAACTCTTAACGCTTAATCGTATTTTATTTGCAAGGATAACGCAGAATTAAACATAATTTCACATCATTTGTATTTACGTACTCTTTTTCTCCGAAATTCATAATTTCCTCAGGGGCTCAGTTGTTAACTATTAATTCAAATTATTTAACCAACCGTTTGACAAGGATGTAATATTCAGATAGTTACTTCTATTACTTCTGTTACCAGATTAGCTGGAAACTGCTCACTTTTCAACATTCCGTGTAACATACATGGACAGAACTACAAGATAGCTATCATTTGTTTACCGTACTAGGGGAGGAAGTGCAAAATGTTTTGAAATCTCCTTTTGCTTGCGAAACAATGTGTTTGCAGTATTGTCGCCGGAGATCGCCGCAAGGGCTGCCGGGAACGGGGCCGGCCGTGAAGGCTGGACGTCCGCCACTTTCACGGAGACACCAGTTGCTCAACTCTGCCGCACCACTCCGTAGCTAGCTAGCTCTCAAGTCAATTCCCTGACATGTGAGACAAGTGGTAAAGAGCTCTTGACGGCCCATCAAGCTGATAGACGGGGACACTGATACGATCAAACAGCATAGCTTCAGCTAACAGTACTGCGTAGAACTACTGACGAGAAAGTAGAATACTGCAGTTAAGATCACAAATGAATCCAAGGATTTAGCGTCCAAGTCTAACGAACGGAATAATCTCGAGACACAAGAGTATCAATAACACAATTTGCACCTGAACACAGCAGATACAACTTTTTCAGCCCGACTACATTAACCAAGGGTGTCTGAACTGTGTTGGTTTGTAAGAAAGTTAAGTTACAGACCTCAGTTTTTGTAAAAATGACAGAGTCTGGCTTCTCTACAGATTCTCTCGTGCTTCTCTGCTAGAAGAAGCTTTCGTCATTCGTCAACGTTGGATAGATAGTGGTGCACAATTCATGATCGCCAGATTGCACAAAGTACTAAGTTAAATCCCGAACCGCTATGCAGCCCGTATGAAGTGAAGGCATACAGTACTGTTGATAGAGATTCGTCCGTCTCTTGGAAACGTCCATCTTGGCTGACTCGTTGCGACTTTCCGAACAGTAGGCCAGAATAGGCCGTCGCAGGGATTCTTCTCTTGTTTCAACTCTTATCCACAATACATTACACTGAGAAAATACAGTCATCCACACAGAACAGCATCACTTTAACAGTTTCGTACGAGGAAAGTCAACGACAAACCACATCTACCTTGGGGAACAAAACCCCTTCATAGAAAACAAACACGTATGTTGTAAGAATACACAGCATCTTAGTTTTTAAAGAGTTAGTAATTAATGTTTTTTATGTTATTTCTGTGGGAATTGTTTACTGACAGTGGTATTTTCGATTCACTATTTTGTTTCTGATTAATGTAAAGCTGATTATAGATGTATGTTGTTAAAAGTGCTTTATATCGGGTTGTTATTATTTCTTAAGTATTGTGTCAAAGAAATTCCAAGCATCGTTATTACCAGATGAACTAAGTACATGAAAATCTCTGGACAGTACAGAAAGAAGATCTTTGGCGGAGATAGAAGGGAGAATATTCTGTTAAGTTGTAGTGACAAGAAATAGAAATGTTAAACTGAATATTTATTAATTGAATGCTAAATAAAGAAAGTATATAAATATGAGAAGTAAAAATATGAAGGAAAGAGAATTATTATACGTGGCGTTCCGTGACAGACGAGATGCCATATAGTAAGTAAAGAAGAAGGAGCACAATTCTTATAATGTCTTGACACAAGGTATGGACCGCACTTTAACGACATAATACGTGTGTATCCAAAAATTCATTTTTCGAACTGAACTTCATTTTGTATCATTACTAGAAGCACTGAGCAGTAATTCCTGTGGACATTAAACAACATTCCACTCTATCCTTATGCAGTAAACCGATTTTTGTTATATATGGCAGTACAATGGCAATATGGCATTTGTTCTACTGCGTGACCCGCGTAATAGAATACGAACCGATTGATATTTACATTTGATGTATTTAATAGTCTTAAAATCCTATGAGAAAATGGAGGTGAATTTACAAGTTGATCAGCTAGTGTTTCTTTAAATAAAATCATAAGTATTCGACCCGCCAGTGAGGCTCAGTATGCAGAGGTGCTGCACTGAATCGGGGAGGTACAACGGGAATGGGCACGGACCATAGTTCCGCATACTGACTGTCCTGACAGGTTTTTATGCGGTTTCTCGCAGTCATCTAGGCGAATGCTGAGACGGTCCACAATTTCCACCTCATAAACTACACATTTCACAAACAAACAAAATTCACAAACAGAAATACGCTTATCACAAAGTTACATGTTTCACAGGTAGAAACACAAGACATTCCTCCAATAGACAAGCTACGCCGGGCCTAACCTCAGACCTCAGGTGACCAGTGACCGGTGTCCATATAGTTCTTTGGTGGTAACGGAAAAAAAAAAAAAAAGAATCTTAACTATACGACTCTCTGACAGAAGGATGTTAAAAGAAAATTCGTAAATTTAGATATTAAGACTTTAGATTTCATATTTTTATAATAATGAAAACGCTATCATTCGATTTAACATCAAAACAATACTGTAATCATTTTTTCTTTAATAAAATTAAAATATATTCAGCAGCACTAAGTAGTAGTTTCGTTTTTAACTGGTGGTGTATCGTGCATAGTTTCCTAATTTATTTTTTCCTTCTGGCGACGTCGAGGTCGTTAGTGTCGGGAGAGGACTGGGGGTGGGGGATGGGGGTGAGGGTGAGGGGGAAGTGCAAGAAACGGGAAGAAATTTTGCCATGAACTTTTATAGGAACAACCCCACGATTCAACTGGAACGATTACGGGAAACCATGGAAAAACGAAATCTGCTTTGCCGGATAAGGATCTGATCCCGTGTCCTTCCGAATGTCAACACCCAGCGTTACAGCCCACCCACCAAGCCCGGTTCTTTCTAATTCCCTCACGTTCTGAAGTGATATGGAGCCTCAGATTCCTGAAATAAACCTTAACAACTTATACGACGTTTTAGAGATTATTTTACAGCTTTTCAAACCAACTTTACATACAAGTATAGGGATCAAAAACAAATACGCGTCCGGCGTTTCATGCGAGACTGCAATCAATTGAGTCCTGATGCGTTAAGTTTTTCCACGTACAGAGGTTGGTGTTGACAAAACCAACTTAAAGTAAACCTGAAGGTCGGGAACAACGGATATGCTGAGATTATCTCAGCTAATCCCACATACAGTCCGACGCGGCTGCCTTTAGGTTTATACAAGGGCAAGGGCTGCTTTACTGTTGATTGAATATAGGATTACTAGATGATCCATGCGAAAATATCGCGAATAAAATACGATTAATAATGAGGTTGGTGGGGTGTAATAGGATGAAAGAAGAATAGCCTCATTTGTAGCAATTGTTTATTTGTTTAGTCTAATAGGTAAGTAACAAAATACTTACAACATATTACGAAACAATTAGGAAAGATGTTTGGACGCGTAAAACATATGTATAACAAATTATCAGTGACTTTAACGAAATACAACTAACGTGGACAAATACACACAGCATATCCATATTTCATAGACCGTGAGAAAATTTCGCGAAACAAAATGTTTACCTAGGAATTATATGTAGAAACAGAAATGTTTCCGTAAATAAAAAAAAAACCGAAACGTTACTTATTGTACAAAAAACATTTTCTTGATATCTCTGTTACATGTGGTGCCGTTATCTATCGGTAACACGCTCAATCTTTGCCGATGCCAGTGAAGCAGTTTATTAATATCTCTGTGATATGCGCTCCTGCTATCTAGCGGATTAGTTCTGAATTGTCTCTTACGCGCTCCCTATTACTCTTGCCCTTAAAGGGTCCAATTCGAAATATTACTTTTTTGAAATTGATGTGAACAAAGCGGAGACCTTAGATTTAAAAATGATACCTCATTTATCGATTTAGGCTAGGTATGAAGGGTGAATATGGCTTGTGACAAAGGAACATCTTTTAGAAATAATATATACTTGATCTGAAGGCACTTTAAATTCATATAAATTAAAATACCATTATCTGCGTTAAATAAAAGTAAACTTCAGTTGTTTAAATTTCCAGGTTTCATTATTTCCAAAAAATGATGCAGCTCACGTATCTGTATTTAGTACAACAACCTTCACTGCAGTGGGTTGAAGCAATTCACTGTTGGTAACCTTCTCACTACTTCCAGCCTCTAAAGTCACAACTGACCTGCGTTTGCCAACACGCACCTGTCTAAAATTTAATATTTTAATAACTTGCCATATGGAGTAACAACTCGAAAAATAATCCACACTTAAGCCAGAACCAGTGTGATAATAACGCAACCACAGTCATAAATCATCGAAATTGGCTTCCACTATGTAAACAGGAAGTTCGTTTGCATTTTTCATGGGGCTATTTTATTCGGCTCTCGAGTTAAATAGTTTCGTAAAATGTGATCCCGTTGTGCATCGTTTTGAATGCTTACAGATATATTTCTCCGCTTATCTGTAGGCTAAAGAGATTTTTTTTAGCCTTTTATTCATCTCCAAATATTATTCCAAGCTACTACTTACAACTTCTTACGTTTGACCTTTCTCTTTTCCAGCTAACAGAAATATTCCCTCCGGTTTTTTTGGTATAATTTCTTTATACATTCTGTGTCAATTAAAAACATTTATTTTACCAATACTTTCTATACTTTTTGGTTTCCAAAAAATTAGAAAATCGTACGAATAGTAACTTCTAAGTTACATCCAAAACTTGCTATAAAATTTCTCTCTAAGTGACTAATCGGAAAGGTTTCTAAATAATTCTTCCATTTGATATTAGAAGGCGATATTAATTTGAATGAACAATATCATGCCAATGGAATTAAATTTGTTTATTTCTTATTTATTCTCCCGAAAACGTTTCACTTCATATCATCAGAAGTTCTATCCGTTGAGTGTGTATATGGGTAATTAACATGTTTCGAGCAATAATTTTCGTAACGAAATTAAAATTAAATCTTACATTTTTCGTTCTTTTTTTATTTGCTTGTATTTATACACTATTTCTATAGCCAGCAATTTTTTGTAACTGCATTTTGCTCTATAGGTCATTTTTGTACTAGAACTATTCTATTTCTATTCGCCAGTATTTATCACTCAGCGCTACACATTATAAAGTAAACAAATACAGGATCATAGAAAACTGATCACCAAATTGCAGATCTAGTGGCAGTGAAATTGAACATTAAGATACAGAAAAAACGACCTATAGTGCAAAATGCAGTTTCAAATATCCGATGACACCGGAAATAATGTATGGATACAAGGAAATATAAACTGTAAAAAAAAATGGAAGTAAGTTTATATTTATATCACAATTTAACTGTGCAAATTATTGCAAAAAACATTTATCATATATATATATATATATATATATATATATGCACACACATATATATACATCTATATACACACACTCGATGGATAGAACCGCTGAATATGCATCAGAGAACGAGGTGAAACACGTTCGGGAGAATAAATAAATAATAAACAAATACACACGCATTGACATGATATTAATTATTCATAAAAATTGATTATTTCACATTTGAGGAAATGGCCCACAACATCTAGTTGTGCGAGGGCGATAGTTTCCCGAGTTGCCAAACACAACGATGTAAATGTTCACTGATATTCAAACACCGTTTATGTTTAGATTGTTTTCCGTTTACAGAACATTTCATGTTGGATATGTGCCTCTTAACTCACTCTTATAACGTGTATGCGTGCGTCGAATGTTTAGTATAACAGTAAAAATGCAATTATTTGTTATTGTGTGTTGAAATAAATTCTTTTAAGCAGAGTGTTTAGTGCTGTTGCTAAATCAAAATTAGGTTTAAATGGGAGTTTAAAGAGTTTCTGTCGGCAATAATGTAAGCGCGGCCGTACATTTAAGATCTCCAATATGTTTCTAATTTCGTAAAATAATCTTCTCTAAAAAATATTAGATGGCAACCTAGCCAAGATAAAATTTGTTCGCTACGATTTTCAACTGTCAGACAGCAATTCGATTGCCACTTGTTTCTGAAAATAAGGTTTTTTTACTCATAATAGCAAACTATAGACTTATTTTCAATAGGAACGATGAGTAAATCAGGCATTTAATTGCGGTAATTGAAAATGAACAATCTTTCTAGAATTTCTTCTCCATCTTGTGCATAGAGGTAGTTTCGCCGTTAGTTTTTTAGCAATAAATTACATTTTTTTTCTCTCTTTCGTCCATGAAGAAACTGTAAAGAATTGTAACACATCTTAAGAATTAACAAGTAAGGTAACACTTTAAAAAGATTTGCTGATTAACGGCTACCACTACTTGCAGTTATTTCAGACTTTTTTCCCCTGCGTAAGTAGCCAAGACCAACAGTGATAGAGATAATGGTTTATTTTTGTTTATTATTTTTGTTTCCGGATTTGCGTCTCGTCGTCGTCGATGTCATTAGAGCTGGGAAAGGATTGGGGGCAAGATATTCCAAAGAATTCGACCATGACCTTTTGAAGGAATCATCTCACCATACGCCTAAGCGATTTCGGGGACCATGTAAAAAGGAAATCTGGATGGCAGGATGGAGTTTTAAACCCGCGTCCTCCCGAATGCCATGATCTAGGGTTACCGCTCACCCACTAGAAACAGTTACTGTTCCAAATGCAGGCGTGTATGAATTTCATTGACCAGCAGTGTGTTTCTCCATAAGACTCGCAATATTTTAGAATACTTTAGTTACTTCGATTGTTCGTTTTGAAAATAAACTACAAGTTTAGCTTATAAGAGCTAACTACCTGATGCCCACGACTTCATGATTGTAAAGAATTTTGATTAACAGCTACCGACATGTGATCACCATGCTGCACAATGGGAAACTCGAGGCTAATACCACACACAAACATCAATGACCACCGCAGGGTATTTATGGCTGCAAAGTGAAATATCGAGACACAAATGCTTTGGCCGAAATATAAATTGCCCT
Source organism: Vandiemenella viatica (assembly GCA_031002005.1). Lineage (NCBI taxonomy): Eukaryota > Metazoa > Arthropoda > Insecta > Orthoptera > Morabidae > Vandiemenella > Vandiemenella viatica. The sequence goes on along the minus strand of CM061920.1, from coordinate 350,609,812 downwards.
CCGTAGACCAATTTCAACCGCCGTATCTCCCACACCACGATAGTTCCCGACATTACACTACCATGGTGCACGTTGGGAGACTTGAGATTAATACCATACAGTGGACTGCGATGGATAGTTTTGGTTGTAGAGAGAAATATAGGGACACACATGTCTATTTTTTATCGGGTCCACCACTTTCAACCACCATATCTACCACAACCCCACAGCTACCGACATACAATCGTCATAGTGCACGATGGAAGTCTCCAAGCTACTACCACACACAAACGTCCGTGGTCTGCGATTTGTAGTTCTGGCTGCAATATGAAATATAGGGACACACACGTCTTTGGTAGAAATATGAAAGTGGTGTAATTTGACCACTTTCAACCACCAAATATCCCACACTCCCATATCTACCGACATCTAACCACCATAGTGCACGACAGGGGACATGATACTACTACCACACACAAACACCAATGGTCTACGCTATGTAGTTGTGGCAGCAAAGAGATATATACGGAGACATGTCTTTGGTCGAAATACGAAAATATCCTTGATTGTCCACTTTCAACCACCATATCTACCACATTCGCACAGTTACCGAAATTCGGCCAGAGTTGTGATTGATGGGTGACTATGCTATTACCACCCACAAACACCAGTGATCTGCGCTAGGTAGTGGTGGCTGAAAAGTGAAATATAGGGAAACACGTCTTTTTATGTATATATATAAAAGATTAGATCAAATTATTTTTTGGATCACACGTTCAACGATATTTGTATTTTTGAACAGTGGATTAAAAATTGTTATCTGTTGCCGAGTGTAATGTATTTGTTTCATCAATACAGGAGATCGATTCAAGTCCCTGGATTTTTTCTATCATTTAACGTGACATTCACTTCTGACATGTCTTGCTTTGAGGATCAAGAGCGCTATGCGAATTCAACCATATCAGAGAAGTTTTTTCAGTATTACACAATATAACTTTTCTCCAAGGCCAAAACATCGTATCAAGAAAGGCAGCATGCTTAACGGGTTCACACAACCTAATTAAATTTTATACACGATATTTAACTTTCTCTGTATCTCAGCGTTCCATACGGAATTAATACAGTACTTGGTGGTCACAAAGTTGAATGATTTTGTTGCAACTGTAGAAATGAGAGCTATATATTTCTAAATGAGCTGCACACAAATTCCTCAGTTTATAAAAACATTCAACTACTATTACTACTCTCGTTACGAGATAAACATGGCCGGGTCTGATTTGGTCATAGTTGCTTTCTTTCCACCAGTTTCTTAATGCATAACTGCATATCCTGAATGAACGGCGAATGTAATAATTGATCTGAACAATGAACAGCCGGAAGGAGAAGAGAAGGAAGTGGGTTTACCGCTTGTTTGTTTTGCTGTTTCAGCGGAGGCCGTGCACTAATTTGGTAAGACAGGCTTAATTGCCTTCGTGTCTGTCATGATACGTGTCGGCACTGTAATTATGGCAATCGTGTAATGAATGTTGCCAGCAAGAGAAGAAACAGTTCTAGATGTCAGACAATTGCCAACGCGTTTTCCCAGCCTTCTGATCACACAGAGGGTTAAAAATATATGGATTAAAAGTGAAGATAATGCAACAAAAATGTGAACTTTTTTTACAAGATTACATATTTACCTTTCTTTAGCAGTACACGAAGTGGCTGTTAACCTTTTCAAATCTTAATTCTTCATTTCTATGAGAGGCTATACTTAACAGTCACAATAGCCAATTGTTGACGTGACAGCACGTTGCTGCCTATTGAAAAATAAAACTTACTATCTAGCATAGCTGTTTATTAGCAGGAATATTGAGAAACCAAGATAAAAACAGTTGCTAACTAGCAAAATTGAGCCAGAAAAGAAATAACGACTTGGAATAAGCTTTCAACCCACAAAAAGAAATTAAATCCAACAAAATTTCTTCTAAATAAAAGACCAAGTCTTAAGGGATTTTATTGATAGAAAGTTACGGGATTTTGTTGTGTGTGTGTGTGTGTGTGTGTGTGTGTGTGTGTGTGTGTGTGTGTGTGTGTGACCGCTTTTTTTTTTTCAAAAAATTATAGTTTTACGCCTCGTCGACAAAGAGGTCATTAGAAGCGGGATGGGACTAGGGACAAGGAACGGGAAGGAAATCGGCCATGGCCTTTTGAAGGAAGCATCCCGTCATTTACCTGGGTGATTTTCACTGAGCCTAGGTATTCACTTTCTGAAACATAATGGTTTCTCACGGTGTTTAGAATTGCGTTACTTTTTATTCTAAAAAAAATAAGCAGATGAATTTGCAATTATGTGTGCTACAAATTAGTAAACTAGAGAGTTCGACCTATTTATCAGCCTTACAGATTTACCTCGGCACATATTTAGTGTTTTAGAAGTCCTAGAGTAAATCATAGGCACATTATGCCTTTCACTTTAGTAAAATTTATTGCATGCACAATTTCCAAGTCTCATGATATTTTTGTTCTTAATCAACGATCCATAACACCGAAAGAGTGAAGCGAATGGAAACTGAAGAGTAGACTTGGCTCAGGTCAATTTTTTTTTTTTTTTTTTTTTTTTTTTTTTTTTTTGTAACTGCTTTACGTCTCTTTTTAACATCGAGGTCTTTAGAGACGGGAAAGGATGGAGGGCAAGGATGGGGGGCAAGGAATGGGAAGGAATTCGGCCATGGCCTTTTGAAGGAAGCATCCCGGCATTTGCCTGGAGTGATTTGGGGAAACCATGGAAAACCCAAATCTGGATGCCCGGACGGGGATTCGAACCGCCGTCCTCCCGAATGCGAGGCGAGAACGCTAACCGTTACACCGCTCCGCTCGGTTGGCTCAGGTCAAGATCTCAAACTCACACGTAGGGCTGTCAACTTATTTGGAAAGAATTAAAGTATAATTAACTTTGGCAGAGGAAAGTAGAAACTATATGAAAAAAAAGTATTTTTGAATTTAGATTTTTATTGCCTTGTACAGTTTTTTTTTCATATTTCTGGAACTGGCTGCTAATTATTGTTTTCCTTTATAAGTGTTATAACTGGTCCACATACCGAATCTAGCTTTATAAATGAATGAACTATTTATTTCATTACATTTATGGACCGAGTTTCTTTCTTCTCGCTACTGTTTCGGTGAAAGCGGAAGTGGCGGGGACAGGGACATTTAAAATCAACTATTTTTACATTCTACACATAATCATGTGCCTAAAAGTCTATTGTAGAGGGTCAATGATTTCTTCAGTCTCCACAGAAAAGAAAAAATATTCAAGATTGTTTGTTCCGTTTTGTCATAAGTACTAATATGTCGTTTGGAAATTAATTACGTACACCGGCATTCCGCTCGGCGAATTGCATATTTTATCAAAATAAAGTATTTCTGTATAATAAATGGCTATGGGAAAGTATACCGACCAAACGTAAAGTATGAGAGTTTTTTATTAAGTAATGCTGGAAACACTAATCCCACGAGACTTCACTATTTTTACAAGAATTGATTTTCGTGGAATATAACGGCTGTATTAATATTCTCCTTCGTTTCATTATTAGAAATGTTATTTAAAACAATGAGAAATGGTGTCAGGATATGAATAAAATCTTCTCGGGTAACTGGCCCAGTTAATCGATAAAAAACGACGTCTCGACGGTCATAACTCTGTCGCCATTGTCAAGTGACTTGATCGTGTATGATCGATGGACTAACTCGGCTATTTACCAGAAGATTTTATTCATATTCAACGGCGAGAAAACCTCCAGTCTTACGATGTTATGGTATGTTTAAGGTCTATAAACAATTGTTTTCGCGATGTGGTAAGCACCACTCTGCAGTTTTTTCCGCGAACTAATTACTCGGTACCAGTTGAATAGTATGTAGAATCAGGCGAGAAACCGTTCCGGAAGTTCAGCTTCGATGAAAAATCCTCGGCTCAGTTGGGGATTTAACTCTAGTCGTAAGGGCCACAATGAGGCGAGCTACTACCCAAGGAAACCATGGCCTAGACATATTCTTTAGAGAATTAAAATTCTTTGGAGTTCTCAATTGTTCGTTCAGCAATGGTTTGTAAGGTCGCCGAGTAGCCGTGAATGTTAAGAAACCTCTCACTGGAACAGAACCGTCTTAAATTTATAGCCTTCAAGCGAGAGACAGAACTCAGGAGGTGGTGACCTTTACGCTTCCGAATTTGTGTGATCAAGTTAAACTGTTTTGTGACGGACAGTTTCCGAAATGTGTCTCTGCTGTTTTAAGCGTATGCTTTATATTTTAACGTTGCCATCCGATGATTTTATGTACCGCTTCCTCACAATCTTCTTAGCTCTCGGCGAATCTAACCTGAACGACTCACAATACACAATCTATTTGCGAATAATTTTGCTGTGTTACCAAGCAGGCTAAAATCTAGACTCTCAATTGAACGATTCGACTATAGCATATAACTAGAAAAGTATACTCGGCAAACAATCTGCTACGCTTCTTGTTTTTCCATCGTTCCGTCCAATCTGATGACCTCTAACGTATTACTTTTGTTTGCTGCTATTTATTTGAATTTATAGGTGTAGACCCACTACGATGTTCACGCTATATCGTCGTCTGAAAATAAGGAATGTAGTGTGCACGCTAACACAGAGATACTGAGAATTTTATCCAGAAAGTAAATAGTAGTATTAGGAGTATTTTATTTTCGTGAGACAGTGAATAGTTCGACTATTGTTCTCTGACATACGTAACCCCTCCTAGATCCATCTCAAAACAATGTTCCCCATTTCCACTTTGCCGTGACATATCAGTGTCCTCAGTTCATTCTGTAACCTTCGGTTTTAGTACCGCCCTTTCAAACTTTCTCTTGGATTTATGGCTTGTCGATGGAGAGGTCATTCTGCTCGTCTGAGAATAGAGCGAAAAAGAGCGGGAATTGGTTATTGTCTTGGAGGACCCATGCCTGCATAAATCTGGAAAGATTATGGTAAAAGATGGGAAGTATGGATCAGACCGTGGATCAAACAGTCTTCCTCATGAATCCCAGGGCACACTTCAACTACTCAACTCACCATTATCAGTCCTTTTAAAGAGAAGATTTTCTCATCATTTCTGATTATACAGATGCAAGCAACGGAAATTTTCAGATTGAAAACATCTTATAGGTATGATAACTTCTCTGCTCATTCTTATTCGGGATGTGGTTAAAGTAAATTGCAGTTTCGATTAAACCGAGTGAGTATCATTTCCTCAACGTGAGTTCAAGTCTTACTTTACCAACACGTAGAGTATGAGCGCACCTCATTGCCTGTCAGTGACGCACAATTTGGTCTTTTGCTCGAAACGTAATTAGCTTGTCGTAGCTGCGTTGACGGATGAAATTTTCGGCACTGTGCGTGCAGCTTAGGAGAAGAGGTGGTGGTGGTGCAAAATTTTAATCACCAGATTGTGTACCAAACACCTGTTTTGAAGCCCATATTTCTTTGCAGTGTGAATAGATTTAGACCATACGACGCTTTTGATGGCGATGGGACATAAACCTTAGTGGTAAGTTCGGTGTTGTAAGGAATAGGTCGGTACTCGAGTACCATTATTTTCATTTACATATTCGTCAACGCACCCTTAAGTTCCAATTCATTTACATACCAAGTCATCCACACACATACAGTAACTCTTAAAATCATACGAAAAAGCCGACATGCCTCTACAGCCAAGAATAACACGCCTCATGAGTACAGATAGATAGATATGTTCACTTTGATCCCATGTGAGAATAATCTCGGGGATGTGGAACAGTACATACACTTATTAGTAATGTCAATATTACTATATAATTGATAATATTGTATATTGACAAGAAGTTAGTTATGACCCATTAGTATAACCAATATTTCCTGTAATCTACAAATACAATCCCGAGTTAGTTAATACTTATTATGTGGAACAGTGTATAAACTTGTTACCAGCATCTAACAACCAGTTATTTTCTTACCAACCAGTTACCACAACTCATAAGCAGTCAATTACTTAAAAACCTGTTACGGTTCAATCAACTTTACAACTGATAATTAGGGAAAAGACATTTGGAGTATCAAAGATTACTCAGGAACTTCCTGTTCGGTTTTAAATAATCCACAATTTACATTTAAATCACATTTTCCAACACACGTTTCACTGCTGTTATATCTCTTTCCAAACTTCTCTTCCTCTCAAATAGTCTTCAGTGATTGCAATTTCACAATTCTAATATACAGAAAAAAGTAAAACTCAACCTGCTAATGTTGTATTTGAAGCAATGAAATTATTACTACTTCACCAATGTGAAATAAAACATTTTTTCAACTGAAGTTTCCGTAAATATAAAATTTTTATGTAGAAAACACATAAATAATTATCTGTTTGCTTACTGGAATTTACCTCTATGTAAATAATTGCTACTGTTGGCCTTCATGGAATACAAAACCTCACTGAAGATTGGCGAATGAACTACGAATAAAGCGAGTTTATTTACTACTTTCAAGAGTTTATTACAAGGATGAAATGGTTTCAACAAACTATCTAGGAATTTATATTAATTTACAAGAAGAACTTTTTATAGCGTAAGAGCAAACTAGACAACCCCGAATTTCAAAGCAAGTACGTCACTTTGCTTATCATCAATATTCATTCCGGAATTACCTTTCGATTCATCTTGGCATGCTAAATCTATTGAATGGATTTGTATATGAACTATCATTGGCCTGCTGCTACACACACGTGGAACTAGGTACATTGAGTAATGCTTTCACCTAGCAATTCTTCCGGAGAAGGAAAAAAAACTAACTTTAATGTAAGTAATTTAATTTCTTTTATCTACTTTCTATTTCTGGTGATCCTGAAGATTTTCATTTCTGTATATTTTAATGTAATGTGGTTTATAAAAACTAAAAAAAATTTAATCAAATATTCACAAAGCTAAGCGACAATTAGGCATTTCAATAAGTCGAAATCTTCCAAATAAATGTTCTCAAACCACGGAGCATTAAAAAAAAAATTATTTATCTCTACAAACCGTATTTGAACCCCTTCGGCTTGATTGAATATCATTTAATGGAGGAAGGCACATTTTTTATTTTAGCTTTTGGCGTTGATGGTGACGGGTTAGATCTCTTTTGAGATGATATAATGAAACAAACAGAGAACAACATACGATCAAGTATTAATAATTTAATATCAACATCAAGCAGAAACTTTGGTTAGGATTTGATATTAGGTTTGTAATGATGTTTCGTTTTAAAATTTACCGTAAAGTAAACATCACAATTTATAGAAGTATTAATTTTTGACGAAATGGTTTTATTTACGTTTTCTGTGTATTGTCTCGAACTAAGTTTCATAATACTGAAGAAATAAATAACCAAAGTCGCATGTTCTCAAACAATAATAAAAAATCCAAAGAGTGTAGTGTTTGTGATATCTTGTGATCTTTGGTGGGTTTCTTTTGAGGTTAGGAAAGTGTGAATTGTGGAGCACGTTCTGTTTACAAATAGATTGTCATATCTTACTCAGTTCTCCGATCACGAAGAGTGATAAGATATAACACAGATTTGAAGCTAGACTAGAAAATTTCAAGCTGTGAAAACCCATTCAACTCAGTTCAGTAGTTTTTGCCTGATACAATAAAAAAGGAACCGCTTTATATATGTAGAGACTACAGGCCTTTCCACATGAATCTGTCACAGGATGCGACATAACATTACCTTGGTTTTATTGCAATTTAATTGTAATAAAACATTTTGAAAACGTTTATCAACATTAATTTCTCAATATTTCTTCCACCACCACTTGAACGTATTTAATTACATTGCGATGCGTGAGTCTATAAACTTCTTAAGTCCCAGTGAAAACTTTTAATATCTGTTGTCACTTTTTTTTCCCCTGCTGGCTATAATATCTGCGCTTTTTTAACAACAGCAGCAATTCTGTGACAAACTTTTGAGCAGTTTTCAGTAGGTGCGAAAGTGCAACAAGTAACAGTTGTTCACCTTTGACTCAATAAAGTGCCAACTCCTTGATCTCACCACTACTTTTTTAGATGACATAAGTTGCATACATGTAACTTATAGTGAACTTTGTCGCGATTCTCGTGATCAGTACATAACATTAAAGCAGGCTTATTAACACTTGCATCAAGGTTGACATTCTCGATACAAAATTTTCGCGTCACTATTGTAACATGTGATTTCAGACCAGTAGTCATTATGCAAATAACTGCTGTCAGAGAGCTTGTCTCTTAAGATCCAGCAACACGGAATATTGCAACTGATTTCTGAATAGATACGCATTTACTGAGTGAACAGTTTCAGTGCTTTCTGGAGGGTGAAGACTTAATCTAAATGTTGAATCGGGTTCTCCACAAGGAAGTAAGACACTTTTTTCCCATTTTGTATAAATCTTCGAGACAACTACAAGGGTAATAAGAAGTTCTTATTACTTACAGATGCATTGTGTAAGTGACACTATTTCAGCATGGTTCGTTAAATGGTTGATAAAATTATAGAAAGTACATAGTAAAAGAATGCGCCTTCCTTTAAGTACGGTCTTTACAGCCACTGATAGATACTCTAAAATATTTTGTTGAGCAATACAAAGACTCATGAAGATGGATTAGTACGTATCGAAGCCGAAGTCGAAGATAATCCAAACTGATCAAATTCTGATAAAGCGCGAAGTATTTAGAAAGGGGAGTTTTACCGGCTGCCTTCGATATTCGAATCCTGGTCTGGCTTGTAACCCTTTTTTTTCTTTTTGCGGATAGTTGAAAAGACTTACATCTATGGAATAAGCTCTATGTACGCGATCTCAATTAACGCATCGTGGTTCAGATTCTACATTAAACGGCAGATTGATCCATGACAAACGCGGAACGCATTGCAACTTGAAAAATTATCTTTGACCATAGCGTCCTGTATATCAGAGGTATATTTGGTCGTTTTGTAGTTAGGAACTTATACAAACAAATATTTTTAAAAGTGTGTTCAATTATACAGTTCTGAATTGTTTCCACGCATTTAGAAACTACTGTTCTACGTAATATGGGTAGACGACAACTATGCCAGAGGGAAAAATTGATCGGTTTCCATCCTCAGTCTTCGCAGATTTTCTATCATGATCATTTTCATCGTCTTAACAAACATATCTTTTTCAGTTTTCACTTACTGAAACACAAACCTTTGCGGTGTATTTTCTGCTACCATTCCATCCCTGTCAGTGTTGTCCATCTCACTCCTACATTGCACACCTTCTCGAAAATTCTTGAGAAGTCTTTCCCTGCTTCTTCCGTACTATTTCTTCACTCACCCTTCACATGCTTGTATCACTGAACACTATCTACTTTAGAGATTCTTCATTTACTACTATCCCGATTCGCAACTTCTCCATTCAACTTGATCCAAGCCTGCGTGTCAACACTGCACTTCTTGAGTTGTATTGATATCCTCCTCTTTCATCACATATCCTCTGGAAGACTAAGTCAGTAAGGGTAAGTTGAACAGTATTTCCTATAAGATTTATATCGTCCCCACTTTTTGGCTTAGCGTTGTGTTGATTCGTCAACATCGAGTACGCTAAGAGATTATGGCTGACAAGGAATTGGAAGGAATTAGGCCATGGCTTTTAGAAGGAACCATCCCAGAATTCACTCGGAGTTATTTCGGAAAATCATGGGAAACAAATTTGGATGGCTGGGTCGATGATCAAGCCAGCGTCATAGCGAATTCCAGACCAGAACGTTAGCAATCACCCACTTGACGATATTGGCCGCAAGGTGGAACGAGAGAAGTCTGTATTCTTAAGTCCTCGTTTAGCGTTTCATTTCATATAATGACGCCTGACACGGCACCTGCAGCCCGTGGGCAGTGCTTGCGACCCCGGTGATGGTGGACCGGTTTCAACGAGCGGTCAACCAGCTGACTGCCAGTCGTCCTTGAGGCCACAGTGCATTTCTCTGCAGTAGCAGAGCAAAGCCGTTCGTCTATACGCAAGGCCAACCTGGGTAACGAGGAGCAGACGATTGCCATCGAAAGGCGGAAGAGGTCATCTAGGTGACGGAGGGGAAAGGCACCGCCGCACTGGCAGCACCCTGGTTTGTAGGAGTGCTTACACTTGGCTTGCAGAGTTACACGTATAGCATGCATATCCGCCAGCTGGTACAGCAACTTTGTTAGGACGCTTATGCAATATGATGTAATGAACGAAAGAGGACTTTATGGAAAGCTGCAACAGATTATCGCACTAGATAAAGTCTCGTCTTGGTCATCGGTCAGTATCTGATGGGAGTGGCGTTATGTAGCCGTATTCGGGTTTATTTTGTGCGGGTGGCATTTCCGACAGGGAGACCCGGAACTCGGAAGGACAGAGCGGACGCCAGGTAATAAGAGTCGAGTGCCCGCATATTTTACCTCTGTCGGGAATGCTAATGAGAGAACTACGTCTGTGAAACAAGTGATAGGCTCTGCATGATCAGTGTAAACTTTGTGAAATGTGTAATTTATGAGACGCAAGCAAGTTCGACCCAGCATTCGCGTATGTGATTGCTGAAAACATTTCCGTAAATCGGTACGTCAAGCACAATATTGGAACCTGGACCGTTGTACTTCCCAAGTTCCAATTCTGAAGCGATTTAATGTGATTGCATTCTCTCGCATAACCACTATACGTAGTATCAGCAGAACATTCTGACCGTCCGACATCCACCATTCCTCCGTCCCGTGGAGAAACCTTCTTCGCCATAATTCATCTCGGAACCATTGCTTATGTCTATTCTGGAGGGAAAAATTCCGATTCATCTGAATTTTAATGCCTGCTGTGCATTTCGTAATCCGTAGCTACCATGAGCGTAGCCAGGATGGTGTGCTAGATTCCTCCCTCATGTAGTCGAGCGAAAGCAGGAAAATAAAAATTCTCGCTTTTAATATTAAAAAACACATTTTGTCCAAATTTAGCCAGGATCCTCGCAGAATAGTGCTTAAATAAGTTAACCATGTGGATTTTTTCAAGTAAGTAAAGCAATTTTCAACAAGTATTTTTACTAAATTTCCTTGTTTTTGCCCCACCCTGAAGTTAATCGTAGCTACGCCCTTTGTAGCTACGCAAATAGCCTATCATTTCTGAAATACATACTGACAATAACTACTTACTATTTCTCGTAGTTAAAATTCTAATAATGAAAAATTTAAAGCTAGAAATTATAAGGTTTACAATACCGAGGCTTGGGCAGTGCAATTTTGCACTGCCACTTGTCATTCGGGAGGACCGGGGTTAAACTCGGTTCGGCCATCCTGTCTGAGGTTTTCCGTGGTTTCCCTCAGACACTTAGGCGAATGCTGGGATGGTTCCCTATAAGGCCACGGCCGAACTTCCATCCCCCTTCCCTCCCCGTAGTAGTAGATTGGCTGATAAGAGTCCCCTATGACTCTCCAGCAGCCCGCCTCCCAGCCTTCTGCTGGGAGGAATGAAATCGTTAAAAAAAAAAAAAAAAAAAGGTTTACAAACGGGATCATCTGGCTTCAAAGCAGTAGCACTATTTCCCTATTAAAACTTTTCAAACCTACATCACGCTTTTGAAATTTTCGTTCAAACGTCTTGAAATAATTTTTACTCTTCCAATTCAAAATGAAAAGAATTTTATGTAACGTTATCTGTCTTTAAAGCACAAAAGGTTACATACGTGTGGATATAGGAATTATGAGTTAGCTGTCGTCGTACCTTAAAAACACAACAACCAGATCGAACTGCGGAAAGCAGAAATGTGAGGCTACCATTTATCAGCTTAATAATGCCCCGTTTCTCTTTAGTTTTTCTTTCATCGCAAACATGTGAATATTTTTTATACTCTGTCAGCGACATCCATATTTTTTCTCGAGACTGCTGAATAGATTGAATGATAGTAAAACAACAGCTCAAAAGATATAAAGTAGCGCTGAAAAGATGAAATTTACATTACTCTACTAATCGCTAAGTTCTCCAGAAATTAAATTTCTTTTTCAAGAACATTGTCCTTTAGATAGTCTTAAAGAAAATTTTATCTGCTGGTTGTTCTGTTTAAGTGAAGCTCGAAGGATAAGACAGATAAACGCTGGCTCTGTGATGCACGCTGGCTGCCGGATGGTTAGCCAGATAATAAATTTTAATGTGTGACTTTAGTACAAAAGTGTACTATTTTATTGAAAAGTGTTTTTAGATTTATGTAATATATTTTAAATAGTTTCTGAAGAAGACTCCCTTAAGGTGGGTCGAAACCGGTCAATAAATTCATTGAATATTTGCAACAGGTTTGGCTGTGTTATCATTGAACAATTAGATAAACATGTGTTCAACAAATGCTATACATAAAAAAACCACTTCAGTCAAAAAGCAATAGAACGTGATGTATGCTTCGTATAACGCAAAGGCTTCACAAAAAATTATTTCATCGATCCCTCACAAAGACCTTACTTTCTATATCTGTTCGAAATTGAGGTACTTGTTCCGTGATTGGCATGTTCAAAAACCAAAAAAGGACAATGATGAATTTGTAAGTGTTGGTTGCTTGTTTAGCCATTAAAGACATTTTTCCTACAAAATTGAACCGAATTCTCGTTGTTCGGCTAAGTAGAAACCAACTACGGTAAGGATGGTATTCAAGTGTCTAATACTGCTAATTAGTAATTTAGTCTTTCGCATCGGTCATCGTAGCTGGGTAGGACAATATGAGATGAAGATAGGAGCCAAAAAGATTTTGCTTATTTGCTACACAGAAAAATAAAGGTATTGGGAAATTATAAGGTTAAAGAAAAATTGATTCTCTAAGGCATAAATCGAAAATATCTTGGCATATCCTTCTATGATAAACTCAGTTTGGCAGAACTCATTGGGGATTTGGTAGTGAGAGTTTTCAAGTTTGTGAATCCACTGGAAAAGGTGATGCGATGTGGTGATGTAACAGAAGTGAGGGAATTGTGATGCAAAACCTTGGTCTGAACCTTTGAAAGCAATGGTACAGCGTACAGCATAGGACCCACATAAGTGTCAAATACAGGGTGCAGATTGATTTATTCCTGGAACATGCTTAGTGACTGTTACGATAAAGGAGCAAAAGCAGTTAGGTAAAGTAATTGACACCGGGCCAAGTGCTCCATTGCAATTAATAATAATAATCTGTAATTTACAGACTACTGTTCCTATAATACCGATTCCACGTCGAAATATATGGCTTGTCACGCAGTATGTAATATAGATAGCTCTTTACGTTGTCCTAATTCATTCTAATAACCTCTTATCCAAAGTGGTCTGCCAACACTTGCTCTGAATTCTACTCCGTCCTCAGACTTACGAGTTGTTCGCCTTCTGCGCCCAAGGCTGGAGGCTGGTACACTGTTTTTTTCCATACGGAAGAGATAGAGAATTTCTACGGGTGCGAACAAAGATCACTTAACCTCTAATTCAGACCTAATATTTATATAAATATAATTATTTTGTTAAACGTAGAGTAAGGAGCAATTATGTAGAAAGGAGTCGATACGTTTTTTTTTTATTAAACAGCAAGAATAATGAACAAATAAGTGAAAAGCGCGATTTGAAAACAGTGTTGGAATGGGAAGAATTCGACAGTCGAAAGTGTTTCGTCGCTAGTTATGTAAAACTTGTGGCTGCTATGTGAAAGTTTGAACTGAGGAGTGAGAAACCATGTCATACGTAAGGCAGAAAACATTTTATTTTGGTACCGCGAACGAGACAAACGTGGATCTTTTTCTCAGTAGAGGGGAGAGAAAAAAACAAAACATTTTTTGATCATTGAGTGTGAAGACGAGGTTACTCAACACGGGAAACAGAAATAATGGTTGATACAAAATTCTTTACATGCTTCTGTATACAGGGTGGGGCATTTAATATGTTTTCTGGAAATATTTCGGAAACAAAGCATTTTAACAAACAATAACCTATATAAAAAATAATCGTACAGTAGGGGGCTACAATTATGTGATATTGGTTTTTTCACAGGTGGCGCTGTTGTCGTTACAACAAGGTCAACTTAATTCTTTTAAATGGGAACCCCTATTTTTTTTTGAAGATTCCGATTCCTCATGAAAAAATAAAAATAGTTTGCTTAACTCACATTTCTGTTAGCCTCACAGATGGCGCTGTAATCGCGAAAAATGAATATTCGCGTTTTTTGTGTATAATTTTAATTATTGTTTAAATAATTACATGTAATTTTCTTCTGTAAACATGGAAGGTAATTTTAAAGGATAATGACGAAATTGATTTTTTAAATGCTTTTTCTTACTTATTTGCAGCCATGTCTACAGCAGGTGCTCAAAAAGGTGACCATTTACTTCCAGACATTTACCGACCCTTTGCAGAAATGATGCCTGAACAGCTCGAAGTGTGTCAGAAAATGTCTGGAAGTAAATGGTCACCTTTTTGAGCACCTGCTGCAGACATGGCTGCAAATAAGTAAGAAAAAGCATTTAAAAAATCAATTTCGTCATTATCCTTTAAAATTACCTTCCATGTTTACAGAATGAAAATTACATGTAATTATTTAAACAATAATTAAAATTATACACAAAAAACGCGAATATTCATTTTTCGCGATTAAAGCGCCATCTGTGAGGCTAACAGAAAAGTGAGTTAAGCAAACTATTTTTATTTTTTCATGAGGAATCGGAATCTTCAAAAAAAAAATAGGGGTTCCCATTTAAAAGAATTAAGTTGACCTTGTTGTAACGACAACAGCGCCACCTGTGAAAAAACCAATATCACATAATTGTAGCCCCCTACTGTACGATTATTTTTTATATAGGTTATTGTTTGTTAAAATGCTTTCTTTCCTAAATATTCCCAGAAAACATATTAAATGCCCCACCCTGTATATGTAAAAATTGATCGACCTGTTGGCTAAGTGGTTAAGGCATCTGATTGGAGATGGAAAGGTCCCCAGTTCGAATACCTGTCTCAGCGGGGATTTTGATAGGTCCTTAATCCGACCTACACTTCGGAAACAGCTTGCTGTGAAATGTGAAGTATGCCAGAAAGCTTCCTTGGATCCGATTCCACGTTAAACTGTAGGTCTCCTCTAGTTCAGCCCTAGTCCTAACAAGGATGTGCACACATTCACTGCAAATTCAAGCCAAACTAGGCTTAACGTGGTCGTCTTTGGCGCAAACGAATAAAGTATAGGTACACGTATGTATTTGCTGCAAAGTACTATGGATTCATATGGCTTTTATCTCGGTGTTTGTTATATGAATTTCGGTATTCATGTCTTTGCAATTAGCAAGATTACAAATTATAAAATAAGTGCTTCTACTAAACTAAGGAGTATGGATATAAAATGTTTTAAGATTGATTACTGCGGTAGGTTTATGTAAGGAAATATACTGGAGGGGAAAAAATTTAACCCTGCAGAAATAAATCTGGAAATTAAAATAGCCAGGAAGCGCGCTTTCAGTCATAGCGAGCACAATTTGCAGCTTGATATGTTTAAGGTACTACTGTGCCATTCTCGTTTTCGGGCGTAGGCTGTCGAAGTATGTAAAAGGTGCTAACTTTTCATCGCAGCTTCCCGGGAACTGTTAAGTGAGGTAATTTCCAGTTACCCAGTGTGGAAGTGTACATGTGTGTTTGTTTGCTTGGATGACTCTGCATGTATCCAGTGTTGTGTCTTTGTATTGTGAATCAAATACGAAGGAAGGGAGAGGATGAAATCTGTTATCCATCGGTTCACACCCATTTTTCGAAAGACAAGTTTTACGTCCTCATCCTGTGGTTGAATGCCCCTACTCTATACTCACATTAGACAGTTTAGCAATTTAACCCAAGACAGTCATACACAATTTGCTGATAAAGAATCCGGTATCACCAATCACTTCGCTGGCCAAGCCGCGAATGATGAATACTTCAATTAGTGGGGTGAATCATGCAACCCGTAACAAGCAACGGACATCACGCTATCGTAGAGACACTGGCTCAAATACGCAAGCTATTTTATTCTTAATTTATGAGTAAATTAGTGATTTCACACGAGTTTAAACTTCATGCTGTGTGAATTTGCACTAGATGCCGATTCTACACTCACGAGTTTCAATTTGTAGAGACTTGAAATTTATGAGCTCTGAGAATTAAGTGATCGCTACTGATGTTCTCAATTGCTACGCATTTTAAAAATTATATATATGTAAGAAAGTCCATTATAGTCGTGGTGGGGATAACGCAGTGCCAGAAGTGAGACAAAATACTAATTCATATTTTTAGGCAGGAAGGCGAGATGAACACTTAAAAAACAAACAAAAAAATTCACAATTTCGGCTAATAACCTTAGTGATGTAGGACGCGAGACATATGGCATATGCCACATTTCTCGCCTCCTTGTGAATTTTTTTGTTTGTTTTTTACGTGTTCCTCTTGCCCTCCTGCCTTCATCTTTGGTAAGTGACGAGTTACTTTTCCCTATTCTGTCTTATTCACAGAGCGTAACGATGGACTTATTTGTCTCAATCATCTACAAATGGGATGTTTGTACGATACGAGAGTGAGGCAAAAGATAGCTTGTAGGACAACGTTTGCCAATATTAGTTTTGTAACCATCACAATTCCCGCGTAGACTACAGAAGATTAGCTTCTAATTTACTTAGTTTCCTCGTGTGCTGTTGGTATTCACAAACTCAATGGCTTTTCTGCATTCTTCCGTTGGGATAACGTATTTGTTAATGTTTCGATCAGACTAATTTTATGATCCGTTCAAGCTAGCACGATATAAACATTATATTTTGAAACAGACCATGGGATTTTAAAATAGTTCTTTTGCTGCCATATTCCACCAACACCAAATTTCGCTGCACTGTCCTCACTGACACGTCTATCGTACGTCCCACACTGAGTGTTGCTTTTCTTTAAAGCAGTGTCTTTTTTTTTTTTTTTTTAAGCGGCATTATAGGCCACGCAGACAACAACTGCGTTTGTGTTGATTTTTCCCAATTGTATTAATCTCTTGCAGTGTTATTGAAACACAAATGAAAGAACGGCTCAGGACGGACAACAATTAAACCACCCATGCTCTGCGCCGGACTCGATCCGGTGACCCCTGCAACGCGAAGCCAGCTCCTTAGCCCCGCGCCGCCGAGGCCGGCAATGATACAGTGTTACCTGTCCGCCAACACTACATCTCGGCACTGGTCTCTATCATTAAGCAGATGTGCTCAGCTATTGCGTTGTCAATGGCAGGAGATAATGCCGGAAATTACATGTCACTTATGAACATGGATCGAGAAATGTTGAATTCACGAACAATTTTCGAAACGGAATGAATGCCCCAAGCATTTGCCATTTCACATTCAAATTTTGTTAATTCATGTCGTGCGACCATAACATCGTCAGAAAACCTTTCGCACGACTCATGAAAGTACAAATGAAAGCCTTTACATAGTACTGCACGTCTTCCGAGGTACTACCGCCATCTGGAAGTTTGCCATCTTCCTATCACGTGACTTTGGCACTTCAATGCATCAAGTGGAAAGCTCATTATATGTGAAAAATTTAGAGCTCGAACAATTGATTACCACCCACGTACTGCTGTAAAGTCTCTTACGATCACTAAAAAAAATGATCAAATCAGGAAAATAGAAAATACCGCCTTTGCACGGTTGTTAAACAGCAATTTAAATGTTGGCCTATGTCGTTCCAATTGACAGAGAAAACGGTGTTACTCTCAAAAGGTATTAACTGTAATCGAAAAAAAAGATTTTGTTTAGTTCAATATCGGCGACTTAATATCAGTAAAATATATTGTTCAGAAATCTTAAGAAAGCAGTCCAAAAGGTGTTTTTTTTTTTTTTTTTTTTTTTTTTTTTTTTTTTTTTTTTTTACGAAGATCACAGCAATTTCTCAGTAAACTTAGTTCTCTGGATTACATGAAAGATCAAAAAAGTGCATACAAGCTGAGACCTGGCGTTACTTATGCGTTGGTTCGAGGTTACGACTGATTAATTTGCTCTGAAGTTCATAAAGAAAGGTTAAAGGGACAATTCGGCACAAATTCACCGGTTGGTGATCTCTAATAAAAATGACTATACAGGAAAAGCAATTCTGCCACCTCATCACTCTTTACAACGCAGAAAGCTGATAAAAAATGCGATAACAGTTTACTGAACACCACTTGTTGAATGGTTTTGCGAACACATTTTAAGCAATGAATTATGGATCTAATATTAAACAGCTTTAAATAGATTGATATGTGGTTGACCTCGTCTTGAACGCAAGTGGAAGGTGTAGAAAATTTTTTCCATGCAGGAATTCAGTTGTTAAATTGTTTGTGCACAAATACTCTTAGATTCGTTTACACAGATCGTAATTTTAGGAACTGTTTATAACGCTGTGAACGCAAAGGCACTTGATTTACGTACTACCGGGCTTTCCTTATAGAGAGCAATGCTATCTCCTTGATCGCTATAACGGGTGTTGACACACCGGCTCGAAAACTATTTTCGCTTGAACCAGTTTACAAATTAATACAGTATATCTGACGTTTTCGACCAATAATTATTAACATCAGCGAACTTTTATATCAAGATAATTTGTTCACAATTTTGTTTCGTTAAGTTCTCACAATCACTTTCAAGAGTTACACTCGGTTTGCGAGAACTTTCCAGCAATTTTCATAAGGTTTATCTGTGCAATGACTTCTGATGCTGCATTCTTCTTTGTTAACTGTCTACTCATTTACTCATACTGAAGTTTCACATTTTATGGCAGATTCCGTTAAGAGGTCACCGTAGTGCAATTATGGAGATAAAATAGCCATTCTATGAGTTTTTAATCTGTGCTCTGCAATCTCTTAGGCGCATACTTTTAAAATGCACCGAGCTTGGCAGGTGAGCGGTAACGTTCTGGCCTCGCATTCCGGAGGACGCCATGGCCGAATTGCTTTCCGTTTCTTGCCCCCACTACTTTCCCGCCTCCAATGACATTGACGTCAACGAGGTGTAAAATCGTAAAAATACTTAAAATGTCAGGATTCCACTTCAGACATACAAGTTTTATAAACATATAAGCATGAACTTGGATGTTTTGCGGGTGCATGGCAACCATTTTGCATCCATAGGCTGTTCTTGCTCAACTTAGCAATATACAGAATATTGAACCGCATAACAAAATACTTTCTTCGGTTAAACGGGAACTAAGAGCCAAGTCACAGGCAATTAAATCACTCGAAAGCGCTTAATCTTCAAAGTATGACTTAAAAAAAAAAAGCTATTTTTAAGAGTATAATACTGGTACTACTTTCTTCTCGACAGGGTACGAGCATATATAATATCTATTATTGCGAAAGTAATAGTATTCACACAGTGAATAATGCCAATTTCGTAGTCTTTAAGTTGGCTGCAATGTGAGGTTGTAATATCTAGGACAACTGACGCGAAAGAAAGTAGTTCCAGTGGTGTTCTAAAATCTGTATTAGTAATATTAATTGGTATTCAGTACTCTAGGGTGAAACGATTAAACAAGCACATCTTCAGGTGTCCAACACAATCAGAGTACAAGAATAGCGCCAAAGCAGTTATCACGATAGCAGAGCGGGTGCCTGCGGCATCCGCGAACCGCTATCAGCGCACCTAGTCAGCAACCAGGAACACAGCTTGTCGAGTACCAACGGCACCTGACAGTGAACAGCAAGCGATTGGTACCAACCGTGCGGAACCAAAACGCACATTTGTCTCAGAATACACAGCACTATTGTGCGCTTCAACGAATGTCAGGGAACACAATAATTAACAGCGAAAATGAAATATACTCAAGTCATTCAGTTGAACCTTCCCCTTATTATCAATTTAAATTGGTCATGTAATCCGCTTCTGTTATGTCATCTTAATGTGGTACTCCTGCGGGGAGAAGATGACAAATTTATGTACAGAAATTATGGCAGAGGTAAAGGACGGGTAAAGATGATACAACCATTACGTTAAGCACAGCGAATGCAACAAGTTATACAGACTTCTAGTCAAATACCCTGCCACTGAGCCACCAAATGAACAGTGTTCCATGGCAATTTAAGCATAAAATTTGAAAAAATTTAACTGTTTTCTTAAAAACCATCAGATACGCGTATACTGCACAACATCGCATAAAAGATGTACACATGGAAAATTAATATTCCAAACATGAAATATAGTTAAACACATTAACCTTTGCTATGATGTCAGACAGTATACTCAAATATTAAGTTTCCTATCGAATTGATAATAAGAACATTATTTGTAAAGTTATCCTTTAATAAAAATAATTGAGAACGCATCTTGAGGCATTCATGATTAAAGTTTTTCGAGATTTTTAAGTAGAAAATTAGAAAAACTTTCAATAATAATAGGTTAATAGTTCATATTTAAAGACATGCCACATTGGTGTGTCATTACAAGGAAAAGTTGTACTACAGAAAAAGGTAGAGGTCATTGATTATGATGAGTTTGCAGAGATATAATAACGTAGAATAGCTACAAACACAGAATTCCGACAAACGAAACACGAAAAAAATTAGACAGCACAACTGTGGAAAACGTTAGTCCTTATCTAAAAGGAAATATTATTAGCAATATTGACACTACACGTTCTCTTATTTCATTTCTTGAGGGCTTAACGGTTCAACGATTATGAGCTTACTAGAGCGTATAAAGGATTGTTAGCAAGATACAAGATAGAAACTGGTCAACATCTTGAAGAACAAAGTATTCCGGCCTTCGCATTCCACGAATCCATGTAAAATAAAGATTGGATGGATACCCAGGAGATAAATCTAAACAAGGTGTAGATTTGATAAATATTTATAGATTGTCGCAGAGACCAAATATTTTCACCCTATTTAATAACCTTCGAGCAGAATGTGATTGCTATTTGACCTTACAGTCATTGCAATAGAAGAAAATTATATGAAGCTAACTTCAGAAACATTTTGGTCGACACGAAACCTTTAATATTTTTAATTCTGAAAGAGATGTTTCTATTAAAAAGAGCAAAACAGTTGGTGACAGAGTTGTTCATTTTTTTTTTGCTCCACGAATTAAAGCCCAACGCAATGAAATCAGTAAATTATGTAACACGTTTAGAATCAGATTTGATCTCCAATGCCTCAGTAATGTACAAAATTGCAGAAACTACTGTAACAGCGGATAATATTGACAGTGTCTCGGGAAAATTCTGGACATCAGCACTGCCAACATAATACCAGCAATTGCGGAGCCTTTAACAGCAAGTGAAAGGCACGAGGGTCGTATCGTCCAGCGGTAATAGTTTCGCCACAGCCGAGGAACAACGCGACACAGATCGTATCTCAGTGACGAAATAAACATTTAGAACGTTTTGTAAATAGTTTACTATTTTGAGAATCACAGTTTACGTCGACTAACGGCGGATTATCACAACAGAGCATCGCAAAATCGTCAGCATTTCACTCTCCCCCCAAATGTAGAAATAATTGCAAATTACTATCACACGCAGAACGCAATCTTTTAAACCAAATTCAGTTCTAAGCATGGTAATTAGTGTTAGAAAAAATCGAACATTTTCAAAAACTACTTTTAGGGTATATTTTTATCAGATTCATTAAATCCTCAATCAAGAGATTTATATTTCTTTGTTACAAAAAACTTTCTACTCCAGGTTCAAAATTTGTTAAAATTATTCATTTAGCCATTTTACATAAATAAATTCTAGAATGGTCGTTTTAGTATTTCAGTAAGCTTTAGGATGCGTATTAAAATAATTTTTTTTTCCCACAATAAGCTCTTATAAATTATAGGATAAAAAGAAAAAAAATCAAACATTTCTAGAGGTTATTTGCCAGCTTACATTGAAGATTATGCATACATTTTCTCATCATCTCACCCTGCCAAACACCCTACATCTATTTTATCTGTACATAATTTTTCAATATTGTACGTTGTAATCTTGTAAAGGAAGGAAAGAAGTATTGCTCAATTACTAATTTCTAAGCTGAGGTATTAGGAAGTTATAAGAGACAGACACGAGTGAAACCATTAGAGTTCAATTTTTCATCCAGAACGCTAAAAACCTGCTGATGCTGTTATCGTTAGTGAGAACTGAGAATGTTATCCCTTCTAGCGAGGCATCAAAAACTGAATAAAAACTATAAAACCAAGCATTCAACTTATCAGCTTTCTAGCACTGAAATTTAAACCGTGCCAAAATAACGAGATTTATAATTGTTGACATTAAAAATATTTTTCAGTTAAAAATTTATAGCAATTAAAATTGCTAGAGCTTAAAGTTACCTTCATCGCATGACCTATCCCAACATTTAATACGTTGCTGCATAAAAGCAGCATTACGTTAGCCCGCTGAACGGAGGTGATATGATTATAATCTTTATACATACAAACAGAGGTGCAGATTTTTTTACAATAGTTATGGTTGAATGGTTTAGGTCATGGGTGGCCAACCCAAATGATCTTGCGGGCCACTTTGGAAGTGCATCATAACTCCGCGGGCCGCATATAAAATCATATATACCCACTAGACTTTTTTTTTTGTGTGAAAAATTGAAACACGAGTTATTATTGTGTTTAATTTTTTTTTATGCTTTACGCCTCGTCAACGGCTAAGGTCATTAGAGGCGACAAGGAACTGGGGACAAGGAACGGGAATGAATTCGGCCGTGGACTTTTTGAAGTAAGCATCCCGACATTCGTCTGGAGTGATTTGGGGCAACCATGACAAACCCAAATCTGGATGCCCGGACGGGGATTCGAATCCACGTCGTCCCGAATGTGAGACCAGAACGTTAACCGTTCACCCACCACGCTCGGTGTGTTTACTATTATTCTTACATGTAAATATAGATAATATAATAATGATACTAAAAGCACATTGTAAAAAAATATATCACACTAAAAATGAAATATAAAAAATATTTTGTAAAAGTCTCGCGGGCCGGAAAAATAATGCGGGCTGGCTACCCCTGGTTTAGGTAGTTCAAATTAGAGTTCAACAAAAACATCGAAAGAGATTGCAGAGAACAGTTTCATTAATACAATTTTCTCGGGAGATTACAGAGCTAACGGGGTTTTTACACACGATATTTCAGCGGTCAAATACTCTGTCACCATCTTCACCAGAAGGTGGCGACAGATTTCTATCGCTGAAATATCGTGTGCAAATACCTCGGAAACAATTCTAGTAACCAGAGAACATTATACTGATTCTCAACGGCGAGAAAAACTTCGTTCTTATTTAACAGTTTTATTACGAACGTTTAGACTCAAGGTAGTTTCAGCAAGAGCAAGATTAAAGAGTACCCTTCTGTACCAGAACTGATTATCAATTTGGAAATTATTCAGCGTATATTGACTTAATATTTCCAATCCTCCTATCTACAAGTAACTAGTGAAAATAAAGGTACACGTCCCGTATGTGTAGTCTTAGTTCCTTGGATACGGGAAACAGAAGCAGGTCAACCGGCAAACCCAGTGCCTTGAAGGACAAATTGCGTACTTCAAGTACACGCATGCTATTTTTGACTACCACGTCTCACAGCATTTATCAACAGTTACTACCAGCAATCCCCATCCATTAACACAGGATTTTTTGAAAGTTTTGCTATCATCATAAATAGAGAGGGTTGTGAAGAAACGAAACATCGGTCTTATTGACATACTAATCACTATGTTGACGGTTATTATCTACGATACAGAAGAGCAACTACCTTTTATTTCCTTCCCATAATTAATAATTAACAAAATGAAAATTATCATATAATTTAAAAAGAAACTAGTTTTGAACTAAATGGGGAGACCAGATTGATACTGCGGAACCAACGTGGAATAATTTTAAAATAAAATCTAATTCAGATAAAAATGAAACTGTCAGATATAGGTCTACTGTGGATTTACGGAACCAAGGAGCGTAAAAATAATTATTAGGGGTTTAGCGGGGTCTGGGACATCATAAGTATCAATCTGGGAACCCGCTGACCCACAAAATGTTTGATTTTTTTAATAGAAGATTTGTGGAAGCTTTTCGTGAAAAACAAAATCTTGCTAAACTGCTGAACAAAAAATTATTTAAATATTTAAGCTACACATTTCCATGAATTCGATATATCGCGAAAATTATTTTCTCGTCTGAATTTTGTGTTTAATATATTCTATTTGAAATAATTACGAAAAATGTGTAATTAACTATTTAAAAATCACTTTAATTTCTTTTTAAATTATTAGTGGGTTTAATTCTAGACCTACAAATCTACTCCACAAATTACTGCAGTTATAAAAGAATTATGCACATGGCTTTTATGAATTTTTACTTCCAGTTCAGGCCACATTTCAACCTAACCCCAATGGCCAGGTATAAAGCAAAACAGTATAGGTTGACATGATTCCTCTACAGATACCGGTATCGCAATCTAGAATTACACCTTTCGGTGAATTAGTTTTAATACACAACCTGTTTACGGAAACCTCAGAGCTCGAGGAAAACTTGCATTTGATAACGCCAGTTTCTGTTTGAACTCCCGAATCTCATCACAAGTGAATCAAACTGATTCTGTGGACAGTCTGTGCTCTAGCTGAATTAACTTGTGTACTGTATCTAAGCATAAAAATATTGGAATAAAGCCTTCAAAAGAAATGTTGAAGTTGCAAACCTTGACCTAGGATTACGGACTTACAAAATAAAATCTAAGTCTGAAGAAGTAGCTTCATGGAAGTGAAACATTAACTTTACCGGAAGGAATAAAAATACTAAACATTTACTATGTGATGCTATATAAGAATGACGAAAATTAAGCGAAAAAGTGCGAAATAAATGTTTTGGAAATAATTAGAGTAGTAGGTTGGTGGACGGTTCTCTCAAAAATAAGAAACCAGAGGATCGAATTTTAAGATATACTGTATTGGTTTAAATTCTTTAGTGGTGAAAAATAAAAAAAGTAAGAACTGTATAGGAAGAATGATTAGACTACATGAAGCGAGTAACTGAGGATTTAATGGGTATCCAGAGGTGAACAAGCTTACTCGGGATGGGAATGGATATAGCATTGCATTAATTCAGTTCACAGGACGACAATAATAAAAATTCTAGAAACGTAATACCTTTAAATATAAGAAAACTAATTTTGCTCCAAAATTTTTGTATTGGCCTATTACTACAGGCTTTTAGGCGTACACGGCGTACTTAAGCAGCATAAATGGTGAATGGCACATTATACACGAAGTATGAAACACGTTTGAACTTCTCTCTGGCAGCCACAATCACAACTCCGTTAAACCATTTCATAAATTCACAGGTATTTTTGAATAGCTACCGAAAAAAATTTGAATTTTCCATCATTTAACAGACTACACGGGTATATTGGAGAACGCGATTCCGCTACAACAACATTAAATAATAACTATGTACGTTCTCGCGGCGGCAATGCTTTATAAAAACTTCTCGGGTTTCAAGCCGCGTCAAAATTGAGCCGTCTGGCGACGTTTCGGAAGCTTGCACTGCTTCCATTGTCAAGCCCCCGCTTAACATTAATGTTAATTACAGTAATGTTAAGCGGGGGCTCGACAATGGAAGCAGTGCAAGCTTCCGAAACGTCGCCAGACGGCTCAATTTTGACGCGGCTTGAAACCCTAGAAGTTTTTATAAAACATTAAATAATATCGTTGTAATACTGCTGTAGTCAGTCGCAAGTCTTATTATTTACCAAGCAGTAATTCCGTTGTAATACAGCCTGGACCATTATTTTCAACCAGAAATTAGGTTGTAATACAGCCTGGACCAGCATGAAACCGTTAAATGTACTTCGAAAATAATTTCTAGCCGAGTCTTGCGTTTGACCACTGCAGTATTATGATGCCAACTCCTGGCGGAATAGCGATCTCCAGTAATCCCGACTACACAAAAGAGACAAAATTCTAATGCACTGATTAATACCACACCAAAATCTCAGTTTTAACGTTATCCAATGGTAAGCCAAGGAAAATGCATCAGGTGTTACTGCAACTACTACAAACTGGGGAGTTGGTAAAAATATTCTAATGCAAAGGAAGCTCCGATGAGACGAACAATAGCAGATATAAAGATATTATACATTCACCTTAAACGAATAATAATCGAAAATAAAGTGCAGTGTATGCCACTAATCTACTAGAAATTGAGACGTGACAAATATTCTAATGTTAACAAATTCTAACGCAAAGTAGAATACAACTTTGATATTTACTTCACTTTTTTCGCAAACTAATTGGTGATCGAAATACGGAATAGGGTATTACACTGCAGCTACTAGAAAAGTTTCCAGAAACAAATATAGAACTAAACCTGCTGTCTCCTGGAGACAGTAAAATCATCTCAGCTACACAAATTTGCGATGCTCCATGTGGACTCAACATGATGTAAACACTTGAGTGGACTCACTTGTGCGCCGCGCAGGATGCCCAGTTGACAGATGTCGCTAGTGACCGCCACTCCCGACCGTGTATCTCGGACGCCGGGCTGGGACGCAAAGCGCCCGCGAATCTCGACCCTTTGGTTATATACGAGGCGTGCAATACCGCTGCCCGTCCGCGGCGAAAGGACTGCGAGAGGAGTAGGGGGGGGGGCGTCCTTCCCCGCCCCCACTCCGCAGCTGCGACGCCCCGTGACGCCCGGCGTCGGCAGAAGAAGTGACGTCGCGTCACTCCGCGGGCGCTGCCCAGGCGATTCCTGGAAGACGGGGCATTGCACAGTGGCTGTTGTTGTTGGGACAGGTTTCGCGGTACCGAGCTGCACCTCAAGGCGCTAGCAGTGAGTTCGCGGTTGGACAGAGGCGAGGCCATTGCAGCCGCGGTCCCACAATAGCTTATTTCATTTCCGGCCGAAAAGGAAATGGCCCTCGCTATTTCACGGTTTGATTCACTTTGGAGTAACTCTTCTTCCCGACAATATTTTGACAGCGATATTTACTAAATAGTTGTAATCCGGCGACTCTTTTTTGAGTATAGTCGAGGGTCTAGAATTGTTACCAGTATAAAATATACACAAGGTACAAACTAAAATTTTCCTGTGAAATGTTTCGAAAGTGACTCGACTCAGGAGCGACTTTATTCGTCAATTTTGATAACTGATGGAAATCTTAAGGTTGATTCAAACCAAACCTGCATTGCAGAGTCCAATAGTAGCAAACTCTGATACTTTAGAGAGAAGAAAAGAGATTGTAGGGTCATAAGTTAGTAACGCGTGGCATGGTATGATGTTTTTCTTGAGTTTGGTCATTTCTGGAACTCTTATGATCGACTTGAATGCAAAATTGCATTGCACAGAGTCTAAAAGTAATAAACTAAGAATTTTTGGGGCCACAACTTATTACTGTATGATATGATGTGGCTGAAATACGAACTTGATCTGTATACACTGCCATCACGTGATGTGAACTCGTACATCGTCACCGTATCATATTTTAAACGTGATATTACGCTTAAAACTACACAACTGGAATCTAATTTCAAGTTTAGTCACGTCATGTAAAATCATTTTCTTCTTTGCAGTTTTGCGAATGTTTCAAAACATGGAAACGATTAGATCAACTAGCTCTTTTGAATGGGACGAAGAGTTCGAAGCTGTATTATGTTTTTTGGTTCTCAGTGAAAGAAAAAATCTCGTCGTTTATGGATACATGACATCAATTAAAAGAGAGTACAATTGGATGAAATTCATAGGTAACATTCACATTCTCTGCATGAGATGCAAAATTCATTTATTAAAATTGTATTTTTGGATATTTTCAGTCCGCATAGACAGGTGTAAATTTACCTTACATACTCCAATTACAAAATAGGAACTAGAATGCATAATTTAAAAAAATCAATTTATAAAAATATGTATCACTGAGAGAAATATATGTTTATTTTAACATTACACCAAAAATGGACTCAGCCAGTAAATGCAGTCCCTTTAATGCTTAAATTCTTCCCGGCTAGCGTCTATAAGTTCAACATTTGTTTCAGTGCCAAGAAACCTGGACTAAACAAAAGTTTCGTTGAGACGGTGGCTGCAGACTACATGCTGGAGCGGCCTCCCCTTCACCATGTTTCCTTCGAAACAGACGCTTCTCACAACGTTCACCACACGGAGAAACAATCACGACCAAAAAGATGCCGTGACAAAACGGGTGTACAGGTTGTTGTTCACACGCACACACCACACGTGCGTACTCTCGCGGGTTCCACCCGGTAATCCAGTATACATACACACGTGTGTAATGTGCGTGGTCTCACCCACAAGTTCCCTCGCTACAGCTTCTGCCCACGCACCTCCCCCTCCCCCCCCCCCAGAAAAAAAAAAGCAACCCAGCCGGCATCTTGTCGCCAGACAGGAATTTTCTACCTTACCGCTTATGAAATGTCTTAGAAATATATGGATAAGCGATGAAACATTAATGACATCAGAATCTGGACATTACACAGCCCCAAACCACTGGCTTAAGTCTTTCTTCACGAAGAAAACTGAAAGTCCGTGGTTTGATGCCCCATAATTGACCTCTCACTTCAGTTCTCATTTGATTCAAAACTTTTACACCATAACTCAAACGGTGATGGGTCTGAAGCACTGGTTCACAACTACTTAGTTACATTCTAAACTGACATTTGGCTGAGTCCATGTTCTTATCTAATATACAAATTTCTGAAAACTAGTCTTTTACTTAGCCTAATGATCTTATCTATTACAACATACATTATTTTATCAAAACTTACCTCTGGCTGAGTCTATGATCTTAACTAATTATTACAACATACAATTATTTTATATGTAAGATTAACACAAAAATTATCGCGAACCTTTATAATGTGTAATCATAATTCACATCCGTAGCAGAAAAACTTGATGACAAAAGTTATCTGGCAAAACAAATAAAACCTTTATCTCATGCGAGGAAATATAAAATGAAATGTTACTACTCACAAACTATTCCCATTTACATGAAAACGTAAGTGAAAAATATATTCCCTTACTACCCTACATATAAACAACTATAAAACTATACCACAATGAAATCTTATATAAAATATTCAAAACTACGCTAATTTCTAGACATGGAACTAAGGAAAAATTAAGTTTTCCAAACAATGTCTCAAAAGAAAAACGGATCGACGATACACAATAAACAAACTCAAAAACATGTATTTGTATATTGCAGGAACAGAGTTCAAAATAACAAACCCATGAAAATGCCTCCACCACTAACAGTAAATTAATTTATGCTGGAAAAAACAGCTGTCAGACTAAGTTTTATGACCTAACAGGAATGCCAACAATAAATCTTCACAGAAATGGACCAAAAGTCTTTAATAGTGTTTTAAACAAAATTAAAATATTAGCCCTCCAAACTAGAAATTTTAAACAATATAGTACTCTCTTAAGCTCCGAGCGTTGTACACCACGACTTCCGCAAAGTCATCTGTAAGCAAATAGGCGTTGGGATCTACCATCCTCCTTACACAATATTGACTTTTGTAATTATGAAAAAACTTAGCGATTTTTTTCGGAGCGCATCCGATTGCGGGGCATTGAGCATCAAGACCATATCTTCAACTTTAAATTTGTGGACCTTGCTGTTGTCCTTCCTCTCCCGTCGTCGCTTTGCTTTTTCTAGCAGGAAATCTTTGGCATGAGCCAGCATCGACTGCGGTTCGGCATGAGCCAACGGATCGGGGCGTCCAACCAGCTGGTCAACAAATGAGGTCACAGTCGTACCAAAATGGAGTTCTACTGGGCGATAGCCGGTGCTGCAGTGTAAGGTGAAATTTAAATAATCTTGTATCTGAGTAAGTATTTCACCCACGAGTTGTGGTTCTCCCCGACCAAAATGCGAAAATACTGTCCCAACTGGCGATTATATCTCTCAACGATATTGCTCTGCGGGTTTCTAACTGAACAAAAAATAGGTTTTATCCCCTCTTGGGACAAAGCATCTATCCATTTTTGGCTCGTAAAAATCTTTGCATGATCGCTCCGAACGACGAGGCAATAGCTTTCGGATATCGACTTAGCCAGTCGTCCATTTTGTTGTCGACGCTTGAGAAGTATGAAACTTCTATGTCATATTATTGTAGCTGTAGAGCCCAACGGAGAAACTCGATTCGACGTGAGCTTTGCCTTTTCCAGGAAAATTAATGCCTGGTGGTCTGTTCCAAGGTACATTTTATTTCCAACCAAGTATGTCCTAAACGTGGTAACTGCAAATACCAGAGCAGGCATCTCAGTCTCGGTCGTATGGTAATTTAGTTCTGGACCTCGCAAACATCGGCTGGCTGTCGCCACTATCTGCAAACTTCCGTCGTCCGCCTGCTGCTGCAAAACTGCTCCTAGGCCCTGTGCACTGGCATCACAATTAAAAAAGAATGGTTTGCTGAAGTTAGGATGGGTAAGGGACACTTTGTCTCTAAAAATGCACTTTATCGTCTCAAATGCTTCTTGCTGTTCCGTTCCCCATTTCCACCGTGTCCCCTTCCGTAAGAGGTGGTACAAAGGTTGATTGAAGTGAGAAAAATTTCGAATCCAATTTTTAAAGTATCCACACACTCCTGAAAATTGTCTCACTTGTCTGATGCTCATGAGTGTCTGAAAAGACAGAATTTCTTCAACTTTCGCGGGTGAGGGTTCAATCCCATCCGGCGTTATTTTAAAACCCAGAAAAATCACCTCCCGTGTACACAAATTTGCCTTGTCCGTTCGGAGCATGACTCCGTTACTTGCCAGGACTTTGAAGAGTGTTTCAAGGTTGGAGAGGTGCTCCTCAAAAGTGTTTCAAAACCAGTTTATCATCCACAAAAATGGCACAGAATTCTTTTACTTCTACAGCCAATATCTCATTCATTTCTCTAATAAAAGCACATGACGAGTCCCGTATTCCAAATGGTACACATATCTATTGCTTGCCTCCGAATAAAAAAGCAGTAAGTGGTCTACACTCCTCGCGGAATTTGATCTGGTTGAACCCGGAAGTCAAATCTACCGTAGATAGTCACCTTTTCCCATGGAATCTGCCTATTAGTTCTCCGACAGACTCTGGGAGTTCAGCATCATCTTCTATTCTTTTATTCAAATTCCTTGCATCGAGACAGATGCGCTCTGTCCCATCCCTTTTAGCGACAACCGTTACTGGGATAACTTATGGTGATGGCGCCCTGGAAATTACGCCTTCCCGTTGCGTTATTTCCAATGCTTTCATCGCAGCTTCTCTATGATTTATAGGAATCGGCTGTGTGATTTGAAAGGCTTTCTGTCCAAAATTCTGAATTTGTGTTTAATCCCAACAATCCTTCCGGGGCGGAGGAAAACACGGAGACATTGTTTTCTAGCATTTTATTCAACTTGGATTTTTGCAGGTGATCTAATGCACTATTTGTGGTTGCGCGTTTCCGCGATTCACTTAGTATCTCATTTCTTTCGTCGAGAACCATGCAGATTTCCATTAAGATAGGATCAAATTGCGGCGCAGTTTTTATGTCCATGACCTCCATTTGCTTAAAGCTATATCCTCTACCGCTCTCATTCCACTTAATTGCCCCTTTTATTAAACCAGTCACAGTGAAATTTTTCTAGTTAATAGATGCCTTCTTTTCTTCTAGCACATCCGACCCAATTATTAAATCAACTTTAAGTTCAGGCACTGATATTGGAATTTATATCTATCATTTCCACAGCAATTTCAATTGTCTCTGTACAAAAATCTATGCCAATTATTGTTTGTTCAGTCACCGTCTTAACCTTGGTACCGAAAGCAGGTACTAATCGAAATTTCTTTAAACTGGTAGTATCTTAATTTCGGCACCGCTATCAATACTTCGTTTCACAAAATTATCAGATATTGCTCTTATGGCACATCCACTATCGAGTAGCAATACGCAGTCTCTTCCATTGACCATACACTTAACAATGGGGCATCTACCAATTTCCTTCCTATCTAATTTTTGCTCTAACTCATTTTCTTCGAATGAATTCAAACCATCTCTCCAAAAATGTATGTCTTCTTGTTGCATTATGGCAGGCAGTCGTGTTGGGAGAGGCCCCAGTGCAGTCTCACAAATCCGTATTTATTCTACTTTGTTCGCCATCTTTTCCTGTCTTGCCAGATTTCCTGTTCAGTCTTAGATCATTCATCGGAGTGAGCTTGGAATCCTCTGTTGTCCCCGTGTTGTTGTCCCCTCTGGAATGAATTTGTAGAATTTCCACCGTTTGAACCGTTCTGTCCTCCTCCCTGTCTACCTGACACTTCATGTCTGCCACCCCGGCTTCCTTTGTGTTCTTGCGGGCTGGCAGGTTGAGAACCGTTAACTTGCAATCGATAGTATCTAACATTCGCAGGATCTGAATGAATTCATTAAAAAAAATTCTATTGCTAGGAGTCAAAACCCTTCTAATATACGGCTTGAATTGTCCTGCTATATCTCCACATATTTCCTGATCACCCATTGGTGGTTCGAGAAACCGTGCGTTCTACGCTACCTCGAATGCCTAATCTTCTCTACTCATGCCAGAATTTTCCGGATATGTTCCCCGAGAAATACGCTGTCTACACTCTGCGTCGGGTCCGCAATAGGTTTCTAAAAATTGAGATTTGAATCGGTCGTACTTACACTCGTCGGGTAATGACACCTGCATCCATATGTGAGCATGACCTACCAACGCCTGGTGGACAACGCGCATTCAAAATCTGTCCGGAATATTCTTGAACTCCAAATAGTTTTCCAAATCTTTAAAAAAATGTTTAGGATGAGTCCCATTATCAATCGAAAAATAATAATGGCATTTGATTGTCGATTGAACCGACAGGCATTCCGTGATCAATTCTGCCCCGTGTCCCAGATGCGTTACTTGGTACCTCATCCCTGATTCTTTTCCTGATGTAATTAATGTCTATATCCAAATTAACAAGTTTTCCACTGGTCTGCTCTTCGAACAAGTCTTTTTACAAGCCTAATATTTGTTTTCATCTGCATTTACAAACTAATACTTAATGTAGAAAAGATACAGTTACTTCAGTTTGTTACAAAAAATAAAACAAAGGACAGCTATAATGTGATATCAGAAGGAAAAGCAATCAATGAAAGCAGTTTCACAAAATTCCTGGGTGTATATATAGATGACAAATTGAACTGGAAACAGCATATTCAACAACTTCTTAAAAAACTGAATTCTGCAACATTTTCACTGAGGGTAATATCAAGAATAGCTAATATAGAAACCAGAAAGTTAGTATATTTTGCATATTTTCATTCCCTGCTCACTTATGGCATCTCATTCTGGGGAAACTGGTCACAAGCACAGAGGGTATTTAAATTGCAAAAGCGTGCTATAAGAACTATTTGTGGAGCAAGCCCACAGACGTCGTGCAGAAATCTATTTAAAAACCTGGGTGTACTAACAATGCCAGCACAGTATGTATACTCCGTACTATCATTTTTAGTGGAAAATCTGAACACTTCAATCTGATATACATAGCCATAATACTAGGAATAAATATAATATTCACAAGGACTACAAATCACTGTCAATTGTATAGAAAGGGTTAACATTTACTGGAGCTTCCTTATTCAATTTCTTACCAACAGAAATTAAACGTTATCTACAAAAACCTAACTACTTTAAGTCCAAACTGAAAGAGTTTCTGCTTCAGAATCCATTTTACTCTGTGAAAGAAGTTTCTTCTTGGAATTTGGTAACTAAGAATGACTAATAAAATAGTATATATGGTGTATGGAAGGGGAAGGTGACAAAGTTGTATACAATTACTAAAATGATATATGGTTTTTGTTTCTGTTGAAACTTTTGACAAATGAAGTAATTACACTGTTTACAAAATTTCACTCATATATAGTAACTATTATGGGATAGCATGCACTCAAAAACTGCTGTGAAAAATTATGATACTAACAGGTTTTTAAGTAATTGACTGCTTATGAGTTGTGGTAACTGGTTGGTAAGAAAATAACTGGTTGTTAGATGTTGGTAACAAGTGTATACACTGTTCCACATAATAAGTATTAATTAACTCGGGATTGTATTTGTAGATTACAGGAAATATTGGTTATAGTAATGGGTCGTAACTAACTTGTTGTCAATATATAATAATATTATATAGTAATATTGACATTACTAATAAGTGCATGTACTGATCCACATCCGTGAGATTATTCTCACATGGGATCAAAGTGAACATATCTATCTATTTCTTCTCTTCCATTGCTGCTTCTATAACCAAGGGAACCAACATGCGTGTCTTAAAGTTAATCCACTATCTGACTACTCTATACCTACACTCGTAGTGTTTATGAACCATTATCTCTATACCAGGTTAATTTCGTACCTTAACAACCAAGTTTATATTAACGTTCCTCCATGGCATTTAATTTCAATCAATCTAATTTTCATCTTTTCCAATCAAGCATTGTGAGTGAAGTTATCCTGTGTGCTGACATTTGGCAAGTTTCATATTGATCACAGTCCTGGTGCCATTAAGGCCTGCTCTTCCAAAACACATCGATAGGCACCAAAATTTAACGGCCCTATCCAACGGACGTATCATCATCAGTAATGCCGTATGTCCTCACTCCATACACATTATAGAGAAGTTTAAGACATAAGCCAAGTCAATGAAAGGCAATTTAGTGATTACGAATCGTGTACCGTTACTCCTCCTAACCTTCTGCTAAAGTTGCAAATGATGGTAATTTCTTCCGTAACCAACTCTTGAACCGGGTAGTCCTTTGGCAGTCGTTGGATACCGGTGTGGTGTAGTTATTAACTAACTGAGCAAACGTGATGGGCATTTGTTGTTAAGAAAATTCAATTTTAGAGACTGATATTGGCAATGAATCTTGATGTTATTCTGACATTCTCTATGAGAATCACACGAGGAGGCAGTTTTTTGTTACGTCTAAAGTAAGATAACGTTCTACATATCATTAGGTGTGCAGTACAAAACTGCGGAAACAATGTTTAGCGTAAGTAAGCGTAATGTGCTTATTAGAAGCAGTTTTAACATATTGACCGATGAAAACATGAGATTTTACCATTCGCTTTGAATTTCCAACATATTTCAGTTCTAAATTCCCAATTTTGCCACTTTAAACACTGAATTAAAGTTCAGATCACCCTTTCATTTCAAGATCCTACTTATTTATTGAGTGCATTTTTCACAGTTACAGGCAGCCGTGGGAAACAGCTGAAATCAGATTTGTTAAATCTGGGGCCTTTATTCAGAGTGGAATGTTTGTCTGTCTGGGAAATGTTTAATTTCTGATCAATGTGATAAGTGTCTTGCTAGCAGAACAGACAGAGGATGTTGAGAAATTACTGAATGTCATGAACAAAATACTGAAGGAAGATTTTGGACTGAATATAAATCAAAGCAGAACAAAAGTGATGAATTGTAGCAGAAATGATACCAATACTAGTAGATTAAATATAAAAATAGGATCAGATGCAGTAGGAGAAGTAAGTGAATTCTGCTATTTGGAAAGCGAAATTACAACCGATGGCCTAAGCTAGAATGATGTTAAAAGCAGAATAGCACTAGCAAAAAGCGAAATCGTTTAGTTTCAAACCTTGATCTAGGAATTAGAAAGAACTTTTTAAAACTCTATGTGAGGAATACAGCACTTTATGGTAGCGAAACATGGACTTTAGGAATACCGGAAAGAAAGAAAATTGAAGCATTTGAAATGTGATGCTACAGAAGAATGCTGAAAATTAAGTGGACAGACAACGAACGAAAAGAACGAGTTTTGGGAATCATGGGTGAGGAAAGAAGTTTGCGGAAGAAGCGTACAGAAAGAAGAGAGAGGCGGGTAGGTCATATTTTGAGACATGCTGGATTGGTTAATTTGTTAGTGGATGGAACAGTCGAAAGTAAGAACTGAAGAAGAAGACAGAGATTAGAATATATGAAGCAGTTAATTGAGGACGTGGGTTGTAAGGGATATATGTGGACATGAAAGGTTTGCACAAGATAGGAAGGGATGGAGGATTGCATCAAACCAGTCGAAAGACTGTTGACCGAAAAAAAAGTGTATTTTTATTTGTGAAATATGTAATTAATGATATGGAGATTCGCCTATGTGCTTTCGGAAAACCGTATAAAATTTGGAATCAGAACGTGCGGTACGCATGGTCCAGGATTCGAACCTGTATTTCCCCAACTCTGTGTGGCACCTCAGACACTTTCAACCTTTCTTTATTTCTACGTGATGATAGAAAAAGTGGCACCGATGCACGAAAAAACATGAATTCCACAACACCAGTTTTATATAGTTGTGAAACACATTGGGATTAAAAAATATGCGTTAATGGAACAATTAAAACTTTTTTTTATCTGTCTGACGTCTCTCTAGCAGCGAGGTCTTTAGAGACGAGAAAGGATGGGGGGCAAGGAATGGGAAGGTATTCGGCCATGGCCTTTTGAAGGAAGCATCCCGGCATTTGCCTGGAGTGATTTGGGAAACCATGGAAAACCCAAATCTGGATGCCCGGACGGGGATTCGAACCGCCGTCCTCCCGAATGCGAGGTCAGAACGCTAGCCTAAAACTTTATTACCGAGCGTGGTGGGTGAGCGGTTAATGTTCTAGCCTTGAATTCGGGACGACGCGGGTTCGAATCCCCGTCCGGGCATCCAGATTTGGGTTTTACATGGTGTCCCCAAATCACTTAAAAAGGCCATGGCCGAATTCCTTCCCGTTCCTTGTCTCCAGTCCCATCCGCCTCTAATGACCTTAGCCGTCGACGAGGCGTAAAGCCAAAAGTAAAATAATAATAATAATAAAAAAACTTTAGTGATAGAATATCTACACGCTTGATGTCATTGTTTCAGTAATGAGGTGAATTAACTTGAACAAGAGGCACTGGTGATAACATAGCGGAAGAGTAGAGGAATGATGAAACATTGCAACGCCTCCGGGAAATGTTTCAGCGGATGACGACGCAGAAACTATGGGAAAGCCAAACCCTCTGTAGACTCGCATACCGAGATGATGTACACTGTATTGCTTACCAATTAGCGAGTTGCTGGTTCAATCCTGGCCTTGGGCAACGGTGATTTTAATTCTCTTTTTGTGACTTTTGTGTGCCGACCCAAGCAACTGTTTATCGTACAAAAAACACAAATTGATAGAAAGAATCTGTACATGCTGATGTAAGTTTATGTCAGATTGCATATGTTTGTCTTGGTCTCATGTGATAACAGTCTCGGTGATGTGCAACACTGTGTATCAATCTGAAAACCAATAATATTACCAACTTCTTTTCACAGGTTAATTACATAACATCAAAAATAAAAATAAAAAAAATCCATTACTTTCGTGTTAACTATCAAATTTCAAAATAATCCGAAACGTTCTTGGAAACTGGTACTTTTTGCCGTAATTTCAAAAAATAGTTCACCTTACTGATAGTCAAGTTTATCAGTGGCGATGTATAAAGTCCGAAGGTCAACATGTTGATAAATCGTCGAGAATGATTCACAAACATAATGTAATAAATGTACTACCGTTATATTAAAATTTCCGGTATATTAAAGAGTCACTTGTATCATCGAATTGATTTTAATATTTTCAGTTGAATAGTAATGACTAATGAACTGCTGCAATTTATTAATACTATTTTAAGAAATTCTCGTTATCATTCAGAAAACAAAAATTTCAAATTTCAGTCTTTATTTTCGCTAAACGAGTAAGTTGTATGCAGATTGGTAATTTTTTTTCTGTCTGGCCTCGTTGGTTTTCCAATGAAGTAATAATTTTTATATTGCGCAAAGAAATACTGTAAATATTCAATAATAAGATTTTTCAAGAAATTTTTTCAATATTTAAAAACTATGTTAAAATGATTATTGCAGTTTGCTCAACTATTGATATAAAGATGTCTAGCTAGTATAAAGCTAGTATACTATAGAAACAATAATAAATCGATTTTTATATGGTGTGCAACCAACTTTTAATGTTTAAAAGGTATTGCCGTTTTCTCAGCTGTCATACTTTACAAATATCTTTACGAGATTAACGATGCGTTACAAAAACAACTTCTTCTTCTCGACGTTTCGACCAAGCCTAAGGTCGTCTGCAAGGGACTAGCCTGCTGAGTCTGTCAACAGGAGGCTAGTCTCCTGAAGGCGACCTTATGCATTGTCGAAACGCAGCGTTAATCTCGTGAAGATATTAATAACTTTTGAAGTTATTTCCTTTTCAGCTTCAGTTTTGACAGGCTTCATTTATGACCATCGACTGTTGAAGTTTTCCCCAGTAACTCCTCACTACGTTAGGAAATAGGATAATTACACAGAACTTCGAATGTTTGAATGTTAAACATTAGGGAACGTTGTAAGAGAGAAACAATTAAAAATAACGGTTTAAATAACACCAGCATCCGATTTATAGGTATATAGTTTACTTGCGATGTCAGAATGTTTGTGAAAATTGCAACAACAACAAGGGTTACAAATGAAATTTATTCCACAGATTAGGAACATTCACAAGTCATTAGAATTACAGAGCTGTGTACATGCCTTTTGACCGTGAGAATTCACGTGCTGCTTTCAGAACCTCTAGACTTCTTGGAATGGAATCAAAGAGAGCCTGAATATACTGCTGGGGAGAACAGTGCCACGCGGTTTGTAGGCGCGTCCACAAAGCATTAATACTGGTTGCAGGAGGACCATAACTAACAAGTTGCCGACCGACCGTTTGCCAGAAATTTTTGATGGGCGAGGAAGCAGTGGTACGCGTTGTTCTTCGAAGAAGGGTGCACATTCCACGCCTCATGTTGCCGGGCATTGTCCTACAGGAGCGGCAATGTCTCGGGCTCTAAAACCTCCTTGCTTTACCAATTGCTATTCAGATTTCCATCTATATGTAGGAGGCAAGATTGCATGTTATAGCCAAGCCAATGACGCCCCAAACCATCACACTTAGCGTTTGTCCGCTATGGCGTTCAACAACGTAGTATTCCCGATTGCGTTCACCAACGTAGCTTCTAACCCGTACCCGAGCATCACTTTAGGATAAGCTGCAGTGGGACTTGTCCGTAAACACTACATTTTTACACTCAGTACGCTAGTGACGTCGCTCATCTGCTCATTACAGTCTGAGGTGATGGTGATTTCTGGTTAGTGGAAGCCGACGAAATGGCAGTGTACCAACAGTCCAGCCCTCAGCAGAAGGTTCGACGCAGGCACCCTTTGCAGTGCTCCAACGTCGAGCCAACGCTGCGGACGAAGCAGTTCTGTCGGTTACGGCCATATGAACAAGATGGCGGTCACCCTGCGCTGTTGGCATATTGCGTGGTCGTCGCTGTGTACGAACCTCTTCTATCCAATGCTTCTGATGTAGCAACTTGCCCTGTACGAATCTCAGTTTCACGAAGATCAATCATTCCGCCACCTTCGAACTCGTTCACATGGTGATATTGCGCCCTATGACATCGACAAGGTATGTGAACAGTTTTGTAAGCCTACATTTCGTTTGACGGCTCTGCATAGAATGACCGTGGCGTAACATTAACGTGTCCGGTCACACAAAAGAATGTGCTGCTGGGCCTACCTGCACGCCAACACTAAACAATCTTAATCACCTACGATGGTTCCACTGTTGCACACACCCTCCCATTTTGGAGTTATTCAGCCTATTCCTTCTGGGTATACTACGTAGCTATAAATTAATAGTTCCCGAAATGAAGTGAAGCAAAAACGGTATTTCCTCAATAAGCGTAGCTGTCTCTGACAACGTTAATGTTGACTGAGCTTCCTTTGACTTTCAGAGCCTTATAACTGCGTATCTTGATAATAAGTTTTTGTTTTGTTTCGGAATTTACGGGTCGTCGAGGTCGAGGTTATTAGAGCCTGTAGCCGGGGCCAGGAATTTGAAGGAATTCGGTCATGGTTATTAGAAGAAATCATTCTGGTATTCCCCTGGAGTTAAAAATGGAAGGGCGCTAATGACCCAGTTGTCAACGCGCCCTAAAGCCCAAAAAACAACAACCACAACATCAAAAATGGATATCTGAAATCTGGATTGCTGAACGGTGATTAGAACCTCCATCTCACCTAATTCCAGTATCACTGTTTTATAATGGAGAATAAATTCTTGTTATTGGCTCGATATGGACGAAACCGTGTGATTGTTACGTTACGACGGACTGTGTAATAACGCTAAAACCCTCCGCTGGTGACTGACGTGTTTGAAATCGATGGATCGGTCGTGTACCTGCAACAGAAATGCTAGTATCGGTGCATACATGTTGTAAGTTTTCTTTACTCAGCGGCTGTCTTACCACGAACTCAACCTGCGTGACACAGCGAGTTGACGCAACAGCTGATCCATATTATGCGTACAGGAATCCCCGTACATTTAGCTCTCACAAAACATTCAGAATCGTTGATTACGTATCACAGCACAGTTTTCAAGGGCATCGTTCGGCGAAATGATTGACGTGTCGACACTTGACGCGTCCTACGGGAGATCTTGCGAGATGCATCTCCGTTTCCAGGATTTGCGAGTTAAGCTACGTGTTGCCTAATTTATCTGATGACATCCTCATCGATACACACTGTAAAGTAAATGAATTATGACAGTTTGAATCAAGGTTTTGGCGAGTAGGGAACGATTAGATACAGTTAAAAATGTTGCGAGGCAAGATTGTCTTCTATCACGTGTCGCATTCATTTTGTAGGTGGGAAAGCAATAAGAATAAGTAGGGGCAAGTGTGGTCGTATCCCGCGCATTTAGAGATACACAGTTTAACCACCTTCGCAGTTTAATATGTGGCGGCTTAGACGCAGTAACTTCGCACAAAAATCTCTGCCTGACACATTTTCATGAATCACGCCAAGTAATGGTTCTCCAACACCGTACTACGTTGCAGCTCCAGTGAAATTTAGTATAGATTGTGTCTGTACCATCCATTAACATGTATTGCAGTCTGAATTAGCAGCCATCTTTCTTCTTTTTTTTTTACTTATTGCTTTACGCCTCGTTGACGGTTAAGGTCATTAGAGGCGGGATGGGACTGCGGACAAGGAACGGGAAGGAATTCGGCCATGGCCTTTTTGAAGGAAGCATCCCGGCATTCGCCTGGAGTGATTTGGGGAAACCATGGAAAACCCAAATCTGGATACCCGGACGGGGATTCGAACCCGCGTCCTCCCGAATGCGAGGCCAGAACGTTAACAGTTCAGCCACCACGCTCAGTGGGCAGCCATTTCAATAAAATAGCTACAATAATTGGCAAAATGGAAACTTTTGCTTTGTTTACTCGTACCTTTACAAACAATAGTTAATTTAGGAATTTTTCAATATCGTTTATTTAAATATAGGATATAGTTGGTACTGTGATGAACCACAGTGACCCACAATTACGATAGACTTTTTTTAAAAAATAATAAGCACTGTAAAGGCAATTATTAAAATTGCGTACTTGCGTACGAGACTGGCAAAGTTCTGTTTGTACGGAGAAATGCCAGCTGACCATCCATCACGGATACAGTCCTGTTAGATGTAGTGTATTTTTTAATTAATAGGATGTGTGGGGTTGGAAGCCGAATCTGGCTGGAGCCCACTCCAAGAGTTTCTTTTTACCTTATGCTTTTTCGTATCTTCGACGATGATGTCATTATAGGTGGAAACGACTGGGGCAAGGAACGGGAAGGAATTCAGCCATCAAATTTGAGAGAACCATGCCGGTATATACCTGGAGTAATTTTGGCAAACCATGGAAAATCGAAATGCTGATGGTGGACGGGAATTCGTACCTGTGTTCTCCAGAATGCGAGGCAAGAGTGTTACCGCTCTAACAACACGTTCGGTTCGAGAATACGCTTGCCGGCCCTTGTAGCGTAAGAACTAGCGAGCTGGCCTTGCGTTGCAAGGAACACCGGTTCGAGTCCAGCCGAGGTCATGGGTGGTTTTAATTAAGAGTTGTGTCTGTTCTGTGTTGTCCATACTGGAGAGATGATGCTGTAGTACACATACACCTGAGGAGACAAAAGATACACTTGTAGTTGGCTGTATGGCTGACATGGCCAAAAGCCAATATTAAAAAGAGAAAGAAAAGAAGAAAACGCCAAAACCCGGCATCATAAGCGTGAATGCCCGACTGCCGTTAGCGGGCAGTGAGGGGCAGCGGTACGTAAAATTCAGTTTGAAAATTCACCAAGACACTTCCTGAGGATGGAGCAGCCAATAAGAACGATTTTCTGTCTGGTAGGAAAAAGTATTCTACGCTCAGCAGGGAGGGAGAGTGATCGAAATGATAAGAGAAAGGATTGGATATACAAACAGCCAAACTAACAAGTGTCTTGCCTTGGAAATTTCTCCATTATCTGATTAGTAAATTTAAAATTCTGTTTCACTATAGCAAAAGGACGTAAAGCTCCGAATAATTAGTATGCGGATTGTTTACTCTTACAAACCCGATAACTCCAGAAGGATTTAAATAAATCTCATTGCTATTTATAACCAAGTCATAATGAGTGTATAATGTTATTATTTAGCTATCCTGATGCGATCATTTAGGACCTACCTGATTCTAAATGCTTTGGTGGGTTGGGTGATCTCATATAATTTATTTTTTTACACATGCAAATTAACAGTGGTATGAGAGATAGGCATAAATAATAATCCGTGTTTGAAACTAAAGGTCTATAATTACTGCTTTCAGTGAAATTAAAGTGATAGACATTAGTGATTTTGATAAATGTTGCAAAAATAATTTCTCTTGGCTGGACGGGGATTCGAACTTGTGTTACCCTTAATGCGAGGCCAGAACGTTACTGTTCACCACCACGCCCGGGTTCAAAAGATGCTACAGACTGTAATGAGTATATAATGATGAATTGCCTGACACAACCAATTTAATTCCTACTTTGCCGAAGAAAGAAAGCATCACTACAAATTAAACGTATATTATTTAACTTGATGTTGGTCTAACTGCATATGCTAAGAAATTTTACCTCTAAACGGCACTGAAAATACTAAACATAAAACTGTTGTGAAATGGAAACAAATAAGGTATTGACGTAGGAAGTGATGGTCCGTTATCATAAGTGATTGCTGCAGGAAGTCCGTAAAGACGTCAATGCTCTTCCGTTAGGACTATATTTGTCTTCCCATCTTTCCTCCAGTGCGAAGAACTGAGCGTGAGTCATTGGGAATCCTAAAGCTGTATCCTTAATGTAGCCTAACTGAACGAATTCATAAATATAAGTGTACCGTAAAAACTAATTAATGTATGTCATTTCTACTGAATTTGCTTGTTGAAATATTAAATTCTTATTTAGTGAATAGCGCCAATGCAGCTATTTTTCGGACGCTGTTCGGCTCTCTTCGAGATATCTTCAGCGAAAGAATATTTTCCGTAATATGTTTGCAGTTAACATTTTGTTTTTAGTTTGTTTGAATGTTATTACAATTAAATTTAAAGTACTTATAGTTACGTAACTGTCGTGGTGTTTGGTAGATGATTTCTTAATCATCATGTCAGAAACAAAGAAAATATGAAACTGAATATACATGCATAAATTACGAAGGAAAGGGAAAATGTCCATTCATATCATGGCAGAGCAGAAATTAGCGACGACAAGTGGGTTCGATTAGGTCTTTCATTGTACACTGAGCTGGACGTAAACTGCACTGCAGCAGATGATCCGGAGTTTGCGTGGCTCCACATTCGCACACCACAGATTTCATGGGAATGCTCCTCTTCTCCAGGTTCGCCTTACATCTAGTAGTCCGTTAAGTGATCTCCATGTAGTCCACGAAACATTTGTGCCTTCAACTAGCATGGCACTTCCAATGTTGTGAATGAAGAGAATAATTCGATCCAACTAATCATTTATGCTTTTACCCAATCACGTCACTTTTTGTATGCTGAACTGTTTTATTTGATTTTCACAATGATTGGAAGAAAGTTAATTTAGCGTTTAGATGTTGTTCAGTTCCCCCCCTCGTGATATATTGCCAAGTGTGTGTAGTAAGCAAAGAGTTTGAAGTTTGCAATCATAAAATGCATAATAACATTAACTTACGAATTGATATGTTGGTTGAAATTATGTATTTTGTGTGATTTTTTGTGTTTATTAAGTTGAACAGGGCGTAATTCGTTATTTTTTTTTTTAACTGTGTTAACTTTGGACAGTGAGTGAAAATATCTCTTGTCGCTACTGGCCCGCCGAAGAAAGCCGAGCGCGTGTCGTCACGGCGCTACTGAAGTGATGACCAAGCTGGCTTTTTATTAATATTGGTAATAATAATACATTTAGTGCTATTTACTGAGAGATGGTAATCAACTACTCAAATGATAGACCTTTCAAGTGACCGTGCAATCAGACTCTATCGTACCATCAACATACTATAATCCACTATTTATTTTATTTGTCGTGTGGCTAAG
Source organism: Vandiemenella viatica (assembly GCA_031002005.1). Lineage (NCBI taxonomy): Eukaryota > Metazoa > Arthropoda > Insecta > Orthoptera > Morabidae > Vandiemenella > Vandiemenella viatica. The sequence continues at coordinate 350,565,402 of CM061920.1, read as the reverse complement.
CAACGTACAATGACAAGAGCATTATCAGCGTTCGCAAATTGATGTCCAGATCTTCCAGTCATTTTATGAAGGAAGTTGTAGCACTGAAAACATTTTCAAATCGTCCATCATACTTCCTTAGAGGGCATTCCTTGATGATATGCTCCACAGTCTGGCAAGGAGCACCACAGCCACATGCAGGAGAATCCTGAAGATCCCACTTATACATCATGGCATTGCATTTCGCATAGCCGGTTCTTAGACGATTAAGTTTGACCCACTGGTCTCTATTTAGGTGGAATCCAGTTGTGGGATCTTTAATACCTGAATGTTTCACAGATGAGGAGTTCCAGCTTTGTCGCCATTTTTCCTTGACATCAAATTAAATACATCTTGCCATACTGGATTTAAGACGAGTGGGCGGTAAGTCATTTAGGACCTCGTGAATTGGGAGATCCCGTGGATGATCAGGATGGTGTAGTTTTATCCACTCACGTGCCGTTACTTCTTGGCGTCTTACCTCTGGAGGTGGTATTTTGCTGATTAGGTGTAACCAAGGGACTGGGGTGGATTTTAGAGTGCTCATACAGTCATTCAGATGGACGTCATTTTTCTAGTGGGACCACTATGTTGCCACACTAGAGCCCAGTACTCAGCGACAGGGTAAACCATGGTGAGAGCGGTTGTTCGTAGTGTGTCCGCATCAGATCCCCACGAAGTACTAGCTAGCTTCTTCATGATGTTGCTTCGTGTTTTAAGTTTCTGACTTGTGTTTTCCAGGTGATTTTTGAAAGTTAAGGAACAGTCTAAGGGGATATTTAGGATAGAAATTATGTTTCACTCTCCGATGGCAAAAGTTCACATTTGAGCTGCTGGTGTGCTATTCTATTGCTCGAGTGGAATGCGCATACTTCTGTTATCATCGGGTTCGGACAAAGTCTCCATTTCCTATAATATGTATTCAGGGTTTCTAAGTCTTTAGACTGAGTGCTTTCATCCTTCCTCTAATGTGGCAGTTTGGACAGCGATAGCTACGTCGTCAGCGCAGCAGAATGTATTGTCGGTTGTTTCAGGCATGTCACTGGTGTACAAGTTGAAGAGCAATGGAGCTAGTACTGATCCTTGAGGTAATCCATTTTTTTTATTGTAAATGACTTACTTGTCCTATGCCTAACGGTGACGTTAAAATATCGGTTGGCCAGCATAGTTCTACAGGAAGTGATGTAAGTTTCCTGCAGGGGTATATGTTTTTTAAGTTTAAGTAACAGTCCATCCAGCCAAACTGTATCATATGCCGCTGTTAGATCGACAAAGGCTACCGATGTCTTTAACTTCTTCTGAAATCCAGCCCCAATATATGATGTCAGTGCTAATACTTGCTCACAATAGCTCCGTTTTAGTCTGAAACCTGCCTGGTATGTTGGTGTTATGTTATTTATTATTCCTTGAAAACGGTTAAGAATGAGGCGTTCTGGAAGCTTTTAACAACACTTTGTAGAGCAATGGGTCGATAGCTTGAAGCATCATCTGCTGGTTTGTCTGGTTTGAAGGATCGTCAAGGTGTGATCCATCTTGAATTCTAGGGGGAAGATTCTGTGTCCTGGATATCGCTGAAGAAGTTCTTGAGCCAAGTTCTTCCCTGCTTACCGAGATATCTTATTAATTCTGGGAAAGTGCCATCTAATCCTGCAGCCTTCCTCATTTTTAGTATTTTGATGGCTTTCTCAACTTCTTCATGACTGAAAGAATTAGAAAGGGAAGGGATATTTCTAAGGTTTTTACCCATATCAATCGCCTCTCTCTCCATCTGTTTCTTTATGGCAGGATCTATTGGGACTTTGTCAGCTCTTGCTTTGATGTACAACGCCATTTCAGTTGTTGTAATTCCTGGCTCCTCTTTGCATGTGTTTGAGGCTGCACACAGTTTTCTATAATCCACTGATAGTGTCTGATAAAAGGGAAATACAGATCTATATGGAATCCAGTCAGGTTGCAGCTTACTTAAAAGACCAGAACTCTGGAACAAGTGGACAAGTTGAGTTATTTTACAAATCCGAACCGAAACGGATTTCAGAGCAGACATATTACCACAGAGTCGCCAGATCATAACATTAACATAATATTTAGCGTTGAATAATTCATACTACAAGTGAAGTTCAAAGTTTAGTTTTATTAGGCTATCATCTTCGCACACTTCATAAACTGAAAATGTGAGAGGAATCTAAATTTCAGTGAACAGTCAAAAACTCCTTCCTTCTGAAGAAAGACAAACTGGGCAGTGCGAGTCGTAACATACATGATTAGGGTTAAGTACCAAATGACCATAACAGGTATCTAGTATTTAGTACGCGAGACAGTCGCATGGGTCAGTGATCAGTTTTTTTAATGAGCTTGGTTTCTGGTAGTTTTAATATCTGACTGTTTAAGAAGAACAGGAACAGGTAATCACACTAGTTTCAAGCCTGGGAACAGCTGTTAAGTTGGATGAACAAGAAATAATATATAGCACAGAAATTACAGGGGAGATCAAGGCCCAAGAAAGTTTCGAAAGTAGGAATTTAGTTGTCAAAACGTAACAAAAGACAGAGACTTACTTCCGCATTTATAGTATTATTACTGCAGATCACATACACACTGACTACGAATAACCCCTGAGGGATCAATCAATATAACGTAAAAAAGTGTACACCTACAGCATTGCAAGACTACCTACGATTTTCCACGCATTGCATCCCTAACTTTGAGATATCTACAGTTTACGATCAAAAACATTTTCTAAAAATATTAGCCGCAACGGAGATTTGAACCGGAGACCACGACGCAAACATTAGTAAGCAAGCGCTTTAACCACTGAGCTACCTGACAACTTCGCGGACAAACAGTACAGAGACCTCGATATCCAACGCGTCTGTCTATCGCCGTTCAGTAATTTTTCGAAATTATAAGACAGCATGTATAATTTTTACAGATAATTTTTCAACCAAATGTAGACAGTATTTTACTCCTTGTTTTAAAGGATAAGTGTGCAAAGTTTCATCGAGATCGGATGAAAACTGTGTATTTGTATGAAGAACAAACATACAAACATACATACATTCATCTTTACATATATAGATATTCTTCAGGTAATAAGATGGAGTGTAATCAGTTGGGATAGAGCAGATGAAATAGAGAATTAAAAAAAGGTGGGTGGGGTGTAATGATTTGATGATTTGCAATGCTTCGCCTGGTTTGTTGTGTGACATCAAGGACTTGCAGTTTAATTGGCTGTTTGCACAGCACTCGCCTCCCGTCGCGTGGCCTTGCCTTTCCAACAGGTTGCGGGTCTTTCGGCCGTGACACTCAAACCAAGCGTCTTCCGTAACTGCCTCGGAGAAAGTTCTGTACGAGAGTGCGGTACGAAAAATCGTCCAGTTGTACGGTTCACGCACCTCATAAGCGAAGCAGCTAATGTGCAGCAGCTATCTTTGGCCAGCCACCGCTAGGTACCTGTTTCTGGTAGTGGTGGCGGAAAGATTTATTATCATTTTGTTCTTGCCCGACAGAGTAAGAGATTACCATTACTAATCGCCGTATAGTGTGCCAAAATCCAGGGTCAATTTGCAAGCCAATCCGCATTACGTGTGCAATAACTATAGGTACAGTCGGCAGTGACCTTTTTCTTATTCTTATTACCATATGCGTGGTGGCTGAACGCTCGGGTCTGGCATTAGGGAGGACGCGGGTTCGAATCCCCGTCCAGTCATACAGATTTTGGTTTTTCATGGCTCCCCAAAGTCATTCCAGGCGAATGCCGGGATGGTTCTTCAAAAGGCCATCGCCTAATTTTTGGCCCCAGGCCTTTGCCTCCTCTAATGACCTCGAGTTCGACGTGGCGTAAAGCCACAAAAAAAAAAGATTCCACAATTGGAATTACCATACATACTTACAATACGCCAATTTTTACTATATAATCTTTTACTTTTTATAGTACTAGATATCAATACCTTTCTCGATAATTTGTTTCACTCCCCGACTTCCTTATTTTCAAACGAAAAGTTACCCAATCTGTTACGTCTGATTTATGAGCATACTCATCTCTTTTTTTTTTCACGTATTAATCCTTATTCTTCGCCCAATATGCATGCAGTCTTCATCAGTAAAGTCACCCTGACAGACACCTAACGTTCTTATTCCATCAATCTTAATGGAAGGTCGAGATGTCCACAATAGTTAGCATTAGTAATAATAAATTGCTGGTGACAAAATTTCGATTTGCCACGCATTCCGCCTTTGTTGTGGCTGGATCTATAGTTTAACGTGGACTCGAGCGAAGGAACGCTCATTTGGTCAGACAGAAATCCCAAAAAAATCCTGGCTTTACCGGATTTAAGAACGGGGCTGTGAACTTTGATAACAAGCGCCTTAACCAATGAACTACCAGACCGCTTATAGTATTTTCATCCTTGTATACAACACGAACAAGTTACACTATACTTGCATTTATCATAGTTATGCACGCTACATTTCATAGGAAGTACTTGGTCTAGTATACTTTTTATTAATGGCGAAGTACGGCTCTTAATTAAGTCTAAAAAAATCCTCAGAGCACAGCACTTTTCATAATGAGTAATTGATATACAGATGTTGCATTGTTAGTCACTGGAACAGAAAAGACGGGAGAAGAGACTACTGGGAGTGTATAAGGCGTATTGAGGTGATGGTGGATGTCAGTAGAAGAGTGAGGAGTAATATATGAAAGGAAGAGAGGACCATGACCAAAGGCTAGCGCTGGGTAAGAGAACCAGGGATTGGACCAAATCACCATGAACAATTAAACAAAAAATTTGGGGTCGTTTAGCTTAGGCGGTAGAGCGCCTGATTATGGCTCGGATCCGACGAAGCCGACACAGCCCACTCAGCCTACTTATCCAATGAGTACGGTTGAGGAAACTTCGCGGAAAGATAAACACCCCTCTGCTGCCGAAAAGCCGGGGTGCTCTACCTCAGTGAATATTACAAGAAGCGGCAGTACTTTACTCAAAGGATCTTTGAATCAAAGGCACTGTTAGCGGATGAAGGTTGTGGTGAAATCTAGCATCAACGCTTGTAGCGTAACTCTTGTTAAAAAAAAAATGCCACCGGATTTATTTATTCCTTCCTTTGGGTTCATTGCCATAGATATTTTTATAGTCGAGATAGGAAGAGGGGAAAGGAACGGGAAGGAATTCGACCATGGCCTATTGAAGGAACTATCCCAGCATTCGTCAGGAGTTATTTCAGGAAAACTTAAATCTATACGGCTGGAGGGGAGAGAGTGCGGGATTTGAAACCGCGTCCTATCAAATGATAAGCCCGAGCTCTGCGAGATTTAACGTCCCCCCATTTCGCCCACGAAATTTTATCAGCATACCATCACTCGATAGGCATGATGGAGAGTTTCGTTATTTAACTGAGAAATCTGATAGAAAATGTGTAAAATCTGCGAATAGTCTCGCATATACCTAGGATTGTTTGGAAAAACTGTCAGAAATTTAAAATTACAAGAATGGACAATGGTGTTCGCCTTTAGTGATTTCGAAGGGCGGTGATAGGATGCCTGATAAGAGACTCAACCGAGTCCTCAACTAACAAGGACATGGGTATTGGAGTACTAGCAAAATATCTTACCTTAATGTTCCGTTTTAGTAAGTTTTCGTTTATTAGAAACCGATAATTAAAAATTGTGATATCGTACATGCTAAGTTTATACCAAGCGAGTGTGGTAGCTCAATGGTTAATCCGCCTGTCGTCTAATTTGAGAGCACTCGTTTCGAATCATAGTTTATGCCTGAATGTTGACGGGCATCTGACCATACCTTCATCTCTGGCAAAACTTACCATTATTCAATTGAAGTAGGCTAGGAAATTTGGTTGTTAGGATTCCATGTTAATCTGTTGGTCAAGTGAGGACATAGGCGGAACGTCCCACAACTTGAAACTCTGCCAGATTAATTTTAGTTATAACGCCAATCATTTACTTGGTTTTATAACTAAAGGGGTCAAAATGTTATATAAGCTACGGAATGGTATGCATGTCCGACAGGCTTCCGTTTTAATTTATCCCTGTAAAGTTGCAGTGGTATGCGGGTGTAAATTGAGCAGCGAAATTATTACGTGCATGATGGTGTAAATTATAGCTACCCACGCCAACCGGTTCCTTTCAGTAACACCCAGTTCTTAGTAACCTCGCATTATGGGTAACATTAAATATCGCAGCCTTCCGATGTCTGCCAACAAAAGAAATTGGCACAGGTGGCTGCAATTTATAAATTCATGCAAATAACGATCAAATAATAGCACAACAGGTTTATGGTCACAATTAAACGCCAATGCTACCCAGTAGTCTGATCTAAGTGATCCTCGAATTAATCAAATCATATTGGCCTTCTGGTATATAGTTTTTATGATTTCAGAATAGGGTACTGTAGACTACAGAGTAAAGGACTCTGAAAGGAAAGTTAAAAATAATTTGTGGTAATAATCCTTCAGTAGATCTCATTCAGCTACCGTGCTTCACCTAAGTGCTTATAAGACTTTAATAACAATAATCTGCTCTTAATAACTAATTCAGGACACGAATTTATTCAAGCAACGTGTCTGTGATGTGTTACCCATACATGTAAGAACGCTTAGTACAGTTGTCGATACAATAGACTATTGAAACTGTATGAATGGCCTACAAGACCAAGAGATTGTTTTTATAAAGAAAAAATTATCATTTATCCTGCACATGAATAAAACAATTTAACTATCTGCTTATTTCAGGGCTGCCTAGCCAGTTTTTGGGATGGGCCACAATTTCGATTCTATGTTAGCCTGCGGGCCACCTTGAACTTGTCTAGGGTTACAATAAATATTTAAATAAAACAAAGATGCAAGTAACATCGTTTAATTAAAGGTAAAGGCTTGTACAAAGCAACATGAAATGGGACTTGCAAATAACTTCCGTTGTAGGCAAAGCTAATTCCAAACTACGATTCATAGGACGTATTTTGAGAAGTTGTAATGCTCATACAAAGGAAATAGCGTACAAAACACTTGTGCGTCCGCATTTGGTATACTGTTGTGGAATTTGGGATCTGTATCGCAAAGGATTGATTGACACATTAGAGAAAGTACAGAGGAGAGCCGCTCGATTCGTGACTGCTAGTTACAGTCCTTACGTAAGTGTCACAGAGCTTATTCGTGGGTTGGGCTTAGGGATTGCAATCCTGCAAAGCGGTATCCCGCAATCCCGCGGGATACCGCATTATTAGACAGTCTGGCGGATCCCGCACAAAATTAAGCGGATCCGCAATCCGCAAAATCCGGCGGAAACGCGTGTCAGTCTGCGTGACTCGCTGACCCACTCGGTTTTCTATCATATGTATTGCACTGTTTTCCTGTACCCTTCCAGTTGGCATTTAACTCATGTGAACATGCGTTTGTTTTTGTTGACCTTCGTCATTCGTAAGTAAATTGACACTTTTACGTATTCATCAAAACTTACGTTTGTTTCGAGTACACATTTCTGTAATTTGAGTTATGGTACGTATTTAGTACGATTTTCTAACTATATAATTATTTTTTAAGTGTCGCACGGTTACAGCTTTTTATTCACGGTTTCATTATTCCCATTTTCTTTATTTACAGATAAAGTAATTGTGACAATTTCCTAATTTGTGGCTGAAAATTTGATTATTCGTTGATATGCAACTAATGTTATAGTAATTTTAACGATCGCGTACCTATTTATTTAACAGCTATCAAAAGGAAATTGTAGGCCTATATCCTTTGACTTATTGTTGTTTTGGCAGCTGAATCAATGCGTTTCTTTGACGAAAGCCACCTTCTTACATGTGCCGCTCAGGCTTTCGATTAATCCCTCTTCTCCTTGCTATTATTTCGACTAAAGGTATAAAAAGTTATTATGAAATTTTCACGGGTGTATCGAAGAATTGTGTTGTAGGAACACCATACTTCGACGGCTGTCTCCGCCGTCTTCCTCACGTGTGTGATTTCGTGTGTTTGCAATGAAATCAGGAGATGAGGACTTCACTGCAATCATTCGCCTATAAAGTCTCCTTTCTTACTAAAAAATAATAATTTCCACTCTAAAAACGTCGTTACGCCACATAAGTAAATCTGAAATACTTGACAGTTTACGTGTTGGTGAGCAGTTTCTTTTAATAACATTGAATCAACTGTAATATCAATCAAGGAAGCAGAAGATATAATAATGAATCACGCAAAAAAGGCCAAGTCTCCTGCTTGTGCAGTGATAAAATGTTATGAGATCTTGTTCTGAGCCAAGTCTACACTTTACAGAGTATATTCACTTCACTTTGTGAAATGAAATCCTTTTCTCGATGTTATGAAACGTTTATTTAGAATTTAAAAAAAAAAAAAAAAAAAAAAAAAAAAAAAAAAAAAAAACTTTGGTAACTTGGCCACTAAGCAAACCATATTTTTAAACTTATGTGTAAGGCACATAATATGACCTAAGACTCAATATTTTACATTTTTATTATTTATTTAAAAATTGGTTTAGATTAAAAAACAAAAATGTAAAACCTCGAAATACACTTACGACACGCTAAAAAGTTTTAATGTCATTTTACCAATCAAAATATAAAATATTGTTAACTGTTAATTTTTATCACTTAACATTAAAATTTATTTATTACTTTTATTATTATTTAATTTATCATCGTTTTAAGTAACTATGTTTTAAATATATACGTTGAAAAACTGTTTGTACCAATCCCGCACGGATCCCGCGGGATTGTCGCAAATCCCGCGCGGATCCCGTGGGATTGAAAACACTGCAGGATTGCAATCCTTAGTTGGGCTGGGATGGTTTGGCGGACAGACGACGTCGTTTTCGTTTGAATTTGCTGAAGAATATGCGAAAATCTTTAAGTTACGAGTGCAACGAAATACTTCTTCCGGCAACCTATTTAGGTCGCAATGACAGGAGGGATAAAATTCGAGAAATAATGTGCCGTACTGATTCATTTATGTATTCCTTCTTTCCTCGTTCTGTTCGGGATTGGAATGCACAGAATTAGAATTGGTGGTTAGCACCCTCTGCCTCCCACAGTATTTGTGATTTGCAGAGTATAGATGTAGATGTAGATGTAGAATAAAAACAATTTTTGAATGATAATAAAAAAGTGAAAAACATCAGTGAGACCTTTGCAGAGATATTTGAGCTAGCATATACTAGACCACCGCTGTAGGCGGGCAATCATTAAGGTCGATAGTAACTCGGAGTTGCGTGGATTGAAGGATGCAATAAAAAACCGAACTTCATGGTAAGGTATGATTCATAAACAATGCAAGATTTCGGTTGCGACGAATGGATGAACTCAACTTAATGTTAGTGGTGACTGCCCAAAATATCTGGAACCGCCATGATGCATAATGATATCAGGGGAAACACGCTAACAAAATGTTTTTGAGGTTTCAGAGAGGTTCACTTCAAACTTCACGAAGACTTTAGTTAGTAATCACCCATGTCAATGCACTCTAAATAGTCTAAATGTGATAAACTGCAATAAGTAAATTATTGCAAAACTTTTAAATCAAGTTTATAAGGTTGAAAAGCGCAAAGTACATATGTATATACTATGCAACACATTTGCTTCATAAATTTAAACGTTTCTTCCAAAAAATGTTTCTTTTTTTTTATCTCACACTGTTTTAAAAATGATTGTTAGCATAAATTCTCGGTTTAGGTACTGCAGGACACTACTGCAGTTATGTTGTGGAAACGTCTACCGTGTATAGTAAACTGAAATTATATTGAAGAAAATAATTAAATAACAGTTATCGGCCCCCATACAAAACTTTTTTTTTTTTTGGCTCCGTCGGCATATTGGGTATGAAATGGAATAGATGAGTCTGGTTCTATTTTTTTTTTAAACGCTTTACGTCTCTTTTTAACATCGAGGTCTTTAGAGACGGAAAAGGATGGGGGGCAAGGATGGGGGCTAGGAATGGGAAGGAATTCGGCCATGGCCTTTTGAAGGAAGCATCCCGGCATTTGCCTGGAGTGATTTGGGGAAACCATGGAAAACCCAAATCTGGATGCCCGGACGGGGATTCGAACCGCGCGCCGTCCTCCCGAATGCGAGGCGAGAACGCTAACCGTTACACCGCCCCGCTCGGTGTCTGGTTCTATAGCCTTCTCCATCTCATAAGAAACGAAATTCACATCCCTACTTAGCCTACGTTAGAGACATGCTGCCTGAGTGTCGATATTCCTGGCAGTAACAGGCGTTTGTTTTAGGTTCAGATCCGGCATTTTCGATGATATTCTTTTTTTTAATTTGGTTTTATCCGTATTTATACTAGATTTTTGTAATTTTGGTTGTACTTTGTCATCGTGTATTGTAATATTTTAAGAAAATCAGGATATTTTTAAAAAAAGTATTCCATATTGAGTTTTTGATACAGACTCTTGGATCCCGCGATGAGTTGTAACACATACACTTACTCTTCAAAGTAAAATTAGGTTCGTTCGGCTCTAATAATTAGTATATGAGGTATGATCCAACTTTCGTAAACGTCTTAAATCCGGGTAGCTGAAAATGTGGATTCACTTTATAGGCTCATTTCGCGATGTTATGTTGCCGCGAATGTAGGAATGGTACTGACACAAACTTTCACCCTTCCTCTTCAATACGAGAACGAGACGACGACGCTATGTCTATTTTTTTTATCCGAGTTCTCGAAGTTTGAAAGTACTTCCACAGAAACTGACTACCATACATTACATCGATTTTAAAGACGATTTAAGACAAAAAATTGGAACCGTAACAGAATGTGCGAGTTATAAATAGCCCGAAGTTACTCGAGCTAAGAATTAGATTAGCACCAATGAATTTTAATTTAAAAGAAGCTAAATGCGTAAACACAGGATCGCTGTCCAGACAGGGAATGAGTTAAGTGGATGAATTCTTAGCGGGTCACTGGGACGTCCAGAAATTAAGCTCGGCCGCGACTGGCTTTTCGTTCCGTATCTATTTGAGAGTCCTCGACTCGGGTTGCGCAAAGTGACGAAACCTGCAGAGGCACGCAACACTGTCCCAGAGGCTACAGGCGGAGAAACTTCATTGGTGGGTCACTGCCTCTGGTCAAGCGCCCCGCAAGCGAACGCTCGCTATGATCACAATCGTGCGCTTCCACGTGGGAATGTTTCCGTGTGTCTTTTCTTGTTATCCGGTCACTCAACAGGCTTGACACAATCCTCCAGTCCTGAGCTTATCTCTTTTATCTCAACATACCTATTTGAACTGACGACCTCAATAATCTGTTATGTCGCCTATATTCTAATAATTATCTACCTGTGTCTCATTGCTTTCTACTTTTACCTGGTAAGGAAATTAGATAATCCCACATGTTACAAAATGCGACCCATCAACCTGTGACTTCTTACTGTAAGCTTCCTTTTCCTCACCCATTATTTCCAAAACATGGGTTGTTCTGTGTTTCATCTTTCTTCTTAATTTTCAACAGCACTTTTGGAATGCCTTTCCGGTATTGTCTCCATTACCGATTTCACTTTAAAAACTGATGTGCTCCACACATAAAGCGAGTCCAATGGGTGAGGAGTGACACCGTTGTCTCGCATTCGGGAGGACAAATCCCGCAAATCCCGATCATGCCATTTGATTTCGGTTTTCCATGATTTCTCGGAATTATTCCAGGAGAATTACAAGATCGTTCCTTCAAAATCCCATGGAAAAATCAGTGGCGTAGCTAGGTCAACAAGGGCCCCGGTGCAAAAAATTTATTTTGGGCCCTCAGGCCAGACGGGCGACCTTTTTTTTGCTTTATGTGTGCTGGTAGGGGCCCCCTGAACTGAGGATGGGAGCCCTTGAATGAGCAGCGAGGGCCCTTAGTGAGGGGCTCCTATGTTACGGTAGAGCAAAAAAAAAAAAAAAAGGTCGCCCAGTTTGCCGTGAAGGCTCGTGGCCCCTAGAGCTGCGCTTAGGGGCCCCTTGAGGTATGCTTGAGGACCCCCTGAGCGTGAGGGCCCCGGTGCACTGCACCGCCTAGCCCCATAGTAGCTACGCCTCTGGAAAAAATTGCTTTCTGTTCCTAGACTCCAATTCTTTTGCCTCTATAATGATTTCCACGTCAACGAGGCGTGAAGCTATGAGAAAAAAATTCCATGCATTCTGTTTTATAAAGATGGTTCCGGATACAAAGCTAATGTTCTACACGAAACGATTTCTCTTATTTAAAAATCTCTTTTTCCCCAAATGATACTCCATTTTTTAAATCATTCTTGTATTCGCCATTTATTCTAACTTACTTCCCAAATAATACAATGATCCAACCTGTAAAGCTACATCTGCTGCTGTTTTTATAATGTGTCTTTTTTTTTTTAAATTGCTATCACTATCCTCAAAGTATACCAAAAATGACGGACTGAACGGAGTGTTCTGGCAATTCATTTCTTTGGAGTTAACTAAACAGAATTGTTATAAAATAAAACTCAATGTAATTCTTCGTGCCTTTCGCTGCAGCAAAAAATTTCAGTTGTCATCTTCTTAGAAACTTACGTTATGCTACGTAATATTTGTTTCAATCAAGGTGTAGGCCGCATAGATCACAATCAATTTCGAACTGCTTTCATTCATATAGTGCCATTTGGCGCTTCAGGCCAAATTAAATAAAATAAATAATAAATAATAAAGCAATGATCTCAGTAAAAAATAAAAAAAAGCAACCAATAATTAATGTACCGATTAAAACTAAATACATACTTCCCGTTCAGTGTTCTGGCAACTATTTTTTTTACGGTTGCTTAAGTAAATAGAATTGTTATAAAATAAAGCTCAATGACACTCCAAGTGCCTTGCGTTATAGCAAAACGTTTCTGTTGTTATTTCGTCCCAGGATGCATTTCAACCTAACCACAAATTACGCTAATGTCGCCGTTAGAAAATCAGTACTTCAATCACACGCGAAGGCCTACTGTATCACATGTTAGTGGCAAAAATGTATCGCCATATAAACTTGATCAAAAATCACGTGTTCTTCTAGATTTCTCTTTTTTTATCCGTGATTCAGATCGATATTACGTTTGAATGGCTGACACTGTTACATGCAGCTGAAATAAGGCGTCAATGAAAACAAAATTAAAAATAAATCTTAAAAATTTACGTTATGCCATGTAATATGTATGTAAGACTGGAGATTTTCTCGGCGTTGTAAATGAATAAAATTTTCTCGGGTAACTAGCCGAGTTAGTCCATCGTTTGACCACGACGTTTCGGCGGTCACAAGCTCTGCCGCCATTGTCAAGTCACTTGACAATGGCGGCAGAGCTTGTGACCGCCGAAACGTCGTGGTCAAACGATGGACTAACTCGGCTAGTTACCCGAGAAAATTTTATTCATGTAATATGTAGTTTTCATTGTAGTCTATGCTATATAGACCGCAATCAGTGTGGAACCACTTTCGTTCAAAGAAAGTCATGATTTCACTAAGAGGACACACATGAAGTAAATTTAAACTACCTTTTAAAAAAATTAAATTACTCAAATGCCAATTCTAATAACAATTGCTGATTCCAATAACAATATAATCAAAACTGCTGCTAAATTGGTAATCGAAAAAAAATGCTTTTATCTTACATATCTATGGCCAGAGAACTTACCGAATACTTCTACATAGAACGAATATTCAGTAAATATAAGCAACTAATAATTAATATGTCGATTTAAACGAAATACGTATTTTCTTTCAGTGGTCTGTCAATTCATTTCATCGCGGAGGCTCAGATAAATAGAACTGTTATTAAATAACGTGCATAATCTCGAACAATATCTCTGACCTTTGTTATTAAGGGGCCATCCATAAATTACGTCACACCTTGAGGAAAAGGGGGGGAGGGGGTCAAAAAATTGTGACATCGTGTGACAAGGGGGGGGGTTACGTGTCATAAACTTTGTGACATCACATGCATAATTTGTATCACTTTTTGGCTCGTATTGCCCCAGTGTCGACGCATACTTATTTAAACGATCATGTGGCATCTGTGGACTATATTTTTCATCTTACAAAGCCACTAGCCAACATAAACAATTACATAAGAGGCAACTAGAGGTTTTCCCCATTATGAAGATTCGTCCACAAAACATTGCCGCTAGGTCAAACAAGGAAGTTCTTTGCTTATTAAACGATGACGATGCTTTATGGTTGGATGAAGATGATGTTGACACATCGAATGTTCCCAACACTATCGAAATAAAGACTTAAGTGACTATTATGCCAATAATAAACAGTATCAAGGAATGGGTTCAAAATACATGGACACATGATGACTCAATTTTGTATCATTAATTCTATTTTTTATGTTTTTTTTTTACTAGAAATACATAAATCAATTTGGAAGTGCTGTTTTAATTTATAATATGTTTTAATTTAAAATATGTGAAGTCACAACAGGGGAGGGTGGGCGGGGTGGGCGGGTCCCACAAATGTGACAACCTGTGACATGGGAGGGGTCCAATAATCATGAAATTCGTATGACGTAATTTGGGGATGGCCCTTAACAGCGAAGGCTAGAAGCGTCATGTCATAGCGTGACATACATGGCTGCATCGTGACCAAGATAAACGTTTTATTACGAGTATTACGTAGTATTGATTGATGATTTCTGTTAAGATTAATTGTTTTGTTTTTCCGTGGCTTATGTCTGTCCTAAATTACACTCCCGCTATTTTGTTTCTACCATTCAATAGTTTTTACAATTTCCTTACTGTCACATTAACAGCGGAATGTCATCAGGGTTAAACTCTGGATATATTATAATGCTTGTTCGTGTTAACCACGCGTACAAGTGTTGATGTGCCCTCCTAAATAAATAATTCGTTTGGAATTGATGAATCAATGACAACTTTTCAAGTTGCCTTGCATATTTCTGTAATAAGTCAACAACAGCGTTGTGAGTAAATCGTGCAGTGAAAATATTACCAAGTATAAGATAATTGAAACACTAGTGATTTCACAGTTATTGAATTATTTTACTCATTCAAAATTTGTGTTTAGTTCAGCCTTTCCTACTACCGTTTACTATTTGTATCTACCTTGACCTTGTTGTCCGTCTTCTAGGCATTGATCAAAAAATTTATCTTTCCATGAAAACCATTTTCATGTACTTGAATCATAGCAGCGTAGAGCGAAAACTTATTTGTGACACTTACTGAACATTCTGGTGGCTAAACGGTAATCCGAACACACATAGACTTAATGACCATATTTAAGCCTGATTTTCTAGTTATATTTTTCATTTGTAGAAACCATTTACTCAAGCAAACGAGTTGCAGTACCTGCATGCTATTTTCGTCAGACAGTCTTATTTCAAATACATAGATTAGTATAGAACCATTTAGTTCAAGTTTCTTAAAATAAACTGAGATTTTTAAATATAGTAAGTAAGTAGATCATGGAGAAGTATTTCACAAAGCTACGTTGGAACTTAACTCTAAAATGTCTGCGTGACAAAATAAAACGGCGTGAAGTAGGCCACCAGCTTATTGTGTAGGAGCAAAGCGGGTGATAGATTTCACTCAGCTGCTGTCTGGAGCAACGTTTACTTCACAAATGAATTATAGTGCTTCATATGATCTTGCATATCCCTGGACTCGTCAACCACTTTTCTGAGGTCAGTAATGGAATGTTCGTAACAGATAAAAAAAAAAAAAACGTAGTAGAAGACAATGACGTTAGAGCTCTGTTGTTATTTAAAAATAATTAATGAATGACGAAGGAAATAAGTTACGTATACTTATAGGAGCCATCCTGTAAGCGCGTGGTTTGGTTCCGGGAAAACAAGGAAAAGGATAATCTGGATTACCTGACAGGTGTATTTGATGGAGGCATCAACCAACTAGTGACCTTGTAGAAGTGAAGTCCAAATACTCCCGATGACAGCCTAGTATATTCCGTTATTACAGCCAATTTTAACTCATTGTGAAAATTAACATAAAACCAAAGGGAGTCTAATGTAAAGATTAAACAAAGTCAGAGACTTTTTTTTTTTCTTTTTAAAAAGTGACATTCGGCCTTGTAGCCATTCAGCCAGCAACTAATTTTTCTTTTATTCGTCAAGTGTGTATATAGATTATTCTCGTGTTATTATTGTTATAACCAGTGACAAGACGGACACAACACTTAATTAAAACCACCCATGCCCTTGGCCGAACTCGAACCGGCGACCTCTGCGACGCGAAGCCAGCTCCCTAGCCCCGCGCTACCGAGGCCGGCTAGTCAGAGACTTCAAAATTCTCATTAAAGACCTTCACAAGCTGAATAAATACTTCGGCACTTGTTGCTTGAAACTGAATATAAATAATACAGAGGTCAGCTTGAACAATATACAAGCCTACTATAAATGCTAAATAAAATTCACAAACCAATTAATGAAGTACAATCGTCATCTAAAATACTTCGGTTTGGATGTGGACTGGTCACTGACATCCATCCATAAAACAGCTGCAAAAGTAAAAAGCCGAAATAACATCCTTTACATACTCTCAGGAACGGGTTGGGGTGCATGGGCTACAAGACTCAGAACATCAGCTATAGCCCTGAGCTGATAAATTCTTCAGTCGAATTTGGCTAAACAGGAGTCACACAAAAGGATCGAAACTCATAATAATACGCGGAACTGTAAAATACACTCCAACATAATTGTTACCTGTGCTTTCTAAAATCCCTCTCACACTTTTTCGAAGTCAATTGGGTTTAAAAATGGAATGACCCATGTAGCGCAAAAGCGGCTTAAGCAAACAATGGTAAAGTACCTCTGATCCTAGACTCTGCAAGAGACCCTCCTGGATTCACCTACACAGCATAGTAAACGTGTGTGGTCGTAACGACTTGGTGACTGTGTTTCTTACCGGCTGCACAATCCACTACTATCGTAGCTGCCTTGTCTAAAGCACGCGTCCCACGACCCGTGAAATGACAGGCCGTGCCGAGCCAGCTCTCAACAACGGGCTGTGAGTAGAGAGCCATCTGTTGCGGCCTGGGCTGGCGGGGATTGGGACGACTCTATCCGTCGACCAGTTGGTATGGGGCCGTCAATTAAACAATTAAACACAAAAAGGGGGGATCTGGCCAAATCTCACCATGGGGGGGGGGGGGGGAAGGGGTGGCGGTATAGACAGAAATCTTATCTCATCATTTTATTTTACTGCCGCTTTTCAAAGAACGTAGAGGTAAAAAAAAAAGTCTTCAGAATTACGAGGTCGATCTAAAGTGAGGAGAAAAGGGGGGAGGGGGCTGGATGGTACTAGATCCCACCAAAGCTCACCAAAGGGGAGGGGAAACATGTTTACGAATAAACTGCTCACGTAATTAATGGGCGCCTCCTATCATTAAAGGCCCGGGAAGTTGCACGTTGTTGCCATCTGTTTGCAGCAGAAGCGCGCACCCCTCCTCTTTTGCTGTACACCAAGCACTAGGCAACGTGGTGGCGAGATGGTGGTGGCTTACTTGTGGCAATTCAGCTGATCTGACGCGTCCCGTGGAAAGCCACCTTAAGCCGGTAGTCCTACTAGGAGGTACCAATAGTTTGACCTGGAAACCGAGCCACGGAAGCGTCCTTTAAATTACATTGCAAGCTGTGACAGTGGTATAGGTCGGGTTAAAAATCCCTGTAGAGACGGGGATTCGAACCGGGATATTTTGATCTCCAGTTTGACGCCTTAACCACTGAGTCATCAAACCACCCATCAACTCAGAACAATCTGAAACTCACCAAACCGCGTCATGGTAGATGCAGCTACTAGATGCACAAGTGGGGAATAATGGAAAATCCTTCTTGTGACTGTGGAAACCAATAGCAAAGTATATAACTTCTGCATTATTATAAATGATTTATGTGTGTTAGACGTCTGTAACCATAATGAAGCTTTTAATCATCTATATATTAATACGCTAAGCGAAAACTTATGTTACATTTTTAAGAACATTGCGAGCACGGAGAAGTGTGAGATTTGGCATAGTTAAAGATTATATGGAGAAGAAGTGAAGGAAGCTTAAATCTATATCTTATATGCGTTACAAATACATTAAATTAAGTAAAATAAAACGCTCGCTCGCCTACGTAGTTCGCTCAGATGGCTGGTAGATGGCGCAGATAGCGGCCTTACTTTGTCTTCTTTGGTGAAACAAAACAGTCGAAATTAATCTCTGAACTTAAATACAAGCAAGAAGCAACATTTCGAGGGCTGGTAGATAGCGCAGCTAGCGACCAGAATATTGGGCGAACGGAGGAACTTAAAGAAATACAGAAAGCTAAAATTATATATAATATATTTTACAAACCTTGGAATCGATATAAGCAGTCAGAGATAATCGATTGCTACAGTTATAAACAAATGCGCAGTTTGTCTCTGGTTTGCGACATGGGCTGCGCAGAACGAATTTCCCGTAAACTTCTTACTCTTGGTCCAGGCCGAATTTTAACCTAACCATGATCACTATGACAAAACGAACCTATTTAGGTTGATATGATCCCTGTACCAATAATTTTTTGTCATTTTTACAGTGCTGCTAACATTTCGCGGTTGCGGAGCATCCCATATTTCGGCATTTTTAATTTAATTCGTGGCGACTTTTCCGGAAAAGGAGAACGTGAAGAGGACACTATAAGGAAACAGTTAATCCAAATTTCAACAGGTCAGTAATAGTTTTTCACTGGTGGAGAATGTCCCACCCCACCCAAAAATATAATAAGCCTGTTACAAACAGATTATTAAAATAAAAAATTAATTTGCGAACGTTTGTGTGCGCGTGAAATAGGATCGGAGCCAATGTTCTTAAGTGAATTCTCCGCATTGAGACAATCTGTGGTCTTTGGTAAAACGAAAGACTCGGATAAAGTAGAGAATAATGTTTGAAGTTATGAAAGGAATACTTTGAAAAGGAATGTAGCGATTCTGCCAGATACTATATGGTCACTTGATTATTTAAAATGTTAAACTTTGGTTAAGTGTCTTTTGATTTTTTAATTTCAGTAATTTCATTAGAGAGAGAGAGAGAGAGAGAGAAGAAATAAGGAATACTTATTTGCGTGAAATTCAAAATGATAATAGACCAAATTTAAATAGCGAACACGCAAAATTACGAAATTAGTTTGATAGATACATTTAAATGCGCATTTTTCATAAAGCTAAAGCAGTTTTCCGGCCTTAAGTCAAATTGAATATTTTGAATTCAAATGAACCATCGATAAATACATTTCATAATTTGCTATGGTTAGATTTGAAGCTAAAATTTAGCATACAGTCACGCGTAGAGTGTACCGTTTTAATTTTATAGGTAATGCAGAGAATTACTAGATTATTACTCTTTCATGAAAGAAACTAAACAACTTAATGAATTACGGTCGAATTTCGATCGCTGGGCGATCACTAGTATGTATAATTACTGTCTTGTACTGTACTCTTGTGTCATACTAATTAATTATGAACTATTAATTAATTACGAATAATCATTTTGTCTGTTTGTTTCACAAGATGTAAAAGAACACGAGCGTGTGAGTTACATATATTTGTCATCCACAATACTATCATCATTCCATTCTACCACTGAATCTGTCTCATGAAGAGAAATAGTTTTCAAAGTGCTTAAAAATAGTAACAGGGGGAGGGATTAACTCTGGCCTACCACAGTTCCTCCTGCAGATTTCTGTTTATGGTTTAAAATTGTGTCGTTTTCTGGGGACATCATATGTCAATATCGTCTTCGTAATAAATATCAGTTGCCTGGGTTCCAATAACTTAAGCTGCTCGTGCAGAGCTAGAGCTACGCCCTAGGTCTGATTTACGCCTGCGAGGCATAGAAGAAAAAGGCAAAATGTATTGGTGCCAAAAAAATTTAGGTAAACACAAATAATAGTCTGTCGCAGCGCAAATGTGTCTGCCTGCATCATTCCGTTAGTTTCAAGACAAAATAAGTTGTTTATTCTGAGAAAAGTATCCTATGTCCTTCATAATGATACACAATGCCATTAATGTAATTCAAACAGTACTGTAAATTGTGTATAGTTTCAAAATAATTAGTAAATCGATGATGAAAGGAGGAACCACACAGCTTTACGGCTCACCAACCACGCTCGGTGGCAAACTTTTCTTTTGTAGGTAAGGGAATCGGGGATTGGAGTAAATTGCCAAAGGAAGTGGTGAAAAATTAACAAAAAATTAATTAATTTAAAATTAAAATTCGTGAATAGATAAAGTAGGCGGATACAAAAAGGATAGTTTGTTCAAAACCATTAACGGTTTAAATTTTACGATTACTTCGCATATATAACCCTATTTTATGAAAAGATAATTCTGCAGATACGCATCTTGATAGACGAGATAAATACCATCTATAATAAATGTGGTTGTAATTATGCAACGATGAAGTGAAATGGGGCAGGGTCTTCCACCTACCCTAAAAATAAGCCCTATCCATATCAGTGAGGGTCATTAAGAGGCTCATTCTTAGTTCAACATTAAGGACCTACGATTATCATATTTTCCGGTGCAGGACTCTTGTTAGACAATGAATGGGGTCGCAGCTTTACGTATTGGACATGTTGGGTGAGATGAACTCTCACACCAACCAACAAGGGAGCCTTCCCGCCCTACATCATACCGTGTTGGATCGTTAATGGAGGAATCGTCGTACAAAGCGTCCAACAATTCCGCGAGAAAGTACGAATGAAGAAGACTGGATGTAACATCTTTGTCGGCATGGGTGAACGCATCCAACGGAAGTCTGACAGCACAAGTCAGACTGTGAATAAGCCGCTTTATAGAATGGGACCCTAATTTCACAAATATCAGATTATACTTCACTGGTTATTTCAATGGTTATTTTTCAGTCTGCTGCAATACAACCACTAGCAAGACTTAATGATTCCGTCTTTTCAGTAAAGATATGTAATACTACCACTGTGCATCAGATAAGTCGCTCTATTTTACCAGTGTAAAGCCGATTTTGGGAATTTAGATTGCAGATTAGCACCTTTTTATGTGTTGATAATTCGTTAAATTTCTTTTATTACTTTTTTCCTTGTCGTATCAACTATTCTACTGCCGATAAAAGGTTGTAGAGGTACGAATTTTAATCTGTCTAGAAGGCATTTAGCTTCTATTTTCTGGTGAAGTACAAAAAATTGAAAATGTTTTGATTGCCCAATATGCCGAAGACGCTGATTTCTACTGTAGGTTATTCAGAAAGCAGGTTATATTTCATTAACAGTAATTTTATAGGTGTTTTGGGTTTCTTTAGTTAATTCGTCAATTTTAATCATTATAATGCCAGTAGTAACTATCGCGTGTCTATTGATGAGAGAGCGAGCACGCAGGGCGATCATTTTTGAGTAGCTATTACTGTCAGTTGGCGCTCGGAGCCAGAGGCGATTGGTTTCTACGTCAAGCGAAAACAGTGTAGCCTCCATAAGTATTAAATTCTCACAATGACAGTAAAGTTAAGCACCCAGATGGAGTGGTCGGATTTGGACGTACGGTGCAACACGTTCTTACCAACTGTTGGCACGATTCCATTGTCACGGAACTAGCACGTCAGAAACGTCCAGTGACATCCTACTTGCAGCGACAGTGAAAGCAAGCTGTGGACGGATCGCCCTACAGTTAGTCAACAACAAGAGGGAAGATCACGAAGAAGAGAGATAACAATAGACTGCCTTAATACCGGAACCTTACGCATTTAGGTAGGGCCTAATTGTGAGAGTGCATGATCGCGGTTGGTATTATACTACCTTTGTCCTATATGTTGGTCATACAGATGTCTCTGTAGGCCGATCTGTAAAGGCCCATTCCCACGACGCGTGGTGGGCAGTACGCGCCTTTCATCTTTTATCGCCTGGTGGTGGGTCGAGGCGCGCCGTACCTGCTAGCATATGCTGCAAAGATGAGAGGCGTCCCCTAACGCGGTAGGGACGCGCCATGGGACCACGCCTTAAGCCAACGAATACACGACAGCACTCTCATACGCCGTGTAGGTTCATACCACAACAAGGAAAGGGCGTCGTATGATGCGTCATGTATTTCGCGTCCCAATTACTTCATCACCTGTCATCCCGACAGAGTTATTGGACTCTCAATACCCCCTGACATCCCGCACCTTATCTCGACGACTGTACACTGTCCTCTCGACGGTTGCAAATAACGCCAGAGCTCAGCCAGCAACGTTAGGAGTGTTGTAAGACCGAGAGGCAATGGTGGAGGATGATTGGGTGTCGCGTGTACCGAGTGGGGAAACAAGCAGCTTACACCATTCAACTTGATCTGTCCTGACTCAGTCTTAACGTCAGCTACTGTGACGTTTTAGTCGGAGTCTGTAAGCAATTTAGCTGGGAAAAGTGTTACTGCTAACTTAACTAAGTGATGTCAGTCTTAAATTGATTGAAGGAATTGAAATAATAAGGCATTTATTATTGCGGCGGAAAAATAAGTAAAGACATGTAAAACATCAGAAAATCATAGGAAAAATGGTAGCAGAAACTTTTCTGCAATGACAATACGATAGGTCGTTGATCTAAAATGGTTAGAAGTTCCATTCTAAGCATCCGCGGAGAGTACATAGAGGAAGTTTTAATTTACTAGGTTTTTGATGATTTTCACCATGTCGACCAAGTAACTACCACTAATTTCGTCGCGAATTGCGCTCTTCGTAGAGCTCGGGGTAAGGATATTGCTACCGCATTTGATGGAAAGACCACATGAATTGGCTCTGGGGACTTCTGCGGCGTCTGACTTTTGCCTGAGTTCTTATTGAAAGTGCAGGGTCGATAGCCTTGAGAAAAAATGTGATGTGACGCGCGTACAAACGAGTTGTCTTTCTCTCCTAATTGGTGCATCAGCAGGTCAGGAAGTATTCCTTTATTCTATACGCTAATAAATACGTATTATAAAATAGGAATTTATAACATGATGGGATTCCGCCAAAATCATGCATTATTATAGTTTTCTCGTTTAACAGCTTCGAACGGAGAGGACAAATACTGCCAACGTTGTGGAGAGAGACACCAGCATAACTCCCGGCATCATGATTTAGAGAGTAGAGGACCCTTACGACACGGCGCTACATCAATGACATCCCGCGTCTAGTAGTCTTCCTCCTTCAGACACGCACCACCCTGGATCAGTGTTTCAACTGCACAACGCCCCTCTGGGTGTTTAAATTATTTTGTCAGTGTGTAACAGTAGCCGTAAGTTGAGAAGTCAAGAATTTTGTTAATTCGCTATTATTATTGATTGTGATGTAACTTATGCCCCAGTAGAAATTTCGCCACAAACCTACCTTTACATTCAGAGAATTTTTACTTTATAGTCTTTCAATGTTCCAAGTAGATTGTCAAGTTCCTCCCTCAATAACTTAATCCAATGTCTGAATTATTTACCAACAAATAAAAAGTAATGATTTGTAATTCTGTTTCTCTCTTCCCTTCAGAATACTGTCTCCTAAATCTTCTTCCAGTATTCATCAATATATTCCCTAAACAAACCAATTAAGAAAACTATACTGCTAAACAGAAACAATGATTGAATTTACCACTGTCAAGCGAAATAGGCAAAGTTAACACAACGAGAAAGAACTGCTTCAGCAACGAGAATTTCGGTGATTGTTAATAATAATCTGTAAACTGGTTCCTCTGACATCTGATTTGTACATCCATCTTTTCCGGTGGAAGTCAAGAGAATTTCACTTTCACTTTTTAATACCAAAACACCAGACATAAGCTAACCAGCTAATATTACAGATGGTCTCATAAGATCTACATTTACTATTTTATCTTGTTGATTTTTTTTTCATATAGCGGTAACACCATCGTACAGTAATGATTGGAGCGCACTTCACCTCTCACCACTCTCATAAATACATATTCATTAAATGAATGATCATGTGTGTTTGTGTATCTTCAACTTAATAAATAAACATCTACAGTTCGTTGAATACATTTAATTTATACCAATTTTTAGGTTTGCGTGTCCAACGGGACCCGTATTGTCCACGCCCCATTGTCTTTCCGTCCGTCTGCCAAAGGTCATTATCACTAAAAATTATAAAAATGAAGACTTAAAATTTTCACATTTGGTGCGTTTCGCTGATACAAAAACTAATATCGTATTTAATTTTTGTTTTAAATTGTGTCTTGGAGCGATTTCATATAAATAAGGGCCGAAACCCGTTAAGCAGAGAACCGAAATATTTTCTTTTTTAAATTTAAAATAAAGGCGTCAGTGGCCATCAGAGACGTTGATATTAGACCATTTTCGATTCCGGATCTGTCTCAAAAATTATATTACCTAACACCTTGAACTTCGTCCCAACATCAATCATATCAAGTATTTGAACGACAAATACTAAAATATTTACCTTTAATACAGTTTCTGACTTTCGAGGAAAACAAAAAAAAGTTTTGATTTTGATTTTATTTTACCCTTGTACCACGTTTTGATACTATTTTATTCGAAAGTGCTATTAATTGAGAAAATCCACATTTCTGTTTACCATGGTTTTATGTAACCACTCCAGCAGAACGTCATGATAATAATACCTTCACAACGAATTGGACGAATTCCTTCCAGTTCCATGCTCCAGATCCTCTTCAGACTCTTATGACCTCGAAATTGACGAGCTGGAAATACCTTAAATGTCTGCTTTTAATTCACTATTCGTTTTTTTTCCCCATTTATGATGGTCTTTCATACTACTCAACAGCAGGTAAGAAATTTCGAGAATACCACTACA
Source organism: Vandiemenella viatica (assembly GCA_031002005.1). Lineage (NCBI taxonomy): Eukaryota > Metazoa > Arthropoda > Insecta > Orthoptera > Morabidae > Vandiemenella > Vandiemenella viatica. The sequence continues at coordinate 350,540,625 of CM061920.1, read as the reverse complement.
ACATCTTAGGGATCCGTATTTCATTCTACATTCTTCCTTGTTATTATTATATGCAACCGGATTATATACAACACAAAAAGGGAGAAATATGCATTCAAATATGCATGAAAAATGATTAAAATATGCACGAAAAGTATAAAAAAGTGTCAAAATATGCAACATTTTTTAATATAAAAACAGTAACTTTTAGAATTTTATTTCAAAATCATCACGTAATTAATAAGTAGTTGAATCACATATTGATAAATTCGATAATTAACAATTATTTACCTTTTTTTTACATTTGTAAGTGTAAAAAGTAGGGTACTGTTTCAAATATTCAATAGTAAGAATTTTTCTTCGAGCTCTCAAAATATCTTTATAAGTGGATATGGACCGTTCCACATTCTCTGATGTAAATGGGCAGTATTTGAAATTGGATGCTTTGTTAGCAGTCATTGTTTCTGGAAAAAGTTCACCCGCCCCATTACTAAAACTATCAATTTCACAAAAAGGCTCAAACTTCACTTTAAGTTTACACAGGAATAACTCTGGCAATGCGGATTTTATACATTAACTGAATAGATTCAGTCAACGTCAAACTTTGAGTTTCAAGCTTTTTAATACCCGCAGGTATAGAGGAAAAATGAGTGCTAATCACAGCTATTGTTTTAATACTAGAATTGTTAAATACTTCCTTGTACTGACAAACTGTCATATCCTCTCCACTATCAAAGTCGTTTACTAAACCTTTAATTGCCTCGAAATGTTCACTGTAAAACAGTACAGCTTCAAACCACGTCGTCCATCTAGCTACCACTGGTTCCGGAGGTAAAGGCAAATTTGGATTTTTTTTATAGGCATTATTACGAGATCGTGCCTTAAGAAACGCTTTATTTATTGTTGAAATCAGTTTACTTACATTACGTTCTTCAGCGAGTTGTCGTAGACTAAGAACTGTGCTCCTAGTAGGTTTTTCCGGCTACAACGTAAGATTTTATTTATTAACTACGTACACTACCAAAAAATGTTGTAAATATAGCGAAAATATGCATCATCACTTGGGTTTAAATAAAATATGCAATAGCCGGTGAAAATGGCCTTAATATGCAAATGCATACAATCCGTTCTCTAGTTATTACAATACTATTTTAGCACAGCTTTTTGGGTTCGTTCTCACAGATTTATAAGTTCATATTGCCCTGTTTTCAAATTTCAGCTGGAACTCTTCTTAAATGGAATAATGTGTCATGATTCATTTAACCACGCACATGTGATCCAAGGCAACTAGCGCAAATGATTACGTGACGATTCATCATATAAAAGGTAACTATAGGAAACACGGTAGCAGACTGAAGTGGCATGATTCATCACGGTACTGGTAAGTCCGTTTGTCTCCCAGGCTCTAGACCGGAAGCTGTCGCTGGACTTGCTGCACGACCAGTTAGTAAGCGGGACTCGGAACCACGCCTTTCCCAATTGCTCAATCCTCAGATCTTGAACTAGAGTTGTGACATGACAAACACCAGCAGCGGTGCATACAACTGACAGTTCCGTTTCTCGCCACTTAAGCGCTTTGCTTTAGTCATCAATGGGTATTATGGTAAGAAAAGGCTAACAGTGGTAGTAACGTTGTGCTTGCAACCTTATTTACTACTATGGTTTTTGTAAACACGAGGAATATGAAATGTGTGTTATCCTTAGTCTAATACAACATGATAGCGAGCAGATTTTGCAGCTTACAGAATGGTAATGAATCGAGCTTGCTCGACTTGCTTCAAGAGAAGGTGTGTTCGATCCCTGGTCCAGTTATCCAAATTTCAGTTTCCTGCAATAAATACCTATTCTTTCAAAAACTAATCATTGATTTCTTTCTCTTCTCTTGCCTTCGATACTCACCCGGTTCCTATGATGCGACAAAAAAAAAGTAAAACTGAAAATTATCTCTCTCAAATAAAAGTTAAAATTTAGATGGCAATCGTATTTTCATCCAGCCTAATCAACATACGAACATTAAATCCTCATTCTACTTTACGCCAGTTAAAGCGAGTGAGATTCGGCCTACGATTCTAGTTGTGTTTTCCACTATATAATTTTATTATGTCTACATTTTTACTATGGAACAAAGTAAATGAGTTTCCTTGAGTACTGAAGGAAAGAAGTTATGTTTAAAGCTAGCCGGCTATGTGCACAACTATTTATAAGATTAATCTAATTTCATATCAGTGATGAAATAACAATCTGTGCTGCTCACTGTGAATAAATATATTTATAGTCTTATAAGTTGTCTCCATCACGAACCACGTACAAATTAAGTGGTTATCATATGATTTCAGATAAAAAGAACCCATAACCGAATGATTGATATAGGTTTCTCAATCCAGCTGTAAACGGTGATGATTTACCAGTTTTGAGTTATAACTTTTAATAATTGCGATGGAGATAATGCCCCGGTGGAAGTTCATAAGGCCTGATCAGAAAAAAGAAAAATCTTAAAATAAGATTTATATGAGCAAAGTAGTTTCATAACTTTCATAAGTGGGTGAGATTAGTTTTTGCTATATGCCGATATAAATGTGATTAATAGTACTGTTATAAACGTTTTTGCCTCGAAATATATACTCTTACAGTAATCCACACTTTAGAAAAGTAATCAAACCTGCAATGGTTTCATATGTACAGTAAGATACATTGGCGTGTTTCTTTTTGGACATTTTCCTTCCTTTATTCGACTGTTTAAAGGATTTCGTATAAATCTAACACAAACGGCAGGAAAACGTACTATGTTTGTAATAAATGTATTTTGTTGAAGTTAATCTTTCATTTCTTTCTAACTTCCCTGATGGTATGTATCCTATTATTATGATCAGGTGGATAAATTATTTCACTTCACTCGTAAATGATGAGAGTTGTTTCCATGTTACTCAAAAACTTTAAACAAAAACTAGGACTCTGTCAACCAGAGAATCCGAGTCCAGTCTCCACCTCACTTCCACGACACTTTGCAGTAGCCGTATCGCTGTGTTATATGACGTGAAAGTGTCTGTTGGTGTATGTCGCCTTCAGGGTACATATTTTAACCCACTCCTTCGTACCAGGGATTCCAGTCAAGTCAGTGATTTGTTTTCATGCACTTTCATTATGAGCTGGATATTTGGTACGGCACTGTTGATTCAGAAACTGCTTCTGATCCACTCTTCCATGCGGCCATATAACAAAGATGTCATCAACATGTCGGGTATGAAGGGATAGTTTAATGCACGCGTACTCTACTAAGTCTTGAGAAAGCGCTGGTTAGTTAGTTTGCTAGTAATTGTTCTGAAACAAGTCGCCATTAGGGAAAAAACTGTGTAATTGTCGCGCTAATTGTGAGTTTAATTAGCCGACGTCTAAAAGATTTGCGTTTGTAATATTTTACATCTTCCATAGCTGTCATGTTACGCAGAGATGTAATTAATTTTCCTTTTTTTCAGCAGTAGCACTTTTTAAAAAATTTATTTATTTCAGTGTGTCAATCCCCATCCCCAACTGGTATCGTCTTAAGGTCTTTTTCTCGGTGCAACGCCACCACATGACCTATTGCAGTTTCAGGTAAGGAGCACCTGTTGCCCTTGTTGCCAACATTTGCCCCTACTTTTTCTTGTCGGATAAACAGTAATTACTGGTGTTTTTGTTTCCTTACTTGTTGCCCCACAGAACTTTACATTAAATTTTTTATAAATAAAAATCTCTCAGAAGTGATTTCGGCCTTTGATGCCGAAGATTAATTGTTTGGCGTTGGTCGATGTTTTGTATAAATACAGATTCTGAGGTTTCTGCTTTTTGATAGAATTTTTCGCAGCTTTGGCGTATTGGCTAACACTTAGAGATCATCTGTCGGGAACCGAAAGGGTATCTTGGTGAAACGGCTGCAAAAGGCTGGTATTATATCTTTCGTATACAATTTGATTTAAGAATATCTTTATAATTTAATCGTTTATTTGATGCTACTCGTTCTGTTGTTTAACCTTTGTCGGAATACGTGAAATACATCAGTTCTAATAATGTATTTAAATGTTTTAATAAGGAATTAGGTCTATTTATTCCGTAGCAAAAATACTAAAATTTATTTCAGTTTCTATGGTAAATAATAGAGATCTCTGAACATCATTTTACACTGTTAAAATCCAAAGATTGACAATTTAGTAGATGTTTTCCTTTATTGCAACGATTTTACAGCTTGTTAACTTCGCGTTCGTTTCAGCTGGAAGAGATCTCTAAGGCCGCTTTTGCACGATGCGAGTAGACTGGAACGACAATTGGCCGGGGGTTAAGAGAGTTGACTCGATGCTACAGTAGTAATAATTAGAAGGCAGTCCACTGTCATGACAGTTCTCTACTCCTACATTGTGATCTTATTGAAAATAGTATGTCCATATTACAGAAATGAATTAACGTCGTAGCTAATTTGTTGATTACAATGCTGAATGATATGAATATAATAACAAAATAAAACGTAGAAAATGGTTAAAAGAGTTAATATAAAACAGAAACGCTTTAAATACCTCAGAGCCTTTTTATTAATAAAGTTTCAAATGAAAATGTTGAGAGTAAAATCATTTAAGATTAACTGTATCTCAATTTGAAGAGCTGTTATGAAATATTTTTGCCGATACATAAAAAATGACACCGTTATGAAGCAATTTTCTGATAAAGTCTCTAGAATCCTTCTTCTTATAATTTTTATTCATAAAGTTCCACAGAATTTCTTCACTTTCATGCCTCTGCTTTACTCCGCTTACGAGACTTGTTTGTTGAACTCGCATCCAAAAGTTGGTCGTGACCCGAGTCCACTATTCTCAGCCGAATGACTGTTTTGTGCCTGTTGACACGAGGAGAGTGAACTATCCAGAGGTGCGCGCGCAGCAAGACAGTACACTCGTTCCAGTCAACTTGCACCGCGGAAACGCGGCCTAATGCCAACGCGGGTGCAAGCCGTCTAACTTATGTGGTCATAACTTCACTTCTAGCTACTCAGTTATTTTCAAACACGTCTACTTTTGTTGGAAACTCTGTTATTATGATACTGCCGTCAAGCTTCTTCTGTGGTGCTCCAAATTTTGTGAAAATATCTTCAAATCGAATGTTTGCTATGTCATTCACGTTTTAAATGAAGAGTTTACCATCAATTGTCTTGAGGAATTGTATACGTACATGTCCATCTTCGTCTGTATCACTCTGTTACAATCCCCCACATCGATATTATATAACTTATTTTTTTTTTGCTTGGGCTTTACGCCTCGCCGACAGCGATGTCATTAGAGGCGTTATGGGATTGGGGCAAGGAACTGAAAGGAATTCGGCCATGGACTTTTTGAAGGAAGCATGCCAGCATTCGCCTGGAGTGATTTGGGGAAACCATGAAAACCCAAATCTGGATGTCCGGACGGGGATTCGATCCCGCGTCCTCCCGTATGCGAGGCCAGAACATTAACCGTTCACACACCACGCACGGTATAACTTCTTTGCCAGATTTGCGGAACAGCTGTATGAGTAAGTATGAACCACGCAAATATCCTTTGATAAGACAGCAGTGATGGTGCCAGTTTAAGAGCAAGCTTCTGCTGGCAATCTCGAAGGTTCAAGAGACGTGTAGGAGATCCATCATCTGACGGTTCATTATCTGAGTCGCTGTGTACCCCGGAAACCCACAATCTTTTCCTTCATGTGTTGGAGGACTTTCTCTGATTCGAAACCGAAGGCGCAGACACACCAAGGCCCATAATTTCGTTGTAAACCGAATATGAATCAGGTTCCACATCATCATTGTCCCAATCAGTTTCTTCTTGTTTCGGTAGCTATTTTCAAAAGCATCGAGCTCTTGAAATGCGTCAGAGATTCGTGCCACAATGACTGGAAGCCTGTTCTTTGAATTTCTGTTTTCTTATCACATGCATTCTTTCACTTGATTTTCTTCCGGCCAAAACTTTCAAATTTTTATCTGGCTCCATTTTCATTTTAATTTCTTTTCTCCGTTCTGCATAACGTTCCCTTTCGCAGCGGAGATATTTTGTAAGAATTTTAGGGTTATAAATTAACGCAGTTTTTCTCGGCGTTGTTTATTTATTAATGTTTCTAGGGAAACAAACCGAGTAATATATTATTTATATACAATATTTCGGTGACATCTTCACGTGTAGTCACAAGACCTAAAAGTTGCCTAGAGCACGTTGTTTAAAAACTGACTTGATAACGAGAGAAGTTGTTAGGCTGCCTAGCATCATCTCAGACTTCATTAGAAGACCGCGGAGCACAAAACACAAAGTTTAATACGATTTCATCGTACGAACGGCATCCTATTATTCGAAAGAATTAACTTACATTTTATTTTATTTTACTCGGTTTAGTCCGTACATTAAAATCCTGCGTAAACGAAGTTGCTTGCAACTGATAATCTACAATACACCGTGTTGTATACAACCCTTCAAGTATCATCTCATATTTTTGTACACATTATTTTTACCCGCCACTGTATGGTTTAGCCCAGTGGTTCCCAAATGGTGGTCCGTGGAACCCTGGGGTTCCGTGGAGGGGTACAAGGGTTCCGTGTTCCGTCCGAGAATGAAATAAAATGTTCGTTAAAAAGAGTCATAACAGCGCCGTGAGAAGGCTCTCGTGGTTCTGCTTCCGTTCGTGACGACTTACCGATGCGAGACTGGTTTTTCAGCTCAAGCTTATAAAAATGGGGATCCGCCAAAACAGGTGTGATAAATTAGGGTTCCGTGGCCAAAAAAATTGGGAACCGCTGGTTTAGCCAACTATCTTCAGTTCGATTCGAGACAAAGTCATCGCCGGTTTTTATTTAGCGTTATGAAATCCCTGCGTTTTCATACAATTTAATAATCGGAAACAAACTGAAATGATCAAAACATACACTGTATTAATATAAAATTAATACTCTGGAGCTGACTGTAGGGCTTAATTGGCCAAATACCATCAAATATATTAAAAAGCCTATTTGGTCACAATGTCATGATGTTTTCGCTGGTCGGCGTACAGGAAGCTAAGAACGAAGAAATTTCTTATTTAATATGTTTTACCTTTAAATTAAAAACAGGTGGTGGCGGAAATTTCGCGAATGGTATATGATGAATAATAAAGTTCCTGGTTTGTAGTAGGATGTAAGAAGATCCGGCTCATTTGTAGTGGTTGTTTATTTGTCAGCTGAAACAGGTGCGTAGCAAAACACTTATAACTTCTTACAAAACAATTAGAAATCATAAAATGTTTCCCTAACAGAAACAAAACTAACCGAAATGTTTCTTAGTCTAGAAAACACACACAGTTTTTCAATATCTCTGTGATATGTGTTGCTGCTATCTAGCGGTAATGCGACCTCTCCTTATCCATGCCAGCGAAGTCTTGCAGCTTGACTCTGAACTATCGTTACCCGCGACCTTGATTGTTCATAATTACGCCATTTACGGGTTGAATTTTGAAAAATTCCTTTTTAATTGATGATGTTACCAAAGAGGAGAATTTAATCATTAAAATTTGTAACGATTCGCTAAGCTCCCCGTTACATATCACTTTTTATTGTATATAAAGTAAAGGAATAGAATATTTTTCCATTTCTTGGGATGTCCACGGTATGTTCGAAAGATACGCTTGAAAGGGTGAGAGGCAAGGATTTTACGCTTCAGTGAAGGGCAGACGGACTGGCGCCTTGTTGGCAGAATGGTAAGAGGATTAGGGATTTCTGTCGGGCAACCGGTAAACAGAATTCCTTCCTCCCGAAGGAGACATCGGCTCCCGAGGTTTGCCGAAACTTAACGTGGCCAAGAGAAGCACAGATTCACATGACGTCAGATGGTCAGCCAATCACAGGGACCATAGTACTAAGATTCGGGGAATTTTATGTTCTATGTCGTCTTCGAGCCACAAGAGGCGGAGTCAGAGTTTACCTCCGTGGCGGCAGAAAAGACGAGCTTCACTTCCTGCCTGACTTCCCTCCAGTTGGGAGCCCAGACAAGTCACTGGTGACTTGCGGTCCATGTGTGCTGGGCTGACTTGTGTCCTGGAGACCATCTGAGGCACTTCTGACTTGCGACTTGCCGCATACTGCTGGCGTGGCCAGTTACGACGCTCAGCGCTACCTGCCGTGGAACGGTAATGTGTTTCTTCGAAGCCATTCAGCCTGCAACTTCCGTGAAACTGTACCCGTAAGCGCATCTGAGATAAAGATCCTTGCTCTGATCTGATAAAACCACTGAGCTAGACTGTGTAACTGTCGAATGCAGGTTAATCATTCGTGGCGTCCCAACCTTTTAAAATTCATTACTGCTTGCTATCATCATAACTGGTAACATACTTTGTATTAGAATAATTATGAGATTTTTAAAGTACAACTATACTTGTTTGCTTGCATTTAAAGGGCTCATTGTACGTCTGAGCGTTGCTTAGAAAATTGCAAAACCTCTTGTTTATTAACGTAATGGTAAATACGCTCAGATTTGTAGATGCCATTGTAAAAATCTTTATTAAAATGTCTTTTTGTGACAGTTTTCAAATCCCAGAATCATCCAATTCTCATTTAAATAATTTACATTTTGACATTCAATTATAGTATCCTATATAGCGTAAAATATTAAGAATTAATTAATAATTCTCCCCCCCCCCCTGGCGATACGCTACAAATTATACAATGATCGATTATGGTTAAGTATGAAGGAAGAGAGATGGCTCGTCACAAATATATATGTATATAATAAAAATACCTTCTAGAAATAACATGTATGATTGCAAACCAACCATGAAGAAATGTATCTATTTCCTTTAAAATTTCGACATCTAGGTCATTGCTCTGGAGAAGGAATTCTGCCATTTCCATTTGAAGGAAACATCCCGGCATTCGCGTGGAGTGATTACGGAAATCCTTGGAAAATCTAAACATGGGTGACCGGACGGGAATTGAACCTACGTCCTCCCAAATGCTAGGCCACAACTATATCACTCACCCACCTGGCTAGCACGAGCCTCACTTAATAAAAATTCAGTTTTATTAACAAACTGCGCGGAAAGTAATTACCAGAATACTGAGATCAAACAATGATTTTTGACGGTCTTTGGAGCTAATGTATAAATAACTAGTATACAATAAGCTGTCTGGTGTCTCAGTGGTTAAGGTGTCTGACTGGAGATCGGAAGGTCCACGGTTCGAATCCCTGTCTCGGCGAGGATTTTCATAGGCCCTTAACCCGACCTTCGCCTGTGACAAAACTTGCTGTGTAAAGTGAAGTACACCAGAACGCTTTCGTGATTAGGATTCGACGTTAAACTGTAGGTCCCCTGTACCCAGTAGAACTATCGGGTTAGGGACGGAATGCGAAGGTCATTACTTAGTGATTAATGGCAAAAGAAATAAAACTAAATACTATTACATAAAAACTTTATATTTTCAACCAGAAATATACATATTTTAAAATAAGCAATAATATCATGAACGTCCGGGCATCCAGATTTGGGTTTTCCATGGTTTCCCAAATCACTCCAGGTAAATGCCGGGATGCTTCCTTCAAAAGGCCATGGCCGAATTCCTTCCCATTCCTTGCCCCCCCCCCCCCCATCCTTTCCCGTCTCTAAAGACCTCGCTGATATATATATAACACCAAAAGTTTTGTGTTTATTTAAGTAGATTAAACTAGAGCGACTTCTGTTGTTGCAAACTAGGCGCTAAATAACTTATATTAGGTTCATACTTTGTTCCTTTCAGCAGAATACAAGCTGAAGTGGAGTCATCTGATAAACGTTTCCGAAGAGAATCTTTAATGTTATTCATTTCTGAAAATAATGTCACATAGGCATAGGTGGATGAAGATATTGTTAAGATAGCAGCAGCCAGGACCTTAAGATAGCAAAATATATCTGGAACTGAATTCCAAATTTCTATAATTACGGTACTGGCATTTTTACTCATATTGTCTGATAATATTGCAACTGCATTACATTCCAACTCCTTCCTCATTTCGATGAATTTTTAGTCCATATTGGAGACAGATGCATTTGAGTTTCTTCAATTTCCAACCAATCAGTTTTAGACAACTTCAGTTTGTCAGGTGAAGTCACGCCAGGATATATAATAATTTCTGATAATTCTTTGAACAAAAAATCTCGATGAAAACTCTTCCATCGAAGAATTAATTACTGAAGATAACTCTTCGGTGGGTTTTAATTGGTCTGGCTTTTCGTGTACATCAAGATCTCTGGTGATTTTTTTTTTCAAGTTTTGGAAATACTTGTAATTATTGGAAATAACATCGTTACTGAAAACTCGCGGTTTATCCTCAAAAGCACGAATGTGATCTATCATAGCGATAATTTTTTAGTTTGTGTCTTGAAGATTCATATTAAATTCATTGAAATGCTGGCACATGTCCGTAAAAAAACATTAAAAGCCACATCCATCAATTGTGAGTATTGCTCCATTTTCCCCTCATTTTGTAAAAAGTCTGATTTCTTCCAAACAATCAACAAATTTTTAAAGTACGCTACCGGGGCTCAACCAGTTAACATTGTGATTTGTTTCTGGAAATTATCGCAGAATGCAATCAGTGACGGATATGATAAAGGAGCTTAAATGGGATTCATTGCAAGACAGGAGGAGGATGAGGAGGGTCGTGGGAGTTTACAAGGCGTATACTGGTTGAAATTCTCTATTACACTTAACTTACTTTTTTTCCCCTGCCAAACTAGCTGTGTCGGAGAGGTGAAATTATAACTCAAATTTCAGCTGCTGCTTTGTTAACGACATTAGTTTAAAAACCGCAAGGACTATGCGTAATTGGTAAAAGCAGTCAACGGCGTCAACAAAACAAACAAGTGAATAAGTTAGCTTAGCGCCCCTCCCACCGCTCACTCAGTCCGTTCCTCGAAATCTACCTCTTTGTGCAAACTGTAGTTTTCCGGCACCGTTAGTTTCGTTCACGATGAACTTTGCTACTATCATCTTAAATTATGTAGATGAAAAAATAAATTACTTATATCGATTAGGTACCTACTTAATTAATGCCGTGATCAAATTATTTAGTCGCGTGCCATCATCGGCATGCGTTCAATTTGTTCGCCATCCCTGTTATATAGTATACAATATTTGCTTTCAGTTTTGTTTTCCCTCTCCTGTGTGTTATCTGAGGTTGCGCAAATGGAACCAGTTAAACGCTGCAATAAAAGGATTTTACTACCAACTTGTTAGATTAAACGTACTAATGAGGTAGCAATCCGGAATTTACGATACACGTGATCTACTGCGTGAGGTGAGAATATAATGCCGGCCGTGGCTGTGCGGGGGCTAGCATGATGGCCTTGGATTACAGGGCTGGCCGGTTTCAGTCTTTTGAGGACGCTTGTTTGATCACCGGGCCGGCGATCCAGAATTCGGCCATACTGATTTAGGGATTCCATGATTTTCAGAAGTGACTCAGTTTTCTCCGATTCCTTGCCCCCAGTCCTTTCCCACCTCTAATGTCAACGAGGAATGAAGCACTGAGAGTGGTGAGCGAGCGGTAACGATTTGGCCTCGCATTCGGTAGGACGCGGGTTCGAATCGCCGTACAAACTTCCAGATTTTGGTTTCCCCGATAAATATCGGGATGGTTTCTTCGAAAGGCCATGGCCAAATTTTCTTCCAGTTCCTTGCCTTCAGTTCTTTCTCGCCTCTATTGATCCTGATGGCGACGAGACATTAAATCATTAGAAAAAAAATAGGAATAAAGCGCCGTAAGTTACTGGTGACAAAGTCACGGAATTCCTGTCACGTTTCCAGTTGTGCGAATTGTTCATTCAGAAAACTGGACGGAATGTCCAGAATGTAATTCCCCGCCTGATATATACCCAGTGCGTTCAAATACTGCTTTTTAATTAGAATGCTTATTGCAATAACATAACTATTTCCAATGATATTAAGTAACTACAGTTGATTTAAAAATCAATAATCCTCTTACGTGATCTACGTTTTAAACATCAAAACTTAATTAGTACAAATGCAAAAATATTATGATACATAACTGATTTAAACACAGCATAGCTATTTGCCATCTCAGGATTGACTCCAGACACGCATTTAGGTGTGGATACCCGACAATGTCTAAAGACCATGTCGCTACTTCGTCTCTAGACGAACTTTATAGACCGTTGGCGAGACTTCGCCATCTAGTATGGATGCGCGATTGATAACCATACAGTCACTTATTGGCTTAAGTGTTGAAGGAGAATCCTGTAAAATCCATAATCGCATTACTGGCAGAAGTATTATAATTTACGTCAGTCACTATAGATAGGTACCGAGCGTGTGACCATAATACAAATTATTAAACGGTATGATAATTGCATTTATCAGCTAGAACCTACTATCGATATAAACTGGTCTACTCGATAGCAGCGTCACCTGATGAGCAATGACTGCTAGTCAGACACACGCACGGTGCATGTAATATCAGTGAGCGTGATATCCGTGTTAAGGATGGGAAAGGCGTGCGATCTATCTGAGTTTGACCGAGGGCAGATTGTGATGGCCCGGAGGCTCGGCACGAGCATTTCGGAAACTGAACGACTTGTCAGGTGTTAGAAGAGTGCTGTGGAGAGTGTCTTCAACAAGTGGCGAAACCAAGGTAAAACCATATCTAAACGTCGAGGAGTTGGGCGGCCATCCCTCATTACAGATGTCGGACATCGTAGACTGGTAAAACAGAACATGAGGTGAACTGTGGCTGAAGTTACATCAGTCTTTAACGTTGGGCAGAATACAAGTTTGTTTGAACACACAGTGCACCGAACCCTAATAGCGATGGGTATCCGCAGCTGACGACCCATGCATGTGCCAATGTTAACACCACGACATCGGCAACTACGACTGAAATGGGCACGTGACCATCGTTACTGAACGTTGGCGCAGTGGCAGAGCGTGGCATGGTCTCATGAATCCCGACACCTTTTTCATCATGGCGATGGGAGGGTGCGAATACGTCGTTTTTCCGGAGGAACAGTTTCTTGACACCTGTACTGTGGGACGGATGCAAGCTGGTGGCTGCTCAAGTATCCATGAATACAGTGGAGCTCGTGCAAGGCACCATGACTGCCAATAAGTGTCGTACACTGGCAGGGCCGGCGCTAGGATTCTCGGGCACCGGATAAGCATTCTTGTTCTCCCCCCACGAAATTTATTTACCTTAAATGTTTTTATCAAGTCAGAAAATATTAATACAAAAATGGTCAAAACCTTCCGTGCAGATTTTAAAACTTGCGTTCTATTTCTATTTAGTTAGGACTCATGGCCGGTGGGCCCTTTTTGGAGACCCGTGCCCGGGGTATTTTTGCCCCATATTAGGCCAGCTCTGTACACTGGTTGCAGACCACGTACACCCATTCACGACGACCATGTTTCCCAATGGGAGTGGCATTTTTCAACAAGATAAATCACCATGTCACAAGGCCAGGAGTGTGATGGAGTGGTTCGAGGAACATAGTGGCGAGTTGCAATTAATTTGCTGGTCCCCCAACTCACCGGATCTGAACCCGATTCAAGACATCTGGGATGTGATTGAACGTGGCGTCAGAGCTCATCGCCCCCCTCCCTGGAATTTAGGGGAGTTAGGTGACTAGTGTGTGCAGATGTGGTGCCAACTCGCACCAGCGACCTACAAATGACTCATTGCTTCCATGCCAAGACGCGTCGCCGCTGTTATTCGTGACTAAGGCGGACATACCGGCTATTAAATAGGTGGTCAAAATGTTCTGGTTGATCAGCATATTTTGTTGCGGTTTTAGTAATCGTTTTGACTTTGAAGAGGTCTTAGATCCACATAATAAATATATAAAGAAACCTTCAGCAGAAAATCAAGTTGAGTCTGATCGTGATTCCAGTCTTGGCCCTGTCGATAACCGTGGGTTTTTCTGATTCTCGTGGGCGAAGAAACGGGCAAAAGCTTGTTTTTAAATAAAACAGGAAACTGATCTGATTTATTCAGAGAATTTAAACCCAGCATTCTTGGAAAGTTAACTTGCCATTGACCGTGTTACAGCATCAACGAATCACGTGCAGGAATAGATCTTAAACAACTGTTATCTTACGTCCTTAATCTGCCTGTATTGCAATGGCCGACAGATTTATTGCATGTGTGGTATTGCGCTCTAATTAGAGGCTTTTACTTAATGGGTCAGGTCACGTGCGAAAGAGTAAGTGTCACATATTAAGAAACGTTATCAACATACAGATTAAGCGCGTAACTGTTAGGAGGAATTTAAAACTCCAATTATAAAAGATAATTAAAAAAATAAAAAGAGGTAATTAGATGACTAGGGGAATTGCCACCGGAGCGTTAGCTCTATCGCAATTAAATTAATAATAATAAGAAGCTGCTTCGTAGATGGTGCAGTTAAGTTGGCAGAACAAATAACGGGACACTAAATAAAATCGAAATTTTTTATTATTCTCCGTTTCACAGTGTGCCCTACTGCAGCAACTCCAAGGGAAGTTTTTATAATTTGCCGTTTCCTTCACCAGTATGGTGAAACACGTTTTTCTGAGTGTGTAAATCACTGTGGAGAGTATGTGTTAAATGCAATATCTTTTTCATATTGTGAATGAGATATGAAAGAAGACTGAGTTGGACCATTCAGTTCTTTTTTTCTGAAATATACCATGAACTTACTTGTTATTAATTACATAGCACACAGAGACAACACTTTTGACGCACACAGATTTTTGTAAGATTTCAAACTTTCTAAAATTGTCCACAAAAAAAAAAAAAAAAAAAATAACACGATCCTTTCACCTAGAAAAATTTAGTTTAAAATTTGGACTGTTCCAAATTCAGGAGTGTTCTTTCTTAAAGTCCTGAAATGTCAGTCAAACCTATTTGGTCAAGTCCCAGCTTGATTGTGGCGACTAATTAAAATTGTTATTATTTAAACAACAATAATAATCACTGAGCGCACTGAATATTCCGGAGATTTGGAAGTCCATTAAATTGATAATTTTAACAAATTATGTGTCAAACGTCCGTAAACATTTCACTCAAAACGTCCTTGGGGAAGTTTTGAACGTAATCAATAACTTAAAACGAACAAGAAGATTAATTGGTCAGAGGATAGCACCGTAGAATATGGAGTAAAATTTTCTACCAGCATTTTTTCCATTGCATTATGTAATTTTGAATTGTGAAATCTTTAAATCTTTGTAGCTACAGTTATGGATTTTATTTTAAAAATCATTATCTCATAATAACGCGTCATTGTTTGACACAGCTGCATATCTGTTGTCTTGTTAATGATAATAATTAATTTGTCTTAATACCTAACTTTGATGGAGCACCGTTCTTCTTCTTTGGTGACAGCTCACACTTGCGGTCGGAAGAAGTTCATATAGTTGTACTGTATTGTAGTGAATAGCTGAGAAGGAAAAATGTTGTCGAATATGGAGCAATTCCGGGAAACAACTGTCAAGTTCTCCAACTGCCATCTGTGTTCGTTGAAACGCTGCTTTTAATGAGACGATTTATTTGTGTGCCAAATGCTTTGTTTTTGTTTGTTCATGCAACGGAATGTATTCTCCTGTTAAATGTTTTTCTGAAAACCAGTCAGAAAAATAGTTTCAGATCGTATTTCATAGGTTAAGTCAAAGAGTTTACATCTGTTGTGAACATACAATAGAGACGTTCCCACGTAATTAACTGTACAGAGTAATTCTGGCAGTCAGAATTTATTACTTCCTGTCCCAAATACGCATACTGCGTTGGCCTACAAGGCTATTTTGTTTTCTGTTTAACTGTTTTTCAAGGTGATCTTGAATAATTGTTCGCCGAGATAACATTAATGTTTACTTGATGTACAGATATATTACATGTATTGAAGAAATTTGAAGACAACAGTAAATAAATTTTACTCCTATGATTCTAAAATCTTATTTCTTTTGTTCGCAGTAGCTATTATGATAAGGTTCAATTCCTGCAGTAGAAGTTCAAAATGATTCTCGTGGAGGTGAAAATCACGATACTAAGTACTGTACTTTAAAAAGAGAAGGAAGAGAATTACTTGACTCTATATGTGTTAATTTAGACAAATCACAATTATTTCTGTACAATAGTTACATGAAGTATGCCTCAGCATGCTGCTAACGTAAGAAAAGGAATTATGTTTCAACGTTTGTTAACAGTTTATGGACATACATACAGATAGTTGTAATTAAGATATGTTACATCTATATTTCTCTTAAAATTTCATGTACAAATCTTTGTCCTATATTGTATTCCTTCTAATTGTTTCGAAATAGACAGATAGAACACAATAAAAAAATAGAACACAAAAATGTTCACCCGGAACCAGTACTGACATATTTCAAACAGAACTGAAACATATATATACATTATCTTAATCTCTAACTGTCTGCGTCTTTTTATGTATTTTTGGCTTACATTGGTTTAATATGAAATCCTGTAATAAATGAATTACGCGCTAAATTTTTTAACAGAGTTAGGTTTTCTAAGTTAATTAATTTAATAACCTATTCTTGGTTTTTAATGCATGATCCGCAATGCGTTAATCTTATTACATTGTGTCAGTGTAACGTTTTTAATGGTGGCGGTTAACCTTACACAATACATAAAGTCTGATTATAGAGGTCAATATTATCGATATTTCACTCTGGTTTACAGCTCCAGGAAGCAATTTGTGATCACCTCTTAAGGGATCTTCTCAGCTGCATTTTCAACAATTGAAAATTCTAACCATCAAGTGGAATCATTCCACATAAAGAGGACATGGAACAGAATAAGTATGTCGAAAATATTTCACTTTCTCAGTCTAAAATTCCGAGAGGGCTTGAATTGATTACAGTTGTTCTTAGTATTATGCCTGTTAAATTTTCAATGCTATTGTTTAGTAAAGAATATTATTTTCTGTCCTGACACATCGTATTCAAACTGCCATTCGTTTAGTTTTATTTCTTCGATGGTTCCCTCATTTCTAGCCAAATAGTTACCGTAATGTTTTTTGGTTAAAACCTTCGTGGCAGAAGATATAACATAAGACTGTGTAAACTACATGAATAATGGGCTAAATATAAAATAAAAATCTCAAGAACTGAATCTGCAACCAGGCACTCTGAATTATGATAATTACGTAATAATAACATCAACCAACACACTTATCATTTTATCAAGATTTACTAATAATGTAACATTTGACAAAAAAAATTCGCTTAACGACGAAGAATTTTAATTGTAAAAATTGACCACTGACTGCAAATTCATTTCTTAGGTTTAACATAACCAAGAATTTTTGCTTTTTTTTTTTTGAAAGGATGTTTGAAACTTCCCCTGATATACTTTAGCTGTAAACGACATAGTAATAGACACTTCTGATCATAAAAAAGACGATTGCGACGTAGACATTTAATTTAACTGCGATGGAGCGCACCCTCCAGTGACAGTTTTTCCTATTAACCCAATTTTCCCCCTTCCACTACTAAGCTACTTTTGCCCTCTAGACGAAGTCACGGGTAAAAGCAAGAAAAAATTACAGTAGTATTAAATTTGTCTGCAGTATCACTCAATTAATTCCAAATAGCGATTAATACTTTGGTTAGTAAATAATTATCAATATTCCTTAAGTTTAGTTTCATTTTAGACCAAGCGAAAGCTAGGAACGAATCCGTGAAGCTTCTTAAATTCTTTAATTTTGCTGTCACAAGACCACTAAGAAAGCTTTCCCTTTGTTATAAGCCAAGACGAACCAGCGTTAAGAAATGACTGTGACAGTAATTGCGTCAAACTTGCTATCATTCTGAACATCGGAATGGATTTATTCTTTGTGATGAGGAGTATAACCTATGGAATGTACTTAATTTCTGCACATATAAATCTGTAAGGGAGTAGTGTCTTCCTATTCCTATGTTACCGCATTTCACTGCACTTTTCCTCAGTTTGAATGCGTATGGTCCAGCTTAAATTCTGCAATATCATCACTCTTCGTGATTGGAGACGGAGCCAGAAATGATAATCTCTTTGTAATCAGATCTCAAAGGCGCCATAGATCACATTGCACTAATTAAATCGTGGAGGAAGGAAATATATGGAGGAGAAGTGACGTTAAATCAGTGACGCCGGCTCTAAACTCTCGCGCATGCGCGGTGGCGGCAGCGGCGATATTGCGAACCCAAACAAATGCAAAGTTCACATTGTGTTTGATGCTGTGATTATTTCATTTTGTAATGCGTATAAGTGTTTTATAATGTCATTTTGTGTTGCATACGGTTGCACAAATAGGCAAGAGAGGAAAGAACCTGGGATATCATTTCATAAGTAAGTTGCAATCTAATAATTGTTGTTGAAGTGGGCGGTAGGAATTGCAAACTGTGGTGCCTGTCTATAAATATTTAGTCATAGCTCTCAATGGGATGACTTTGTTCTCAAATTTTTGTTGGTGTAGTGTAGAAAATCAGCATACCTTGCTATTTTGCACATAATAGACTAGCATTACTTTTTAACGAGTATTGAAATGAGATTTAAAGGGGTGTGCTTTACTTCGCGATTCAGTCACTTTAGTATTGCGCTTTCTTTCGTCACGTTGCAGTTTATACTGACAGTGTATGATGAAATTAAATGTGTTAAATTATGCTATGCAATCTAGAAATCTTGATGAAGCAAACGATGTTGTTACCATAAATACAGTTTGCTATTCAAATACGCGTGTGTGGGTGTGTCTACATAGTTTGATTCTGTAGCGGCAATTTAATGGAGATTGTGGTTAGGTCTAAATGCAGTCTGTACCAGAATGGTTTTGTTGTTCCATAAGGGACAAAAAATTTATCTATTACTGTTAGTAATTTCATGAGGACCAAGATAGTGACAAAACGTGTAACGCGATGGAAACTACTTCCAGCTATTCCCAGTTAAGCTTACGATGTATGGTAACAAGATAACTATTTTTATTCTGGTCTAGGCCGCATTTCAACCTAACCAAAAGTGGTAGTAAAAAAACTGAAATATCCATTCTGCATGTCCACCATGTAATTCATTGGCAGAATTAATTTTTGCTCCAGGTTGCATATCAACGCAATGCCAGTATATCCCGAAAACTAAGCAAGATGTCGAAAAATTTTATTCTTTATTTTCGATTTGTCTCGTCGTGTTACATAAGAATCGATCATTAAATATTTCTTCTGCATTTCAACTCAAGACAACTCACTTTTGATACAGTATATCTCGACAACTAGGCGAGATATCCAAAATTTTTAATTTTTATTTTTTTATTTGTCTCGTCTTTTTAAATAAGAATCCATAATTAAATTTGACTTTGACCAATTTTTTCTTCTGAATTTCAACCAAAATCATTTCACATTTGAGACAGAATATCTCGAAAACTAAGCAGGATATCAAAAAATTTTATTCTTCATTTGTTATTTGTCTCATCGAGTTACATAATAATCAATCACCAGATTATCCTAGAGTCCCCTTGAGGTTTTCGTATATATACCCCGTGTCTGTATGTGTACGGCCTAGCCCCCCCCCCCCCTCTTCTCCTCCGCCCGGCGTCACTTCAATGCGTGTTGAAGGTCTCTTGCGTCGTCTCCATATATTTCTTTCCTCCATGAAATAAATAACCACTCCTTTCTTCAGAGATATCAACCAAAGATGATATTACCTCTCAGATAAACACAACACTCTTTGGACTCTGTTAACATTGTTTTCGACTACCTAATTCTTGTTATTTATTTCTTCAGTTTTCTTAAATATAATACTTTAGAATACATGGAACACGAAAATCAACACATTACTTCAAAGATTACCATTCCAATAAATTTTGATATTTATGTTACGGTAAAGGAACCAGCGATACTACATTAAAAACCTCAGATAGAAACTTAACCAAAGATTCTGCTTAATATCGATATTAAAACTTGACCACAATAACTGGAGCGTACAAGCAAGTTGTTCTGGTCACTCATCACTTCACCACAACAAACTTAAATACTTTCTACTCTTTTCTCAATTCAGTTATCTTTTTTAAGCTTCCAATGATGGATACTATTATTGTTACAAATAATATCACAGAAATCCACTTAATTTCATTTATTGCGAATCTTGTCCAAAACAAATCCCAACACAAATCTTCGCACTTTTTAGCTGTTAATGAATATAGACGTACAATCTTTCAAATCAAACTCTCATACTATTCAATCATACTACTAGATGCCTGTGCCCCAGCACCCTATAAGCCTATGCTATGACTATACTTCACGTCTATACTACCGTCTTTGTCGATAACATCCCGCGGACTATAGCGAATGTAATACAGCTATATGAGGAGTGTATTGTGAGGTAGCAGCTAGCGAGCCTTTGCTGCGCCGCAACAAGTTCCGAAACAAGGCTTCATTATTACTACTTGAATCATTAATACCAAAAACCAAAAATATTATTATTAAATTTGAAATAAACATCTGCAATTTGAAATATATTAGGGATCGGGGTGGGCTGGTTACATGTGGCATGTATATTACATTTCGATAAATTTTTTTAATTCAATATTAATCTGTCCAAAGTATTTAGAGTATAGGTGGCCAACCTTTTCAGCAGCCGGGCCAAATTTCTGAACTACAACTCTCTGCCCGGCAGCATGCGTTACTTTCTTGGAAAAAAATACTTAAATATTTTTATGAAGGAAAAAAACACTTAAAAATGGAATATGGATATTTAATTAAGTATTAAATACACAATTATCTTAATGAGACTTTTTACATTGTTTGGCAGAACTAAGGGCATAAATATTGATATCGAAGAAATTGTGGCTACACGCATAAAGTTCTCCAAATGAACATCAATGATTCGTGTTTTGTGTTGTGACTCGATACTGTTCATCCGGCTGAAAAGCTGTTCACACACATAAGTGTTTCCATATAGCGAAATCATCCGCAAAGCATGTTTGTAAAATGCAGGATATTTCTCCTTGTCCAGATATTTTCTGTAAAATTCTTCCAAACCAACCTGGTGGACTTTATCCTTAAGCTGTGCGTCACACTACAATTCACAATATTCCATTTTCAAATTTCCTGGCAGTGAACTTATATCTACGGAGAATGGCGTTGAAAATGCAGATAAAAGAATATGATGATTTTTGAAATCTTGATATCGGTTCAAGTTTGATGTTAATGATCTGTACTTAATCGCCAACGTCTGCTTGCAATGATAGCTTGGAAAAATTAGTGAAATTTTTATTTTTCAACTATTGTTCTCATAGCCCAAGTTTCATTTGAAACGCGGCAACATCATCAAACATATTATTAGCCAATTGGTCTTTACATTGCAGACGAATGTTCAGGTTATTTAAATGGTTAGTTACGTCTACTAGAAACGCGAAGTCACAAGCCCAAGCCACGTCTTCAAACTCTTGGATACTTTTCAAATTTCTGGCATAGAATGATTGTATCTCTTCCTTCAAATCAAACAATTTTTTTTAAACATTTTTGCACGAGACAACCATTTTACCTCAGTATAAAATGTAAGGTCATTATAGTCAGAATTAAAATGCTTGAGGAATTCATGGAATTGACGGTGGTTCAAGCCCTTCGATCTAATGAAGTTTTGATAACCATGCTCATGACATGATCCATTTTTAAAGACTTGGCACACAAATTCTCTTGAGGAATACAGTAATGCATTGAAAATTTAATGATGAGGTATTATCAAGTTTGCTGGCTTCATTTTCAATCATTTTTACTAAACCTTCATGTTTTACAACCATTGCGGGAGCTCCATCCGTCGTCACGCCAGATAAGTTGTGAAGTTTTAGCGAAAAACGATTTAATGTTGCTGTAACTGACTAAAAAATCGCGTGCAGTTGTAGTGTTCTTAAGTGGATATAGAGCCGCTAATTATTCTGTTTTGTTTAACTGGATATCAACACCTCTTACGAAAATCGCTACTTGGCAGTATCAGTTAGATCTGTACTTTCATCAAATGCCAGAGAATAATATACGAAATCAGGCGCTCTGCTTTTCAAATTATCTTCAATACGTTTCCCAATGTCTTCCACATGTCTGGTAGTAGTTTGACGAGAGAGGCTTATTTTTGAAAATTCCTTTTTCTCTTCTGGACACATAATTTCAACGATGCTCTCCATACATTCCTTCACCATCTGAATACGGCTTCGATTTCTTGACTGATATCGAAGCTACTGCATAGCTCGCTTTTACGTGGCATGTTGACTCTGCAGCAGTGCTAGTGAATATCTGTTGCTGTGTAGAAAGTTTTCTTTTTAATAATAATAATATTTAATTAAATTGCAATGGAGCGCACGCTCCGGTGGCAATTTACCTACAACTCATCTTTACCTGGTCTAATCGAAATTGTCCTTGGTACTCATAAAACTTATTTATATGTTTAGTTTCATGTTATAGTTTTTCAATACACAAACAGATTCTTTGCATATTAAGCATATGGGTTTTGTTTTAAATTCTACAAAAAATAGCTAATAGTCCACTTATCCTGAAAATTTCTCAATTCATCTGCAGCTTTTCGCTTCTTTGAACCAACGTCTTTACTAGTTGACGCCATTATTTCATTGAACTAGAAAGAGAAATGAATAAAAGTCACGTGCTTGTATTTTGTAGAAACTACTAAAACCGCAACGCTTAATAATCATAATAACTGGAACATAATCGGTAAAGATGCAACAACACAAATATTATGTATTTTAACAATAGTAATACTTACATACACACGACTTATATAAAACAGAAACTAGTTCTTAAAAGTCGATCACGACAACACGCCACAAATACAACAGTACAGCAGATACGTGGAATATAGACAATGCATTTCGAAACAAATACAACAATCAAAGCAAATATTGTAATTCCATCTATGGGTGGAAACATTAACTGCAATAACCGACGCAGGCAATTTGTGTGTGTGTCGCGGCTTCAACGGCCATGTTTGTGTATCCCGCTGCCTAGGCAGCTCTATCACTATGTGTCTGTGTGTTGGGTTTTTGAAAGTTACAGGAACATAAGGCATGATAATGCTCGGTTGTACATCCGCACTGTCCATCCCTGCAAGATCAATCGAGCGATGATCTTGGTTAAATATCAGCTTAACTTAGTGTAGATATCGCCATTGAAAATCAAAGCTTAGTTAGGTATATAATGATACAGCTCCGCGGGCCACAAGCGGCCCGCGGGCCGTGGGTTGGCCATCCCTGATTTAGAGTGTACCTCCTGCCTGGGCCACGCATTACCGACCACGTCTGTTTAATGACCGAGACCAGCTACGTCTGCGCTGAGGTGCCAGTGTTGACAGACAGGCATCACTGCGTCAAAGAACAGCAACACTTAATGTGGAAAGTAAGAAAGACCCGTCCGTGTGGACAGTGTAGCGAAATATGGCGTTGATGAAATACGGGAGCACAAGACAGACGCGAGTTCCTGAGCTAACAAAACTCATCGGCTACTGTGCCTCACCTGGGCTTATGATCATGTTGGATGGAACTAGGGTTGTTCATCCAGAAAAAACATCGATGTTTTTTTTCGATGTGATGCGTCAAAACGCTGCATCGAACAAAAATATCGAACATATATAATTATATATAAGGTTAAGAAAGCATAAAAACGAGACAAAGGTTAGGAAACTAGCAAAATGAAATATTTATTTGAATCATATTTTTAATTAGTTTTTTTAAAGAGGAAATTTGGAATGAATGACATTTTTAAATTAGAATAGAAAGATAGAATACAAGTAAAGCGAGGTAACACTGAAAGAGAGGCAATATTGGGATTCCAATCTAATTCGAATTTATAAATCCCAATATATTTTCTTTAAACTTTGCATAAATAAGATTTTATTAATGCGCTTTCCTTGAAATCTGTGACGTTGTTGATTTTGAAACTTGTGCATCTTTCGAAAAATATCTTTCTGATGGCACTGAGCTGGCAACTAAAATTAAATATTTATAAGCCATTTTGTATAATTTTGGAAACTGTTCTAAGGTAGAAGTGTACAGCTACAAAATCTGCTAACACCAATCTAGATAATTCGTCGTTGATGATACCTCGATTATAGGCGAAACGCTTACGATAATAAAACAAAACAATTGTTTTGTTGGTTATTTATTAAAATTTCAATTAATAACCAACTAGTGAAGTCACTCGTTATCTTTCAATGCAATCTGAAAACTAATTCTAAATTAACCATCGAAATTACAACTATATCCCACTAAAAAAAAAGTATTAATTTAAACTGATAGCAAGTGAAATTTTTTAACAGTGAGTGAACGTAATTTACTTGAGGGTCATCCAGTCAGCTATTGGGCATGCGGTATCTCATCAGGCCTCTGTCGACCCTGCCCACATCATGTACTGTACAGAGCGAGTTGTCCCGTTTAATCTGCGCTTTGTGCAAGGTTGCTTCAGTAATACGTTTTCTTTATACACTGGGTTACCTTAACGATTAACTGAATTTTTATGTCATCGTAGCCAAAAATTTAACTTACTTTATGCGAAACGACTTTCATTTACAAGTATCGTTCTGCAATGGCAACAGATATAATCTCTGTTTGGACCAAAACTTGTTTTGCACTACTTGGAAGCAAGAAAATGGTTTCGAAACCTCCTGTTGCGTTGACATATATTTTAAAGGCAACAAATCTTTAAATTACTCTGGCACCAAATGAATGCTGTAAATCGAAGAACTAAACAATAGACTACTATCAATGTATAGTGACAATTTCTTCATAGACTTTCACTCTGACGGAAGCTTATTTCAACAAATTTGCAACGTTTATTATTTTACTCTGATGTACAAGGTGCAAACTTAAAGACTGGGATCACCAAAACGATTCATTGCCTGGGAACTTATGACTGGAAACGTCTTGGAAAAATGTTAGCAGAGGTACAAGACAAAGATTTAGGGCAGAACATTAATTCCATTTCATAATGTGACATCATTTACGCCATTCATGCCACACGTCTTTTGGATGGAAAGGGACCTTGAAAGAGAGAACCACTGCACGTAGAATTTTTGAGATCTTGGAGTTCGATAGTTTACCTCGAGGTCTAATTCGGTATTCACTGAGACAGCATGAGGTACCAGAGGTATAGCCTATGTTAAATGGATCCAGTTGCTATATCGCAAGTTATGTTCGATGTTCTGTAGGGATTTCTGACTCTTTTCCCATCAGATTTTGTGTTCATCAGGGATCAGCTTTGTCCACACTCCTGTTTATCTTCTGTCTTCACACCATTGCTGCAGAACAGCTCACTCCACTCCCCTGGACATTGCTCTGTGCTGATGATATCATAGTCACCTGAGAGTCTCGACAAGAATTGGAACAACAAACCAAACGATGGAAAACTTCTCTCGATAAATACGGCATGCGACTTAATGTACAGAGTATATGGAATGTAGAGTTCCAAGTGATGAGTCTGTTAATATCGACGGCGCTGAACTTCGCAAAACATCTGAATTCAAGTACCTGGGAACAGTACTCTGTTCAGATGGTCAGACACTGCCTGACGTCCGAAACAGAGTCAATGCAGCCTGGATGAGGTGGTGTCACCTCACGAGTCCTTTTTGAACGGAAGTTGCCACTGTACCCTAAATCAAAGGTTTAAAGAACCGTCCTTCGTCCGGTGCCACTGTATGAAACCGAATTTTGGCCAGTCAGGAGAAGATATGAACAACAGCTGCATGTCATGAAAATGAAGGTGATTCGCTGGCCACAGGGACTCACTATATTGGACCACATCAGGAATGAGAATGTTCAGGGGGAATTTCGTGTGGCTCC
The DNA here is from genome assembly GCA_031002005.1 of Vandiemenella viatica. NCBI lineage: Eukaryota > Metazoa > Arthropoda > Insecta > Orthoptera > Morabidae > Vandiemenella > Vandiemenella viatica. The sequence goes on along the minus strand of CM061920.1, from coordinate 350,514,837 downwards.
AATGCTTGAGGGTCGTCTGCAATGACAGCTCATTGCCGATAACAGCACCCGACATAAGACCAGAGGGCCGAAGACCACGAGGGAGGCGCAGGAAGCGCTGGTGGACACCTTGCGGGAGGATATGCATCTAGTCAATGTCTCACCTGAAGATGCACAAGATCATACAAATGGAAGAAAAAGTCCAGTAAAGCAGACGCTGAAATGCAGGATTAATGCTAAACTTCTAAGTTTCCACCATTACTTTCGATACGGGCGTTAGACCCTTGGCCAGTTATTGACGGACACGGTCGAAAACACCTGGATTGTCTTAGATATCAGCAGCAGCACAAACGTTTCTCGTAACCGTGTCCATTTCAGAATCCATAAACAATATATTTAAGTATCCTTCCGGCCCTCCCCACAAGGAAAAAATTCCTGTCTGCTTAAATGTGGAGATCGTGGAAGCCAGGCAACCGGTTCATCACTCCTACGCGCTTCCATGAACAGCGCCGCCTAGCGACGAACAATGACTTTTTCGGTAACGAGTCTCTGTGTAAATCTGAATCGTTTTGATGCACTCCACCTCATCTTAAAGTCTGTACTCTATTTATGGGATACTCTGTATATTCATGAGTCACTTGATTAAAGTTATGTAATTAATTGTGTGTCGGACCGATACAGCATCGACCTTAGCGTAGATTCAAATAGGCGTGCTTTTAATAGGATATTAAAAGAAAATATGTATGATTAAAAGATCACTGACACACAGCTGCCGGATATTCAATGAAGTTGCAGGACAGTCCTTCCCAGTTTAGCGGGGAAAAACTCATTTTCAGATAAATATACTGTTTTCTACACTGATTCAAAGAGAAACGTATGGCATAAGTTTGAAAGCGTTGTACGGTAGTGAGAGTTATACGTTTGAATCTTGTTTTGTAACGATTAATGCTTTCACAGAAGATTAATATTAGCAAGTAAGGTTCAACCTAATCAACAGCAACCTTCCGGCGGTCTCTGGATATAGGGGTTACAATTTCACAACGGTAAATATTCCGCTAAACATCACAACGCGTTTCGAAGTGCGGTATTTCAAAATTCCTAAGTCATAAACAGGAAGCATCGAAAATTCCAACTTGTTACGCCAAAACACTTTGCTTCAATCTCATTGTGTTGCAGCGCTGACTGCATTTTCTCCAGAATTGTAAATTATTATACAGCATTGATAGTGGATGTGAATGTCGTCAGCATTCATAACGACTTAAAGGTAGTATTGTGCCAGCGTGAAGTGACTGTTTGCTATTGTGCTTGATATCAGCTAATGGTAATGAGTTCTGGATATTAATACTGAAATTGCACTGATAGGTCAAACAGTATTTACCAGTTTTGTTCCCGTTTTATTCGTATTGGGAATAGGGCGTTTACGGGAAATATAACTACTGTTAAATTACATTATTTAAGAAGAGATTTTCTATAAACTGACACATTTGAGCTCATTCTTTTTTTCGTGTAAATTAACTGTTGCATACGACAAACAGACGGAAAAATTTAAGTAAAATCACTAATTAACAGTAACTCCAATTATTTCATAAATACCGAGACACTTTATTCGTCAGTTGTTATACATATTCGAATTACACACCTTATCAATACAAAAAATTAGAAGCGAATGTAGAGTTACCAGCAATCAGGATCCGAATGTTCCTCTGAACTTTATTTTGTTGACCAAATGGTTTCAAGTTTTCCTGTTTTTGTTGCTCAAAGTAGAAAAAAGTATTAAGGTTTGAAATCAAAATGCGTGCTTATGTGTTACATAGAAAATGTATTGACTATGTTACATTTCGTTTTCATAGTTTAAGGGTTGTGTAACTTAATCAAGAAGTGCCTTTGAACTTGGTACATGAATTATCATATCTAGGACATAAAGGATCGTGTATTTATGAGCAGGGGCGGCTGGAGAGCAAGCATTGTGGAACTGAAGACCCCCATACGTACATTAAAAATTATTGATACTAAACAGGACAAAGTGGTCCCCTCCCCCCCAATTCTATAACTGTAGTGGAAATGTATAACAATAAATATATAATAATTAATGTGTTACAAAAACACTTGTATGGAACTGTATCTTTAACAATGTCAGTGAAACAACATTATGTTGTCCTGCGGATGCACAAATTTCGTAGATAAGAAAGCAAAATAAAAGAGTAGGGCCGTGTTTTTCGTAGCCAGTGTCTTGAACCTGTTGCATGCAGTATGTTATTTAGTAATTTATTTTTTCGATGTCACCTCAGATGATCTATTTTTTCTAATATGATACTATTTGACAAACGTACAGGTATGACAGCAAATTATTTCGGTAATTAGGTAAATGAATTTTTTTTGTCACAAATTTAGGTCTGCTGCTGTATTTTCTCTTTCGTCAAGGCATATTGCAATGTATAGTTTTAACTTTTTCCATTCGGTATTCATATCTTTGATTTTGTTTTCAAGCAATCTGAACAACAGTCATGCTGATAGTAGATTCAAATTTTGTTTGTACTGTATCTCATAAATGCTTTTAGGTAATTTCAATAACAAAACAGGTGGTCTCCGTAAGTTTAGTTTTATTTTAGTGTCGAAATTAAACAGCATTAATTTATACCTTTTGACATCTATTCATATGAACACACTAAAGCGTTAGAACTAAATTAATACCATGGTGTTAACTATTTTGCTTGTTATGCTCTTAATATTTTAGAGCAAATTTTTTTCATGGCATGCAAAAGAAATAAGTTCTGTGTGTGTAAGTGAGCTTCAAAAGTTAAAATTTTTAAAGTTCTCTCTCCGTGAAAAAAAGTTATATATATATTTTTTTGTCTGTAAAACCTAATAATGCTCGATATATATAGATGAATTGCAAAACATCGATATTTTCTATTCGAGGCATCAAATCAATTCGATGTATCGCTTACTTTCGACGTTAAACGATGTATTTCATTCGATTCATCGAAATAGCACACGAGATAGGAAAAGTTTTTAAGTAAAGTACAAACATGAAATTGTATCGTAATGAGTTATTTTTGTCACCTCCAAAATTTTATCATATTTGTTCTTTTAAGTTGGATAAAACAACAATAAACTACAATTCACTTTAAATTTCCCGCCACTGTAGGGCGGAAAACATTCTCGTGGAATTGTTTATATAATTGTCTGTATAGTGTATGAGCTAGAAAAAATTAAACAATATAATGGCCGACCGGTTAATTGGAGTTTACGTTAGTAATATCTTGCGTTTAGTGTGAAATTACAATTAATAGAAACGATTCTATTAGTTTTAAGTTAATTAACGAGTTGTTGAGCGAATGTGAAGTGCAGGTGAGTTTGTTTTATATTGGTTGATAAAATTTCCAGTCGTGTTTTTCTTAGGTTGTTTTTCAAATAGGTAATGTTTTTGTTTTGTTTTCGTCTAAATCTGAAATCAATTATTTAATCTTATATACATAAAAATCTCGCCTCACTATGTTTGTCCGACATAAACTCCGAAACTACTTAACCTATTTTGATGAAATGTGGCTTACAATATGTGATTTGGTACAACTTAAAATGTACGATAGTTTTTATCTCGATTATTGACATCAATATTTATTATTGAGAATTAAATGTTTATTAAATGTTTGTAATTACGGTAATTATTTGTAATTATCCGTAAGTGCCTAAGTGTTTAACGCGTCTGACTGGTGATCGGAAGGTCCCCGGTTCGAATCCCCGTCTCGGTGAGGATTTTCAAAGGCACTTAACCTGGCCTTCACCTCTGGCGTGGCTTGCTGTGTAATGCGAACTACGCCAGGATGGTACCGTGGTTCGGATTCCACGTTAAACTGTAGGTCCCCTATACCCGGCAAGATTGGCGGGCTTAGATTAAGGCGGCTACGACATAGGCGGAATTCACAGCCAATAGAAACCCTGTGACTAGGTCATTAAAACCACACGAAATTATTATTATAGTTCTATAAGTTTCAAACAGATGGCGATGTGTTAATTTATCGACATAACACTTGGTTATATAGGTTGGGTAACCATCCAGTAGATGGCGTTGAGTTTCGGTTCATTTATGCTACAGTCTATTCCACGCCATATGTATTTATATTTACGACATAACCGAGTTTTTTTGTATTTTTCGTGTATTATCATTTTTATAAGTGTGCTGTATATCTATACTAATACTTTAAATGCGAAAGTAACTCTGTCTATCTGTCTCTCTGCCGGTTTGTTACGTTTCTTGGGCTAAACGGCTTATCCGATCGTGATGACATTCGACGAGGAGATGCTATTTGGTATTAGGATGGACAAAGCATATTTTTTTTATGTATAAATTATACATTTTGTCATATAATTTTGAAAAATTACTGAACGGCGATAGACAGACACTTATGTTGTGTAAGTCTCTGTACTACGTGCGTGCATAGCGATCTGGTAGATCAGTGGCTAAAGTGCTTGCATAGTGATGTTTGTTGTAGCGTGGTCTCTGGTCCATGGAAGCAAAGATTTTTAAATATTGTTTTTGATCGTATGAGTCCCGCCTGGATCGTCGGTTGCTCGTATTTCATATTAAACTGTGGATATCACAAATTTAGGGGTGCAATGCGTGGCAAATCGTAGGCGGTCTAACAATGCTGTAGAGGTACCTTTTTCACGCTACATTGATCCCACAGGCGTTGTCTCTCTCGCATTCAAGGCCCGGATACACTAGGGAACAAATCTGACGCGTAACACTGAGTCTGGGTGGCGCTGCAACGTTCCCCGCTGTCCCACAATGTTGTGTTCAACAATTTGGGCGATATCTACGTGCCGCGGGGCATGTTGTGTGTTGCCGCTTCCAGAGCAAAAACATCGCGCGTCATCCTGCGTTATTTGTACCCGAGTTAAATCGTGTGCGCAGCGTGCCATGTCAGTGCTGTGGGCAAACGAAAAGGTGCTTCAGCTAATCGAGCTGTATAAAAATTATGGGTTGTTGTGGGATACTTCAAACCTTAATTATAAAAATAAAATAAAGAAAAATGACGTGTGGGAGGATATTGCCAACGCTCTAAAATTGCAAAGAAAAGAAATAGAGGCCAAAGTGCATACTCTTCGCTCACAATTTATTCGTGAAAAGAAGAAGTTGGCATCTGCGAAAACTACTGGATGCGGACGAGGTGATGTGAATTATAGTGCGTGGTTTGCGTATGAGGAGATGAAATTATTGCTGAAGGGTTCTACAAATCCTGGTGGCATGGACACATAGGAGAGAGAAGTAACTCACGATTACTTATTTATTCATCTGATTCTACTGGTACATCTACATCTACATATATACTCTGCAAATCACAAATACTGTGGGTGGCAGAGGGTGCTAAGCACCAATCCTAATTCTGTGCATTCCAATCCCGAACAGAACGAGAAAAGAAGGAATACATAAATGAATCAGTACGGCATCTTATTTCTCGAATCTTATCCCTCCTGTCATTGCGACCTAAATAGGTTGGCGGAAGAAGTATTTCGTTGCACTCGTAACTTAAAGATTTTCGCATATTCACCAGCAAATTCAAACGAAAACGACGTCGCCTGTCCGCCAAACAATCCCAGCCCAACCCACGAATCAGCTCTGTGACACTTACGTAAGGACTGTAACTAGCAATCACAAATCGAGCGGCTCTCCTCTGTACTTTCTCTAATGTGTCAATCAATCCCTTGCGATACGGATCCCAAGTGCTAAAATAGTTTTTATATGCTAGGGTGGATCATATATGTTTAAACATTATTCTACCAGGAAACACTTCCTTGTTCACTTACAAAATATTCACAAAAATTGTCTATTTTTTGCATAGCAGATTCAGAATAACGTCTTCCTCTAGCGTCAACATATTATGACATCCAATTTCTCCGCGCCATCATCCTCCCACAATTTCATGATCCATAATTTCAGAATCAGAGGTTCCATGTGGGGTGTACAGTGATCTGGACTGACTATTTCGCCTTAAAAAATTATGTAGGTTTACACACAGAGGAGTACTTCAGCATTTGCAGGCTGGAGGGCTATTGTTGTACGGAATATACGAAATACGTCACATAAGATTCCAAACACGTTTTCTACAACTCTTCTTTCTCTTGATAGTCTGTAGTTGAAAATGCGCTTTGTAGTACCCGCGTCGTGATTACATCATCAAATGTTCGGTCAATGCGAAAGCACTGTCTCCTACCAATACGAAAGGCATATTTGGTTCACCTTATCGTATTGGTTCTGGATCTGGCCACTTAAGTTGATTAGCAGTTAGAGCTATATTAAAAAGCAGTGTCTTGGAACACTACACTGTCAGAAGATTTTCCTTTTGCGTCACAATTTGCATAAATAAAATTATAACCGGCATACACAATAGCCAACAGGACAATACTAAATTGTTCGTTGCAGTTATAATAGTCGCTGCTGGAATTGGAAGGAGCCTGAATCAAAACGTGTTTTCCGTCAATAGATCCAAGGCAATTTCCAAAATATTTCATAATCACAAGCTTTTTCTTTCCATTCATTTGCAGTAGCTGGAACCTGAAACAGCATAAATAATTATTAATATAATATTTTGTAAGGAAACATATAAATTCTAAGTTTCCTTGCTCTGCGCAAGAGTATATTGTCTAAGAATATATATTGATTTTGTGGACACCTGTCAGCTGTCTAGAATCGCAGCTTTGAGCCGGCAGGAAGTGACGCCTAGGTTTGACAGGGTGAGAGGCCGGGACACCCTAGCGAGGAGCGGACAGTAGGCAACTGACAATTTAAAACTAGTTAAAATCACGGCTTTGTGGTGGCTCGCGAAGTTTTGTCATAAAAAATATTGAATACAATTAAAGAAATTAAATAAAATCATGAGAATTTTAAAATTTAAACCTCTAGAACTATCATCAAAATCCGTGTTTTTAGTTTGTTGAAAAAAATAGGCACATTTATAATACTACGCAATATTTGAACATTTAAAATATAAATTTATTTGTTTTTAAGAAGATACAAAATTTCTCACTCGAGTCTCTTTCTGTTTCCTACGTCTTGACATACTTGATTTTTTAATATTGATAATTCTGTTATATGCGTATCAAACACGTGTCCTACGTAACTGAACTACTTGATATAAGTATGTACGCAGCACTAACCAATGCAACCTCCTCGCGTAACATTTCTACAACTGACTAGTGTGTCTGCTAAATGTTACGCGGCAGTGTTCCCGGGTGTTGTCCAGCGACATGCCGCGTTAGTAAATTTCGTTTATAGACAAAACGTATTATTTAGTATAGATGTCGATTTTCTCTGTACTATTACTTAGTGTCTGCTTAAATGTTTATGGCACCATTGCCTTCTTTTTCGACATGTCTTGCGGACGTAAACTGGCCTAAGGTATAGCTCTAGCAGAGCACGAGCAGCTAAAGTTATTAGAACCCAAGAATAGGAAGTTAATGCTGAAGAAAGAAGAAAAGACCAAGCTGAAATAAAGCTGCCCTTAGCTAACCCCCGCCCCTTCCCCCCCACATCACCGCTCCTTTGTTTGTTTTACTGTTGTTAAATATGCTGGAAACTGATTCTCTTCATAAGATGATATAATGAAGGCTTCCCTATCAGGTTATGCCGACTCGGTGTTGTTTGGGACAGATCCTACGTTACCAACAACTTTCTATATTCAATTCTGGTAACGAAATTCTTAATCCACGCGTACGAAGTCGCAGTTATCAGTTAGTTTCGGAATAAATTGGAACGATTAAGTAAGTATTTAGAACTTAGAAATAATTAAGTAAGCACGAGATGTATATTAAGATTTTTGATTCACTTTGTTTTTGTTTATTGTGGTATCCGTTAATATGACGAGGCAGGCCCATATCTTTGACTTCATATTGATTTGGTATCGATTATCGAGGTATCGACTCAGTTTCGTTAAAACAATATTCTATTTGAGAAACATAATTTTTGTTTCAGACTTATTGAGGGACCTAATAAAAAGTAAAGTTTGGAATTTCTGTGACAAAATTACGTTCTAACTGGTAAGTGTAAACTACAGCAAAAAATATACGAACGGCTGGAGACATTATAAATGTAATGGGGCATATAAGGAACATTCACAAATCTACTGATTTAGTTTTGTAAAAACAATCAATAATGTTCCAAAAAATCAGATTTAAATCTATCAAGCCCAAGTATTTCAACAAGGGTACTCGAAGCCGTTAGCATTAGCGCCCTAAATCTGAATCCATCTACATCAAATGCCTCACCAGCGCTACCAGCAGACCAGACTATGGACATTGATTACAACACAGTGTTATACTCACAGTCTTTAAAGGTTTAGAAGTCAACAGACACTAGTTGTAAATATTTTACTCATATACTTCTTTAGCCGTTGATAAAGCGAAAAAATTAACAATGCTATATTGTACATAATTTTTTCTATGGTATGGAAGAAAGGCTTCAAGAGTTATAACATTCCCAGCAGAGCTTCTCTAACACTGTGGCTTGATGACAAGTATGACGTCTTGGAATCATCAATAAAATCAAAACTCTCCATTGTTGAACACCTCACGTTAACTAATGTTTTATAGACAGACATGCAGATGCGCATTCTGGTCTAGACACAGTGTTCGAATCAATGGCATTGAGAGTTTATCAACTAATACATCGGAATATACAGCACACATGCTCCTTAAAACCAGCAACAATTGGAAATTTGACACGGACAAAGTCTCTGCGGTCGTTACTGATAACGACCCGAATATGGTAAATGCTATGGAATTTGTATTTGGAAAGAAAACCCACATCCCTGAATTTAGTTGCTCGAAATTCTTGAATTAGAAAATATATTGTCAAAAATAAAGTTTTGTGCCAAGTGACGATGTGAGAAAGTCAGTAAGCACTGAAGCAAAGTTAATAGAAGACGTGCCAACATGTTAGAATAGCACATATTATATGATTCAAAGATTTTTGGGGCTTTAAAATACTATAAGTGATATCCTGATGTTCCATAAAACAGCACCTCCAATGTTGACTGGTTTGGAATTAAATATAGCGTCATCTTTTCTTAACATACTACGCCCACTTGTAGCGGCAGCTAAAGAAATATCTGGTGGTAAATATTGGACAGTAAAGTAATCCTTTTTGTGCACTCTAATACTTTTAAAACTCAAAGCAATTGTGACTGATGAAACCTTAGTGATGGAAATACATAAACTCATCCTGAAAGAAATCAAACAAGTTTCGTGTTTAGCTATAGCAATCTTTTTGGTCATATATTTTTTTAACTGCATTTTGAAAAGACCCGATGGCAGTGCAAATGCTGTTCAAAAGATCAAAGATATGATGAAGAGGGAGCTGGAATAAAAGCGAACAGAACCTGATTCAGGTAGTTCGGATAAAACAATGGAAAATTTCAGTCTTTTGACCTATCATCACAAACTAGTACATCGAAACGGGAAATCAAACAGGACCGAAGAAAGTGTTTCTGATAAGCTATATGTCTAGTTGACGACTCCGGTTGGACGGCTTAATGAAAATCCATTAGAAGTTTGGTCTGATTACAAACAACAGTTTCCAAAGTAGCTTGTAATTATTTAACTGTGGCAGCTCAGTACTATCAGAGAGACTTTTTTTCCGAAAATTGCACACGTTTTAAATAAACAAGGAAGCAGAATACAAGGAAACCGGCTCAACAAAATGTTATTTATGAAAAGTTTAGAGAGTAAATGTTGGGATTAGAGTCCCAACACTGCCTCTCGTCTTTCATTTATTTATTCGGTTTTTAATTTTGAAATCCTAGACACTCCAATACTGCCTTTGTAAAAGATTAATCTTTATATATAAAGATGAATGTATGTTTGTTTGTTCTTCATACAAATCCACAGTTTTCATCCGATCTCGATGAAACTTTGCACACTTATCTTTTGCAACAAGGAGAAAAATACTGTCTACATTTGGTTGACAAATTACCTGCATAAATAACACAAGTTCTCTCATAACTTCGAAATACGGCGATAGACATCAAGTTGGATGTGGTCGCCTCCGTACCGTGTTTCCGCGTAGTGGGCTGGCAGCTTAGTGGCTAAAGCGCTTGCTTATGAACGTCGTGGTCTCCGGTTCAAATCTCCGTAGAGGGTAAGATTTTTAAAAATTGTTTTTCAGTGTAAGAGTCAGGCCTGGGCCGTAGGTTATTGGGATTGCATGTTAAACTGTAGATATTATAAAGTTAGGGGTGCAATGCGAGGCAAATCGTAGGTAGTCTTGCAATTTTGTAGGTGTACACTTTTTTACGTTATAATGATCCCTCAGGTGTTGTTAGCAGTCAGTGTGTGAGTGTAAACCACAGTAATCTTTATATATAGGGCGTTCGCCGGAAAACGCTACCCTCCCAGTCTGTTGCCGTCGGCAACTTGCTCGGGCAGTAGTGCCAGCAGTTTCCGCCACACGGCACCGTGAATCACCGCACTGTTTAACACCGTCGCTGCCCCAAAAGTACAGTGACGCAGTAAATGGGACCCTTACATTGTTAAGAACGGTTTCTTTGCATTGAAGCTAGTTTGTGACTTCAGTCTCTTATTAATCAGTGTTGTGAATAAACGTTTATTTGCGGTTTGGCTGCTTTGGGGCTTCATACTCTTACTAATCTGTACCGTGTTTGAGTGTGAGTAAAATTATGGTACGTTACAGTTTGCAACAAAGAATATTTCTGTACGATACATATGTGAAGAAGAAGTCGTTTAAAAAGTGTCGCAGTAAATTTCGTCGCGAATTTCCTGGCGCTATACTGCCAGCTAAATCAACAATTCTGCGTCTGGTTAAAAAAGTAAGAGAAACGGGTTCATTTTTTAACAAAAAGAGACTGTCGGTCAACCGTATTCTCACATAGGAGAAAATTGACGATATCGCTTTTCGACTAGAACAGTCACCCAAAAAATCATTAAGTCAGTTAGGGCAGCGTGTGTCTCGAAATATGTTCAGAAGATGTGAAATGTGCATTACACAAGAGTGTCAACACTTCCAGCATCTTTTATAAGGTAAGCTAATGAATTACGTCACATTTAAATGCTTAGCACATACAAGTTTATGAAGTTTATGAAGCGTAATTATTATGAAATAGTCCGCGGACGACGGTCGAACAATGCCGGGAGCTGACCGCTCGCTCGCCGCGAGCAGTTTCTTCCTTGTAGCGCTAACAGTGGGTTGCGTTTCCCGGCGAACGCCCTGTATAAAGATGAATGTATGTTTGTTTGTTTGTTGGTTTGTTTGTTGGTTTGTTTGTTCTTCATACAAATCCACAGTTTTCATACGATCTCGACGAAACTTTGCACACTTATCCTTTGAAACAAGGAGAAAAATACTGTCTACATTTGGTTGAAAAATTATCTGTATAAATAACACATGTTGTGTCATAACTTCGAAATACGGCGATAGACAGACACGTTGGATGTGGACGTCTCCAGACCGTGTTTCCGTGTAGTGAACTGGCAGCTCAGTGGCTAAAGAGCTTCCTTACCAACGTTGTGATCTCCGGTTCACGTCTCCGTGGAGGCCAGGATTTTTAAAAATTGTTTTTCATCGTAAGAGTCAGGCCTGGGCCGTAGGTTATTTGGATTCAATGTTAAACTGTAGATATTATAAAGTTAGGGGTGCAATGCGAGGCAAATCGTAGGTAGTTTTGCAATTTGGTTGGTGTACACTTTTTTACGTTATAATGATCCCTCAGGTGTTGTTCGCAGTCAGTGTGTGAGTGTGAACCACAGTAATACTAATATAAATACGGAAGTAAGTCTCTGTCTTTTTTTTTACGTTTTGACGACTATATGGCTATATCGTTGTGATGGTATTTTATAAGGAAAGCTGTATGAAGGACACAGGATATTTTTTCCAGTATGATTAACAGTTGTAGTCACGAAATTTTGAAATCTTATCGAATAGTTACAGAAATATGTTGGAAATTGATTCTCTTCAAGAGGCAGGTTCGACGGTAGAATGATATAGTGATAGCTTTCCTGTCATATTATGCCGACTCGATATTGTTTGGGACAAATCATTCTATACCAACAACTTTTTATATTTAATTCTGGCAAAAAAATTCTTAATCCACGCGTACGAAGTCGCGGGTACGAGGCTAGTTAAAAATATAATTCAAATAAATGTCTTTTTTTTTTTTTTTTTTTTTTTTTTTTTTTTTTTTTTTTTTTTTTTACTTTCCTAATATATATAGACTATAAATATTCGAAAACATTGATGTTTTAGTCGATGCATCGTTAAACATTAATGCAAAGTTTCGATGCATCACATCGAAGAAAAAAAACATCGACGTATTTTCTGCATGAACATCCCTAGTAAAACCTCTTAATACCATAAATTAATTCAGTTTATGTAAAACGAGGAAAAATGTAATTACGCGTTATTAAAACCGTATGGCTGGAATACTAGTAAAAGTAAAAATAATTTTTTGTTAGTTTGTGAAAAGTCTTTTGTTTAGGTGTTATAAGGTTTATTGAATATTATTTGAAACTTAGAAGTCATTACACTTGTACAAGATGTCCAGAAATGAAAAGATAATCCTGCAACTGCAAATAGATCACATCATGTCCAACTATATGAAAAAATGTTTAGTTTAGTAAAAGTCTCACCATTTTCGAGATATAGGTTTTTTTTTCGAAACCTGTGACTTTGTTCAATTTATTCTATACCATTTCTACAAATTAAGACTTTTTGAACCCTGTTTTCTTTTTTAAATTATTCAGCGATGCCTAAAAGATTTATTTTACGTGACGGAGGTAACTTCGATTACACAGTTGCATGAGAAAATTAAATCAGCTGCGGAACACATTAACCGCAAAGGTTATGTATTTGGCATACGATAATAATAATCGTAAAGGTTATGCTCGCCGAGTAAAAAGATCATGTATCAAAAGATTTAAGGCGTGCATAAGAGCAAATAGCAGCCATTATGAAATGTTTTTTATAATTAACGAAATAAAAGATATTACTTTCATTTATTCTATCTATTAATTGTATGCACACCATAGCAAAACCATTTTTATAAAATCATTTATCATCACAAGTGTAAAATAATTATACCATTTAAGATTTTATAACGTTTTAAGGGAAAAAAAGAACATTGTTTTAGACAACTGCAATATCTTTGAGTAAATTAAAAAAAAAAAAAACGGCTTTCAAAAAGTCTTAATTTGTAGAAATGGCATGGAATAAACTGAACAAAGTCACATGTTAAAAAAAAAAATTAAAAAAAACCATTATGTCGTAAATAAATTAAATTTTGTCTTACAGTAGGTGATGATGTGAGCTATCTATGGTTGCAGGATTATCCTTTCATTTCTGGACACCCTATATATTACAAATATTTGTGTGTGCGTATTTGTCATGTTTGTTCTGTCAAGCCTCGCTACCTTTGCTTCTGAGTGTTTGGTGTTGTTTGGTCTATTTGCTTGTGGTCTTTGAAGGAGATAACCAATAATAAGGGAAGATCCTCCGAGGTGGGTATGCAGGATAATGGATTTATTTTATTCAGGTTGGAACACTGTGCTTAAGGGGACTTTAAATCGGTGCCATCTTTTTGGCATATAAGTACCGATGTTTCGTAAGCTATCTACGTTATCCCTATTTTTGTGAATATTTACGTGGAATTTCTAAGCTTGCTGGAATATCGCTGTGTGTATTTTAGGTACATTCGTCTATTCTGGTATATATGTTCGCTTGTAAGATCATTTTGGATTCTTTGCATCTTTTGGATGTGGTTGTGGCTTGCTGTACTCCATACCTCGCGTCCATATACTAATGAGAGGCGAATTATGGTTTTAAACAGTTGTGCTTTGGTGTCTATTAATAAAACTTTACTATACTGAATCGGAAACAGGTTCATTAATATTGAGAGGGTTTTTTGCCACTTGTCAGTAATATGGTGACTGAATAGGAGTTTCCAGTCCAGTGTCACTCTAGGTATTTCTATTTTTCCTTTGAAGAAATTCTATTACTTGCTAGTTGTAAATGATTCTCTGGCTTCCTCCTTTACCTGGTCAAAAACACTGCCCCACTTTTGTTGGAATTTAAGCACATCTTGTTTTGGACACACCAGACTTCCACCTCTTGTAATTGTGGTTGCATTCTGATTATTATCACTCTAATTTGTTGTCCTTCCAAATTGCAAATGTTATATTGATATATCGGGCTACGGTAACACCTAATAGGATTACAATTTCATTCCTCCCAGCTGAATGCTGGGAGGCGGGCTGCTGGAGAGTCACAGGAGACTCTTTTCAGCCAAACTACTCCTACGGGGAGGGAAGGGGGATGGAAGATCGGCCGTGGCCTAATAGGGAACCATCCCAGCATTCGCCTATAGTGGTTGAGGAAAACCACGGAAAACCTCAACCAGGATGGCCGAACGAGGTTTGACCCTCGTCCTCCCGAATGATAGGTAGGAGGCCGAAATCGGCCTCCTCCCATCTCGGTGACCTAATAGGATATATATTTATTGTCATTTCATTCATCCCCCTTAATGGGGGAAGCGGGCTGGCAGCACACATGTCGTGCTCTTCAGCCAAATGATAATGTAGTTTACAATAGATTTTCGTAAATGAATGTTTACACTTTTACAAAAATTATACAGTTGATTTGCATTAAGTTGTTAAATAATCAAAGTTCTAGTTTTGTACAATATTTTGTTTGCTTTTCTTGCAGATTTGTGGCTAGTAGTAGGCGATTTTGATGTCATTCACAGAGTAGGGGTAAATTTTTGTTCTCTTCTCTTGTTGAGGTATTGTAGGTGGTCGGTCTCTGTGCTGGGTTATATAAAGGATATTTTGGAGGTGCAGTGTTGGTGGGATCTGTTTGTAACAGGAGGGGAGATGAAGTGGTTCTTTAAGTAGGCGGTGAGTTATAGGATTTTTGTTTAGAAGGCTATTGATAGCATATTTTAGCCGGAGGGATTCTATGTGGATCAGTATGTGAGGAAAACGCATTCTGGTATAAAGCTGTTGGGTAGGAGAAGGTAGTCTTATTCGGTAGGCGATTCGGAGGGCGTGGCGTTCTATTATTTGGAGTCTATTGTAGAAGTGATCAGGGGCGGAGAGCCATGAGAGGTGACCATAAGTTAGGATGGGGCGAAGAAATGCTTTGTATGTATTTATGATGACCTGGCTATGTAGTCCCCAGGATGTTCCAGTAAGTAATTTTAAAAGGTTTAGGCGGGTTTGGGCTTTGGAGTTGATGGTTCTAAGATGAGGTGTCCATGTAAGATGTCGGTCGAGGGTGATTCCTAGGTATGTAACTGTGGGTTGTAGCTGGATGGGATGATTGTATATGGTTATGTTAAAATCAGAGAGCCTGTATCTTTTACTAGTTTTTCCAAAAATAATGGCTTGTGTTTTATTGGGATTAATTATTAGTCGCCAGCGGTTGCACCATTTGACGAAGCAGTCTAGTATGATCTGTAGGGCTTTCTCCGACTGTTGAAGGGTTTTATGAACGGCGAGGTAGGCGGTGTCATCGGCGTACTTAAGGATATATGTAGGTGGTGCGGGAATGGGTATATCGGTTATGTACATGATGGATAAGAGGGGCGACAGGACAGACCCTTGGGGGACACCTGCGGTCATGGTGAAGATGCGGGAGAGAATGTTGTTTATGGAAACGAAAGAGGTACGGTTGGTGAGGAAGGAAGCTATTGTGCGAATGTAGGTGATAGGAAGGGCGAAGGTTTGCAATTTGAAAATGAGGCCAGCGTGCCATACTCGATCAAAAGCCTTTTCAATATCTAATAGTATAAGTATTGCTGATCTGTGGGTGTTGATGTGGGTGGTCAGAAGGTGCATAAGTCTGAGGAGTTGATCTTGGGTCGATAGGTTTGGACGGAAGCCACACTGGGCGGCGGATAGGAGAGAGTGTTGTGATAGATGTTTGTGGATACGTCGTGATAGTATGGTTTCAAATGTTTTGCTGAAGACGGAGGTGAGGCTGATGGGGCGGTATGAGTTCGGATCTGATGTGGGTTTGTTAGGTTTGGGGAACATAAGGATTTTTGAAGATTTCCATTTTGGGGGATAGATGCCAGAGTATAGTACGTTTGTATATAGATGAGCTAGAAGTTGATGGAAAGAGCGGGGTGCTTCTTTAATGTGGCGATAAGTGATTGAATCTGGGCCCGGGGCAGTATTTTTCTTCGTGCTGAGGACGGATAGGATGTCATTAGCTGTGATAGGGGTGTTAAGGTCCAGTACGGCTGACGGTTTGAATGTAGTTGAAGTCGGGTAGGAGGGGAGGTGATGTAGGGTTGGCACGCTTTTCGATGATATGGGAGTCTGTGTAGTCGAATTTGGGGTCGTTTGGGACAGTGTGGATGGTTTCAAGTAGGTTGGCGAAGAGGTTGGCTTTTTGAGTGTTGTCGGGGACAGGAAGGTTGTTGTGGAGGAGGGGGTAGTTGGGGGCGGGTTTGAGACCAGTTAAGCGGCGGAAGGTGGACCAGTATTGGGAGGAGTTTTGGGAATATTTTTGGCTTAGTTGGTTGCAGGTGTCCCTCCATGTGCGTCTTTTCTGAGCGGCGATACAGTTGCGGACTGTTCGCTGGAGTTGTCGGTGGAGGGTGAGTAGCTGATGGTCATGGGTTCTTAGGTAGGTGCGGAAGAGGCGACGTGAGATATGAAGAAGTTGAAGGGCTCGTCTGGATAGTGATGGTTTGTGAGGGGTGATAGGAGTCAAGGGGATATGAGCGGCAGTAGCGTCTGTGATTGTACGTTGGAGGTATTCGGCGGTTCTAAGTAGGCTGTCTGCGTCTATGATATTTGGGTTGTCTGTCGCTATCTGGTCGTCTATGTATTTCATGTAGTCTTTCCAGTTGGTTTTATTGTAGTTTTGAATATATTTATGGGGTGTGGGGTTGGGTGGGTGCGGGGTGTGGGGGGCATTGTGTGAGTGACCATATAGCCTCCCTGCTGGTCTACAGGTATGCACACATGGCCTGACCTTGAAGGGGCGATACCGTTAAGTAAGCTGTGTGTTGGAATGACTGGGGTGGGGGAGTGAGTGAGCGGCGCTGGACACGAAGGGAGATGTTTGCAGGCTTTGACCAAGTGTAGACGTGTATTCAGTTGTGCTCTTGTTATTGAAATAAAATAATGTTAACCGTCATTACTCTGTGGTCATTTCGCTGCCTTGAACCTGAACTGGTGGATGCAAGAAGTAACAGGCTTAGTTGAGACTGTAAGCTGACATCGGAGCTTCGCAAGCTGAGGCTTGCTTGTGCTTAGGAACCATAGGAAGGATTTCGGTTCCTTACAAACCATCGGCGAGACCGTGGAGAGGAAGCAATCATAGCGTTACCGACCTGGCTATGTTTGCCTGCTAAGGGGTGAGGGGTGGAGGCTGGAATGCGAGGTGGAGGGGAGGCAATGCACAGCTGTGGACAGAGCGAGACGCTTTTGTGGAGGGAGACGAGTCTGAGTTGTGGAAGAAGACGGGTTCTGTATGTGTGCATGATGCTAAATAAAAGTGTTGTTCTAATGAGAAGTTGTTGCTCTCTTGCCGCCGTTTCATAGATGTTTCCGAACCCATGCAAATATTGTATGAACGACTTAAAGTCTTTAGCTGTATTGACGGCAGTCATCAGGACTGCAGGAGCAAGAATTGGACGTCTTGTCGACCATTGCAAGGAATCAGGTACCTTGCAGTCTTCAGTGAGTCCTAGAAGAGGAAGCAATCATAGCGTTACCGTTGCATCTGGCGACCCTGGCCAAAAAATTTCATCCTTGAAGACGGGTGATCAACAATCTGGAAGACAGTGAGGTGAGCCTTAGCACGTGGCTGAGCGAATTAACTTTGGTGATGGTTATCTGTATAATTTTTTCCTCTCGGCGGAGGGAGTGGCTTGGTTTGCTGACAGTGCACTTGACTGCATAGCTTGTAGATTTTTATTTCATGCCTGGCAGTAATTATGTAGATTTTTCGTTTTTTTTTTATTTCATAAGGGCCGTGACTGTGTCTTTTCACAGTTTCAAGCATGGAATTTTTTTTATGTATACCGGAGTTCTTGTTCGTTTGTTGTTTACGGATTTCAATGGAGAGGGGGCATAAATTTTGATAATGGTGTGTGCTTTTATTCAATTTAATTGTTTTTTGATAATGTTCTGGTCGCAATTCTAGGAGTTTTCTTGTTTTTCCTCCCGATTGTTGTGTTTATAGTTGAAGTGGTTCTCTATCATTTCTAATGTCTTGTTTTGTTGATGTACGTGAAATAATTAAAGGTTGTACTTCAAATGGAAATATTCAGATGTGTTTGATAGTAGCGTTAGGTGCTCTCCTTTTTCTCTGCTCTCTGTCTTCGAGTTCTGTCTGGGGTTTAGTATTCTTTATGTCAGCAGTTGAGGATTACTGGGTTGTGTAGAAATGGACAACGGAGGTTTTAGTGGGATTCAAGGGGAGTGTGGGGATAGGGAAGAGAGAGAAAGTAATCTTAGTGATTCCCAAGAAGCAGCTGTAAGTTCTACAATTAAAGATATTTTGGCAATTTTGCAGAGTTTGAACAGGAGATATGATGAGTCTGAACGGAAGTATGAGGAGGGCCGGAGGGAGAAACTAGAATGCATGAATGAGAAAAAAGAAGTTGTAAAGAGGACTGAGGAGGCGTCAGAAAGATTGGTGGAAATGGTTGATAGGAGTGTGAAAGAAATGAGGGAAGAGCGAAAGAGCAAGGAGGAATACCATTTTGAAGATATGGAAAAATTTAGGGAATTAATGGATAAAAATCAGAAAGACAGTAAGGAGAATCTAATGTCTTGTATGCGGGAGTCTGAAACAGTAGTGTGAGTGACCATATAGCCTCCCTGCTGGTCTACAGGTATGCACACATGGCCTGACCTTGAAGGGGCGATACCGTTAAGTAAGCTGTGTGTTGGAATGACTGGGGTGGGGGAGTGGCGCTGGACACAGGGAGATGTTTGCAGGCTTTGACCAAGTGTAGACGTGTATTCAGTTGTGCTCTTGTTATTGAAATAAAATAATGTTAACCGTCATTAATCTGTGGTCATTTCACTGCCTTCAACCTGAAGTGGTGGATGCAAGAAGTAAACATGCTTAGTTGAGACTGTGAGCTGACATCTGAGCTGCGCAAGCTGAGGCTTGCTTGTGCTGAGGAACCATAGGAAGGATTTCGGTTCCTTCCAAATCATCGGCGAGACCTTGGAGAGGATGCAATAATCTTAGCGTTACCGTTGCAATTGTACTGGATGGAAAGCATAATGGGAAGTTGATCACTGCCGATTGGATCGAGGACATGAAGGGTGGAGCGGGTTAGTATATTGGGAGAAGCTATAACTACGTCAGGGGTTGTGTTTGATTCGGGACGTGTGGGTAATGGGATATTAATGATGTCACCTCTCATGGCGGTTAGGACGTTATGAAATTGATGAAGTTCTTGCTGGGTGCGGCTATGGATATTGATATCTGCCATGATGATGTATGAGCTGTAATGTTTATCTATATATGATATAAAATCTAAAGGGAGGGGAACACCGGGTCGAATGTATATGGTGACAAGGGTGACTGTGAGGGATTTGAGAAATACTGTGGCAATGATATGTTCAGATGGATGGTTGAGTGGTGGGTGTATTTTGATGGGGATATGATGCTTATAGCCAATGGCCACTCCCCCGCGTGCTATAGGCGCTGGGTTGTCGGTTCGGGTGAGCTGGTAGGGTGGCATACGGATGTGATGGTGGGGTTGGAGGAAGGTTTCATTGAGCATAAATCAATGGATGTCGTGTGTAGCGAGGGTATGCAGCAGGAGGTTTTTGTTCGTTGGGAGTGATCGAATATTATTGAAAAGTATATTGTGGGAAAGTGGCATATTAGGAATAGTTCTAGTTGTGGAGTTGGTGGGTTTAGACGAGGGTTTCTAGGGGCAGAAATTGGAAGTGGGCGTTATTGTGAGAGTAGGTGGCGTTTATTTGTATTCCAAATACTGCTTTTGCTGCAATTGAAATTTGCGCCAGGGTGTGTTCACGGGAGAAGGGATTTAGGTTTTGTAATGTGATTGTCATGAATCTTAGGATATCTTCTATGGTCGGTGGAGGACGGATGGAGTTGGTGGGTGGTGTGGGAGGATCAATGGGTCGGAGGGGTACTGTGAGTTCTGCTTTGGTAGGCGCTGGCTTTGATTTGCATTTAATGGAATAGGTAGGATGATTTTGGTCACAAGTATTGCAGGTGGGAGTTTTCTGAAGGTTTGGGCAAGCTTTTAAGAAGTGGTTCTCTTTGCAGTGTGGACAGATAGGGGTGTTCTTGCAGTTTGCCGTTAGGTGGTCATTGTATTGTAGACAACGTGCACACAGTGTGGGTTGGGGGGAAGGGGTTTTTGATGGTTCCACTCTATGTTTTTGATGGTAGATTATGGCTCCATTTCTAAGCAGTTGATCAATTGTTGATGCGTCTTCAGTTAGTACTCTGATCATGTAAGTGGGTCCTAAGCTGTTCTTGATTCGGAGGGCTTTTCGAACATGTAATTCGTCGTTCGAGTTGAGTTCGGCGACTACCTCTTCTTCAGTTATTGTTGGGTCTACACCTCGGATGACGGCTGTGAGTATAGGAGGTCTTCTAGGTGGGGTTGGTTATTTTGGTGGGGATGAGGTGAAAGTTGTTAAGTTGGCGTTGTCGCCAAATGAAGGTAGTCCAATTTTGTTTTTAAGTAATTTAGGGAAGTCTGGTTCATTACTCTTGATGATCATTCCATTTTTAGTGGGGATAAGTTGATGGATAGAAATGTTGGGTATATGTCGTTTGATGAATTTGCTTAGGGTTTTACTGTTCATATATTCAGGGAAGGTTCCTTTTAGTAGGTATGTATGAATAGTCTGTGACGTGGATGGAGGTGATGATGAAGTGTCCATAACTTCGCATGCGGTTGTTGCACTATTGGATAAGGAGGTTTGTGGCGATGGTAATGAGCTACTTTTGATCTGTTCGTAGGGTTTTGCATTATTTCTGGCAGTTTGAAGATAGCTGGTGCCACGTGGTGGTTTCTGAACTATCTGTGGAAGATTTTGATGAATGCCTTCAGATGCAGCGGGGCAGATGATTGATGAGGAGGTGGTGGTGGTGGTGCTGATGGTGGTTGTAGTAATAACTGAAGATGTAGCCATGGTGTAGAAGTGGGGGCTAGTAGTGACAGTGGGTGGAAGGATGGTAGGGTTGGTGTCTGAAAGGTCCATAGCGTTACCGTACATTGGTGTGTCCGGTGGATGTGCAGCAGTTGGGGAGCAGGCGTTACCAGTTGGCAGGCGAAGTCCGTGAGCAGGCGAAGTCCGTGAGCAGGCGAAGTCGGTGAGCACGCGAAGTCGGTGAGCAGGCGAAGTCCGTGGGCACGCGAAGTCAGTGGGCAGGCGAAGCCCGAGGGCACGTAAAGCCCGAGGGCAGGCGAAGTCCGATGTCAGGCGAAGTCCGAGGTCAGGCAGAGTCCGTGGGCAGGGGGTGTCCGCCGGTAGGCGAAATCCGTTGGCCGGCAGGAGGCAACTTTTGCCTCAGATGTGTAAAACACACTACGGAAAACCTAGTCTTTTTCCGCGACGTCTCACAATACGTAATTCACTAATTGTTCTAGATAACAGTCTGACAACTACGAATGTGTCACAACAATAGCAAATAAACAATAAATTCTCACAACAATATCAACAACGATGCGCATATGTTTTAGATGTCCATGCCTAATAGGATTGCATGTTTTGTTTATATCATAGACATTAAAAAATTCACCTACGAGAAGCACCGTATGTTTAATTGACCGCGATTCTACCTGTCTGTCGGTATGTATGAATGAATGGGATTCGCGGAAAACAACCGCTCGGATTCAGATGGGCTTTCGAATAGAGTACAGCCAACAGTACGGGGGATAGAATAGAGTAATTTCATCCTGATGTGAGTCGGATAACTGGGAAGTGTTCACAAATTAGTATCATTTTTCGCTGAACACGATTCACGTAAAAGCTAGTGGTCGGATTTATTTGTTTCTGGCAGCCGAAATGTTACCGTGATTTCTGTGTATTAGTTTTTATTTTCTAGCTTACGCTGTGTTATCTGCAACATAATCGTTTTGAGAGAAAGATCCGTACTTTAATATTACACGTAAAAAATGTTGGGAGTAACAGCTAGTCCCAAATACTAAATATGTAGATTAGCGAGGAATAAGCAACAGCAAGGGTGCTGCAATTCTGAATGTTACACTAAACAAAATAAATATTTGCTACAAAAGTGCTGTTTTACTTTTCATTATATTACAAGCATTCAACCTCACTATTCATCCTATTTTATTCGCGAAATTTTCACATGGGTTGTCTAGTCTATTATATAATTTCGTAAGGTCACCCACTCACCTCGATAGCAATTGGCTGGAGAACGGTGTCACGTGTCAGACTTCGCTCACAAAACAGCGACCAGAGATACCATTAAAAGGAATTCGTGGGTATGTCTACAATTTAATAACCAAGCAACTGCTACCAAATTAATTGGCATAATACATTCATTAACTTTGCTTTCTGTAGCGTTTCATAGTTAAAAATTTTTTAGGTAATTTTGCTGAAAAAATGTGGGTCTGCTTTTCAGTAACATGTTACTAACTAAAGCAACTTAAAAAAATTAAATTACTCATAGTCTGTACCACGAATACCAATTGTAATTTCGGCTTGGGATAAATTGCAGTTTAATTAAAACTTTCACTAATGTTGTTGCTTGACCAAAATTGATGCAATATGGTTTATTTGTTTTTTAGGTATTTTACTGATAACTTTCGTTAATGGTCTTTCTTTATGTTCGCTGCACGTGAGCTATTAGTTTATTTTAAGTGAGCATCATAGCAAATATGTTACGGAATCAATTCATTTCTTTGGAGTTGCTCAACTATTTAATAATATGGAATGTGTATTAACTTCTCTGGCTGTTACAGATACTATGACCAATGATTGCATTATGAGTGTTTGCCCACTCTCAGTAAATAACAACGTGATGCCTTTGAAGCAAACAGAATTTTTTTTAAAAAATTGCAGAATGAACTTTAAGGATCAAATACAAGTCAAGTTTGTATTTAAGCATATCCGACTGCGCTATCGTCCCTGTTCGTTTTTAATATCTACCTCTATTAATGCTTATGAGTTCTTCGAGCTCAAGAGATTTTGACCCTGAAACACAGGTCAAGTTTATATTAGGTCAAATCAGGTCAACCTGTCATAATCTTTCATTCTAGAAACTGGAACTTTTGTAGATCCGTGATGATACGCAAAAAACGGTAACGGGTTTACACTAGTATTAAATAAAATTTAATGGTTATAACGCTCCACTTGAAAAACATTGGTTGAAAATTGTTATTCCTAGCTTAGTTGAGCTGCAATTGTCGGAGCGCTATCTTTGATCTAAAATGCATATGTTAGGCGATTATGGTATTATATTAGGACAATGTTATCAGGTATATACAATTTAACTGCAGGCATTTCATTTAACAGAAGTCTAAGAAGTGTTAATAACAAATCAGTTTCCTATCGCGCATGGTACGTATGTATTGCAGATACCCATATATGTAATTGGAAATTGAGAAAAATGTCGTAAACCTACAAGCAGATATAATCGCAGCGGTATTCTCTATCAGCAAATAATCGAACACTTCATGATTTTATATAAATCCGACAAATGTTTGCATAGAAACGTCTACTAACAACCTTATTCTTTTATTTGCGTTCCACTCACTCGTCCATTCACTTCCAGTACAATGTGGGACTTATTTTATCCTGGTCATCTACGAAGGTCAACCATAGGCAAGTTGCATCCAAACTCGATGCTATACTGTATTTATCTCAAATTAAATTTCGCCTCTCTTAAAATGATATTTATCCAGTCTTTCTACAACGTTAGTAATTCCGTAATAGGCAACCTCAGCAAGACAACATGAGATACCTTTAGATGTATAGGGGTTGGAATCCGACGAAAAATGTCGAGAATAAAGCTGCCAGCTGGGCAATCTGGCAATGCTGGTTGAGTGAATCGTGTGCCGTTTTTTTCTAAATCGGTGGAACGGTGTTGATTTGATTGCAAAACAAACAACCAGACTTTGAACTTTACGTATGCAGGTAAAAATCTCTGTATCCGCTTGATACGTACAGTTCTAAACACGTATTGAGTTTTGAACACAATTAGAACTGAACTTCTATTTTACGTGACAAAAGTGATAAAGATTGTGCTGCCTTAGTAACTGCAGTACATTGTAATCCGGCAGTACACCCGTTAATGCTATATTCCGCTTATTATGTTTAGTAACATAAAAAGGCGAATGGTTTTTCAGTTGTAAAAAACAAATATTTGGAAAACGTATCTAGTCAAACATTCATGTTTCTTATATTAACAGTAATGTTAGGCTGATTTTTTAAATATATTTCAGAAAGTAATCGGCAAAGATATATGCATAACTATATCTGTATGAATATACATCTTTCATGAAATTTAAATACGATAAATGTAGTTATCAGAGTTTAGTTATTGAAAAATGTGCTATGATTTTTATCCTTTTTTCATCCACGAAATAGTAGATAACTTTGAAGATGAATTATGAAGTAATGTACAATAACTGACTTACAGTTCTTGTTCAATGATAGTCCAAAGTCGATAACGGTACCACTTTTACCACCCAACTTCCCAAACTGTTAGTGGAGACTGTTTCAACATTTTATATCGTAATGATTGTGTTTTGATCGTATGTTGATTAGCCAGATGATTGTGTTCAATAAATTAGTGAATGGAATTGGCCAGGTCAGTAAGTATCCAAGATAATGGCAGCCTTGCTCTAGTGTAGTTTGTGCATCGTCATTGGGGGTTACAACTAGCCTTCCAAACAGCGAAGAAAGTTTCTTCGACCAAGGCCAAAATTGATTCCTTTACTAGCATACTCATTATATTAATAATACCCGTCCACTACTTCGTTCTTTTATTGAGGTTCTTGGGCATAGCTCTACACTTCCCTCTCTCGTATCTGTCCCCAGAAGGTGTTCGTATAGTTTTGAAAGTAACGTCAATAGTTCAAGGAAATATTCTGAAAAGAGCAACTGTAAAATCTCACATTGACGTCTGGTACATAGTTTACAAAGAACGTCCTCTCTTTTTTTTAATAGATTTGAAGAATATTAGAGAAGTTTAAATTAGCAACGTGTATATTGTTAATATGAAGCACATGCAGGATGGTTTTGGCCATCTACTTCAAAAAGATTTAATCTCGTTTATCCCAACAAATAAGGTTGGTAAAATTGAAATGTAGGGAGAAAAACATTTTCAGAATGTTTCGAGCCATTGTATATCTGGTATAAGTTAAAAGTTAAAAGTTAAAAGGAACGAAATAATAACTTGGTTTTCAAGTGAACGGTTTTTTCGGAAGTGATCAAATATGACTTCGGGATTTTCCAAGGGCATCAGCTGAATCTATCATCAGAAATCTTCAAACGTAAACAGTGCACTTTCTATTCAAAGTTCTGTTTAGTAATTGACGAGTGGGTGACAAAATTTCAAATCATACATTTTCCTTTCAGTACTGATTTATAAACGTGACTTAATTATTCAACCGATTTTCAGCAGTCATTGCGCTTCCTCTGAACACCTTAAAGCCAATTTCCGGTATTAGCTTTCTCCAACTCGTATCTTCACGTTTGGGATACTCTGCTAGATGTTTCCATATATTGCAGCTCCTTGCAAGCATCAACTGGTTTCTGTAACTAGAAAGGAAAAAAATACCATAAGAAGATGATGTTTCCGCTCATGATACTTTCTGCTTCCTGATATCTTGCTTTAACGCATCTTTTATACTAATTTTCTACACAGGGATTTAGATTGATATCTCTTCTTTCTGTAATCATCACCTACCCTTTGCTTATTTGCCATTCTGTATCGTGCTAACCAGGAGGGACGGGTGGTTCTATAGGGCTTAGATCCGTCCATAACTGCAACGTGTTTTAGACTGGGGCAGGATGTCACACGCGAGGAGTTCGTAGTTCTATGTCCGAATACTGGGCACTAAAGGCACTGCGGGATGCCAGCGGTGTTGCGGTGCAGATAGCAGTGGCTTCTTAGTGTTCTAAAAGCATTGAATTTGCACAGAAGCACTGGTGGTTTGTCTGATTCGACAAAATCGCCTCCCAGCATTTGAAACACGGGGCAAAGCTTGTTACATTTCTTACGAAACGTTTCACCCAGGCATTGATGTTTGTCTTTTCAGATCTCGTAGACGAAATATAGACCAGTTGCGAGCGGTTTGCACTTAGAACATCCTGACGGCTCTTCCGATTACTTAGTCCACAGCATGGACACCACTGTAGTCTTAACCCGCATTTTTTGTCACCAGCTAGTTTATATAATTCCATTGTACGGCTATAGATAGGCTGTTATAGCTGCATGGGCTTTAATGAGAGAAACAGCTTTATTTGTGTCTAAGTATCGGTCTGCCTCAAGCACAGTTACTGAATTTCCGACGAAGTTGCTGTCTGTGGCACCTTCTGCTTTCTGACCTTCAAAGTTCTTGAATTGTGATGAGTAAGGCCAGTTCGAATCTGATCTCGCGCATGGGTAGCTTCAATGAAGTGTCAAGTTCTGCTTTGGAGTCTGAATTGAAAAATATAACTTAGATGGAAAAATGATTAATGAATTTGTGAAATTAATTACTACCGATTTCAGCTGGCTGTAATGGCCAAATCATATATTTTTATATTGTGATTTTTATATATATACAGGGTGATTCAAAATGATTGTCGGGGTTTCATGAATTTTTTACCGGCTGTGTACTAAACATACAAGTATTATCTTTACATGGATGAATAGACAGACTCTCAAAGTTTTGTTTTGTAGCAGCCGCTAATCTTGTAGTTACATTTTGTTCCGCCAGATGTCAGTGTTTGCAATATGACAGCTAACGCTATAGAGAAGGCTTTTTGCACTCTAGATTTTCACGTGTGTCAGTCAGTTGTCCAACGGATTTGGAGTACAGAAAATCCCAGTGCTTTTATTGAACACCAGCGTGATTCTGCAAAAGTGTGTGTGTTCGCTGCTGTTTCCAAGGCGAAAGTGTACGGCCCGTTCTTCTTCAATGACCAGACAGTAACAGGACTAACTTACCTCGATATGGTCTCTGAGTGGTTGCTGCCTCAGCTGAAAGAGGTGGATGATTTCATATTCTAACAAGATGGTGCTTCATCTCATTTCCATCGGGAGGTCAGAACATTTCTCAACGAACAATTGCCGCAG
Source organism: Vandiemenella viatica (assembly GCA_031002005.1). NCBI lineage: Eukaryota > Metazoa > Arthropoda > Insecta > Orthoptera > Morabidae > Vandiemenella > Vandiemenella viatica. Next base: position 350,487,578 of record CM061920.1, on the reverse strand, counting down.
CGATGGATAGTACGCGGAGCCGACAGTGACCAAATGCTCATGGCTTGGCCAACTCGAACACCAGATTTAACCCCATGTGATTTTTTTCTGTGGGGTTACGTCAAGGATCAAGTTTATCTTCCTCCTCTATCTGCGACTACCTCGCAACTGAGAGAACGGATCAGGGCCGCCTTTCTAAACATTTCTGATAACATGCTGCATCGCGTGTGGGATGAAATGGACTATCGCATAGATGTGTGCAGAGTGATACAGGGCGCACATATCGAACATTTGTAATGGATGTAAAAAAACTTGATGAGTTTCTTTACCCATCAAAATAAGATTCAAATTCGTATCTCAATTGTGCTAAGTGTAGGAATTTTTTGAAACCCGACAACATTTTGAATCACCCTGTATATTTACATATATATATATATATACAGAAACCCTACAGGTGTTATTCCCGTTCCATGAATAGGTAAACTGTCGCTGTAAATATTAAAATAAAATATATCAATTTGACGGCTGAATAGTTGGTGTCTAGGATCTCCAGAAGAGGTTTTCTTAGTTTTACGTGCAGCGACCACTTTTTGGGCCATTATGGTTATTGATGATGTAGTTAAGAGGCGCGACTTTTTTTTTTACTTATGGCTTTACGCCTCGTCGACGTCGAGGTCATTAGAGGCGGGATGGGATTGGGGCAACGAACGGGAAGGATTTCGTCCATGGCCTCTTGAAGGAAGCATCCCGGCAATCGCCTGGAGTGATTTGGGGAAACCGTGGAAAACCCAAATCTGGATTTGAACCGGCGTCCTCCCGAAAGCGAGGCCAGAGCATTAACCGTTCACCCACCACTCTCGGTAAGAGCGCGAGATTCTGAAAAAAAACACTGTATGTAAGACCAGAGGTTTGACCTCACTGAGGGTGATTCCGTACTCAGCAAGGGATATGCAACAGTTCCAGATATGTTCTGAGTTTCTGCTCGCCGGGAAATGTCACAGTAGTTCTGTCCGGAAACTAATATTAGCTAATTCACGGCGATTTTAATCCGGGTAACTATCTTCCATGACTTTTTGTAGCTACAGTAAACATACTCACTAATATCGACTTCCTGTTAAGCTTAAACTTACGAATTGTCTAACTTCGCTCCTACTTGTGAGGTCCCACTCACAAATCATTGCTGAAATTGTAAATAGCAAATAATAGACTTACACAGCATAATTGCTATGTATAGATATTTGGGTAATTTTAAGTATTTTGTAGTAATATAATTTTTTGTAGTTGGCACTACTGTACTGTCGAGAAGGAATGAAGATGTTAAGATGGCGCAGAGAGACCACGAGGGAACATATTAATTGGACAGTGACGACTATGTAGTTGTGTTGTATGAGTATTTAAAGTGTTCAATAAATTGTGCATTCGGGAGGACGGCGGTTCGAATCCCCGTCCGGGCATCCAGATTTGGGTTTTCCATGGTTTCCCAAATCACTCCAGGCAAATGCCGGGATGCTTCCTTCAAAAGGCCATGGCCGAATTCCTTCCCATTCCTTGCCCCCATCCTTTCCGTCTCTAAAGACCTCGCTGTTACGAGACGTAAAGCAGTTAAAAAAAATGATAGTAATTAGTAAGGAGGACCTACTAAATAAAAAATTCTGAAAATATTATGTAATATATAATATGAGTATCAGTGAGTTTCTTAATTCAAAATATGAATTATATGATCCTCCAACGCCGCAAAAATATTACATGATGTTACAATATTGATATTGACAATAAAAGTTTTATATGGACATAAAGGGCAGACTGTTTCTTCAGGGGACTTCCGGCGACTTGTTGAGTCAACGTTGTGTCGCTGAGCTTCGCCATGCTACAGGGAGACCCACATGATTTTCGAAAGTATCTCCATTACTTTTGGCACTTCAGTGTATTATGATACGAACACACATTTCTCGTGTACAGTTCAGAATATTAAGGGAGGAGTAAATGTGGTAAAACTGAAAATTTATAAATTTGTGTTTAGTTTTATTCAAATCAATTACTCTAGTTAATGTGTTTTAGTTTTCATAGAGATACGGAAGCAGTTCATGCCTAAACGTCAAAGAGTGAAGAATAACTCAATTTACGGATTTTTGCGAGATTGCATCTTGTAACGATACCATCGAACTAACACAGATCGAGAGGAGTATCTGTGAGTGGGGATATCTTTGACGGAGTCTAAACAATATGGCGACAGTCTACAGTGCGCGGCAATACCGTGTGGATCTAATGGCGGGAGTTGCCGACTGCTGACGACAATACCGCGGGAACGATAATCTAAAAGTGTTTGTAAGGGTGCAACTATCGTGTACTGTAATTTCAAGTATTATTAGGAGTGTTCAGTTTACGCGGACGAGGACAGTGCTCCGAACTATCTAATTACTGTGATAGCGGCACCGCATAATATTTTCGCCTACTCGGTTCGAATCCTGAAAACTTTGGTGATAGAAGTTCGATTACACGGGTCACTGTAACTGGTGGATACTTCGGCGGTGTATTTTTCGTGTTTCTCCAGATAATAAAGTTGTGTGTTGAATGTAAACTTTTGTGATTTGTGTGGTAGTAATTCCTACTCATTTTAGTAGTATAGCTGCCACCACGTGCTGCTACAAGTGATTAGTTTTGTGAATAACTTTAAGGGGCTCCGGTAGGATGGAAAATGACGAATTTTGTCATTTTCGTTTTTTTTGCTGATTATTGATCTTTGGAATGTCCTCTTTAATTTGGTGTATAATACATGCATGTATCTAACCTAGAAATGCTTTTAAAAAGGCTTTGTTGGCGTGGTAGTATTCGCAGAGTCAAAATGGAAGTGGTGAAAAGGATTTTTGAGAGGTCAGCAGCTGATGGGGTACAGTATATAAATTACCTAGGGGATGGGGATTCAAAGGAATTCAAGGCAATTGAAGAATTGATACCTTATGGACCAGATGTGACAATAAATAAGCTAGAATGTATTGCACATGTACAAAAAAGAATTGGTACCCGCGTGCAACACTTGGTATCAAAATGGAGGGGTAAAATGATGGATGACAGTAAAGGGTTGCAGGGGGAGAATAGACTTACAGAAGGCATAATTAATAAATTACAAAAGTATTATGGATTAGCCATTAGACATAGATACAACAGTGTCGTAGAAATGAAACTATCTGTTTGGGCTGTCTTATTTCATGTTGCTTCAACTGATTCTGCTCCCAATCACGGACTCTACCCCAAAGGAACTGATACATGGTGCAAGTACAACAAAGCACAAGCAGCAGGCCAAACAATTGTGCACAAGGATGGTTTACCATATCCTGTCATTGAGGAACTTAAGCCTATATTCAGGGATCTATTTGATGCACAGCTACTGAAGAAGTGTTTACATGGTCGTACCCAGAATCCAAATGAATGCATCAACAGTGTTATTAGGTCAAAAATTCAAAAAAAACTTTTTTGTATCAATTAATGCTATTCATTTTGGTGTTTATGATGCTGTAATTACTTTTAATAATGACAATTTGTCAAGGTGTGAGGCAGTGAAGAAACTCACTATTAGCGTTGGGTATCACACCATACGATCTATATACAGGCTTGACCAGGAAAGGGTTAGGGCGTCAGAGGGAGCATTGTGGGAAATTGAAGAAAAGGCACGAGAGAAGAGAAGAAGACTAAAGGGAAGGCTGGAAGAAAGCTATCAGGATGATCCAGATCACCCTAGTTATGGTTCTCGAACGCACTGAAACTTTGAAAGCATTTTCCCGTAAGTTTACTTTTTGATAGTTTTAGTGTACCTTTTTCTTGGAAACTACCAGTAAGAACTTCCTAAAACTTTTACAGCCTTGAAAGTATGTATCTGTGAGTATTTTAACACAGGGATATTGTATTATACCTTATAGTTTGTAAATTATTGACTGGACAGCAATTCCAAAAGTGCAAAAAATTTGAATATTTTTTTTAAAATTAATTCTCCCAAACCAATGGGAACTTTGGGAAATCCCTGTGTTAAAGTATTGTAAAACCATCATAGATTCACCCTATTTGGTTTCAGATATGTATCACATTTAGTTGTTGAGAAAAGGTACAATGAAGTTTGCAAGAAATACATGGGAAAGATACACCCTCCCGGAGCCCCTTAATTCTTAGTATTAGTATTAGTTGTTGAATCCCCACTGGCGACCGGATAAGATTGAACCTGTAGTAATAGGAACGAACTTAAACACGCCGCATTGAATCGTTCCACCAGGACTCAGAATTATCGCTAATACGCGAGGTGCCTTGCAAACTCTTTACCATGCCAAACTTTCTTAAGCTCTAAAACTGTGGTCATTCAGTTCGCTGCTGTTTCTTTGCAGAATTCACAGAGGTAGAGCTCTGCACTCCCGGATGAACTTGGCAGTAGAGATGGAGGTGACGGGGTCGGCTCCTCTGCGGTAGTCATCTGATAGTAGGGATAGATTGGGCTTGGGAGGCCGGGTACGTCTTAGCTTCGATGAATATCGGCCTTGTTGGATATCGAACCCCGATCGTCCCGGCTGCAGTCAGGCGCTTTACCGCCTGAGCTAAACGGCAGCCCGAAAAAGAATAATACCGCTGTTAAATAGGTGTTAGAGAACACGCCAGCTTGAGTATTACACAACAAATATACTGCAGACTTCCCGTAAGAAATATATCCGTAAGCATCTCGAATGGTCTGTAGAAATCTGTTAAATCGATACAACAAAGTCATTGTTTCGCATATATTCTTTAAATTGTAGTTAATAAGCTTACAGGATAGGAAAACCCATAAGGACAACGATTTTCTACAAAGAAAATGGTGTGTTCGAACACCGTGTTTTAAGAGCGAAGCTGGGTGTTCCTAATAGAGGTAGAATAAGGCTAGTTGTGAGGGGTTTGCTGCACGCTGTTTCTAGTTTAACAGCCTTACAATGAGCACAAGTGAAAGTTTTATTTGCGAGTGGATGCGTGTTGCCATGTCAGGTACTGAAGGCCATGCCGTTTCTTTCATAAGTTACAACCAATGACCTCAAAGCGAGCTTTGTTCACCGTTATAACTCTTTTACGATTATATGCACATATTACATTAATTACGCTTCATCTTCGTGGAAACTTTCTCTTGCAAAAAACTGATTTTTTACTTGTTCCGCTGATAACTAATTCCTACTAGGATGACCCTATGCGATACATTAAACTTAGGCCAGCATTATATCACTACACAGAAGGGTTAATGCTGGGGGTTGTCATTCGGGAAGACCTGTGCTTAATTCACTTTCCGTCCACCCTGCTTTTGGTTTTCCTTGCTTCACTCGAATCACTCCTTGCGAATGTCGGTTTCATTCCACTAAAAGGCCATGGCCGAAGTCCTTCCCATTCCTTGTTCCCCATACTCTCCCGACTCTCACAGAAACACATGTCACTGTTATTGAAGTTTCGCCTGCAGTTAGACAAAAGAATCTCTTGCTTCATTTATACCGTTTTTTCATTTAGGGCTTTACGCCTTTTCGACGGCTAAGGTCATTAGAGGCGGGATGGGACTGGGGACAAGGAACGGGAAGGAATTCGGCCATGACCTTTTTGAAGGAAGCATCCCGGCATTCGCATGGAGTGATTTGGGAAAACCATGGAAAACCCAAATCTGAATGCCCGGACGGGGATTCGAATCCGCTTCCTCCCGAATGCGAGATTTATACCGTCGTTTCCGACCAGTATGTTTGGGATGAAGCAGTATTACGCTTCATTTGATGAGGAAGGGCTGCGATTGCATTCTTTTAAATATTTTATTCGCAGTTTTTTACATCATTTATACTAAAATTTCAGTTATGTTCGAGTTACCAGCTTAAGGTTCAATCCGATCCATTATCTCAGGTAACTTAGGAACCATGATCGTGTCCGTCACCTGCCAGGGTACTAGATACTGTTGCGAGCTCTCGGTGGTGGGAACAGTGTTCATCTTCGGGAGTTGGTGAGGAGGGTAGGAGAGGTGGCAACACTCTGTTATTAATCATCAAATAGTGTACCAGATTCCTTTGTTACATCTCAAAACTCTCTGCAGTATATATAAAGTAAATTTGTGTGGTCCTTCTGATGACAGACTTTCCGATGTGCCACGCATTTTCCTTGGCTGGACCTACAGTTTAACGTGGAAACCCAACCGCCGAACGTCCTTCCGCAGCTCATCTGATTAAGCAGAGCTCTTAAAAAATTTCGGGACCCAGCGGGATTTGAAGCCACGATCCCAAGCATCTTAACTACTAACCTACCATTCCGCTCAACGAACGTATACGAAACGGATTTTTCCTACTTCTAATAGCCTTACGTACCGTCAACGTCGTGGTCATTAGAAGCGGGAAAAGAATGGGAAGGAAATGGATCTAGGCCTTTTGAAAGAACCAAACTGGTTTTGGTCACAAAGTGGCTCGCCAACAGCAGCTGTGTAGATTATGCTAGCTCAAAAACTCTTGAAAAGTTTTGTTGATGTTTTTTTTTCTTTTGATTATATTAAAAATAAAACTTCTGAAAATTTCTCATTGATGGTGTTTACTTTTTGATTTTAATTAAACTGTGTTACTTATATCTTCATTGTGTTTAAATAATAACTGTAACCATAGGAAATCATTATGTGGTCCGCAGGCTAACTCATAAATGAAATTGTGGCCCGCAGGCTAACTTAGAACTGAAATTGTAGTCCATCTCCAAAATAGATTGGGCAGCCATGCTCTAGGCCAATGTCCCAATATCTTGTCCCGATAAAAACGACCGCGACTAAATCTGAAGTCCAAACAACAAACGAAAACAGTAATGCGATGTGCCATAATTTTTGTAGATAAGTTCAATGCGATGTCTGTCAACTCATACCACTGCAGCAACCAATGCAGTTTTGCGATGCACGCCTAAATTTAAATTAAGAAAACTCAGCTGAACGGGATATAGTAACTCAGCTGAGCGGTATAGTAACTCAGCTGGTTAAGACGTTTAACTCGGGCCCATGAAGATGTCCTTTTGGTTAGGGTAGGTACGACAAAGGCGGATTGCGCAGAAAATTGGAACTGTTTCAGCAGTTAACCAATAAAACCACATGAATCTTTTATTTAAAAGCTAATATTAAATAACTTATTTAGATACGGGTTTTTCTTCAGTATTGTCCCCGTTGTTATCGTTTTCTTGTTTATCTGCTTAACGTCTCTCTAACGGTGAGGTCTTTAGAGACGGGAAAGGATGGGGGACAAGAAATGGCAAGGAATTCGGCCATGGCCTTTTGAAGGAAGCATCTCGGCATTTGCCTGGAGTGATTTGGGAAACCATGGAAAACCCAAATCTGGACGCCCAGACGGGGATTCGAACCGCCGTCCTCCCGAATGCAAGGCCCCGTTGTTATCAACAGACTGGCGCTGTATTCCCGTTCATATATGTATTTCCTGAGGAAAACAAATTCTTGTTTCTATCAAGCCTTTTGTTTATTGAAAGTGCTATTGATTCTCGAGTTCAGTGTTACCTTTCAAACAGTTATACAATTTCTAGACCTTTTTTCACCAAACTATTTGCTTAATTTGACACAGGTTCCTTTTGGTTTCACATTACTGTCATTAGGAATTTAGTAATCATGTGCTGTTTCAAGGTTGGATTCTTTGCAAATGGTGCCAGACGAAGAAATAACACTTGACATTCCCAGCTGACCGAGTGAAATATATTAGTACTTGTTTCCTCGCATCAGTCATTAATTTCGGATATTGTCTGTTAATTTTAAATTATAATTAAAGTTTGAGTAATTATTGGATCTTTAGCTAAAAGCAAATTGCCCCTGAATTACTTGGGCTGTCCGGTTGTGGAACGGCAATTGCTATTTTCTGGCTAATAACCTTAGCCATGAAAATGTTTGAATGTTCCATGATTATATTATATTCGTATATGCGAATAAAAAAAAGTAGAGGAAGAGAAAAAGGATAGTCATCCGTATGCGAGGTAGGAAAAATAGAGCTTCTTAAGCGATGTTGTAGCAGCTAAACCCAGTGCAATCGGTTCGCCTTCGTCCGCAACGAAAGATGTTGTTAGGCTGGTAATGCCTTGCTGGCGGCTATTGTTATTCGAGCCATCAAAGCACCTGCAGCCTGTGATTACAGTGTAGTTACTGCACTTCAAGTGCATTACTTGAACCAGGCGCCTACACTAGACATTTCGTCAGATCCCCAACGTATCTTTACACTCCATCAAGAACATTGACCCGCATACTTCGAGGCAACGATAACTGGGCTTCAGTTCATACTATGAAGTGTCCTGCACTATCTTACTACTTGTCAGTGTTTCTGTGCACGTTAAAGCTGTACCATACTGAGCTCTGATCTTAATTCAAACTTCGGGCATGGCGGAACGGAACTACCGTCCTGAACCGTAATTAAGTAGGCGAATGCTGGGGCATCCTCAGGTTCTGGTTCTAAATTACACATTTCAGAAATGAAATGTCCATTTATCGCTAAGCTACAGTTTATACAGTTCACAGATGACGACATTTAGGTATTATAGCGTACATTAAAACTCTTATCACCAGGAGGGCAAAGTTCCATTTGGAGCCTTCGAGCCTGAAATGCCAAACGCAGGGAAAAAATAAACGCATTTCTTTTCTTACTTTTTGTCTGCAAACTTCTTCGTTGTAAGGGATTGTGTACAAACTACGTGGCTCGTTCCAGGGGGGGGGGGGAGGGGTTGGCTGAAAGGCTACGCAAGGCTACGTGGGGGGAGGGGGGGGGGTCCGAACCCAGGCCACGTAGCTTTCCTTTCATAACATTTTTCACAGTTAAAATGAGGAATAGAACTCACAACAGGATGTCAATATTTATTTCCCTCAATTAATTATCTCTGCATGTAATTTACAATAGTCTGACAAGCGAAAACAGTACAAAATGTCTTCTGGAATCAAAAGGGGAAAAAAGCTTAGTGATAGGTGGGAGTGGGGGGGAGGGGTTCACAGGAGGCCAAAATGGAGCTACGTGGTTTATGCATGCTCCCTAAGGACTGAGGAGAAATGACAATGATAAATAGCAAACACATAAAGCATTCTTAACAGCGTTGGTCGTTGTTAGGAAATAACCGTGTTTGGCTCTTTTACCAAGATTTGCTGCTTGATCTTTTGATGAGATTTTCCACATAAGACTAAACATCTAATTAAAAAAGGGCTCATTGGAAGCAGAGATACTAATTTCTGTGAAATTAGGGTTTTGAAGTTACCCACAAAGTGGCATATTTATATGTAACTCAGTAACGTGGCATTTACCGCATCCCGTCTGCAGATTCTGCCGTCCATTAACGTCTGTAACTTGAATGCATAGAACATTGCTTCATTTTTTGCTCTAATACGAGGTTTATATTAGGTTTATTTACGATCGAAATCTTATTTAGCTACCAACATGATATATATTAGCCATAGCCAACAATTCTTAAATGCATGATGTTGAAAATTATAATTAGCTATGTAAAATTGTTTTGTTCTAAAAACCAGTGTCGTCAGTGAACAGTGAGCATCAATTCCGTTCATCGTGGAGTCACTTACGTCTTCCGCGATCTGTCACAGCACAAGATAGCGTTATACGCGAACTGCTGATTGCATTAATCTTCTCCGTCCGTTAGTCACAATAACTAAAGGAAGAAATAAGAAGAATATTCAATGCTAGTGTTAACACATTAACCACAAATACAGTAATATAAGGATAATAGAGCTTCAAATTATAGATGATATGGAAGTACTGATGTTAGTATGTTGGCGACCATTCACCCTAATGGGATTTTTCTTTCTAAAAGGTGAACACATTCAAGGCGGTGATTGTCAGCAGAAGAGTATATTCCTCTATCTGTAATTAGCTCGAGATGAAGGCCTTGCTCTCCTTTAAGCTACGATAGGGCCATCCACGGATGACGACGTTCATCCTATTGAAGTATTGATTTGCACCACTCAAAGAAGAATAACTGATACAGTTGTATAACCAGAAGCTGTAAAATTGGCCACTGAATAGCGGTAGAAGACGTGACCAGAAACGTAATGAAGAATGGGAAATCCAGTACCCTGCAGCTGCAAGTGGAACTTCAAGATTCTGGCATTAATATTGTCGAGCAGATGGCGTCGTGTGTTGACCATCATTGTGATCCACGAAGACCATCACAACGGTGGGATCTGGTGTTCGGGAGGAAGCGTGTTCGAATCCCCGTCCGGTCATTCAGATTATTGTTTTTCATAGTTTCTTGAAATCACTCCGGACGAAGTTGCGTTAGTTCCTTCAAAAAGCTATGTCCAAATTTCTTCCCGTTCCCCGTCACTTGTTCTTTTCCTCCTCCAGTTACCTCCATCTTTTAGAGGAGTAAATTCTAAAGCAAAAAAAAATAGTTTTGCCCTATCACACCTATCACCAATCTTATTGTACAGTGATCCGTTTCTAATGCAACTCTGAGTTCATCTTTACTGTTTACCCAGTACTTTCCTTCAGATGTGTATTTCATGCTCACAAGCCCATTTCCCATAAATTGGTCGCTCTACTTTCAATAAGCCTTATTTACTTTATTAGATATTGCGTGTTTTTAATCATTTATGTGACGGAATTTCGTTAAAAAAGAAATAGAAGTCGATGAGTTGCAATTCAGTTAATATACAACTTGATTTTAGTTAGGAATCAAAACAACATTGATGATTACTTTCAGCGAGTAATATGGTGCTTCTGCGTTAAAACATGCACCATGAGAATGTTTCATGGGCATTTAACCAGATCTTAATTTTTGGTAAAGCATAATTTGTGTTTGGGAAGCATACTGTGAACGGTCCGTGGTTGTAATTCCAGATTAATCTACATTTGTAGTCATGATGCTGGTGGAATACACGGTAGTTTGAAACAATGTCACTCTTTGGTTAAGATTGCAAAAATCCACTCTATATTAAATTTTTGAATCAACAGAAAAATAAATTAATCTTTGCTATATTCGATCAATAACAAGTAATAACTTTTTTATTTTCAAAAATTTAAATAACAGGTAACCACAAACACAAAGCTGACATTATCTATTTCACTGAATAGCTACAGAATTTCTAGTAATTATACACAATCATGGTCGTTGAAACGTTTTCCACGCCATGTCTTGTTTGGGAACAATGTCAAGCAATGTTGTCGTCACCAGTTGGCGACATTTTATTACATTAATGTTGTAAAGGTGTTACATTAAGAGCGCAAGTTTTGAATATTCAGTAAAACATTATGTTCTGTAGTGAGCTATTGAAGTATTTATATATTTATGATGAACACATTTGGGAATTATGTAAGGAACAACATATCTGGTAAAAGGCCGCAACGGCTTTTGCTGGCATACGAGTACCCTCTTGGCAGAATTTTCAATAACGGTTTTGTATTAATGTCTCTGTATTTTGTCGATATAGCGTTCAATGCTTGGATGGTGACGGTCTTCCGGTCGTAAACCTGAGAGTTTATAAAACCCCACAGTAAAATTTCCATCAAAAGATCGTGGTGACCAATTTTGGTCACCAAAACGGGAGATGACGCGACCAGGAAAAGACTCGTGTCATACCACCACTGTTGCAATGATGGTATGGTAATTGGCACCATTATGCTGTAATCTTACGTCATAAAGAGCAATATCTTCAAATTGAGGCCCAGAGAACTGCGTTCTGACGTTATAATAACGTTCGCCATTTACCTGCGTTTTCGAAGAAAAATGGTCCAATAATTCCTCCAGTCCATAATGCACACCAAACTTGGGGATGCATTTAATTTTCACGAATCATTCGTGTATTTTCTGAGCCCCGAATGTGCCAATTTTGCCTATTAACGAAGACATCGCTGTGAAAATGGGCCTGAAGGTGATTTTGTCCACTAAATGGGCGTCCAGGTTTTGTTGTTCAGTGATCTATTTGGTGAACTTTTTTTAGCTATGCATGGTCTGTTGGCATACGTTCTTGAGTTACTTGGATTCTGCAAGCATTGAGAAGCGAATCTTCAGTGAGAATACGCTGAAGAGTGGCTGGTGAAATTTCCAGTTCTTGTGGACGATGACGAATCGAGGTCCCTGGAATTTCGGCCACACTCTCACGAAGTGCCGTGGATGTTTTCTTCTCAACGACCACTACGAACTCATGATATATGTTTTACATCACCACCTTTCGACTTTTTTATTATTTTCTTCACGGTTGACAAATTCGGAATATAATTTACAGGAGCTAGATCCTTTGTTCCGTTATGGAATTTAGGAGAATTTTTTTTAGGAATATGTAGTTACCAGCTGACATATCTATATTAAGAAGAAATTATTGAATATTGTGACCAAGCGTGGTGGGTGACCGGAAACGGTCTGGCTTCCCAATCGAGAAGACGCAGGTTCAAATCCCCGTCCGGCCAAGTAGGTTTTGTTTTCCCAAAATCACTACAGGTCAATGCCGAGATGGTTTCTTAAAATTCCTACGGCCGAATTCATTCCTGTTCCTTGCCCCCAGTCTTTTTCCACCTTTAATATCGTTGAAGGCCACAAGGTGAAAAACAAAAAGAAAAAATACTTACAATTGTCTGTTACCCAAAAGTTAATATGTTTCTTGGGGGGTCTGTTCTGGTGATTCTAGTATTTTTATGTTTATGTAGCCAAAATATTGCGTATTAATAACAATATAATTCGGTTTGTTTCCCAAGAAACATTCATAAATAAACAACGCCGAGATAAATTGCATTCATTTATTTTTTTATGTTGTTAAATGATAATCAGTAAAGTAAATATGAGTGATCGTGCTGCGAATTCTGCCTATGTCGTGCTGATGATGTTCAGTGAAACATATTTTATTGTTATATACTGCTCTTGAATTTTAATTTTTGGTCTGACTTTCTATATGTATTTTACTTAACATTTGTAACATATCAGTTACCTTTATTATTTGTTAATCATTCCTATAATTAACTAATACCCATGGACAGATAGTGGCAAACATTGTTTGATGGAATTTTATTTAAAATATACAAACCTTGTTTGTTTTACTATGTAAAATGATAGTGGTTATATTTATTTTAATTTTTAAGTGTTAGTTAATTAATTGTCGTTTAAGTATATTTAATTAATTAGTATTTGTTCAGATTCACTTTTATAGATGACCTTCAAATGGTTCGTGTACTTAATTTTCTATTTTGAGAACTATCAACAACTTTTTAAATGTTATAAACTAATCTGACAATAACGAATTGTTTGACACGACCTTAAGTCGAACCAGGATCGAGCGTGTTCTTGGAATAGCTGCAACTCTGTTGGCTAGACGCTCCCATTGCTGCCAGAAGTTTCGGTCCTGTGAACCAGGGAGCACAGCATATGCCCCACCAATTAGAATCAAATCTCGTAAAAAGTTGTCAGCTATGTCTTGGATTACCTTCGGATAAGAAGGTTGATATACACACAAGCCGTCGAACTTAATAAGTTGACTTACACTTTTTCATTTGAAAATAACATACGTCATTCAAGTAATTAATTGAGTTAGATAATTAGATGAAAGTTCAAAACCCTTTGTGACCAGTAATTAATCTGCAATCTTCAGTAACTTCAGTACGATGTTCTAAGGTATGAACACTGTATTAAAGTCCTAAACTGTTACTAAAATCTTATGAAAATTGTGTATTTTGTGACACAACGTGTTGAAGTACTTGCTGAAATGACTAAACCTGGATCTTGTCTAACTAAGCAGGCACCGATAGGGTGAACTAACTGAATTAACTTAAGGCATTGCTTGTATTTGTGTTAAATAATTAAATTAATTAGCTCCAGAGAAAGACAAGCTTGAGCACCATTTATCCCAGATGTGAACATTATGTTCTCCAGGTTATCTCTTATTTCTGTAGAAATAAGTGATTAGCATTTTACCTCCGCGATAGAGATCGTTCCCATCATATCTTAGACCACTGCTCCGTGCGACAAGCCCTGCAATCAGCGCTCTTTTGTTCTGCAGGTGGAGCCTTCTCTTCAATGATATTCAGTATTCAGATCGATGTGATCTTTGTGGTCTTTTTCGTCTTTTCCATACTAAATTCTGCAAATGAAAACATTGTGGTGAAAAAGTAAACAACTCAAACGGTATTATCTTTTTAATAATAAATTTAACAATTTTAGTTTATTTGATCAGCATATTACCCTCTATCACATTTGTAAAACAGATTTTTAAGAAATTTTTTTTATGTGTGTTCTAAACTTGAAGGACTAGAGACAGATTTATTCAGCGTCTAAGAGATTCATGATCATCAAGAGCATGCTTGATAAATGAATAATTAAAATTTAGCGTGTACATATCGGTGGACATTAGACAATGTTTTTAGCATCCGCCGTATTTATCCTCACTTTTACACTTATCACCGAAAACATTATGACCACCTACTTTCTAGCATATTGGATCAAATTTCTAACGCGATACAGTAGCGATTCGGCATAGCATGGATTTTACAAGTCCTTGGCAGAGTTCCAAAGGTATCTGAAACTAGATTTCTACGCACAGGTCACGAAATTCTCTTAAATTACAGGCCAGTGGTTTGTGGGCGCGGCAACTGGGAACGAGCATCTCGGAAACGGAGTGGCTGGTCAACTGTTCGCGTGCTACTGTAGTGAGCATCTATGGAAAGTGTTTGAAGGACGGTGAAACTACGAGTAGGCGACAATATGGTGGACACCCACGCCACATCACAAAACGTGCAGGTCGGAGGCTTGCCCGCTCTGTAAAGCAAGATAGGATGTGATCTGTGGCAGATCTGACGGTAGAGTAAAATTCTGGACCTTCCATGAATCCTACAAGAATCGCTACGCCGAATCGATGCTGTACTGGGTTCGAAAGGTAGACCAATATACCGGTAAGTAGGAGGTCATAATGCTTTTGCTGACCAGTGTATACCTTTACTTAAGAGATTATATTTTATCGTGTTGATCAATATGAACTGTCTATAGGACGGGATAGTCTTCAATTCTTCCATTAATAGCTCCAAATTTTCTGCGATCTTAACGCCTGTTTTTTATTAACAAGGGAAAGTATTTTCTCTTTTATTAACCAAATGTTTTATTCTTTCTAAAAAAAAAAAAAAAAGATGATATCGCCACTTTCGTATATTTTTAAATACAAGAGACAAGATATTGCAAGTGAAATTGTATTGAAGTAAAATTATATAAGAATATCTTCTTGATATCCACATTCCTTGGGCGTGTGAGTGATGATTAATGTTAAAATTCTAATATGGTGATCTTCCTCAATATTTCGATCCGCATTGAACTCTACGAGAAAAATGAAAAAGTACAAGTTTCGAAGAATTAATTGTTTTTATGTGTGAGATAAACTCTTTCAGAAAACAATTTATTTTGTTACAATATAAATCTAACACTTTCTTGGCATGAAATTCCTATTAGAAACAATATATCTACAATCTGCTAAGACAGTTGATATATCACACGTTTTGGTATCTCAAATACTGGTTCAGCTTGCAGCACACGCAGTACGGATAACTTGGTGCAATATAGTAATCGTAAGCTTTGGAACTAATCAGCCATCAAACGTTAATTTTTAAATGGAGTCGTTCAAGGTTTTAGTAAGAACATCTTATAGCACTGCTGCTGGATCTCATATAAAGATTTTGTTTGAGTCGCTCGTTGTATTATGTACATATTTAAAAACTGCTTTATAATTATTGTAAGGTGCCATTAATATTAATTATAAACAACGTTTACTGCCAGAAATTTTTTTTGGTTATGATTTCTCTTGTTCTCCATGCTTAATTTAATTTTAGTTTTATTTAATTTAATTGCGATTTAGCGCACGCTCTGGTGGCAATTTTCCTGCACTTTAATTTATCTCCCTTCTTGTGCGGGCCTACTTTTTTAACGAATTTTAATTTTAAAATCTTTCAGCGTTATTGGTAAATTATTTGTCTCTTCCCTTATTCCAGTTCCTGATTCCCTTACCCACGAAAGAAAATTTTCCCACACTCTTATGCCTGAAATGGAGTGCCAACTTGAGGTCATAATCATCGTTTCCCTTCCATACACCACACTTATTTTTTCCACCGATATCTACCAACGTCTCATCATCAATTTAAGCCATGTATATTTCCAGCACTTTATTCACCCTCCTCCTGTCTTCCAATGAATCCCATTGCGCCTTCTTTATCATATCAGTTACTTATTGCGTTCTAGAGACAAATCTAGCAGCCCTTCTTCACACGCCCGCCCCCCTCCCCCCCAACTCCTCCAAAATATGGCTCCCATACTACACAACCATATTCAAACAATGGTGTGACCAGTTTTGTAACCCAGTTTTCTCACTTCTCTGTTACATCCCATCATCATTCTCTTCAATAAATGAAGGATTTTCAAAACTTTTCCTACCACCTGCCCAATGTGTCTTGCCCAGTTAACTTCATTATCAAATGTTATGCCAACAATTTCGTGCAATTTGTAGAAATCACACATTTCTCTTAGCCAAGCCAGTGTCTACAATTCTAAAGATGTCAGGAATCACAAATGTGTAAAAATATAATATATATCATTTGTGATATGATCACTAGGTGGCACGGTGTCCGAGGTTTGAAAGGTCTCCGATTTGACACCCGATTACGACTCAAATTTTAAAATGGCCCGCAACCTGTCCTTCATCTCTTTCACAGCTTGTATTGTACTTGTAAATTACGTTAGACCACTTCCGGTTCCAACTTACAACTGGACCTGCCGACCTAGGTAATGTGTCCACAGGAGCGGATTGCAGTACGAACACTAACTCAGTCAGCACGCTCATTATACAACATGGAATTATTACAGTTCTATTTCACTGTGCACTAAGCCACATGGGCCAATACATAAAGTCACTCCTCTGTGAAATTCATTCTAAGGAAACACAACGATCAAGTGATAGCTAGTATTACTGGACTTGGAGAGGTATCAATTAAAACCACTAAAGAAGCTTTGGAAATATGAGCGGAATAAACGCTGAGATTATCATTGAAACTAAAAATAATTTTGAAATTATAAGCTTGTTATCTCACTATTATGTCGCAAATTTTTCAGATCTGTCTCATAAAGTCAGCTCTCAAATAAGCAGGCGTCAAGGAAAGTAATAAACTTGTAGAAATGAAAGACTATTAATATCATTAAAAAAATCTATAGAAATGGCTGAACATGATGGATAATTCAGTTCATTTTATGAATTCTGGCCAGCTATTACTTCAAGTTTTACGAAGTTGACCTGGAAAGTTTTAGGCATTTCGTTTCTCCGTACATTATTAACCTAACTAATATGCAGCCGAAATCCATACAGCACACTATCCGTGTCTGCCTCTCGACACAGGCTTGCAGTTTCAAGTCCCTGTAATTTAAGATATTTTAACTATACGGCCAATAGACTTGGAGGGAATATAATGAGCATTATAAGTCTGGGTTTTGTCACAAAATGTGGTAATAGGTAATTATTTGTGATGATTCGGCCATCTCACGGGAATGTTAAACTATTTGTGTCTTTCGGAAGAGTAGACCTAAAAAGGTACTATCAGGTTTCAATCTCTACCTACCCTTATCTCTCAAGCACAATGCTAATCAAATATATCAGTTTCTTTACACTAATCATACAGTTTCATTAATCATAACTGGTGACGGCATTCGGGTACTAATCCAGTAAAACCTTAAAAAATCTCTTTTCGCCCAGGAACGACGACAGATACAGAAGTCATGGCCAGTGAACAGTCGACAGTCAGACCTCCAGTATTTCTTCTTTAAGAATGTCATGTGCAGAAAACAAATATATGTTTGAAATATTCATATTTTTTTTTCTGCCTCCAAATATACTCCTTTCAACTACAGGAAAAGCAAAAGAATAAAAAACAAGAAGTAAAGATAGAAAAACACCTGATTTGGCAAGAATTGGAAGTAACAGTAGATAAGATGAAGGCTTGAAGCGCATTAGGCATTGATGAAGTGATAGTATAAATGGTAAGAGCAGTAAAAGTAGCAGGAAAGCAGTGGTTATATCGTCTTTATGATAACGATATAGAAATATATGTAAGCTATTGAAGACTGGAGCAAAGGAATAATTGTTCATTTCTACAATAAAAGGAAATATAAAGTTTAAGAATTATTGACAAATCACACTTATGCATCACTGAGGCAAAGTTTATTAAAAGATTCTAGTGAGAAGAATACAAGACTGGTTTGAAAAGGGGCTAAGAGAAGAGCAGAAGTATGGCTTTAGTTCAGAGATATCAACTTTAATCTGGATATTTGTGATCAGATAGCTACAGGAAAAGCACTAGTAGTATGGAAAGGACCTGTTTTGGTATTCCTTAACGTTGATGAAGTAGATGATTGCGAATGTAGAAGAAAAGTATGGAAGGCAATGAATGAAAGTGGAAGGATTGATGGCAAGATAAGTGAAAGAGGGAAGTAGGCAAAAACAAGTGTCAGAAGGTTCATATGTGCCAGAGAGAAATTAGGTAGTAATCTATCGTACATACTATATCCTTGTTCTCACGGATGGTCCCGAAACCTGGACACTGAAGAAGTGAGATACTAGTAGACTAAGATTCAAGCAAGTGAAATGAAATTTTGAAGAAGCAGAATAGAGATGACAGGAATGGAGAAGATAAGTAACGAAACGATTAGGGATACAGGAAAAGAGGACTCCCTGCAAGAAACGATAGAGAAGTCAAGACTAAGATAGTATGAGCGTGTTAAGAGAATTGAGGAGCAGAGAATACCTAAGAAAATACGTGAAATGAGGATACTAGGTAAACGCCCCAGAGGAAGGCAAAGCTACAGAAGACAGAGAGGAGTGGAGGATTTTGTATTGAAGAGAGAAGAGGAATAGACCAAGGTGGTGACGGAAAGTTGTTGAAAGGAGACAGGGAAATGGAGAGGCATGTATGGAAAGCATAGCCAACCGGTAGTCTGAAACTACTGATAATTATGGACTGTACTAAATGACTATTCTTTCTATTTCGTCTCAAAGCGTGTCACGTCTCTGACTTTCGTATCACGCATTACATAGTTAATTTTTTTAAAAATTTATTTTATATTACTTGAATCTATTCGTTTATAAAAAATTTAGCTATGCTGACAGGAAAGGATGAAATGGATTTGTTGTGACGCATACATTATAACGTACAGAACAGTGTTGGAACAAGCCTCAGCTTGACAATCAAAACCAAGTGGCTCCGTTTGAACATCAATCTTTGTCGCGGCAGACAATTGCTAAATCACTCTCGGAAGACGTCATAACCGACGTCGGCAGCCTGTAACTGCCTACCAGCGGTCAGTGACTCAATCAAGACGTCCAGAACGAGGGATGCGTTGACGAAGCGCTTTGAGATAATGCGTCAGGCCTCCGCCATAGTCAACTTGCGTAAACGCAGTGGTTGTGAGTTCATTTCCCGCAAACTGAATGTCATTGTCCTTATCACTACTTTAATTCATTTAGAACAATTATGGGGTACGTTGCAGCACGTTGACTGTATTGGAAACGTTGACGGCCTGAGCCTGATGTCACTAGCGTTAAGCATGGCATTCATCTTGTAATGTCTATACCGTGTGCAAACTAAGTAGAGAGATAAGTATGCAAACAGAGGAACGCTATCCATCCGTCCTGGACCAGAATTACAACTGACATTACACGGTTTTCAATATGTATTTTTTACTTGTATTTGCCGGCAGCTTGGCCTCGTGAACCGAGTTGTACTAGAACGGTACGGTAGGTGTTTATATTTTCAAACTGTAATATTAGCGGAAGTATGTTGAAATACGGCGTGGTCCAGAATTATTTCCTAAATAGCCGCTAAAGCCTCAAATTTCGCAGACTTAAAGACCTTTGTGAAGTGGTACCAGTCATCTGTTCGCGAACGGTGCAAATTTTCTCTAACGACTTTTTTTTTCAGAATGTAAACTGTAACTGCTTATAATAGTTTACGAATATGTAACACAAAGAGAAAAAACTCAACGACAATATTAACAGAATCCAAAGATCAAAATAGAAAGTCCGTTGTCGATGAAAAATTTAATCTGAAGCACTTTTATAAGACTAATTTTGTTTTGCCACAAACCACGAGCAGTAGAACCGAACATATTTTCGAACTTTTTACAAATGTTTACGCTTATTTGATATAGTGTGTGACCTTTGAATTATATTAAAAATCTTTTATGTAATAAGCATCTCTGACTTGTATTAAGAATCTTTGGTACATATCTTGTAAGGTAAAGAACATATTATCATTTCTTGCTCCCATACCCTGCCATGTAGAATGTTAAGATATATCACAGATTTTAAAGTAAAACATAAGGTTTCAAACTGTGAAAACCGCAACATTGGATGAGTAGTTTTTTGTGTGATACAAAAAAAAAAAAAAAAAAATCTGCTATGATTCATAAATGTAGAGAAGAGACATTAGAATAGGTAATGTTGTTACAAAGTGTATCGGCTTATTAAAAAATATCTATGATGGAGTGTACAATCTTTGGTTAGGATCATATCTTTGGTGTGTTTTTGTGTTTATGAACAGACTTTCATTTCCTACTGCGGCGTCAGGTCACGTAGCGTCATTGCACATATCTATTTAGTAGTTTTTGGAACAAACATACATACTTAGAACTTTTTATAGATAGTCAGGTAATAAAAACCAATTTATCAATAAATCCAATTAGTCAGCTCCTAATGCTGATTCTATTTCTTAAAGTAACAACGTCACAACAGCTTCTACCAAACAGGAAGTGGACAGATGTCGGAATCACATTTTAACCTTGGGAAGCAAGCATTTATCGGAAACGTAATATGATTAATTAATCTACTGAACTCTTATAATGTTGTCTTGACTAAACTATGCATTATCAAACATTATTTAACAGCAAAAAAGTAAGAAAGACGTCCTTGATGAGAACTCGTTTATCAAGTTCTCAAGAGGCCTTCGTGACTTTGGTCGCAATTACGGGACCCTCTATGCGTTTACTGAGTTGGAATTCTTCTGAAGTAACTTGTAACGAACAGCAACCAGTTGGAAGCGAGCAAAGTTGTGTTTGTATTTTCTTGAATTTATTATTCGACTAGTGTAAGCCCGTGACCGTCTTTTGCGTATCGTCACGGGTCTAGAATAGTTCCGGTTTCTAGGATGAAAGATTATGACAGGTTGACCTGATTTTACCAAATGTAAACTTGACCAGTGTTCCAGGGTGAATAAAATCTGTTGGGCTTGAAGAACTCAGAAGCATTAATAGAGGTAGGTATTAAACACGAACAGGGACGATAGCGCAATCGTATAATTGCTTAAATAGAAACTTACTTGTATTTGACCCTTAAAGTTCAATCTGCAAAATTTAAAAAAATTCCTGTTTGCTTCGAAAGCATCACGTTGTTTTTTATTGAGACTGGGTAAGCACTCATAAGGCAATCATTGGTCATAGTATCTGTAAAGGCCAGAGAACTTAATACACCTTCAATATTATTAAACAGTTGAGCAACTCCGAAGAAATGAATTTCCATAATACTCCATTTGGTAACATATTTAGTCTGATGTACACTTACAATAACCTAATAACTCACGTACAGCGAACATGAACAAAAGCCGTTAGTGAAAATGGTCAGTAAAATCCCTAAAAAGCAAATAAACCGTAATGCATAAACTTTGGTGAAGCATCAACATTAGTGAAAATTTTAAGAAATTTTTCCAAGCCGAAATAAAAATTGTCATTCGTGGTTACAGCAGAGACCATGCGTATTTTTTTTAGTTTCTTTCATTAGCAACATATTACTTAAAAGCAGAAAAGAAAATGAACTATGAAACGCTACGAAAAGCAAACTTAATGACTGTATTATGACTACTAATTTGGTAGTAGTTGCTTAGCTATTAAATTGTGGACATGACCACCAATTTCTTATAATGGTATCTCTGGTCGCTGTTTTGCGAGGGAAGGCTGGCCCATGACGTCACCATTTGCCAGCCAATAGCTATCGAGGTGAGTGAGTGACCTCATAAAATTATAGACTATAGTAAATGGTTTTCTACTGTCAGACAATGTCAGTAACCCTCCAAATTTATGTTTTCGTTATTGCTCGTGGACTTCGAACTTATTTTTCAATCCACATTTACGTATGATTATCGATGATAGGTAGGTTGCACCAGAAGTTTTTTGACATATTCTTTTCAGATCAAATATCAACTCTCTTAAAATTCGATCTTTCTAAGACAACATAGTATTTCCTTAATAGACATTACCACATTACGGATATCTGAGGAGGGTGGAAATGTAGAAGGGCGTTAATAATCAAGCTGTTATGTGGATAAGGTCAGCCACGTGGTTGAGATGATCAACTGCTCGAAATTTTATCGAAATGAGTGGAACGGTATGGATATTTTTTTCGAAATAAGCAAACATTCAAACTTTCATGTTTAAATGATTATTACCAAACAAGGTTCATCCCCAGCTTACTATTGGAAACTTCCGCTCGCATCCAGCGCTTCCAACGTAGACTAAATCTCCCAGCCATGCCCCATTTCTGTAGTGAATGTTCCGCAGACGAAAAGAAGTTTGCCGTGTGTGTAAACCTTGGGAAGGCCAGCAGTTATCCAAAACTGACTTCCAACAGTAGACATTAGAGGACTACTGTCGGCCAGTTTTGGTTACAATGCTTTTCGTTTGATTGAAGGGAATTCTAGGATGGTAACACATAGTATATCACTATTTACGTTCATTTACAGTGACAAACTACATTGCGAGACAATGATTTATTAATACTACGTTGTCATCAATGTTATTAACGCTCCTCAGGAATTGAGTGCACTGTTCTTGAACGCTCAAGATCAAACATGCAAATATTAACACGATCAGGGTCGGGACATGCTTCACGTCACATCGGCAGTAGTCTGGGAGTGAGGTCACCTTACGCCCTTATGAGTATAGTACCGTTAAGCTTGTATGAATACTGCAACAGCGGCACTTTCCAAAGCGAATTCTAAACAGCATTATAAAAATGAACAAAAGCAGAATAGCTCTCGCGGAAGAGTATTCTTCAAAAATATAAATCTTTTAGTTTCGAACAAAGTCCTAGGACTCAGAGAGAGGTTCTAAAACTTTTAGTTTTTCTAGAATTGTGGTAAACTTTGTCGGTTAGTATCATTTCATTGAAAAATATGCTAGAATGGCTAATAGTGTCAATTATAATTTTAACACTGTTGGGAAATAATAATGAAAATAACTGAATATCCCGAAAATCATTCTCCCGTTATGTCCCAAGTTCCAGATTAAACTACTTTACGATTTTCTCAAACGTACTTATTGCACTTTCACTGATAGTTAGAAAAATATATATATATATTCGATGAATATTTGGTTATTTTGAAACCATAAGAAACGAATAAGTTTCAAAAGCAGCTTTCACATGTGTTCCAAGGGAAAAAAATATATTCCTTCACATCTTTACTGACAGTCAAATCTATGAACGCAACCAGTTGTGTCAACAATTCAAAGCTACTATTTAATCGTCATTACATCATATTCCATACAAAGAAGATAATCATTATATTTAACAACATAATATTTATACACTAAAATGTTTTTGGAGTAATTTAATTTAATTTAATTGCAATAGAGCGCACGCTCTGGTGGCTATTTCCCTACACACCCTTTCCCCTTTCCTGCATCCACCTACATTTGCCCTCTACAAATTTTAACTTTAAATTCTTTCAACGTTTTTGGTAAATTATTCATTATTTCTCTTAGTAACGTGTTCCAATCCCTGACACTCTTACCTAAAAAAAGAGAATCTTCCTGAAATTGAGAGCCAGCTTGTGATTATGACCACCTCATCTTTTCCCTTCCATGCATTACTTTATTTCTTACACCAATATCTTTCCGTGCCTCATCACCAATATACGCCTTGTACAATCCCATGACTTTTTTAAAATTCTAAATAAACAATCTGTGACACCGAGAGAAACCATTCTGTTTCACAAAGTGAAGTGAATACACACTGTTAAGTGTAAACTTGTCTCAGAAGAAAATCTCATAACTTCTTGTCACTACACGAGCACGAGACTTGGCTTTTTTTTACAAGAATTGTTTTTGTGGGATCTCATTTCTTTTCGTATGTTATCGCTTATTCTGAATCGCCGCTCAAATGTAATGATTCAATTAGGAAATCGGTGAATAAGAACTTTCAGAATTGAAGACATTAGTTTACATAATGCCCCACTCTCTGAAAACAATGGGTGTGCGCTGTAGCGGAGCAATGCAGATTGACGCTGGTTTAACTAACACCATAAATAAATTACTAGTAACTTCGAAAATAAGCACAGGAACAAAGTAAAATTTAAGATGTTAGTGAAATTTGCTGATCTCTACGCATTAAAAAATTCTCAGGCATATAGCTTCATCCGGAGCAAAGCAATTAAACAGCAATTATGTGCCAGAATTTTTGGGATTGTAACTAAATAAATACGGGGAAAAACTCCAAATTAGACTTTTCTTATGATTTAGCAATGAAATCATATATGTCCACCAAATTACTTGTTTCTAGGATTACTGGAAGTACAGTGGAATTTTAATGCGTTCGAAATAAAATTTTGAATTTCAATAATTTCCAAAATAAGAAGATAAAAGAAGTAAGATTTACCACACTAGTTAAACTTAGTTAGCTCACTTTACAATAAAAATCTGAGGTACATTATGATGTTAGGGTAGAACACGATTTCACGATAGGGGTAGGTAAGGGGTAGTCATGTGGAAATTTACGAGTTTCAGACTTTTCCTATAATATGTGGGTAAAATGTTATATATGTACCAAATTTCAGCTTTGTGTGGCTACGGTAAGTACCTTAGAGTTTTGATGATCATCAGTCAGTCACTGAGTGAGTGTCAAAATCGCTGTAGTTTGCATCTGAATAACTTCCGAATTTACTAAGATTGCTGATATCTATACATAACAAAAATATGAGACATGTAGCATGAATACGATCGAAGAAATTGACGTTCTAAAATTGCCCGAATAGCTTCGAGAAAAGGGTAGGCAGTGCCGCCGTTGACTCGACTTGGCGGGTGCACGGCAATGGGATTGTTATCACGGAGCCCGGTGCGAACGGTAACGCTTGGGCCTAGCATTCGGGAAGATACGGTTTCAAATCCCCGTCCGGACCTCCAGATTTCGGTTTTACATGATTTCTTGAAATAACACCCTGCAGAATAGTACCATAAAAAAAAAAAAAAAAAAAAAAAAAAAAAAAAAAAAAAAAAAAAAAAAAAAGCGATTTCTTGCAGTTCCTTGTCATACAGCCCCTTCCGCCGCTAATGACGCCGACGTCGATGAGACGTAAAACCTGAAAAAAGTTTGTTATCAGCTAATAAATGACAAGGAATAACCCATGCAACTGATAGGTTTTCAAGGAAGCAAAATTAGACGTCTAATAGAAAAATTCATTGAGATATGTTTCCTTTTGATTTGTTGGCTTCTATTGGAGCTTTTATTCAGTAAGCTTGCGTAGCATAATATCAACACAGCACATTCACACAGCGATTAATTTAATTCACACTGATACGCAATCTGAGAAACATCTTGTTATGGAAATATACATAGAAAAATAATAGTGTAATAAATATTTACATTAATTAAAATTGTTTATAACTTAAGGAAGAAAGAAATAGTGTTGGAAATTATTGTAGAATTAGCCTTAATCACTAATGGAAATTAAAATGAAACAGTTCATAGCTACACACACTAGATGCGTTTTAGAATCTTCTCTGGAGAGGGGAAAAATTTAAAAAATCGGTGAAGGGTGGAATTAGTTTTATTTTCATTCAATTCCTAAACAGAGAAGCATAAGCTGCATTTCAGACCAATTAATTTATTTTCATTTGAAATTTAAGAATCAAAACTACGTCGGTAGACAGAGATTTCAAGAGTAGAATCAGGTATAACTGAAAAACATTTTGTTATTAACAACGTTCTTAGTTAAATATATGTCACAAGATCAGATCTAACAACAAATTGCTACATTGGAGCTGATAAAACAGAACTGAAGCGTCAGCACCTCTTTCATAAATTTCTTTGTCGACTGTATTTACTGCAACCGAATACATGCGCAGAAATTAGTATTTGAGATACTGTCACGTTGACAGAAATTAAGATATTCTATCGATGAATAAAACCACTCTCATCGAAGATTGTACGTTCCGGACCAAGTTTCTTTTCGGAATGTTCCGGAGAAGTACGAAAAAAGTTAGCGAGTCCGAAGATGGCCTTCGAATGACTTGCTGAATGTCATAGTACCGGCACTAATTATCATACAGTAGGAAACACTCTTTTTGTGTATCAGACAATAAAGTAGACGTTGACTGAATGCCATAAAACGAATCGTTTTGTAAGATCGAAGGTCGTAATTGACGTAAGTACTTTGCATTTCGGATAAAAAACGCCATAATACAAGTAACATAGCAAGATGAAAGGTCATAAGCGACGTAAGCTATTTGCTCATCTATCCTATGATGGCCAGCCAAGTTGTTCTTTTCAGGACTGTCTTCTTATTCTTCTGTTGACGGTTACCATAGAAGGGGTACCCCTCCACGGAAACTCTCTTAACCCGCGTTCCCACGGCGTCTTGTAATGAAGGCTGGACTGGACGGGACGAATACTCAACAACACGCCATGGGAACAGGGCCGCCTCTGCTAGCAGGGACGAGGCGCAGCTACCCACTCTGTGTCGGTAAACATCACAAGCGTGCGTAGTGGAGCGCTGTTGCCATCAGTTTGCAGCAGCGGTGCGCACCCCTTCTGTTGCTGTAAAGTGCTCTGTGCCAAACGACACTAGTCAACGTGGTGGGGAGGTGGCGGCGAGGTAAGCGAGGGCTAACCTGCGGCGCGCGCTCGTCCCTACACTTCGGCTAATGAGGTCCCGTCCCGTCCCGCCTTCGTTACAAGACGTCGTGGGAACGCGGCTTTCGGAAGATTAACTAGAGTAGTTTCCGTTGCCTTCCCCAGTGTATGCTCGAATGTGTTATTGTAGGCGTGGATGACTCTGATAGTATGTCTGTCCAGTATAGAGTGTTATTTGTGTGGTATGAAATGAGAAATGAAGAAGGGAGAGGGTCAAACCTGGTGTCGGCCTACTCAGTATTACTCTTCCGAAAGACACCTAGAGGGCCTATAGGCTTAACGTCCTCATCTGACGATCGAATCACCATCAACAGTGCCGTGCCTCGCATTCTGGAGGACGGCGGTTCGAATCCCCGTCCGGCATCCATATTTGGGTTTTCCATGGTTTCCCCAAATCACTCCAGGCAAATGTCGGGATGCTTCCTTCAAAAGGCCATGGCCGAATTCCTTCCCATTCCCCCATCCTTGCCCCCATCCTTTCCCGTCTCTAAAGACCTCGATGTTAAAAAGAGACGCAAAGCAGTTAAAAAAAAAAAAAAACAGTGCCGTGTATTCTCACTGAATACGCATTGCGGAGATGTCTGGGATTTAACCCAAGACTTTGGCGCACAATCTGGTGAATCTGAATTGTGCATCACCACCTCTCCTACTCTCGTGTCTACTGAGATGATGATGATGACTCAAACCAGCTGACCTGTTACCAGCGCTGAACATCACGTTGCCGCAACCAACAGGACAGGTTTTCAAAATTATATGCCTACTAAATATTGACAACCAACAGGGCAGGTTTTCCATATACTGAACCTACTAAATATTGGCTGTCCAGGTATGTTCTTGATAGGTAGAACATATTTTTCAGTCAGACGGTTAACATGAATGCTGTAACTACAACATCCAAAATGCAAATGAAAACTTAAGTTCCTTAAACTTTATTGATGAAGAAAATCATTACTCGTAAAAATTAAAAATGTTGTTTAGAAAATATTGCAAATATTTACTTGTAAATTACGGTTTCTTTATTCAGATTTTTATATGTCGCTGTTATTGTTTGCTATTTTGCATTTTCACCGTAACAGGTTTAATACAAATTAAACAAAGAATTCAAGGGATTTTCATCGTTACGTTTTCGCCGGAAGATCATGCTGCATCATGAATACGAAACGTCGCATCAACAAAATACACAATTATATGGTTGGATAGAAATGAAAGTATACAAACTACCAAAAATTGATTTAAAAAAAAAAAAATAGAAATGTGAACATCTGTTCAAATATCAACGCGTAAACTTCTGCAGGAAGCGTTGCTTTCTGTAACATTTTAGGAAAAGATTGAGTTTTACTATATTAGGGGCTACATTTCCGATATTAGAAAAGTCGGTAGATATGAAAGCGAGCATCTGTAGCACATATGTATGGAGTGTTATATGTAATGTGTTGTACATAAGGAAACCCGGTGCCTGATTGAGTATGTGGTGTCTTCATAAAGAACAAGAATGACCGCCATATTTAACGTCACCAATCGACGAATGAATCATCATCAACATCTACATATATACTCTGCAATTCACAAAATTATGGGTGGCAGAGGCTGCTCAGCACCAAAGCTAAATCTCTTTGTTGTACATTCCAATCCCTAATGGTACGAGGGAAAAAAGAATTCATATAACAATCATTGCAGCACCTTATTTCTCTAATCTTATCTTTCCTGTCATTCCGGCTCAAATAGGTTGGTGGACGAAGTATTTCACTTCACTCGTAAGTGAAAGTGTCATGTTACATAAGAATTGCCGAGTTTGAAATGAAAAGCGCTTGTTTGGTATACATAATGGTGACTATAAATTGTGCACCACTATCTCTCCTATCATTATGCCAAATTATCTAATGATGAAACTTCGTTAGTCTCAAGAGTTTCAACCAACTATCACCATGTCGATTACGGGAACACTTACTACACCTTAGCGACTTTGGTTTAGAGGTACCTCTGTGTTCCGTAACAGTTGCATATATTTTGAAATGTCTCTTAATCATGTTAACATATGTAGGTATAAGTTGATTCCCTTCCACTCCACAGATGAGCTTGAGTTGATCTTGTCTGGTGTATATTATATACTGAGATCGTCTCTGTCATTCTTTAATATTTCCAACTACCTTCACACTCAGCAGAAATTTGGCAAGATATGCATGGTAAACCCTAAGCGTCAAGTATACGTCAGTTTCGTATTTCAGCTATATCAGGTCACGCAGTCATGAAGTATGGCCCTAAAAAATTGTTGTTTGTCCCTAATCTCATTTTTTTCAGTTTTATACTCTGTTAAATGCATTTTTATTTTAAATAGACCTTAAGAAGTTCATCAGTGATCAAGTTCAAGAGGAACGTAAGATCGATTATAACCAGTGATCACAATAACTCATTTTTTAATCACTGAACCTGATCATCTTTGGTGCAACTGCCAAAATCTCCTTCTATGAATGCCATACCCAAATTCGAGTGTACCACTCCAAG
Organism: Vandiemenella viatica; assembly: GCA_031002005.1. Classification (NCBI taxonomy): domain Eukaryota; kingdom Metazoa; phylum Arthropoda; class Insecta; order Orthoptera; family Morabidae; genus Vandiemenella; species Vandiemenella viatica. Next base: position 350,458,201 of record CM061920.1, on the reverse strand, counting down.
GTAACTAAATGGGATAGTTTCAGGTTTGTTGCAGAGTCAATAAGTGTGAATAACTATGAGCGCGTGGTTAATGTAATGTGTTGTGGATGAGAGATGAAAGATGGGAGTTAAATTGCCTGTTCTTCCGAAAGATACTAAAATGGCCGCCAAGCTTAACGACCTCGTATGAAAGACGAATCACCATCAATAGTGTCGTGTCGCCTCATTCTATAAACACTACGGAGAGGTTTAGGATTTAAAACAGGATTTTGATGCACAGTCTGGTGATCCTGCTGGTCAAATCCTAGTAATGAAAATTTCCTCCAGCACCAGGAATCGAATCAGCTAAACCCATGTCAGCGGCGGACACCTTCACGGTGCCGCAGCCAACTGAACCAACGGGGCAGGATTGTCAAGATCCAACATACTGATCCCAGGTTAGTAGCTTCTCATTTTCCAATGCTCTTCTGTTTAACCTTGAGAAGTCCAATAATTATTAGCTTCTGTGTGGAGTCAAAAAAAAAAAAATAATAATTATAATAATAATCAGATCATTTTATGATGTTGTATTCGTTACTTGAGAACTTTCTAGACCAATGTCATAACCAAAAAATGATCAGGAGCTGCCACCCAGTTTAACATAATTGAAATTTAAAAGCGTTGGTTCCTTTTTGGCTTTATCGATGGATGTGTTTAGTGGTAACAAAGCTTCTGATATCTATAACCAGTAAGACTGGACGAGGCGCATTTGACGTTGTACCCCAGTAGGCAACTGTTGTTGACTGCTGACCTGCGCACCTTGAAAGGAGCTGAGGGTTGGGACAACAGGAAGGCGGTCGCAGGACACTGGACACTAAATACACAGCGGGCAGCGATTGACTACGTCCGTTGTTGAGCAAGCCACATTGTATGCTGTACACGTGCGTGTGTGCGTTCAACAGGCTATTCCAGTCGTGCGAATGAGAGATTACAGTCCTTTCTTTTCCATTTAGTACAATAAGGACATTTATCAGAGTCTGAATTCACCATTTGAAAGCACTCGTGCGAAACAAAAAAATAATAAAACATAAATAAAGAATCTATGTCGACGAGCCCAAAAGTCCTTCAAAAGGCGACTACTTATTTTTACGAAATCTAAACAAAGCTATAAGAAAACTCTTGATGCAAACTTGGTGATTCGTTGCATTGCGGGAGCAATTTTACATGATATATATTATTTTCATGTGGATTTTACCGCAATTCAACATCAAGATCATTAGATCCGAGATTGCAGAGAGGCAAGAAATGGGAAAGCATTCTCCTAGAGTGATTTTACTAAATCATGTAAAGTCCAAATCTCGATGCCCGAACGCGGATTCAAACCGGCGTTCTCCCGAATGCTAGACGCGAGCTTTATCGTTTGCATACCAGGCTCGGTAGCGTTTTGTATCACTATCATTTCAGAAAAATCAGATGGAATACAATTTTCTATAGACATTCATAACTTTTTGATCAGATAGTTAGCAGTTTGCTACAAAAGGCGCTGATGATATAATATTTTTTGGTTTTGGATTCAGTAGCAATACAAATTTTGATCATCTCATTTCCATGCAACCATTTCTATGATTATAATTTTTAACACTAATATTCCCAGTTTCAGAGTCGTGCCAAAATATGAATACATTATATTCGCTTTAAATCACTAGACTTCTACAGGGTGTCCAGAAAAGGACTCCCTGATTTCAAAATTAAATATCTCGAAAACAAAGATCGATAGAGGAATGCAGTAAACGGTATGTTTATCGTGACAGCTGTAAGAAGTGTATACAGCAGTTTGAAATAATAGTTACAAAAGCTGCTAACAGATGGCGCTGTAATCGCCATACGTAATGCCTAAATAGTGATCCGAAGCTCAGGGTAGTGCCAATGGTGAACATTTTGAAAACATTGTGATGTGATTGTTTGCAAAGATTGTTTTCATACGATTATTTCACTTATGTATGCTGATATGAGCTGTACAGCGTACAGTGCCATCTGTTAGCAGCTTTTGTAACTATTATTTCACACTGCTGTATGCACTTCTTACAGCTGTCACAATAAACATACCGTTTACTGCATTCCTCTATCGATCTTTTTTTCCGAGATATTTAATTTTGAAATCAGGGATCCTTTTCTGGACACCCTGTATGTTGGATTGTAAGCAACGATCAGCAGCGGACCATGGAATACATTACAGCCACTTACCCCACAGGAATGTAGAAAGCTGGAAACATTATACGAGCTAAAATTAATCTTCACTGAACGATTATTACATTAGTTAAAAAAACACTGATGAAGTTGTTAAGTAAGTTGACAGTGACGTTTCTTTTGAAAGACAATTGAATCCTCTCATTAAAACGCTACGCTGTTGTTGCGTAAACAGAACTGACAAATAGGACTAACAACTTCTCCTGTAGTATTAAAGCCAAATTCGAGCCATTACGTGTTACACATAATTTGTGGGGACCAAACGCTATTTTGCATACATTTGACGCATCCAACATCAACTCAGATTGTTTGATTACACGGAGCGAATGGACATAAATTGTATTAGATGACAAGATAATCATTGGGAGTAGCCTCTCAGGCTCCTTAGCCTGTTTCAAATATGTGTGTCGGAATGAGAGTGAGGGGGAAGTTGTATTCCTCCACGAGTATGGCTATGAGAATTAATGTGGTGGAACCGGGATCAAGCGGGGGAGATCTCCTACAGTACGCATGTAATACTTGAAGAATGTATGCAGGAACTGTTTACATTTTCTATTTCGTCATTTGCAGTTGGAAGGTGGATTTTTATTTAATTATGGCTTTACTCCTTGTCGATGTTGAGGCCATTAGATTTTTGTTTTTTTTTGTTTTTGTAACTGCTTTACGTCTCTTTTTAACATCGAGGTCTTTAGAGACGGGAAAGGATGGGGGGCAAGCATGGGGGGCAAGGATGGGGGCAAGGAATGGGAAGGAATTCGGCCATGGCCTTTTGAAGGAAGCATCCCGGCATTTGCCTGGAGTGATTTGGGGAAACCATGGAAAACCCAAATCTGGATGCTCGGACGGGGATTCGAACCGCCGTCCTCCCGAATGCGAGGCGAGAACGCTAACCGTTACACGGCCCCGCTCGGTGAGGCCATTAGAGGCGGGATGTGACGGGGTACAATGAACTGGAGCGAATTCGGCCATGGCCTTTTGAAGGAAGCATTCCGGCATACGTCAGGAGCGATTTAGGGAAACCATAGAACACCCACATCTGGATGCCAGGACGCGGATTCGAACCGGCGTCCTCCTGAATGCGAGGCCAGAGGGTTAACCGCTCACCCACCAAGCTCGGTGAAGGTGGATGTAAGGGAGTGTGCACAAACTATGTGGCTCGGTCTAGGGAGGGGGGGGGGGAGTTGGCTGGAAGGCTACGCTGGGCTACGTGGGGGGTGGGGGGGTTCCTAGCCAGGCCACGTAGCTTTCCTTTCATAACATTTTTCACAGTTAAAATAAGGAACAGAACTCACAACAGCATGTGAATATTTATTTCCCTCAGTTAATTATCTCCGTATGTAATTTACAATCTTTTAACAGGAGAAAACAGTACAAAATGTGTTCTGAAATCAAAAGGGAAAAAAGCTACGTGCTACGTGGGGGGGGGGGGGGGGGTTTAGAGGCAAAAGCCACGTAGGGCTACGTGGGAGGTAGGGGGGGTCACAGGAGGCCAAAATGGAGCTACGTGGTTTATGCACGCTCCCTAATTGCTGCCTTGATGTGAATCATGTACAAACCTATAGAGTTGTTCAAGTTAATCTGAAAACAAACCTTTTTCTATAAAACTATAAAGCCTACATTACCTTTACATTTCGTTGCCTAAAATGATCCGATGTCAAGGGAGAGGGAAAGAGTTAACCACTTGTGTCCTGTCCAGCTGCCACGGTCTCAGTAGCTGGTATTCTTTATATGTCAATATTTATATAATTCAATATTTCTGATTATTTAATTCTTGTTCCACAGTATATCGATATGAAGCTCAGTTAGCATGAGTTGTATTTTTGATGACATTTGATCTTCATATGGCTATAGACTACATAATAGCTAAAGATGTTTTAAGTTAAATGATCTGTTGATGCCACGGGAAGGACGGAAGCATCTGTTTATAAACACTAAACTGGAGAAGCAAATTGTACAAGACATACCTAATAAAAAATAAAAAAAATAAAAAATAAAAAAAAAAACAGAAAAGGATTAGTAAAATTGTAAATGTATTATTAATGTTAAGAGAAAATATATCGAATATAAATAATAATGAAGGAATTGCACTGATCGGCATACAACTTGGGAGGCCGAATTAAGTATTGCCCATATCTCAACAAAATCTTTCTTCGCATGTGGAACATTTGGAGTGGTCCATTTATTTTCAATGCCTTCCCGGTCAGTGAACCTTAAGCCCCCTTCACTTTTACCGGAAAGGAGGTCTGAAAAATGTCCTGTACGTGTTACCTGTTAATGATATGTATACCAGTGGTCATGCTGTGTATAATGCTGTTCTGGATCAGGCCAGAACATTTTAAATGGTTGAAGAACTAAGTGGAACATATCGGTAATCCGAATGTCAATTATACGAACAACTTTTTATTTTTATTATTATATTTTTACAAATTATGAGCTATTTTACAAAAGCGTCACTTTGTTTCTATTTACAGTACAGTTTACGTTTCCACTTACTTTGTTCCGAAGTTCCACTAAGAGCTAAGTACAATGAGTTTAACATTTTACATCTTGCGTTTGTTATTGTATTATCGCCGCAATATCCTCTTGACAAACCGCGCACTGGTTTTGATGCTGAATGTTTATTGCAAACTCAAGGCGCAACTGCTCTTTTAGTGTGCCGGTAGTTTTGGGTTTATTCGGCTTGCGCATTTGTTATTGATTTTCTGTGTTCGTGGATTCTGGTGACTTTAGTATCTTATACCAACATTATACGACAATAATAGCATCGTGTTCATCTTCTAAAATGAAGCAGTAGAAAATAAGAGATTCCTTTGCTAGGGATATGTAAAATTATAAAGTACTTAATGTAATTTTAAAGGCGGAATAAAAACTAAACAAATTGAAAATCTGAACAAATCAATAATTCGAACCACCCTCGATCCAAATTAGTTCGGATTATTGACGCGCTACTGCACTTTCACTTCCACAGGGATTAAAATTGTTCCACTACGACTGAATAACGATTTTCGGCGCTCTGTTATTAATTAACCGACCAAATTTTATTTCAATATTGGCTCCAGAAATTAGTCCTCATAGTTCAGAACTACCATAGGTAGGGTTCAAATCCCGGTTGACGAAAAAGAGGCACGAAAGACTAGTGAATTGCCAGTAGTATTTAGCATGGAATGTAGTACCTTGCAAAAATAAAAAAGGCATTACTTTAAGAAAAGGTTATCTCTTTTCAGGGTGAGAGGTTGCGGGTCTAAGGACTAGTCTAACCTAAAACCTCGTTTATATTGGGAATTGAACCGCGGTCGTCTAGTTTATAGTCAGCTGATAAAACCGTAAGGTACAATTCTTCAGTCAAAAGACTTTTTACTATGTTAAGAATACTCAATTGAAGATTTTTTTATTTTTTACTGCTTTACGTCTCTCAATAGCGAGGTCTTTAGACACGGGAAAGTATGGGGGCAAGGAATGGGAAGAATTCGGCCATGGCCTTTAAAGGAAGCATCCCGACATTTGCGTGGAGTGATTTGGGAAACCATGGAAAACCCAAATCTGGATGTCTGGATGGGGATTAGAACCGCCGTCCTCCCGAGTGCGAGGCCAGAACGCTATCCGTTACACCACCACGCTCGGTTTCAACTGAAGAGTTCTCGTATATATGTATATGTTACCTGTGTGATATCTAGAATCATATACAAGTGAATTTCTGCATCGATTCGCTCGGAAAGCCTCCGGTTCATAAGTTTATTATTTCATGAATAACTGAAATATATTTCCTCCCTTGCAACGGTTTCTGCAAACAAGATTAAATTAAATGTGGTTAAGAAATGCAGAATATTTCTCCAGAGGTTTTGTACTTCTAAGGATTTCATGTGTCGCCGTTAGAATTGAGTTCGTTTCTCGGGGGATCACCGGCCCATAAGCCAATAGGGAAGTTGTCTGGATTTATGACAGGTGTTGCAGGAAGAAGTTACCTCAGGACTACCAAGAATGCATGGAAAACACGACAGCAATGTCTCTCGTTCTTCACCTCAAAACTCACAGTTCAGGTACACTTATCGAATTTTGATTCCTCTGTAGACTGGGTGTATAGGAAGAAATGTATGATGCTAAATTTCGACTCGCAGGTTTCAACAAAACATTAAAATTTTGGATTCCTGTGATGATGTTTTTATATGACGATTCTATAATCTATGATGAGCTACAGTCCGTGATACTGTAAGAGAGAGATTTATGGAAACACGGCATTTTAATAATAATTCAGTTATCAACAACGGAGTGTTGAAACTTATGGTTAACATTTCCACACATCAGAACTCCAATTAATTATAAAAAAAAAACTTTATACAGGCATCAAAAGATCTGAAATTAATAATTAATTTCTCAAAGCGCTAAGGGTGTCAGTGTGAAATACTGAGTATTTAACTAACTAAATGCATTTTTATACAATAATCTCAAAAAAATTAACTGCGAGTAGTATTTCTTCAGCTTGGAGAACTTTTATTGTTAACAAAAATTATAATGATACACAGTATTCGCGTTTAATAGGAAAGTGCCAAAGAGACCGAGCGTGATGGGGAAGCCGCACCGCTCTGGCCTCGCATTCGGAAGGATGCGGGTTCGAATCCACCATCAGGTCATCCAGATTTCGGTTTTCCTAGTACACTCCAGTCAAAAGGTCCTGGCTGAATTCCTTCCCGTTCCTTGCCCACCAGTCGTTTCCGGCCTCTAAGGGACCGTGCACAAACTACGTGGTTCGGTCCAGGGGGGGGGGGAGAGGGGTTGACTGGAAGGTTACGCTGGGATACGTGATGGGAGGGGGTGTTTCCGAGCCAGGCCACGTAGCTTTCCTTTCATAACATTTTTCACAGTTAAAATGAGGAACAGAACTCACAACAACATGTAAATATTTATTTCCCCTCAGTTAATTATCTCCGTATGTAATTTACAATAGTCTGACAAGAGAAAACAGCACAAAATGTCTTCTGGAATTAAAAGGGAAAAAAGCTACGTGCTACATGGGGGGGGGGGGGGGGGGTAGAGGCAAAAGCCACGTAGGGCTACGTGGGGGAAAGAGGGTTCACAGGAGGGCAAAATGGAGCTACGTGGTTTATGCACGCTCCCTAATGACCTAGACGTCGACGAGGCGAAAAACCATAAGGAAAAAAGGTCAAAGATTATTATTTATGGTGTTATATTTAACACGATATATGGTACAAAAGACGAAGACAAATGTGCATATCACAAATTGGACAATTTTATATCTCTAGATCTAATGTTTTTAGTCAATGAACTGCAGTGATCGAAGCATTGTGTATTTCCGCTATTGTTCCTTTGTAGACTCGAAGAGGACAGTCAGAAACGATGCGGTGGATTGTCTGTAAGGTCGCTCCAGTCACAATTTGCAGTAGACGCAACCCCATTTGTGTAATAAGAAGCCACATCTGCCTTATTCTGTTCGAATCCGATTAATGATTCTCTATTGCCATCTTGGGAGATCGAATCCTTGTAACCTTAATAAAGGGTAACTCGCTAACATGAAGTAATACGTTTTCCCAAAACAGAGGAACGTAGAGTCAGCCCTATAATGTTTATCTATAGCTTCCATAAAATTATAATCGGTTAAAGCTATTGAAATTCAGATGAGCTACTTCAGATAAAATCGTACTGATTTATTGACGAATGGTTTTCTTTCAATAACTTTCATAATATTTTATGAAACATCTTAACCCTATGTACACTGAAGAGCCAAAGAAAGTGGTACACCTGCCTAATATCATGTAGGGCTTTCGCGAGCACGCAGAAGTGCCACAACACGACGTGGCATAGACTCGACTAATGTCAGAAGTAGTGCTGGATGGAATTAACACCATGCATACTGTAGGGATGTCCATAAATCCGTAAGAGTACGAGGGGGAGGAGATCTCTTCTGAACGGCACGTTGCAAAGCATCCCAGCTATGCACAATAATGTTCATGTTTGAGGAATTTGGTGGCCATCGGAGGTGTTTAAACTCAGAAGAATGTTCCTGGAGCCACTCTGTAGCAATTCTGGACGTGTGGGGTGGCATTGTCCTGCTGGAATTGCCCCCAAGTCCGTCGGAATGCACAATGGACTTGAATGGATGCAGGTGATCAGCTAGAATGCGTACGTACGTGTTACCTGTCAGAGTCGTATCAAGACGTATCAGGGGTCTCATGTTACTCCAACTACACATGCCCCACACCATTACAGAGCCTCCACCAGCTTGAACAGTCCCCTGATGACATGCAGGGTCCATGAATTCATGAGGTTGTCTCCATACCCGTACACGTCCATCCGCTCGATACAATTGGAAACGAGATTCGTCAGATCAGGCAACATATTTCCAATCATCAACGGTCCAATGTCGGTGTCGACGGACCCAGGCGAGGCATGTCGTGCACTCAGCAAGGGTAGACGAGTGGGCCTTCGGCTCCGAAAGCCCAAATCGATGATTTTTCATTGAATGGTTCGCACGTTACTCTTGTTGATGGCCCAGCATTGAAACCCGCAGGAATTTGCGGAAGGGTTGCACTTCTGTCACGTTGTACAATTCTCTTCAGTCGTCGTTGGTCCCATTCTTGCAGTACCTTTTTCCGGCCGCAGCGATGTCGGAGAGTTGATGTTTTACCGGATTCCCGATATTCACGGTGCACTCGTGAAATGGTCGTATGGGAAAATCCCCACCTCATCACTACCTCGGGACGCTGTGTCCCATCTCTCGTGCGCCGACTAAAACCCCACGTTGAAACTCACTTAATCGTGATAACCTGCCATCGTAGCAGCAGTAATTGATCTAATGCCTGCGCCAGACACCTGATGTCTTATATAGCAATTGCCGACCGCTGAACTCTGCGTGTTTACATATCTCTGTGTTTGCATACGCATGCCGATACCAGTTTCTTTGGCTCTTCAGTGTATATTTCCTTCTTGCCATCCACAAATTGTTTCACTTCATGTTCAAAGCTTTTAATCAGACTTACAGTTACCACTTTGATGATTTCAGCAAGTTCAGAGACTTTCCTCGAAGCAATTCTTGGCTAAACACGTCAGCGTGATGCATTTACGCGTACTGGACTTCTGTTTCCTGATTGCTGCGCACACATCATGCTGACGATGAACCAAACCAAGGTTATGACATCAAATCAGCACGGATTTCCACAGCTTGGTACCGCCGCCTTGAATGGCAACAACAAAATGACGGAATACGGTAAACACTTCTCGTCAGACGGAGAAGCGGCTGTCGTAACTTTGTCCAAGAAGTCATTAATCGCAATGAGTTCGCGATTTACGAAAGTTGGGAAGTCAGACGCTTGCAAGAACTTCCTCCGCCAGTCTTACTCTACGATCACTGCTCGGGAAAACCAGCCGTTCTACTTGTAACCATTTACCTTCGAAGAAGCTGTCAAGAAATTGTTAATGCTGAGTTCCAATCTAATTAAGTAAGCATAAAGTGTCAGATACACTTTATCTGACCTTGCATTTGAAACCAGAATTGGACTAGGAGTGTTAGATATGTATTCTGAGCTCTTTGTAAAAGCATACAAGGTCAATACCAAAAGTAGTAGGACTGATTTTATAAAAAAAAATTTTGAAGATATGTTTACAATTCCTTCATTCTCTTCGAAATAACACCCTTGGGCAGCTACGCACTTAGAATTAAACTGCTGCCATTGGCCGTACGCCTTCTGGAAGTCAAATTCGGGGACACTGTTGAGAGCCCTCGTCGATGCTACTTGAACGTCCTGAATCGAGTCAAACCGCTGTCCCTTCAGCTGCCTTTTATATAAAATCAGTCCTACTACTTTGTAGGTATCGCAACTATTGTTGTTATGATTCACTTCACTACTAAGAATTTCCTCATTTAAATGCTTAAATGCTCTAATATCTTTAACAATTACATTCAACAAATATCCATCACTTCACTATTATGTAGACAGATAGCAAGTTTATTCATCTCACTTTATTTGCTGTTTGTTCCTATTAGCTTTTCTCAAACCTGTGATAATATTTTTTTAAATCGAAACCGCAAACTTTGCCCAAAGTGGTTATTTTATTTATTCCTTTGTTGTAAATTGTCCAAAATTATGTCATCCTGGAGGAAAAAAAAAGAATCTTAAATTGTGATTTACCATTATGACTACAGCTAATTATTATATGAAGTTAAAAACAAACTCAATACATTACACTCTGCACCGACTGGGCTGAAGTTTAAGGTCAAATATTGACGTAAGAATTACGAACAGTGCTTGCAAGGGAAAAGATGACTATGACCACAAGCTGGCATAAGAAGGAAGACTTTCTTTCGTAGGTAAGGTGGTTGAATAAGTTGCTAAGATAAATGATGAACAATTTTCCAAAAACGGTGAAAGAATTTAAATTTGAAAGTTGTAGAGGGCAAAAACAGGTGATTACAGTAAAGGAGGAAAATGGGTGTGTAGGTAACATGGCACTGGAGAGTGCGTTCTATCGCAATTATATTTAAAAATGGAATAAAATGTGAAATACGTCTCTACCTCCAGTTCGACTTTTATTAAGCACACGCCCAATTTAACCACCATCCTCGCACCCTTTTAATGCAAAGGGAGAGGCTATTGCTTAGCCAACTGCAGGCAACCCTAGACAGATGGGATTAAATTAAGCACAAATCTGGATCCATAATTAAACTGATTGTGATTGTGAAGCAGCCTGCCAAACTACTTGGCAAACCCTTAAGTGCCCTCCGAGATATGATTCAGCGGAGGGACTGCACTGCACGACGCAGTGCAACAGTATATTTGCTCGTCTATTATTAAATATGGTATTCTTTTGTGCAAGACCAAACAATAGTTTGACACCACCCACCGTGAAAGAAGAAAGCGTTTTTGGAGAGTGTCGACGCGAGTTCTCAGAAGCTCATGACGTTGATGACAGGTGGAGTCACCCGCAGTGCATCTCTTGGAAAGCATAGACAGGCAAACAGTACTCACAATCAAACGCAAATTATTATGGCGCTGCGTACTACTTGTACGTCACTGCCCCATCACGCAACTGTCGTAAGTCATTCCGCAAAATAATCATAAAATCAATCATTGAACTTCAATGATTCTAATTTCAAAAGGTAATCACAATAAATGAATAATATACTAACCGACGTATTAGGAAATGGCTCTCAAATTTAATGCACGTTCCTTTTAACCGTTTCTTTTACATGCTTATACACAGTTTTAAGCAACATAATCATCTTAATTCTTATTTTATTATTAAAACCATGGGGGGGGGGCGCTCTGCGCATGACGTCATCATAGGAGAACGGTGTTTTGCCGGAACGTTTATGCTTAAGTTCGCGTGCCCTATTGTGAATGCCATTTTGATTAAAACTTCGTGTAAACTGTACTAACATGCCTGAATGTACTGTCACCGGCTGTACATCTTACAGCAGAAAAAAATTGGAAGTATTGATATCACATGTCACATTTCCAAAGGATTTACAACGTGGGAAAAACACGGATACATAAATGCTATCGTAAGGACGATTTGAATATAACAACTGCGTGCTTAAAAAATTTTGTTTCAAAGGTTTACTTTCGTGGCTTGCAAGAGGAATTACTGTATTTACCTTCCAGAAAGTACTTAAAACACATTCTGTGCCGAGTGATTATCTTCCTGAAATGCTTTTTAATACCTCTGCCACATCCACTGTCATTCATAGTCTACTGACCAACATCACCAGCAAATATTTTACGCTTTTAGCAAAGCGTCATATTAATCAAGTATTCCACTTACTTTTTCGGTTGGGCGCCGAAACGTCAGTAGTAATACATCGACCAAAACAGTGTGAATTCCGAAAAAGTAAGTGGAATATCATCAGCAGAAACAAAGCAGCAGAAATGATACATATCAAACCAGACAGTTAAAAAAAAAGAGATATTGTAACCACTACCCCAGTATCACATTTAAAAAAAGTACCATGCCCTTTGATACTGGCGAAGCTATCATTATCATATATATTAATTCTATAAGTTTTATTTTTTGTAACAAGACTTTATCTCCCTTCATATCTAACCGAAACGATAAAAGAGTTATCATTTTAAAGATTAAGGTATTCGCTTTGACCGTATCATATTTTTAAAAAGTATTTTTTTTTTTAAATTCTACCCTTAAAGGGAAAAAATACCAATATTTCTAAAATACTGTTGTATAACGAGCCATTTATCACCCTGGATATATAACTGAATTCGTTAAATAAAGTATCGTTTCAAAAATTAATATCTCCGTTTTGATGACATCATATATTAAGACAGGAAAATTTCTGAATTTGACCCTTAAAGGGCAAAAGTACCAATATTTCTGCAATGCGTTTATGTCCCTTGATATCTAACCGATATAGATAAATGAGGTATCATTTTAATGATTCCGTTGTCACATCATGTTTTATCATGTTTTAAGGAAGGAATTTTTCGGAATTCGACCCATAAAGGACAAAATTATCATTATTTCCATAACTTTTTTTGTCACGAGCTATTTATCTCCCTAAATATCTAACCGAAATCGAGAAATAATGTATTATTTTAGAGAATAAGGTATTTGCTTTGCTCAAATCATATTTTAAGAAAGGATTTTTTCGGAATTTGACCCTTAAAGGGCAAAAGTATCAATATTTCTGGAAACGCTTTTTGTGTCACGAGCCAATTATCTCCCTTGATATCTAACCGATATAGATAAATGAGTTATCGTTCTAAAGACTAAGGTCTCCACCTTGGTCACATCATATTATTCGGAATTCTACCCTTAAAGGGCAGAATTATCATTATTTCATAACGTATTTTTTTGTCATGAGCTATTTACCTCCCTTGATATTTAAACGAAATCAAGATATGAGGTTTCAGAGAGTAAGGTCTCCTCTTTGTTCAAATCATATTTTAAGAAAGGAATTTTTTGGAATTCGACCCTTGAAGGGCAAAATTATCATTACTTCCGCAACGTAATTTTTTTTTTATCATGAGGCATTTATCTCGCTTGATATATACTCGAAATATATAAATGAGCTATCATATTAAAAATTAAAGTATGTGCTTTGGTCCCATCATATCTTAAGAATGAAATTTCTCGGAATTTGACCCTTAAAGAGAAAAGAAATAACTGTTAATGTCCCGCGTATGAGGCAGTTCAGAGCCAAACCGTTAGATAGCATTAGCACATATCACAGAGTTATTAACTGCTTCATTGGCATCGACTTTTGTTACGTACCAATTAGTCTAAACAAATAATCAATTTAAACAAATGATGCGGTTTTTCTTTCATACTGTGACAAACCCTCAACCTTACTATTCATTGTATTCGCGAAATTTTCGCATGTGTCATCTAGTATATATTATTTCTTAAACTTAGTCCACAACCCGAAGGTTGGTTGGATCCCCCCGAAGGAGGCATACTGCCATTGTGTCAGGGGTAGGACGGCCAGTTCCTTCCCTCTGGGACCTACATTTTAACGTGGAATCGGAACCACGAAGCGTCCTACAAGGTGTTTTTTGTCACAAGCTATTAGCTCCCTCTATACCTAACCGAAATTGATAAACGAGGTATCATTTTAAAGCCTGAGGTATTCGCTTTTGTGAAATCATAGTTTAAGAAACCAATTATTCCAAATTCGACCCTTAAAGGGCAGAAATGTTAATATTTTTAAAATGCGATTTTTGTGTCTCCAGCCATTTATCTCCCCGGATACCTAACAGAAAGCGATAGGATTATGAACAGTAATGTTTCCTCTTTGGTGGCACCATATATTAAGAAATAAATTTTTCGGGATTCAACCCTTTAAGGGAAAAAGTATTAATGGTCTTGCAACGCGATTTCGTGTCCCGTGCCATTTATCTCCATTAATATCTAACAGAAATAGATGGATGGGGTATCATTCTAAAGATTAAGATCTCCGGTGTGGTCACATCATATTTTAAGAAAAGAATTTTTCTAAATTTAACAGTTAAAAGACAAAAATATTAGTATTTCTAAAATGCGTTTTTTTTGTGTCTCAAGTCGATTATATCCCTGGATACCTAACCAAAATCGATAAATGAAGTAGCATTAGAAGAGTTATGTCTCCGCTTTGGTTACATTATATATTAAGAAAGAATTTTTTTGGAATACAACCCTTCAAGAGAAAAAGTATCAATGGTCCTACAAGGGGTTTTTGTGTCACGAGCCATTTATCTCCCTTAATATCTAAACAGAATAGAGGTGTGATGTATCATTTTAAAGATTATAGTCTCCACTGTGGTCATATCGTATTTTAAGGAAGCAATTTGGTCCTTAAAGGGCAAAAGTAGCCTTATTCCCAAAACGTATTTTTGTGTCATGAGCCATTTTTTTCCCTTGATATCAAACGATCTAGAGAAATTAGGTGTTAATTAGAGAATAATGTCTAGGCTTGAGTTGAATGATATTTTAAAAAGGAAGTTTTCGAAAGTTGACTCTTACCGGCAAAAGTATCATTATTCCCATATTTTTTTTTATTTTTTTTTATTTATTTATTTTATTTTTTTTTATCTCCCTTCATACTTTACCGAAATCGATAAATCATGTACCATTTTAAAAATTAAGGTTTCGTCTTAGGCAAAATAATAGATTAAGAACATTTTTTTTGACAAAAGTAATAACTATGAAAGTCGTGCGTATGAGACACTTCAGAGGTAAGCCATTAGATAGCAGCAGTGCATATCACAGAAATCTTAATAAATCGCTCCACTGGTGTCAGCAAGGATTGAACGCCTTATTGATAAATAGCGCACCACATATCACCGACGGTTCAATAAAATTTGTGCTTTTGTACAATAACTAGCTTATCGGATACTTTTTCTGTTACAGAGAAATTTCTGTTTTATATATATAATTCCAACGTAAACATTTTATTCGGGCTTCGACCCGAGCAACACATATCACAGAGATATTAATATTCTGGGTGTACTTTTTTTAGGTTATTTGTAATCTGTTTATGTCAGTAACAGTTTGTCATACATACGATTTACGTGTTCAAATGTTTTTACTAATTGTTTCGTAATATGTTGTAAATATTTTGTTACTTACCTACTACACTAAACAAATAAACAATTGCTACAAATGAGGCTGTTGTTCTTTCATCTTGTACAAACCACAAACCTTACTAATCACTATGTCCGCGAAATTTTTGCACGAGTCATCTATATTTTTGGAATTCCACCCTTCAATTGAAAGGTATCAATATTTCTGCAACGCGTTTTTGTGTAAAGAGCCGTTTATCTCCCTTGAAATCTAACCGACATAGATAAATGAGGTCTCATTTTAAAGATTAAGAACTTCAATGTGGTCACAACATATTCTAAGAAAGTAATTTTTCGGAATTTGACACTTAGAGGGCAAAGGTATTGAAATGTCACGCTAATTGCGACATCAAAATATGTTATTCATTCTATTTATTATAAATCATCCATTAATATTTATTGGATCACGTACATGGATTGATTAATTAATTAAACGTGATTCAGAGATGTGATTTCTTATTATAAACTGTCCGGCATATATTGTTGTTCATCAGGGTCGTTACTGGGCTAGTGGACGCGGTAGGTGGACGCACGCAATACACACAATACCGTATGGTTTCTCCTGCGACGGCAGCTGCGGGCTTCTCGTGATGACAGCTGCGGTCAGGTCTGTGGTGGCGCTTCTTGCGACACGACTGCGGGAAGTGGTCTCATCAGCTCATGGGTGGCGTCGCTCGCCTCACGTTCGACGCAGCACAGACGTAGAGTGACCCCTCAAACAGCTAGGACGCAGGCTGGCGTCGAACCTGCTCCCTGGAGATACGGACTGGAAGGCTCTTCCAGCAGAAGCGCGAACTCACACTTTCACTCGCGTCTTATATTCCAACGTCCGGCCGCGTACCGCCACGAGGTGCACACCTGTGTGACCTCCAAGCGAGTGTCCCCCACCCCATCCGCTTAGCGGTCCAGCGGATTCGGGGAAATACGAGGGGTTGCCACATTCCTGTGGGCGACAGCTACCTGCCTGCATCTAGCTGCAGCCTCACAAAATCCGTTGGCAAACATAGGTTGCAACAACTTCACACGTATGTACTGTGTCAGTACAGTATCATTATTTCCATAACGTATGTTTTTATCACGAACCATTCATCTTCCTTAACATCTAACCAAAATAGATAAATGAGGTGTCATTTTAAAGATTAAGGTCTCCGCTTTTGGTCGCATCATATATTAAGACAGAAATTTTTCGATATCTGATCCTTGAAGGACAAAAGTTATAACTGTGAAAGTCACACGTTACACAGTTCAGATCCAAGCCGCTAGATAGTAACAGCACATATATCAGAGATATTAATAAAATTCTTCACTGGCGTCGACTTTTGTTACGTACCTATTACATACTTATTACGCTAAACAAATAAAATATTGCTACAAATGAGGCGGTTCTTCTTTCGTCCTATTACAAACCACCAACCTTACCATTCATCGTATTCGCGAAATTCTCGCACGGGTCGTCTAGTTATTATTATTACAATGGATATCATATCCCAGTGACAATTTTCCTACACACATACTTACAATTCACATGTATTTTACCTTAAAATCCTTCACAGTCTGGGGCACCTATATCGCTCATTACCTCCTTAGGTAATTTGTTTGAGTCTCCCACTCCTCTACAATACTTTCTACAAATTAAACCTTTCCTACTGTCTGATGCCAGTC
The DNA here is from genome assembly GCA_031002005.1 of Vandiemenella viatica. Taxonomy (NCBI): domain Eukaryota; kingdom Metazoa; phylum Arthropoda; class Insecta; order Orthoptera; family Morabidae; genus Vandiemenella; species Vandiemenella viatica. The sequence goes on along the minus strand of CM061920.1, from coordinate 350,441,270 downwards.
ATCAATTGCTAATCGATTATTATGATCCTCTATTAGCTTCCACATATATAATCCATAAATATTTATCCACGCCCTATTGTCAGTATACTTCCCGTAAATGCTCATTTCTATACTTTCCATCTACCTTCTAATCTGCAATGATTCCAAATCCAAATCTTTTATCATTTAGATTCCTGAGTGCATTAAAATTTCTAAAACACGGATGGGGGATCGTGAAGCAAATACAAAAAACAGCAAGCTACGTGTTTAACTCCCAAGATCATGAACAAATATCTGCAAAGGGAATTGAGAACAACTTCCAGAAAACAAAGAGCGCTTCAGAATAATAGAAATAATTTAGTACAAAGGTACTGAGGAACATATTTTCGAAAAATCAAATTAAATGGCTACTAATAAGAAAGAAACATGCTTGTTTACAAAGTAGTGACATCAGGTGCTATCCCAAAAAACTTAATTGTTTTTAAGAAATAAGCTTATGGCTGTGACCGTTTGTTAAATGAAAAGAATATTGCTAATATATTTTGTGGCGTAATAGTTAACAAGTATTCCGATGTACCAATGAATGCTATAAAACCATATAGGGACAACAATGTTTATTCATTTACCGAACGGGAATGCGAAGCTGAAAACTAAAATGCTAGGCTCGGCACGTACGAGAAAATCTTGTTAATTGCTCACATCATACGCTTAAAATGCGAAAAAAAGACGACCTATGAAGGTATGTGAATTTTATTAACAAGTACTTATAAATTTTCATTGAAATAAATTCTTCCGCATACGTAAGATACATAGTTTCAAACATGTGCGAGCTCCGTACATTTGCCTTTTGTATCAGTTATTTCTGTTTGTTCCTACGGTGACGTCATTCTCAACAACAAAAAGTTGTTCGTATTGCTTCGGGTCTAACCTTCGGTAGAATAACCTTGATATAACAATAGTTTGTTAATACTACCCGAAATATTACACGTTAAAATCCTAAATTAACATTAACACACGGCCACACCATTTACTGCCAGTTAATCACAGGCAGAGAATTGTGAAGTGTGTTGTCTTTCGACATTTACTTCAACATAATATAGAAGGAGCAGCACATTACTTTTAGTATGGCTTATTGTTGGCGTACTTAGTTTAGAATTGCGAGTGGTCTTTTATGACGGTCAATATCTGTAACGTATTGACCAAGCGAGTTGACTTCCGGGTTCCGGTCTTCTGGGCGCGCTCGTAGAATGTTGCAGGCAGCTGTCTGAAGCGCTCCGTCAGCAGCGGGATGTTAGTAGTCTCATACAGAACTGCAGTCGGGAATCTGTTCGATAATGGTGCGAAACAGCCGCATAGCCCCATACGGGACAAGCGAATTCTATAATTGGTCTTACCAGGGTGATACAGATTTTGCTCCTGTGGCGGGTTTCAAAAGGATGTTCCTGTACAGCATAGGATATAGAGCATGTAATCTAGCACTTGCCCTCCTCCTGATGTCTTGTATATGGGCTCGCCAAGTCAGTCACCGATCAAGAGTGACTCCGAGGTACTTGATTCGTTTTTCCATGGGATCGTCTCATTGTGAAGTTGAAGTTGAGGAAGGTTTTGCGTAAGTCTCTTACTGATTATGATGGCTTGGGTTTTTGTGGCGTCGATGGTTATCCTCCACCGTTTTTCCCAATCCTCAGTTGATCGAAGGACTTCTTGCAGACGCGTAGTTGCCATGGCACAGATTCTGCTAGCCGTGTAGTATGCCGTGTCATCGGCGTAGGTGGCAGTAAACTCTGGGAGTAGTAGGTACGTCAGTGATGAAGAGCGCGTAGAGCACTGGTCCCAATACAGAGCCTTGCGGTACCCCAGCAAGGATTTGCTTCGCAGTTGAAGTGGCCTCGCCGACACGAACGCAAAAGGTGCACCCAGTGAGGTATGACATAAGGAGCTTTACTAGCCTGCCTGAGAAACCTTTTTCGTATAGTCTGAGTAGCAGACCTGTATGCCACACAGAGTCGAACGCTCTGGCGATATCCAGAAGCACCAGGCCGCAGTATTGTTTCTCGTTGAATGCCCTTGTTGCTGCTTCAACCACTGTTGCATGGTGAAGTGATTGCGGCGAAAGCCGAGCTGGTGATGGAGTATAATCTCGTTGCTTTCTATGTAATAATTTAGCGTCTTGAGCAATAACCACCCAAGACTTTGCTTGTAGACGGTAGGAGGCTTATTGACCAGTAGCTTTGAGGAAGGTGATGGTCCTTCCCGCTTTTGTGTACTGCCACAACTTCCACCATTGGGGGAGTTGCTGAGTGTGAAGAACGTTGTTAAAGATTCCCGCCAAGTAGGTTGATGCTTCCGGTGGTAGATTCCTGAGAAAGCTATTGAAGACGCGATCATGACCAGGTGCTTAACTGGGTGAAGTGTGGCTAGGAAACTTGCAACCTCTTCCGGAGTGATTGTGTCAATTTCTTCCTCGTCACCCCATTCCTCAGCCGCAAATTTGTATTTACGCAGCACTGTACCTCTTCTACTTGCAATTGATCTATTTCCACTTCTGATAGCTGAAAGTTCCTCTCGAAGGAATCTGCTCGGATGGTTGCCTTATCGGCCGGGCTATAGACTGGGTCCCTTTCGCCGTGTAGGTATGGAAGGTGAGATCGCTGCCTAACGAATTTCTTGGTCTTTTCTCACAGCGCCCCATCACATGGGGTTGGCATCGAAACACGAGCCTCCTATTCTCTGTTCCAGTGCTCCGCCAGCGACACCTTCAATTCTCTCTGGACTTGGTTTAACAGTCATCGCGTATCGGCGTTCCTCGTCAGCTTCCACTCCTTATCTATTCGGTTTTTTTTTTTTTTTTTAATAATAGCTGCTATGATGGGAGTTGCGAGCTGGTGTGAAGTGTTCTTGGTAAGGAACCTCTTCGGAGTCGTCGCTGCTGATGCTTCTTGACAGTGTGCTCGAAGAAGGACAGAGCATAGTCTGTATCCTCTGCCGGGCCGTCCGGTAGTGTTGCTGAGACTAGCTGACGGTATCTGCCCCCGTCTGTGTTTCTAAAGTCCATCTTTTGTTGTGCATTTCGGATTAGGTCGGAGACTAGCTCCATATGACTGGGCCATGGTCAAAGGACAGTCCGTTCAGTGTGGATGCCGCGACGAATCCGGTGATTCCTTTAGTGACTGCCACGTCGAGAACATCCGGACGTCCGTGCTGAGCTGTGTAGTAGGTGGGTTCTTGAGGTCCCCACACACACACATATTGTGTCTGTTGGCGACTCTCCGTAGTATGTTGCCTCAAGGGTTAGAAACTTTGCTGTTCCAGTCAGTGTGGTTCGCGATGAGATCGTCTCCAATGAACAGCTTGCCTCTGGCGTTGGCCAAGGTATTAAAATCAGCCTCTGCCGTTTCCCTTCTAGGAGGCCGACAGGCAGAAATTACGGTCGTGGCCACCTCAATGCCGACAGCTTCAATGTACTGCTGGGGCGGAATGTAGACTTCGTGATGTGGAATGCTTCTCTTGACATAGATAGCCACACCACCTTTTGCAGTTGGACGATCATATCTATAACACCAGTAGTTAGCTACAGAAGCTTTCAGCCCCGGTTTTCGGTGGGTTTCGGTGACAAAACATAGAACTACGTCTTGTTCCATAATGAACTGCCGGAATTCCACGGTCTGACCATAAATGCTATTGGCATTCCATATGCAGAAATAGAGGCTATCCATAATGAAGATTACAACTGCATTTGTGTATAGCTAGAACTGTCTTCACTGCGGCGCAGATGTCCGTGGTCATCTGGTTTAGCCACTTTGTTAGGTCGACCAGCATATTTAGGACAGTCTCCAATATTTTGCTCACTCCCTCAGATTCCCCCGGAACTGGAGCTGTTGAGAGCGGCCAATATCGTGGTTGGTTGTTTAACAGATGCTCAGCGCAGGAGCTCTGCGGGTATCGGTATTTTCGTTGGTCGACTGAGGTGATTCAGAAGTTGCAGCAGTAGCCGACTGTAGACCCGTGACTTCCGAGAAGGGCCGGCTCTCAGTCTCACTGTGTTTTCTGTGCTTCTGGGACTTTGGATGCTTCCTAGTCATCCTAGTGGGCTTCATCTGTTATTTGCCAGTCGGTGGAGAGCAGGTATTTGTATATTGATGCTGGTCAGCTGAGCCGCTCTGGATATTCTCAGCCGGTGGCTGTAGATCCATCCGGCACTGTTGTTTGGTGGAGTGACTGGGAGGCCTCTCTGGTGATCTCGTGCCTTCTTGTACACAGAACAGCCTCTGTAGCATGCAACATGGCCGCCCCCACAGTTCAAGCACTTAGCTGCGTCGTATCCTTTTCTCGACGTGCTCTCTTTTGAATCATGTGGGCCGGCGCACTTTACGCAAGTGGGAGACATTTTACAGTGCTTGACTACATGACCAAAACGTTGACAATTGAAACACTGAGAGAGTTTAGCTTTAGCTCCGTTTAAATCTTGAGGTGGCAGATGCTCTCCACCCTAAAGATGATCTCAGGGTTGTCAGGAAGAACGACAAGGAAGAGAGGTATGACCTCACTGCTTCCCAGACGGCGCAGCTGACCCACTGTCTGGATATTGAAGCCCATAACTTTTAGCTCCAGCTTGATGTCGCCAGCAGCCGCAGTCCGAGGAATCCTACGGAGTACAACTTTCAGAAGTGTCTCTGCTCTAGTGTTGCCCAAATGCAAGAACAAGACCAGACTTGGCCGGTCTTGGTCTTGCATCAATACACCTGGTCTTGGTCTTGGTCTTGCAAAAATGCAAGACCAAGACCGATTTTGGGCAACACTACTCTGCTCCGATCGGAAAGGTATAGTAAGGAACATTGCTAGCTTGCAACGTCTCGGTGGCTGCTTTGTAGTCTTCAACAGTTGTTAATGTAATTTTTATTTTGTCCCCCCCCTCCCCAGGTGACTTACCTGAGAAAGGGTTTGTCACGACGTCACCCATTTTGTCGTGCAGAGTTTTATAATTCTCTTCGAACTGCACAACAATTGGTGGGATATGCACAGTGAGTTGTCCTGTATTGGTAGAAAATTATTGTATGTCTCCATCCTTTCCGGGTCGTGAGTTGGTGGTGGCTTCGCTGTACGGCAAGGGAAGACAGCTCTCATCGTCTGGTTACACAGTTTTCTGGTAAGTGTGGTTATCCTCATTGTTCTTGGGATGCTGAGAACGACACCTTCTTACTCCATTCCATCCGGAGACCGAGCTGCAGTATTGCTAGCGGCATCCATGATCTTCTTCTTTGTACCTTAGCTTCCTATGGTTTCTTGAATGTACCTAATTTCGACACTGCTAAACTGACTCCAGTAGATTTGGGCATCTTGCCCTCTTTGTAGTTGACTGAAGGAGCTGTTTATTGTATGTCCTCTCTGGTGGAGTAGTGGGACGCTTTCTCGGAGCTGAATCTTTACTTACCGAGTGCACGTCACCATGTATACGCCGAATATTAAACCAGCGGCTGGTGTAGCGTCTTCATCCATTACCATATCCATATCCTTATCCGTCGTCGCATTTGTCACAACGACCGCCGGCATTGAGGCGCTAGACACGTTTGGCGCGGAAGCGCAGAGCAACATTTCCTCGTCACCCCTCCGTGCGACTCCTCTGGTCACGTACTGATGGGTGGCCAAGCTTAATTCGCTGCCAGCAATCACATATACTACCGTGTTATTCAATTTCGACACACAAAACGTAATTTCTTGTCAGTTTTGTAAACAATAATAAACAATAACTATCTATAACAATCATACATTCAGTGAAAATTCACACACATAATAATCACAATGATTCACCACTAAATGATTATCATCATATATACGATATTCCAGCAAAATATGGGAACCAATATTCAATAACATTAAAGTAGCCACGCCATTTACTGCCATTTAATCATAGGCAGAGTATTTTGAAGTGTGTTGTCTTTCGACATTTACTTCAACATAATCTAGAAGGAGCAACACTTTGCTTTTGGTATGGCTTATCGTTGGCGTTCTTAGTTTAGAATAGCGAGTGGTCTTTTATGACGGTCAATACCTGTAACGTATTGCCCGAGCGAGTTGACTTCCGGGTTCTTGGTCTTCTGGGCGCGCTCGTAGAACGTCGCGGACAGCTGTCTGAAGCGATCCGTCAGCAGCGGGATGTTAGTAGTCTCGTGCAGAACTGCAGTCGGGAATCTGCTCGGTAAGTGGAGGGCCCGTTTTAGTGCCCTGTTCTGTATCACCTGAAGGCGCCGAAGGTGCGAAGCAGCCGCATAGCCCCATACGGGACAAGCGTATTCCATAATTGGTCTTACCAGGGTGATATAGATGTTTACTCCCGTGGCTGGCTTCAAAAGGCTATTCCTGTTCAGCACAGGGTATAGAGCGTGTAATCTAGCACTTGCCCTTCTCCTGATATCTTGAATATGGGATCGCCAAGTCAGTCGCCGGTCTAGAGTGACTCCTAGGTACTTGACTTCGTTTTGCCACGGAATCGTCTCGTTGTGAAGTCGAAGGGGTGGAAGGTTTTGAGTGCGTCTCTTACTGATTATAATGGCTTGAGTTTTTGTGGCGTTGATGGTTATCCTCCACCATTTCGCCCAGTCCTCAGTTGATCGAAGGACTTCTTGCAGACGCTTAGTTGCTAGGGCACAGCTTCTGCTTGCCGTACAGTATGCCGTGTCATCGGCATAGGTGGCAGTTAGAACTCTGGGAGCGGTAGGCACGTCAGCGGTGAAAAGTGCATAGAGCACTGGTCCCAGTACAGAGCCCTGCGGTACCCCAGCAAGGATTCGCCTCACAGTTGAAGTGGCCTCGCCTACACGAACGCAAAATGTGCGGCCAGTGAGATATGACATAAGGAGCTCTACTAGTCTGCCTGAGAAGCCTTGTTCGTATAATTTGAGTAGCAGACCTGTATGCCACACAGAGTCGAATGCTCTGGCGATATCCAAAAGCACCAGGCCACAGTATTGTTTTTCGTTGAATGCCCTAGTCGCTGCTTCAACCACCCTCATGAGCTGTTGCGTGGTGGAGTGATTGCGGCGAAAGCCGAGCTGGTGATGGGGAATAATCTCGTTCCGTTCAATGTAATGATTTAGCCTCTTGAGCAATAATCGCTCAAATACTTTGCTTATAGACGGTAAGAGGCTTATTGGTCGGTAACTTTGAGGTAGGTGCGGGTCCTTCCCGCTTTTGTGTATTGCCACAACTTCAGCATGTTTCCAGCATTGGGGGAATTGCTGAGTGCGAACAATGTTGTTAAATATTCCTGCCAAGTAAGTTGACGCTTGCGGTGGTAGATTCTTGAGACAGCTATTGAAGACACGATCATGACCAGGTGCTTTATCTGGGTGAAGTGTTGCTAGGCAGCTCGCAACCTCTTCCGGAGTGATGGTGTCAATTTCTTCCTCGTCGTCCCCTTTCTCAGCCTGCAGATAGGTGTTTAGGCAGCGATGTACCTCTTCTACTTGCAACTGGTCTTCCACTTCCGATGGCCGAAAGTTCCTCTCGAAGGAATTTGCTAGGGCGTTTGCCTTGTCGGTTGGTCGATAGACTGGTCCCCGTTCGCCGTGTAGGGGCGGGATTCGAGATCGCTGCCTAGTGAATTTCTTTGTCTCTGCCCACAGCGTCCCATCACCTGGGGTCAGCATCGAAACACGAGCCTCCCATTCTCTGCTCCGGTGCTCTGCCAGCGACACCTTCAATTCTCTCTGGACTCGGTTTAGCAGTCTTCGCGTGTCGGCGTTCCTCGTCAACTTCCACTCCTTAGCTATTCGGTTTTTGTGCCGAATAGCCGCTAGGAGGTGGGGCGGTAGCTGGCGTGAAGTGTTCTTGGTGAGGCACCTCTTCGGAGTCGTCGCTGCTGATGCCTCCTTGACAGTGTGCTCGAAGAAGGACAGAGCATAGTCTATATCCTCTGCCGGGCGTTCCAGTAGTGCTGCTGAGACTATCTGACGGTATCTGCCCCAATCGGTTTTCTTGAATTCCGGCTTTTGTTGTGCATTTAGGATTAGGTCGGACTCTAGCTCCACCATGACAGGGCAATGGTCAGAGGACAGCCTGTTAAGCGTGGTTGCCGCGACGAATCCGGTGATCCCTTTAGTGACTGCCACGTCGAGAACATCCGGACGTCCGTGGTGAGCTGGGTAGTAGGTGGGTTCTTCGGGTCCCACACACACACATATTGTGTCTGTTGGCGACTCTCCGTAGTATGTTACCTGAAGGGTTGTTAACTCTGCTGTTACAGTCTGTGTGTTTGGCGTTGAGATCACCTCCGATGAACAGCTTGCCTCTGATGTTTGCCAAGGTATTAAAATCAGCCTCTGCTGTTTCCCTTCTAGGAGGCCGATAGGCAGAAACTACGGTCAGTGGGCCTCTTGTCGTGGCCACTTCAATGCCGACAGCTTCAATGTACTGTAGGGGCGGAATGTAGATCTCATGATGTGGAATGCTTCTCTTGACATAGATAGCCACGCCACCTTTTGCAGTTGGACGATCATATCTATAACAGCAGTAGTTCGCTACTGAGGCTTTCAGTCCCGGTTTTAGGTGGGTTTCGGTGACAAGACATAGATCAACGTCTTGTTCCCTAATGAACTGCCGGAATTCACGGTCTGTCCATGAATGCCATTGGCATTCCATATGCAGAAAGAGAGGCTATTGAATTGGGGTCGTCTATCCATAATGAAGATTACAACTGCATTTGGGAGTAGCTAGAGCTGTCTTCACTGCAGCGCAGATGTCCGTGGTCATCTGGTCTAGCCGCTTGGTTAGACTGACCAACATATTTAGAACAGTCTCCAATATTTTACTCAGTCCTTCAGATTCCGCCGGAACTGGAGCAGCTGAGGGAGGCCAATGTCGCGGTTGGTTGTTTAACAGATCTTCAGTGCAGGAGCTCTGCGGGTGTTTATGTTCTTGTTGGTCGACCAGATTGGAGTCAGAAGTTGCAGCAGTGGTCCACTGTGGACCCGCAACTTCCGAAAAGAGGCGACCGTCAGTCTCACTCGATTTTCTGTGTTTCTGGTACTTTGGATGCTTCCTAGTCATCCTAGTGGGCTTCGTCTGTTCTTTGCCAGTCGGCGGAGAGGAAGTATTTGTTTGTTGATGCTGGATAGTGGAGACGCTCTGTAAATTTTCTACCGGTGGCTGTAGATCCTTCTTGCGATGTTGTTTGGCGGTATCACTATTGGCTGGTAGGCCTCTCTGGCGATCTCGTGCCTTCTTGTACACTGGACAGCCTCTATAGGACGCAACATGGCCGCCCCCCACAGTTCAAGCACTTAGCTGCGTCGTGTCCTTTCCTCAACGTGCACTGTTTTGTTTCATGTGGGCCGGCACACTTTACACAAGCGGGAGGCATTTTACAATGCTTGGCCACATGACCAAAACGTTGACAATTAAAACACTGAGCGGGTCCAGCTGTAGCTCTCAGTTTTTCCGTTTGAATCTTTAGGTGGCAGATGCTCTCCACCTTAAAGATGGGCCTATTCTCAGGGATGTCAGGAAGAACGACAAGGAAAAGAGGCATGACCTCATTGCTTCCTGGGTGGCGCAGCTGAACCACTGTCTGGACATTGAAGCCCATATCTTTTAGCTCGAGTTTGATGTCGTCAGTGGCCATAGTCCGGGGAATCCCACGGAGTACCACCTTCAGAAGTGGCACTGCTCCAATCGGAAAGGTATAGTAAGGAATGTTGCTAGCTTGCAACATCTCAGTGGCTGCTGTGAAGTCTTCAACGGTTGTAAATGAGAATTTTATTTTGTCCCCTCCAGCCGATTTGGCTGAGAAAGGGTTTTTCGCGACGTCACCCACTTTGTCGTGCAGAGTTTTATAATTATCTTCAAACTGCACAACAATTGGCGGGATATGCGCACTTCTGGTAATCTCTGATGAATCGTCCTGAATTGGTTTGAAAGGATTGGTTGTTTCCATCCTTTCCGGGTCAAGCGTTGGTGGTGGCCTCGCTGTACGGCGAGGGAAGACAAAGCCCTCGTCACCTGGTTCCACACTTTTCTGGTAAGTGTGGTTATCCTCATTGCTCTTGGGACCCTGGAAACGACGCCCTCTTACTCCATTCCGCCCGGAGACCGAGGCTGTAGTTTTGTCGGTGGTTTCCATGGTCTTCTTATTTTGTGCCTTAGCTTTCTTTGGTTTCTTGGCTGTACCTAGTTTCGACACTGCTAGACTGACTCCACTAGATTTGCTCACCTCATTGTTTCTGTAGTTGACGGCACGTGGCTGTTTATTGTATGTCCTCTCCGGTGGAGTAGTGGGACGCTTTCTCGGTGTTAATTCTTTACTCACCGAGTACACATCACCGTGTATACGCTGAATGTTAAACACAGCGGCTGGTGTAGCGTCTTCATCCATTGCCATATCCTTATCCGTTGTCGCACTTGTCACAACGACCGCCGGCATTGAGACGCTCGACGCGCGCCGCGCGGAAGTGCAAGGCAGCCTTTCCTCGTCACCCATCTGTGCGGCTCCTCTGGTCACGTACTGATGGGTGGCCGAGCTTAGTTCTATCGAGTTATTCAACTTCGACACGACACGTAATTTCTTGTCACTTTCGAAAACAATAACTATCTATAACAATCACACGTCCAGTCAAAATACACACACGTAATAATCACCAATTGTCACACATCCATTATATATATATCACTCTCACATAACACAACCACACTGTCACGATCGATTCCCTAAACATGACAATCACGTATACTTGATCCTAATCAATCTATAATAACATTAAATGGTAGCTACTTTGGTTTTATTGTAGACTATAAACACTCCGACTGCGAGAGGCAAATTACATTACGTCATTGATGGCGATTCACTTAAAAATTTAATTTTAATTTAATTTAATTGCAATTTCCCTACACACCCATCTTCCCCCTATCCTGCACCCACCTACATTTTCCCTCTACAAATTTTATCTTTAAATTCTTTCAAAGTTTTCGGTAAATTATTCATCATTTCTCTTGGTAACGCATTCCTATCCCTGACACCCTTACCTAAAAAAGAAAATCTTCCCACACCCTTGTTCCTGAAATCGAGTGACAGCTTGTGGTCAAGGTCATCTTTTCCTTTCCATGCACTACTTTTCATACCTATTGCCTCATCGCCAGTATATGCCCTGTACACTCCCATGACCCTCCTCATTCTCCTCCTGTTTTGCAATGAATCCTATTCCAGCTCCTTTATCATATCCGTCACTGATTGCATTCTGCGATAATTTCCAGAAACAAATATTGCAGCCCTTTTTTGCACCCTCTCCAACTCCTGTATTTGATATGTAAAATGAGGGTCCCATACTACACTACCATATTCGAGCAATGGTGTGACCAGAGTTTTGTAACCCAATTCCTTTACTTCTCTCGTACATCCCCTCATCACTCTCTCCAACAAGTGCAGAATTTTGAAACCTTTTCCTACCACCTGTCCAATGTGTCCCACCTAGTTAAGCTTGTTATCAAAAGTAATGCCAACATATTTACATTTCAAGTCTTCAGCAAGCAATTATTTCCCAACTTTATATTCATAATTAACCTTTTGTTTTTTATTTGTGTATCTATTAAGCTGACTCTTCTTTGCATTTATCTTCATTCCATGTTTACCAACCCAACTAGATATCCTGTCCAGATCACCCTGCAACTGTTTACAATCCTCTATCGTTTTGATTCTTTTATACAGCAAACAATCAAATTTCAGATAGTAAACAATCAACACAATTATTCATTAGAATAATGAATAGCAATGGTTCCAATACGCTACCCTGTGGCACACCCATTTTTACTTCCACTTCTTTTGGTACTACATTTCCTACCCTAACTTTCTGTTTTCTACCTTTTAAAAATTCTTCTACCCAGCCAATCACTTTCTCATCCACTCCAATGGTTTTTACCCTATTTACTACCATTTTATGGCTTACTCTGTCAGTATGGATTTCGAGGAATTGTACTGTGCGCTCCAGGATCCCAGGAATAAAATGAGAATCCGAGAAATAAAGAAATCAATAATCTCTCTGTTTGTTTCTTTGAACATGATTCTCATAAATAGTACTAGTCGTACGATGCACAGCCGATAATCCCAGGAGTGATGTAGGATATGTCTGTTTAGGCGAAAAGCTAAGAAATTTAGAAAAAAAGTGCTCCTTAACTAATTTCACACAGAAACCATTGGATGTGTTTTGATGGGATTGAGATCAAGATGGAGCCTACAGTGCCAGACGTAAGGTAAGAGTAGTGTTGCAAATTGAAAAAAAGAAAAAAAAATCAGATTTATGAAAAAAAGCATAATAAAACCTAGCACCCTCGTTTTGTTCTTTTTTTTTCAGAAAAGAATAAATCTGATAAATCATAGTTTTATTTACGGAACTTATATTTTGCATGTGTGTTTTAAATCTTACTGAATCAAATAATGTCTTACATAATGATTCATAAATGTATCTATATAGGTAACAATTTTATTCATCCTCTATGTCAGTACCACGTTCATTAGTATCAGCCCCACCAACACTAGTTCGGTCGGTGTCGGAATTTTCTGTTTCTTCTTCTGACTCCTCTAGATCCATAACTTCAGAAATAGTTACATTTTCGTTTACTGGTTGTTCTTGTATTGTACGCAAAAGATTTTGAGATTGCAATTTTAAATTGTGAGCAAAGTACACACTGTGCATAAAGACTGCGCTGATAATTCTGTATTACGGTCTTTTAAGTTTGAATTTAAATCTATTATCATACAAAATAGGAGTTTTATTTCTTTTTCAATCGTTCGTTTACGCCAACGGTTGCAACGAAACGATTCATAATTATTGTCAATTTAATGACTCAGTATCACTATACGCTGAGAGTCTAACAAGTATACGAATATAAGGAAAGCACAATAAGTAAAAAAAGCAAAAAAACGTAGATAAATTTAAAATTCCTATTTTTTTGAAAAGATCCGTAGGTCTACAGATAATTTCGTAGGGTTGGCTGCACTAGTTCAAATAGCGAGTATCAATCCAAACAACGGGGAACGGGGATTCCTTCTCGCACAACCAAGCCTCTTCGGGAAGTCCCCGTTCGTAAAAGAAAACTTCGGTCAGTCAATGTTACCAATATTTTAATTTTCTTTTCTTACTGAACCAGAAAAATATAGTAGATTTAAAAATTAAGATAAGTACTTAGTATAAATTCGAAAACAGTCATATTAAACGATAAATGCCTTAAAAATTTGAGATTTAGTAATTATGAAAAAAAACGTGTCCCAGAAAAAAAACATGTTTTTTTAAGTTAGAAAAAAAACGTTTTTTTTATAACACTAGGTAAGCGTATCGACAATGCACCTGCTTAAAACAAAGAACATGTTCCCTGAGACCTACTTTACCAGGAGAGGAATAAAGAGTAAAATTTTTTTTCATGTATAAGCATTAACTGTGATGTTGCTTTACCATGGCTGTTAGTAATAGTTTTCATCATGCAGACAATACTCAGTCTCGTTTAACGGCGGGGAAAATTTCCATCTGTGATCGTGAAATTGTATCAGGTTCAAATTTAACGAAGTGCAATGATCTATAAAAACGTGTATAAAACCTGTATGACTATCAGATTTATCCGTCAATCAGAATGAGCCCAAGTTTCCAGTGTTGGTCTATCTGTCGTTGGTGAAAAGTTGTAGAACGTTGGCTTAGTATAGGCGGAAGCTCGTGTTTTGTCAGCGAAATCCTAATGTCTGGAAGAACTTCAGCTCTCTGTTAATATAAGTTGGCATTGCTTTGCGCTGAACGTGAATATGTATATATGATCGCGATGATACTTCTGCAGTCTAAACGAGAAGAATATTTCTTTCACGAAAAGCCTAAACTTAAACTGTCAGCTTCAAACATAAATTGAACGAACCTTACGTTCCATTCACAACGATTAGTTTCTTATACCCTACGGCGCGGCGCTGGGAACCGATAATCTTTCATATTTACGATGTCATATTATGTGCCTCTGATTACGTTTACTATGTCAGAGGCAGATATTGAAATCCATCACTCGCTAAATACTTCATGTAAATCCTATCGAGGGATATCGTTATACGTACTATCTGAGGTGTTTTTTTTTTTATGAAGAGAGTGTGGAGTTACAGTCTACAGTGTTGTCCAGGGGTTCACGACTTGTAATACCTTGTTTAGCACTCTTGAGACCCAACATAGATAGGGAATGTTTCCACTTGTACCGGGCCCCTACTATCAACTTTCCTCTAGATCTCTCTTGGTCAACTCGTGTTCTTTTCTTACCTGATGGTATTTTATGGTCATGGAAAGGATGTTAAATTAATACAGGTACATATTGTATCGACTTTAGGAACTTGTCTAATTCAGGATGTCGACTTTAGGAGCAAAATTAGAGGCTCATGTATTCATATTTCTATAGAGAATTATGTATGTTTGAAATTATACTTAGCAGCAACTATTATATATGATGGGATAGAGATATTCAACATGCAGAAAATGGTTTATAATGCAGAGTTACTAAACAGTTTGGACAGATACTTCCAAAATGGAAAAAGAAATCTTAATATGTGGACAGTTAGTTTAATTTAATGTTACGTCGAAAACCTGAGAAATTAAGTCAAAAGTGTTCCAATTTTGTATGAGTTTCAATCAATTTACTTTTTCATGGTCCAACCATCAAAATAATATAATTAAAGTCATATTCTTAGGATCATTAGTTAATAAATCTGTCTGTTATATGTCAGTTGAAATTTAAGAAACACATACGAAAATTTACGTTTATGAATGCTAAATATATGTGAAGACTCATGCTGAGATCCATATAATATTCGAAGGCATAAAAACATAGTTAGCATAGTAGCGGCTGGTGGTGGTCAATGATAACTTGGTTGAAAGTGATCCCAACAGCTTTCAGAGGCATTTTGTAAACCAAACTGTAAGGCCTGCCAAAGTCGTGGTCATTGTGAGAAATTTGAATTATTAGTTTACAGTAGTACTTTTCATAATTTACCGTGACAACTCCTCAAGTACTTAAAATGTAAGTTACACCACTAATTCGTATTTAATAGATGAATACCACCTTTTGTGATAACTTTTTTGACGGCGGCCTCGGTAGCTTAGTGGCTGCTAGAGTACTGGCTCCACGTGCCGAAGGTCGCCGGTTCGAGTACGGCCGATAGCATGGCTGATTAAGTCTTATGTGTGTGTTAATGTCGTGTCCGTGTTGGAGTGTCCTTGTGATCACACTGAATAGCAACAATGTACTCTGGAGAAACAAATACATTGAAAGAATCGTGAGAATCATGCTGAGCTGTTTATGTGGACTCAGTAGCCGAATGTATATAAACTTTCTTGACATTCGCAGTAATATACATTATTTAGGTATAACCCTTTTTTTCTACATACATTTCTTCAAGGTTTAACATATTTGGTATAAAAGAAAACTGAGTATTACTGGCATAATTGCAGTCACACATACCCACACCTTTTTCTCTGGGTTTTTGTCGAAACCAAACTTCTTTGGAAATTCCATGTTTAAATTCCTATTCGAATTGTTTTGCAGCATACGGTATTCAAGTCTCTCTTATCCACGAATTGATTTCAATATACTGTACTAAAACTGTATATCCACTTAGTGTTTACTTTAAAGTAGCCTTCGTCTTTTACCTTACCATTTGTTGGATGTTCTGCCTACAAAGTAAATATTTAACAGTGAATGCTTTGAATGTTACGTGTCGATTGTTATAATTTTGGCCTCTGAACGTTGTCGACCATTTTCCTCAATTGCTGACAATATATAAATAACACCAAAGCAATTGAATTTTCGCAGGAGAACCCGTTGAAGATGCTTCTGCAAAAGAAGTGAAACGCGTTCGGGAGTTCAATAAATGCTCAAACATTCAATTGATTTGGCTTTATTTATTTATCAATGTTATAATATTATCTTGGTCCAAAAATTTATGTCTGTTTCAGATATCCTATGATCCTCGTAGCTTGTCATCACAAGTTCTTCCTCAACATCCGTAGCGAAGTAAGTTAGTTACAGAGTATTCTAACACGATTACATTCAGCTCAACCTGTGTAATCTAATTAGGGCCTATGTCATAGCAAATATGTGCATGGGATTTTGTTGCTGGTAAATGTAATTAACTGCAATACCGCACCGAGGCTTGAGCAGTGCGATTTCGCACTGCTACTTGCCATTCGGGAGGACCGGGGTCAAACCCGGTTGGGCCATCCTGTCTGAGGTTTTCCGTGGTTTTCCTCAGGCACTCTAGGCGAATGCTGGGATGGTTCCCTACAAGGCCACGACCGACCTTTCATCCCCCCTCCCTCCCCGTAATGTAGTAGGCTGAAAAGGATCTCCGAAACGTCTTCGTCAAAACTATTCGTTATTTTTTAAGGTTTACGACTCATCAATGACGGTCCTGTCCTATTGAAGGAACCATTCCAGAATTCGTCAGAATGATTTTGGGAAAGAATAGAAAACCGAAATTAAGATCGAACCAGGGTAATCCCGAATTTTAGGCCTGAGTTCTTCCGCCAGCGTCGGTAAAACTTCATGACTGTTATTAGTAACTTTCCACTTTCCGTCTCGAAGATTATCCAATGGTAATGTTTATTATTTTGTGGAACAAACTTCTAGAAGTAATCATCAAGTACTCAGAATTATGTGCCGTCTCGAAGACGTTAGATCTTACCATGGAAGGTGTTAATTCCCCCCCCCCTTTTTTTTTCTCCCAGCAACTGCGCATGGAAATTCAAATGAAATGAAACCATTTTATTTGAATTCCCAATACCTTCTGTAATATAATCAGTGTTATTGCAGGTGGAGATGTAATCATCAACGTGTAATATTAAGATACTAAATCAGAAAAAATATCATATGTATACCCACCAAAACAACCTAGGTGTTTTTATTTTCTAAAAATACACTCCGGGTGAGTATTATAAGTGACCTATTTATAAGAGTCTCATCTCCTAGATATCTTTAAGGTTCCAGATGACCAGTAGATTGATTCACTTCCACCCAGCGCTCCCAACCCGGAGTAGATTTTCGGCCGCAGCTCTCTCTCCTGGAAAACTGCTGCAGCGGTGAAACCCAGTGACCCAGGGTGTTGACTTACTCCAATAGTCACCTTGAAGAAATATTGCTTCGAAATACTTGAGATCTGCCGGCCTATCATGTCGAATATCGTCGGTTTTTGGCCTCGGCGTTCTTTAAATCCAGATGTTTATTCTTTCGATTTCCTTCGACTATTTTTGCACAATAAGTGGTAGAATCCCTCCATAAATTGACACGCAATCTGGAGATTATCATTTGTACATCATAACTTCTTCTACCCTCGGTGGTCACATGTCGAATTTAGAAGATTTCTTCGTCCAGCTCTGTAGAATGTGGGATACAGTTAGTCCGCACTAACGACCTTGGCAACTAGGCGAGTGAAAGAACTCACAGTAAAAAGGAAGAGCGTGATGAAAGAGTTACATAGACAGCAGCGGCCGCAGTCGGTTAGTGACTCCCTGTGTGTTGCGTGTGGTTTATGTGGGACTCGGGACTGTACCGGACAGTTCCCAGAATGCCACGCCTCATCTCAGCACGCC
Organism: Vandiemenella viatica; assembly: GCA_031002005.1. Lineage (NCBI taxonomy): Eukaryota > Metazoa > Arthropoda > Insecta > Orthoptera > Morabidae > Vandiemenella > Vandiemenella viatica. The sequence goes on along the minus strand of CM061920.1, from coordinate 350,423,700 downwards.
TCATACAGTTGGCCCGATTCGCAGGAAGTAGGCTACGCACGGGCAAAGCATTCCACGTCATTTTCCTCATGCTTTGATGTTGAAAGTACTATTTCATTGTACAACTCCAATGCAGTTCCTTATCATCCTCCGAGGTAACGCCGTTTAATTTTCGTGGCGTAGAGCACAAGTCGTTTTCATTCATTAGTAGAGTTAAGCGGTGTGGTAGGTCAGCGATTAAGCAGCCTGCCTGCAAAATTATGGGTCTCCGATACGAATCCTGTTTTCATGGGAACACATAGAGGCAACAGCATGGTGGTTCGGGACTTGGCTACACATACCGAGGCATATCTTGGGTATGGGTGGATTTAATTAAGTGCTGTGATCGTGTTGTGTTGCTCTTAGCACGTGAAGCAATAATACACGTAATAAACTGTTGGGTATTATTTATGAGATTAGAGATACATAGCTGTGGCTTGTAGTATAGCCGAAAAGGCCAATTGCCGGCCTCGGTAGCGTAGGGGCTAGAAGGTCGCTGGTTCGAGTCCGGCCGAGGGTATGGGTGTTTAGTGTTGTGTTTGTGAATGTCTTGTCCGTGTTGTAGTGTCCTTGTGTCAATACTTGATAGCAACAAATCACATTGAGCTGGCTGTATGGCCCAGTAGCCGAATGCAATTAAAAAAAAAAAAAAATTACTCTGTCTAAGGTCCGCCTTATTCGTAAGCAGTTCGCTTGGAAGCTACATCGTTCCATTTCTACGTTAACAGAGGCAGAAAGGAAAGCAACTTGAAACTTTGTTAACAGCTCGTACAAACCCTTTGAGTCTATACACACAAGGAAAAATTTTATGCGGCTGCTGTGGATATTGATTTATATATTCAAAAATCGGTTTGCAACTGCACTGAAAACACTGAATTAATATCATCTATCAGGTAATCCTATTATATAAAACGCTAATGTGGCGTCTGCGTGCGTCGTCTATAGCTGCTACTCGTATTGGCTACAGAACGGTCACGTGACAGCCGTCACTCGCCAATTAACAGCCACCATTGCATTCCTTCCTTCATGTCGCATTTTGTTTATTTACTACAGTTAGACGCAGAAACTAGTGTAAGGAGAATGGTGTTTGATGTTTATGTTATATTATTTGTATCAGTTATACGCCAAAATTCATGTAAGGAGAAGGGATTCAATATTTAAGCTATTTTATCTGTGTCAGTTATAAGCCCTAGGTTAAACCATAACCTAAGATTTTTTGGGCAGACAGTAAGAAACAGTGAAGTTTATTTAAAACTCGGAGAAACGTAATGATGTATTGGTCAAATAAATAAGTTATCCGTTTTCGAAATTATAGTCTACGTGATCTTAAGTAAAATGAATTTATTTATGCAAAATCCTAACCAAATACTCTGATAATCTAACGTATTCATATAACAAAAGATTAAAAATGACTAATTCGTTTCTCCTTAATAAGCTTTTCCAGAATAAATTCTTACTACCATTATATATGATACCATTAGTTTTTTATACATGTGTTAACAATTAAATGAGATTTAATATAAAATTTTGATTAGATTTAAACAGTCAAGGATATGACTATTTACAGTATAAGCGATATGACACTCGGAATACAACGATATTATTGCCGCAAAATAGCAGTGAGCAGAGATATTAGAAATACGGAGAACAGGGAAAAAAATTAATGCGAGGCAATTATGTGTCACAAAGCTATAATTAGTACGTTCGTTTAAATTTACATATTGCTTTTTATTTATCTACGACAACCAGATGCAAAAATTCATGTAAGGAGATGGATATTGTATGTGTACGTTATATTACCTGTATCAATAATGAGTACTAGGTTAAAACACAACCTACGATTTTTTTTATTATTATTATTTTATTATTTTTGGCCAGAGATAAGAAACGATGACCTTTATTAAAAACTCAAAGGAAGTTTACAATAAATGTACGAATCACGAAATATATCATTCAGATAAATGGCAGTTATCCGTTTTTGATATTATACTTCCCGTCATTTAAAGTAAAATAATATAAATAAATCGGTATTACTGGAGATCGCGATTCTGCCAGTAATTGCTGTGGTAAAATACAAGAATCCTATAGACATATTTTCCGTAGTACATTTAACTGTATTATGCCCGTCCAGGATGTATTACAACCTAATTTCTGCTTGAAAATAATGGTAGTCTACAGGCTGTATTACAACGAAATCACTGCTTAAAAACAATATGTCTTGCGATTGACTACAGAATTTGAGAGTAGTAGAAGTTATGATTTTCGAAAGCAATATTAATGGAGGGTTGTGGTTAAGTTGACCAGAAAGCCCACCGACACATCTGATTACGGCGTAATTCACTCTGAAATGAGTTTTACAAACCAATTAAACTGCTTTCATCAGCGCCATGTTACTGAAGGTATTAATAAATTCGGGTGAACGTAGTTCATACCTATCGTGCTGAAGTGTGCCTGGACTAGAAATAAAACTGATATTACATGGATAGCAAAAGTTTCTGGATTCCTAATTTATTTTTCATTTTATTGGTTCTATACATCCGCCCTCATTAATTCAGTAGAAGTTACTACTGTATTGCTGTATAGAACATTATCAAATCAAGGCCACCAGCATTATCTAATAACAATCCCGTATAATTAACCAACTGCAAAATAATAATAATAATAAAATGAACTGTCAGAATATGGCGTTCAAACCGTCATTTTTGACGGGCTAGAAGCTAGTCCTATTATATAAAACGCTAACTTGGCGTCTGCGTGCGTCGTCTATAGCTGCTACACGTATTGGCTACAGAACGATCACGTGACAGCCGTCACTCGCCAATCAACAGCCACCATATTGCATTCCTTCCTTCATGTTGCATTTTGTTTATTTATTACAGTTAGATGCAGAAACTCGTGTAAGGAGAATGGTGTTTGATGTTTATGTTATATTATTTGTATCAGTTATACACCAAAATTCATGTAAGGAGAAGGGATTCAAAATTTACGCTATTTTATCTGTCAGTTATAAGCCCTAGGTTAAACCATAACCTAAGATTTTTTCGGCAGACAGTAAGAAACAGTGAAGTGTATTTAAAACTCGGAGAAACGTAATGATGTATTGGTCAAATAAATAACAGTTATCCGTTTTATAAATTATAGTCTACGTGATCTTAAGTAAAATAAATTTAATAATTCAAAATCCTAACCAAATACTCTGATAATCTAACCAGAGTAACGTATTCATATAACAAAAGATATCATTAAAAATGACTAATTCATTTCTCCTTATAAGCTTTTCCAGAATAAATTCTCACTACCATTATATATGATACCACTAGTTATTGATACATGTGTTAACTATTAAATGAGATGGGAACTGCACCACTTTCGGTACCTGCGAGAAACTGCTACTAACCTGTTGAAATTTACACCAGTCGCTTTGTTTAAGTTGAAATGATCCCTGTACCGATAATTTTTATGTTATTTTAGCAGTGCTGAAAGCATTTTGCAGTTGCTTAGCCTTTCATGTTTCGGAATTTTTAATTAAATTTCTAGCGAGTTTTCCGCAATGTATGATCGCAAAACGTGAAGAGGACATCTTGACGAAGCGACTGGTGTAAATTTCAACAGGTTAGTAGCAGTTTCTCGCAGGTACCGAAAGTGGTGCTGTTCCCAATGAGATTTATATAAACTTTTGATTAGATTTAAACAGTCAAGGATATGACTATTTACGGTATAAGCGATATGACACTCCGAATACAACAACGATATTATTGCCGCAAAAGAGCAGTGAGTAGAGATATTAGAACTACTGAGAGCAGGAAAAAAAATTAATGCGAGGCAATTATGTGTCACAAAGTTACAATTAGTACGTTCGTTTAAATTTACAAATTGCTTTTTATTTATCTACGACAACCAGATGTAAAAATTCATTTAAGGAGAAGGATATTGTATGTGTACGTTATATTACCTGTATCAATAATGAGTACTAGGTTAAACACAACCTACGAATTTTTTATTTTTATTTTTTTTTTTTTTTTTTTAGCCAGAGATAAGAAACGATAAACTTTATTAAAATTACAGAGGAAGTTTACACGAAATATATCATTAAGATAAATGGCAGTTATCCGTTTTTGATATTATACTTCCCGTCATTTAAAGTAAAATAATGTCAATAAATCGGTATTACTGGAGATCGCGATTCTGCCAGTAATTGCTGTGGTAAAATACAAGAATCCTATAGACATATTTTCCGTAGTACATTTAACTGTGTTATGCCCATCCAGGATGTATTACAACCTAATTTCTGCTTGAAAATAATGCTACAGGCTGTATTACAACGAAATCATTGCTTAAAAACAATATGTCTTGCGATTGACTACAGAATTTGAGAGTAGTAGAAGTTATGATTTTGGAAAGCAATATTAATGGAGCGTTGTGATTAAGTTGACCAGAAAGCCCACCGACACATTTGATTACGGCGTAATTCACTCTGAAATGAGTTTTACAAACCAATTAAACTGCTTTCTTATGCGCCAAGTTACTGAAGGTATTAATAAATGCGGGTGAACGTAGTTCATACCTATCGTGCTGAAGTGTGCCTGGTCTAGAAATAAAACTGATATTACATGGATAGCAAAAGTTTCTGGATTCCTAATTTATTTTTCATTTTATTGGTTCTATACATCCGCCCTCATTAATTCAGTAGAAGTTACTACTGTATTACTGTGTAGAACATTATCAAATCAAGGCCACTAGCATTATCTAATAACAATCCCGTATAATTAACCAACTGCAAAATAATAATAATAATAATAATAAAATGAACTGCCAGAATATGGCGATCAAACCGTCATTTTTGACGGGCTAGAAGCTAGTTAACTCATGTTTTTATATCATTCCCAGGAAAGGTTATAATAATCCTTATCTAAAACTGGCTCAGTGTGAATGTGAACGTCATAGAAACAACTGTCCACCGGACTCACACTACCCTGAAAAGTGTCTGCTTTACCGTGAAATTAGGTCCATTTTGGTAAATAAATTTAAAAACGCTCGTTATTAAAAGGTTAGATTTGACTAATATTTCATCTGTCTTCACTTCGTTTTTATCACTCTGACCTGTTTTCTTCGACCTTATCTTCAGATGATAGAGTACGTCTCTATCTTTTTAATGGTTTTACGCCTCGTCGAGGGCTATGTCATCAGAGGCATGATGGGATTGGGGACAAGGAACTGGAAGGAATTCGGCCATAGTCTTTTGAAGGAAGCATCCCGGCATTCGCCTGGAGTGCTTTTGGGGAAACCGTGTAAACCCCAAATCTAGATGGCCGGACGGGGATTCGAAACGGCGTCCTCCCGAAGGCGAGGATCACCCGCAACGCTCTGTGTTGCATTCCTCTAAAACAACTAAACTGTTTTTATTTATACCGATTTATCCAACTAATTGTGAAGTTAATTGAATAAATGAATTGTACTCACCCACCGGTTAGCGAGAGTAAAATGGTTGAAGGGAAAAAACGCGTTTTCTGCATACGAGAACTACTCATGTTCGGCATTATAGTATGACATTCAACAGGCAACAATTCTTTTCTAATGGGGCGAATCTCAAGACCAAATAAATTTTCCAGTAACAATTTGACATTTTCTTTAGGGACGAGAATATGGTAAAATAATTTAAAAAATAATATTTATCTATTTAGGAAGTCTCGTAACTAAAGCTCTCTTCATTCTAATTTCTAAATATCTGTTTTTGTCTGTTCGATAGTAGTTTGTTAAAAAAAAACTTGCTAGTCATATGAATTCATAAATAAATTTCGCGTAGCTTTAGCGACAGCATTGGCGAGTGGTATATTAAACTTATGTTATTTCCTGGTCAGATGATTATATGAGAAAGATCTGCATGAAATGCTAGAGAACACAGTTCCAAAATACGATGTGAAGTTTTCTGTAGAAAGGAGTGAAGTGCTAATACGGAAGAAGATAGGATAAAGGCATCACCCTATGGGGCTAGCTGAAAAAATAATGAATGTTTAGAAAGGATGACTAAAAAAACATGATGGAAATAATTAAAGAGGGGGTGTGAGAATATTTTTAAAGACTGTTAGAAGTATCACATGGAATAACGACCTATCCCAAAAATAAAAATCTACTTTTTTTTTGTGGCACTCTTGATACAAAAGAGTTGTTTTTTCGTTGCTTATGGCTCTACGCCTCGTCGGCATGGACGTCATTAGAGGCAGGAAAGAAATGGAGGCAACGAACGGAAAGGAATTCGGCCATGGCCTTTCGGATGAACCATCCTGGCATTTGCCTGGAGTGACTTGGTGAAACAGTGGACAACCGACATCTGGATGGCTGTACGAGGATTCGAACCCTCGTCCTTCCGATGCCAGGTTCGAGCGTTGCCACTCACCCATCACGCAAGTAAAAAATAAAATAAAAAATAGAGTAACAAGAATGTATTGCGGCCATTGGAAATGATGTTTCTGAGGAGTTGGGTAAGATGTACCAGATCAGAAACTCCACCGCGTGACCAATTAGGTTCACCTTCGAAAAGAACACATGGAACACAGAAAAATGCATTTTTCACATTGCAACCACACAGCCAGTTATTTTTTTAAATATACATCACGGTTAAATTTCCTCAAACGAAATACTTTAAAGCCCTCCTTCACCCACTTTTAGTGAATCGCGGAGTATCGATTGTAATAATAATAAATAATAGACTAAATGAGAAATTAGAAAATCGGTTGGATGTTATATCAAGAAAAGCTACAATGTAGCATGGGAAATCAAGATTACGACGGTGTACACATGTGATGAAAATTTGGAAGGAGACGATACCAAGGAAAACATGTACACAAGACGAAAGAGACTTAGTTATATTAAGAAATTCGAAGGAGTGATCTGAAAGTTACCGGAAGCGGGTTATTGTTGATCAGATAGAAAAAGTTGGAGAGGCTTAAGTTCAAAGTGTACCGGGTCATTAATGGGAATCTGCAAAAGACAATATTTGTAAGGCTTAAGACAGCAGGCGACAAGATCAATTTGTCACGTATTTGACCTCCGTCGATGCTCGACTAAAGACGAAAACCTTATTACGGAGAGTAGACCCACGACATAACGTCAATGCACACTACAGAATACAAGTAGGCCTATCTGAGCGTCCTTGACAAGTACAGAGCACTACCAAAGGTGAAAGATCTTAAAAATTCGGAGACGGTGGAATTAAATCGATGACCTCATTGTCCTCATTCAGACAACTAGATACATTGTTTTCCTATCTGTTTTGTTATGTGGATCTTAAAGATAATCGTCTTGTTTGCTCCGTAGTGTTACAAGATACAATATAACGAAAAATAAGTGTTAATTACAATCTAAAGTCATTTTAGGTTATTAATGACTAAATGAACTGAATCCGTTGTGCTAAATTAAGTTGTTACTATCTATCGATCTGATTACCTTGTACTATAATTCGGACACTACGTTCGTTGTTAAGATGGGCAGTGATCTCTTCTTGATGGCTTCTGTCGTGTAGTTTGACATCATCCAATTACTATATAGTAGAGCTCTTTAGTTTTATATAACACTGTCAATCCCTGCCATTATCTTATTACGTGGACGTTACATAACTCCGTTTAACAGCATTGACTCATGAGTCAACTGAGTAATGGCCGAAGTGGCCTTTACAGTTCATCGCCCGATGTAGAAACACTTGTCATTTTAACCTACTAGGTAGCCCCATGCGTTTGAATCGCCCGTTAATTAGCTGTTGCTTCTACAGCTTGGAGTTATGGAAGAAATGATGATGCTGGATTGGAATACTAGGTTACAAAACAAATAAATCTTCCAAAAAACTGTATCTTTTTATTGAAGAATATATGTATGTACAGTCTTTGACATTACTTGTGGCCGCTGCTGAAATATTCTATCACTCTTATTTTGCACAATCTGGCATCAATGTCATCCCAGGCAACAGGAACGCAATACTGGCTCCGCCTCCTCGCAATTTCATTGGTGGATATTTTATTCAGAGCCATCTATACTGCAGATTTTTCATTTCCTTAAGTCAATGCAGGAACCAATTGGCCAACAGGTAGGAATTAAGCTCCTCCCACTGACGATTCTTATTGGCTGAACAGTTCATCATCCCACCATTACATTTCTATAATACTTTACCAAAATTCAGATCTTGAAACGTTTCCAAAAAGTTGTAATTAACGGGATTGCATTAAAGTGAGGCAGGAAACAGGCTCAATGCTGTATATTACTACGGTTGATTAGCATAAAACTATAACGATAAGATTGTTATACTCATTTTGATAATTCCTTCGGATAATATTTCACTCATATATCTGGTCAGTCCACAAACCAAGGGATAATCATGTTCCATGAGGTAGAATTTTTATTACTACGAAACTACAGAAACAAGAAATTATTTCGGAAGTGTCTCTCTCCAAGATGGATTGAATGAAACAGTCTTCCTACGCTGCGTTGTATACGCCTATTCGAGGAAAGTAGCACCGAGCTTCCAGTGGTCCTATGGTTAGCGTTCTGGGTTGCTGAGCGAGCGGTTCCGAGTTCAAATCCAAGTAGTTCTTATTATTTTTTTTTTTTAATTTAGAAATCTATCTTTACTTGTATTTTATTTTTAAGCGTACCGAAACTGCACATTGCTTATTAGTATAAGGTATCCATGATTCTTTCCTAACTGCGTCAGGAAATAAGATAAACATCTGCGAAACTACCCAATGTTTCGTAACTAATAGCCGACGTAAGCACGAAAGATTTGCGGCAGCAGAACTGACGAAAATCTACACGGGTTTCAAGCCGCGCCGAAATCATATCATCTGTCCCTTTTCAAACTACACACATGTTTCCAATATATTTATTTCACAGTAGAACGATCATCGCGTTTCAGAAAGAAATAATTTACAAGAGGAATTATTGCTCTCTTTGTAGGTGGACGATAATGATTATGCACTATATAAATAAATGAGAGTTAATCGCGCAGAACTAAGTATTAGCACCGCAACAAATTAAACGACCATTGTCACTAAAAAATTTACAACCAGATTATTATCGTAGGACAAAAATAAATTCTTTTATAACTGGTGTAAGTAATTAAAGTTAATTGAGAATCGGGCTTAAAGACAGGGAGTTCTTAAATGACCGTTTTTCCCGTTTTCTACAATGCTGTTAGTTGTTGACACTATTACTTCATGATCTTTACAGCATTGGGATTTATTAAATACTGGGTCTATATGCTCATTACTTAACAAGGCGTGAAATTACCTGCGTTATTCTTTGTTTGGAATAACATAAATAAATACAAGCTTTTGGCGAATGAGGATGTCGCCGTTCGCGTGATTGTTCTTTAGTCTCCGGTATAAAGTGGAACGCTCAAGTTTTGTCACCCGTCATAATCGACTCCATAATCGCCTAGGTCTCAAGGATTCAAACAAACACAGTCTACCGGTAAAGTAAGGTTGATGATGTCTAAAGACTGGAAGACCGAGCGTGGCGTGTGAGCGGTAACGTTCTGGCTCCAGGCAAATGCTGGGACGATTCTTATAGAAGGCCATGGCCGTTCCCTACTGTAATAACTTCAACATCGATGAAACGTAAAGCAATAAACAAAAAAATGAGGATAGGGAGAAGGTATTGTTAATCGATTTCAAGCCAGCTGCGACTTCCTCAATAAATTTAAAAATTCTTATGATTTTACGCCTCGTCGACATAGAGGTGATTATTGGCTGGATAGGAGTAGTGGCAAGGATTTCGGCCATGCCCTTGTAAAGAACCTATTCCGGTATTCATATTTAGTGATTTGGGGAAACCTTGGAAACCACAAATATGCATGGCCGAACTTGGATTCGAACCATTGTCATTTACAGCAACGACCAACGTGTGTTCCGAAATGGTAATGATGTAGAAAAATAGATATTTGTTCAACCTCTAAAACTGTAAATAAATTAATTTGATTCTTTATCTATGAATGCTTGGGAGACGTTACTTTTTGTATTGCCCTCATGCAGTTAACATGGATTCCCACCGTATTTTCAATTGCCAGCTGTAAGTTGGATAATTCTGAAACCAACAAAAACTTTTGCCAAATGTGCTGCTCGTGTTAAATTATTACGTGCATTATTTACGTGTTATAAAGGTATTCTTCCTTGCCGAAGGAAGTAGGAAACTTAAGACTTTTTCCTGGTAAGAGTTGCCATATTTACTTTCTGCGATGTTGCCACGATGTTCTGCCTAGTAGTCGCAGCGCTGTAGCAATTTCCCTATACCAGAAATAGTGTCTCATAGCTGGACACACACATAGGCGAAATGAAAAATTATTTATGTTCCAGTCTCATCTAGAATATTTTCATTTAACTGATTACTTCTCTTGCAACAGTTCGATTCTGTATACAGATTACTATTCAATCACGGATTGTTGTATCTATATGTATATTTTTTCTTTGGTCATATAATTTATGAGGCACTGGATTCTGTGAGTCCAGGTGTCCTAGTGGTAACGCGCTGGGCTGTCAAGTGCTGGTTCTTGGTTCAAGCCCAGGTGCTGTTATTTTTTTTTCATTCTTTATCTCCTTTTCACTTGTTGCAAAATACATATCATATAAGTAAGTTTATATATATTTCGTGGTCAATTGGAACAGTGGAAATGAATCATAAAATTAAAGTTTGGCTGAAATGAGAAAGTGTCAACGCATGATGCAAGAGTAGGAACTGAAAGCCAGTTTTCAAATAAATTTAATTTAACCATTACGATTTGTGCCACTCAACTTAACCAATTTTTTTTCTAGTGCAAAGGCGGGAGATTGATAATTGGGGCAATGATGGCTGTTTAAAAATAAACAAGGACCTAAATCAAACTAATGTGCGGTTTTTGTAGCTAACGTTCCTGGTATTAGCTAGTCAGTCAGCATCTTTGGTTGTTTACCTTCGCAACGTTCCTAGTATTGCTCCCAGTATTTATTAATTATAAAAGTTTTCTTGAGACTGATACGAGATTTGGGAAGGTGATCGCTTAATATTTTTCCGTGTGTGTGTTTTAATTGGCCAATCGCTCTTTGTGTCTGGCCATATTTCGTATTTTTCGCTGTAGCTGCAAACTTGCAGCCGCAGTGAGCGGACATTAACAGCTGTTAGTGTTCGGATACCTGGTCGCTTTTATCTTTAATATAAAATACAAGAAAATGGAACAGTGTCTAAGAAGATCTACTTTGAAGTTTTCCTTCGCCTACGGGTACGCTCGTCCAAAATCAGTGGAGTTGGATGAATGGCTGTACAACGATATCGGTCTAAGGGAGGAGACAGTTTATGGTATACAAATCGACTTTCTTGCCAACGTGCTGTATGTCAAATTGAAGAATGAAGAACAATGCCTCCGAATTTTGGAGGAAACAGGAGGAGAAAAGAAATTTGTACATACCAACGGCGAGGTGAGTACTGTTTGTATTACGCATGCAGGCCTCGGTATACGACATGTGAAAGTACATAACGTACCTTTTGAAGCCTCCACCGAATGTATACGCAAAGCTTTAGGTATTTTTGGCACCGTTTTAAATGTAACGTCCGATAAACGTGTAGGCAGTAAGAGGTTTGTGGTAGACAGCGGTGTAAGAACTGTGAAAATTGATCTCAAATGCCACATTCCATCATACGTAAATATTTCAGGCTTTAAAGCTCTTATAATTTATGATGGACAGCCACGAACATGTGTCGTATGTAATGCTAGTGATCACCTCAAGGCAGAATGTACAAGAAGACGGCCAGTACAGCTACCACCTGCTCGTTTAGCCCCTATTACAACTTTCAATGGAGAAACCTTGACTGCAAGTTATGCTAACGTTACGAATGGTAGTGTTGCCAGCTTTCCGAGACCAGTGGTAGAAGAGGCTAAAACTAACACATTGGACGAGCTGCCGAGTGCGCCAGCCGAATCTATGGAAATTCGAATGGAAACCGAAACTGACAATCCTGAATTTGATTCAATAGATATGGAAATTCCAAATGAGAAAGAGCCTGATACTATTACAACACTGACGATCGATGATAATAAACATGAGAATGAAGCAGAGAATGTCAAAGAAACGAAAGAACTATCTACGCCTTCTTTAATTGTGGAAATTAAAGACGCGAAACACGAACTGACACCTGAGAGTCCAACAGAGAAAGAAGAAAACTGTAACACGGACTGCAAAAAGAACGACACTTCACCGTCAACTAAAAGAGTGAAGATCACCAGAAGAACTTCAAAATCAAGAGATGTGACAGAAAAAGTTCGAAAAATATCCAGTTTGCTAAAAGAGACAAACATGGCTGACAATACGAGACTAGATCGTGTCGTTAAGACAATATTGAGCGGAAACAGAGAGGTTAAAGAAACAAAGATACGCGGTGACGATGGCAGTGAAACTAGGAAAATCTTATGGTCTGATGAAATCGTCGTCTCTGAGGAAGAGAATGCTGTTTAACATCGCACTTTAAAATCAATCAGATAGACACCAATTTCTATTACTTCTGATTACGCCATCTTCAGCATGCAGACCTATACAATTGCTACTATGAACATAAACAAAATCAGTAGTTTGCCCAAAATTCAACTTTTGAAGGATTTCTTATACGCTAATTACGTGGATATCGCCGCACTGCAGGAAGTATGCTTCAGTAACATTACAATTTCAGGATACGACGTCTACATAAATCCAAATACTCCACAAGGGACCAGCGGCAGAACTGCTATAATAGTTAAACATGGAATCGAGATCAGAGATATTGATTATTTAGATAACGCCAGAGGTATAGCCTGTGTCATTCAAGAAACTCTTTTTGTTAACATCTATGCTCCATCTGGCAATAACAAAAAAGCAGAGAGAGCTCAGTTTTATAAAAAGGATCTAGCGTATTTGATGCGTAAAAATAGCCGGAACATAATTCTAGCGGGTGATTTTAATTGCGTATTAAATGCTAAGGACCAATGCCCTAATTTTAATTTCTCAGAGGAACTAAAAACTCTAACTTTTGGTTTAGATCTTTGTGATTCTTGGGAAATTGTTAAAGGTGACAAAGCAGCTTATACATTTATAACATGTGATTCGATGAGTAGAATTGACAGGATATATGTCACTCGTGATTTGAGCTCAAAGATTAAAAGTGTAGAGATTTGTCCAATGGCCTTTTCGGATCACTGTGCGCAGTTAACGAATATTGATTTGGAAAAGCAGAATGTTTATAAACGAAAATGCCCTTGGAAACTCAACACTAGTATATTGCATCTCGCCGAGCTAGAACAGCAGTTTCATGCAACGTGGAAAGAATGCGAGAGACAATATGATAATTTTCTAAATCCACTGTCCTGGTGGTTGAACTGCGCCAAACCCAAGATACGAAAATTATTAATGAACTTTTCAAAAGAGTTGAAATTCTGGGAGCATGCCACCCTTGAATTTTATTACAGATGTCTCAGGGATCTTTTAGAATTTAACAATGTAATACCTAATATCCCGAAAATTAACAAAATAAAAGCTAAGATTGTTAGCATTAAGAGACGGCAGATGGAAGGTCTTATTATTAGATCAAAATCTAGGAATATTCTTCACGAAGAGCAAGCTACCTTATATCACATCGTCAGAGAAAAGAGAAGACGGCAAAATAAGATTATAAATAGTCTGTCTCTCGACGACGGTACTGTACTTACAACCCAGAATGCAATTCTGGAAGAAGTCCAACGGTACTTCCAGTCACTTTACACAACTGCTGGAGTCAAAGAGGATGCAAAGGAATCACTTCTTAGCAGCACTTTGCCCGTCATTTCTGAAGAGGAGAACAACAATTTAATTAAACCGTTCACTGCATACGAAATCGAAATGGCGACTATGAAGGGAATGTGTGGGAAGTCACCAGGAATTGATGGTATTCCCATAGAATTCTACAAACGTTTCTGGCCTGTCATGAAAGGAAAATTTGTTGAAGTCTTCAACAGTATTTGGAATAGTACCAATATACCCGCCGAATTTAAGGAAGGCATCATTGTATTAATACCTAAGGGTAGGAACGCCAACAAGCTGGTAAACATGAGGCCAATAACTTTAATGAATTCGGACTACAAGATAGCAGCTCGAGCCTTGAAAAACAGACTGAATAGTGTGATGCCGAAAATAATTGGGGATTATCAATCATGCGGCGTTCCTGGTAGGAGTATACTGGAAACAATAAGTGATTATAGAACGATATTAGGGACTAGCATACGCAGCTAAAATTAAAGTAGATTTGCTCAGTGTAGATTTCACTAAAGCTTTTGACCGTGTCGAACACTCATATCTCGCAGAAGTAATGTCAAGGAAAGGTTTTTGCCCCAGATATATCACTACAATTCTGAATATGCAGAGCAATGCTTCATCGAAAGCTCTTATCAACGGCCAGTTTACTAGACCAATAGCGATTCAGCGGTCAGTTCGCCAAGGTTGTCCGCTCTCAATGGCGCTGTATAGTATTGCATTAGAACCACTCCTGGAAAAACTGCATAAAACTATTAATCCAATAACGATTTTTGGATACAACATTTGTGTTAGAGCATATGCGGATGACGTAGGAATTTTTCTGACCTCGCAAACGGATTTAGACAATGCAGCAAACATTCTAACTGAATTCTCCGAAGCATCAGGAGCAGCAGTTTCCCGTCAAAAATCAAAGTTGATGAAATTAGGCAAAGGTTTGCGGTTAACAAACACGTATGGTTTTAGTGACACAGAGCAAATCAAAATTTTAGGTCTGATGATAAAACCTAATCCTCTCGCCACGACAGCAGTCAACTGGAAGATTCTTCTCGGAGCGATAAGAGCCAAACTAAAAGAGAGTAGCAACAGAGATTTGTCTCTCATACAGAGGATTAAATTAGTGAACTCAGACATCCTTACCAAGTTATGGTTCATAGCACAGGTTCTACCCATAACCAAACAAACAGCTGCAAGACTGACTTCTAGTTTAGGGTGGTTTATCTGGCGAAACAACATTTTTTCGCACAAAAATGTCTTCGTTAGTGCTGGCCTGGGTCTAATTGACGTTCATTTGAAGTGCAAGGCATTGCTGATTCATAGGACTAATATCCTAAACAATAGCAACAAAAATAATTTAACAAAGATCATACTAAGCCAGATACAACCGGAGGATCGAAACCCACCGATTAACATAGGACATATAAGTTGTTATTTGGACTGGGCAAGAACATATTTTCTTGAATACAGCTACATTACAAATGTTAATAACGTCCAGCAACTGAAAAGTGTTAAGGACATATATCAGAAAATGATAGAAACGATGGAAAGGAACAACATTGAATTTAAATATCAACAAACAAATTGGAAATCAGTTTGGCAGAATATTTCCTATAAATATCTGCCGCATAATGTTAAATCTACTTGGTATCAAGTAGTTAATGAATTAATTCCTACAAACAAACGGTTGCACAATATACACTTGTGCAACAATACAAAATGCGAACATTGCACACAGGAAGACACATTAGAACATCGTTTTATGTGCAAAGAGAGGCAGGCGATATGGAAATGGGTGGATGGTACGTTGGCGTCACTTAATACTTCTACAAATTATAACTTGAACGTTGCCAACCTAATAAAACCGGATAAGTCGTTTTATCCAATATCGAAGAAAAACTCCATGCTTTGGATAATGGGGCAGTTTGTAGATTTTGTAGTAAGGAAGAAAGGCACCGACTTAAACGATTTTAAATATCATATCTTAACAGAATTCAGTGCTGCGGAAAAACATAAAAACTACTCGACGTCATATGGACAATTTCTAAGGACAGCAATCCAGCGAAATCTATAAGTCACTAACGAAGAATACAGAGCTGGTAGTAGACAATCCCTTTCAACGAGCAGAACTTCTTGAACCACACGTGCCGTGACAACGGAGGACCTTGGAAATCAGAGGTTGGCTACTGGAAACTATCGTCTTCATCATCTTGGAAATTTATAATATCAAATGTAACTGCCTTATTTTAAGTAAATAAATCTATAAAAAAAAAAAAAAAAAAAAAAAAAAGTGGTAACGCGCTGGGCTGTCAAAGTGCTGGTTCTTGGTTCAAGCCCAGGTGCTGTTATTTTTTTTTTTCATTCTTTATCTCCTTTTCACTTGTTGCAAAATACATATCATATAAGTAAGTTTATATATATTTCGTGGTCAATTGAAACAGTGGAAATGAATCATAAAATTAAAAGATACATGCAGACATGTGTAGCTTTTGATTCTCATTAAGTGTATAATATGTTTTCACTGTCCCAGTTTACAGGCAACACAAGAAAAACACTCATAAAACCACTTTTGCCTGCGGCCTGACTCGAACCGTGGAACCGCGAGACACCGCACTAGCTTCCGGGATCAGCATGGCACCCGCGAATCTGAGCCACTTACAGTAACATTCTTTCTGGATTACCAGAGAGGTAACAACAACTTATAACGAGACTGGCATTATCTTTCCTCCTTCCTCAAATTTCCTGTTTCTTTCTTGCAATTTCAGATTTCGGAAACAAGGTTATCATGTCGTTATATTGAGGATATACATCAATTATATCATTACTGATCACTAGTAGGAGCAGCATTTTGTCAAATACGGAACCTCTCATTAGCATGTTATTCGTCAATGATGATTTTTTGTTTTCGTAAGAATAACTACTCACATTTTCAATTCTGGTTTGCTTGCTAATACCAGGAACGTTAGCTACAAAAACCGCACATTAGTTTGATTTAGGTCCTTGTTTATTTTTAAACAGCCATCATTGCCCCAATTATCAATCTCCCGCCTTTGCACTAGAAAAAATTGGTTAAGTTGAGTGGCACAAATCGTAATGGTTAAATTAAATTTATTTGAAAACTGGCTTTCAGTTCCTACTCTTGCATCATGCGTTGACACTTTCTCATTTCAGCCAAACTTTAATTTTATGATTCATTTCCACTGTTCCAATTGACCACGAAATATATATAAACTTACTTATATGATATGTATTTTGCAACAAGTGAAAAGGAGATAAAGAATGAAAAAAAAATAACAGCACCTGGGCTTGAACCAAGAACCAGCACTTGACAGCCCAGCGCGTTACCACTAGGACACCTGGACTCACAGAATCCAGTGCCTCATAAATTATATGACCAAAGAAAAAATATACATATAGATACAACAATCCGTGATTGAATAGTAATCTGTATACAGAATCGAACTGTTGCAAGAGAAGTAATCAGTTAAATGAAAATATTCTAGATGAGACTGGAACATAAATAATTTTTCATTTCGCCTATGTGTGTGTCCAGCTATGAGACACTATTTCTGGTATAGGGAAATTGCTACAGCGCTGCGACTACTAGGCAGAACATCGTGGCAACATCGCAGAAAGTAAATATGGCAACTCTTACCAGGAAAAAGTCTTAAGTTTCCTACTTCCTTCGGCAAGGAAGAATACCTTTATAACACGTAAATAATGCACGTAATAATTTAACACGAGCAGCACATTTGGCAAAAGTTTTTGTTGGTTTCAGAATTATCCAACTTACAGCTGGCAATTGAAAATACGGTGGGAATCCATGTTAACTGCATGAGGGCAATACAAAAAGTAACGTCTCCCAAGCATTCATAGATAAAGAATCAAATTAATTTATTTACAGTTTTAGAGGTTGAACAAATATCTATTTTTCTACATCATTACCATTTCGGAACACACGTTGGTCGTTGCTGTAAATGACAATGGTTCGAATCCAAGTTCGGCCATGCATATTTGTGGTTTCCAAGGTTTCCCCAAATCACTAAATATGAATACCGGAATAGGTTCTTTACAAGGGCATGGCCGAAATCCTTGCCACTACTCCTATCCAGCCAATAATCACCTCTATGTCGACGAGGCGTAAAATCATAAGAATTTTTAAATTTATTGAGGAAGTCGCAGCTGGCTTGAAATCGATTAACAATACCTTCTCCCTATCCTCATTTTTTTGTTTATTGCTTTACGTTTCATCGATGTTGAAGTTATTACAGTAGGGAACGGCCATGGCCTTCTATAAGAATCGTCCCAGCATTTGCCTGGAGCCAGAACGTTACCGCTCACACGCCACGCTCGGTCTTCCAGTCTTTAGACATCATCAACCTTACTTTACCGGTAGACTGTGTTTGTTTGAATCCTTGAGACCTAGGCGATTATGGAGTCGATTATGACGGGTGACAAAACTTGAGCGTTCCACTTTATACCGGAGACTAAAGAACAATCACGCGAACGGCGACATCCTCATTCGCCAAAAGCTTGTATTTATTTATGTTATTCCAAACAAAGAATAACGCAGGTAATTTCACGCCTTGTTAAGTAATGAGCATATAGACCCAGTATTTAATAAATCCCAATGCTGTAAAGATCATGAAGTAATAGTGTCAACAACTAACAGCATTGTAGAAAACGGGAAAAACGGTCATTTAAGAACTCCCTGTCTTTAAGCCCGATTCTCAATTAACTTTAATTACTTACACCAGTTATAAAAGAATTTATTTTTGTCCTACGATAATAATCTGGTTGTAAATTTTTTAGTGACAATGGTCGTTTAATTTGTTGCGGTGCTAATACTTAGTTCTGCGCGATTAACTCTCATTTATTTATATAGTGCATAATCATTATCGTCCACCTACAAAGAGAGCAATAATTCCTCTTGTAAATTATTTCTTTCTGAAACGCGATGATCGTTCTACTGTGAAATAAATATATTGGAAACATGTGTGTAGTTTGAAAAGGGACAGATGATATGATTTCGGCGCGGCTTGAAACCCGTGTAGATTTTCGTCAGTTCTGCTGCCGCAAATCTTTCGTGCTTACGTCGGCTATTAGTTACGAAACATTGGGTAGTTTCGCAGATGTTTATCTTATTTCCTGACGCAGTTAGGAAAGAATCATGGATACCTTATACTAATAAGCAATGTGCAGTTTCGGTACGCTTAAAAATAAAATACAAGTAAAGATAGATTTCTAAATTAAAAAAAAAAAAATAATAAGAACTACTTGGATTTGAACTCGGAACCGCTCGCTCAGCAACCCAGAACGCTAACCATAGGACCACTGGAAGCTCGGTGCTACTTTCCTCGAATAGGCGTATACAACGCAGCGTAGGAAGACTGTTTCATTCAATCCATCTTGGAGAGAGACACTTCCGAAATAATTTCTTGTTTCTGTAGTTTCGTAGTAATAAAAATTCTACCTCATGGAACATGATTATCCCTTGGTTTGTGGACTGACCAGATATATGAGTGAAATATTATCCGAAGGAATTATCAAAATGAGTATAACAATCTTATCGTTATAGTTTTATGCTAATCAACCATAGTAATATACAGCATTGAGCCTGTTTCCTGCCTCACTTTAATGCAATCCCGTTAATTACAACTTTTTGGAAACGTTTCAAGATCTGAATTTTGGTAAAGTATTATAGAAATGTAATGGTGGGATGATGAACTGTTCAGCCAATAAGAATCGTCAGTGGGAGGAGCTTAATTCCTACCTGTTGGCCAATTGGTTCCTGCATTGACTTAAGGAAATGAAAAATCTGCAGTATAGATGGCTCTGAATAAAATATCCACCAATGAAATTGCGAGGAGGCGGAGCCAGTATTGCGTTCCTGTTGCCTGGGATGACATTGATGCCAGATTGTGCAAAATAAGAGTGATAGAATATTTCAGCAGCGGCCACAAGTAATGTCAAAGACTGTACGTACATAAGCATACAGAAATGGAATGAACAATAAACACGAATGGAATTACAAGGAACGCAAGCAGCAATCGCCAAGTCGCAGAATCTCTTTATAAACAATATTTACAGTTGAAACGGAATCCTCAGAAAGTTTATAGATATGACATCATTAAACGATCTGAGGGACAGGCCTACGAGACACATGAGCCGGTTTCCACTACAGTATACTACATACAACAGACCGTTTCTGATAATTGGATTAGGCAATTATGTGTCGACTTTGTTGAATAATTGTACCTACGACTTATTATTTTAATTGTGAATTGCCTACTACCCAACGGCATAATGGGGTTAGATGGTGGTGTCAGCTGTATTCTTGCTATTAATACAATTGTACATATACACTCTTGTGAGGTGCCACTTACTGCGTTTTAAAAGATCCTTTTCTATGAAACGAAAACACCATTCGATGCTAGCCGGTGATCCTACCTTTCTAACGGATAATAATTTGATTAGAACTATTCACTACTGACGAGGAAAAGGGGATTTTCCTTAGAGAAATAATATGTTGTACAGTGCGCCTAATACTGTGATCGTCTTTATTTTAAAGTGAAATCGAGATACTAGACATTTATTCAACATCTTCCCGCGCTGATTTTTCAGTACATTCAACTGATTTATTGTTTGGTGCATACGTCTTAGACATGGGTCCATCCAATTTTTGAACAGATTCTTGATTGTAGACACATGATACAATATACCGTAGATACTAATGTGAAACAAGTTAGAAGTTCACGATATCGGTACTACAGTACTATTTTCTTCTGTATAATTTATGACGTAATAGGTTCGATAGATGCATGCACATTTTACAAATAAGTAAATAAAGAAGTTATACCATTCTGAAACCATTACTTAGTTGCTAGACTATGATAGACAGAACCAGTAATAGTTACATAGTAATTGTAGACAAAATAGTGGAGCCATGTTTGTTATGTTTTTTCACATAAAAAGGTTCTTTAGCTCAGACAATTTGCATGGAAGAATGCACGTGTAGCGGCGTCGTATAGCTCGGTTTTTCTTCATCGAAAGTATTTGGTTTTCTGTTCTCCTTACAACTATATTCTATTCACTTTAACTTTCAGAATTTAGTAAATAAATTTTCTTACGAAATTAACTGGAGATGGTGGAATTAGAATATCCAGTTTATTAAAGCGAGCCTAATAGATGAACGGTAGCGCTCTGGCCTCGAATTCCTGGAGGACGTGGGTTCGGATCCGCCTCTGGTTATCCTGATTTCGGTTTTCTCTATGGTTTACCGAGATCACTACAGGAGAAGATGGTTCCTTCAAAAGGACATGATGAGTTCTTTCCCGTTCCTTATCTCCATTCTCTCCCGGCTCTAATGACAACGATGTGGACGGGCCGCAAACCCAAAGCTAAACAAAAAAACAGAACAAAAAAACAAAATCACAAAGGCGTCTCCAATTGAGGTATTTGTGCAAATTTTAGATACTTCGTTTTAGCTATTCCGCATACATTACGAGAGTAAAGCATGTTTGAGGTTGTCTGTAGAGTATGTACGGTACCTATATAGTACACGACAAATCTTACTTTTTATTTTTTAGTCTAAGTTTTGTATAAAAGTATTAAAATTCGCTTTTTAACACTCACAAAACTTTCTCTTGGATCTCCGTTTTACCCAGTTAGGGGGTGTGCATAAACTACATGGCTTGGACGAGGGGGCTAGAGTGGTTGGGTAGAAAGCTACGCTGGGCTACGTGAGAAAGGAAGGCGAGCTTCCGAGTCAGTCCACGTAGCTTCCCATTTTTATTATTTGACGCAATCAAAAACGCCACGGAAAACACAAGAGAATGTAAATATTTATTTCCGTTATTTAATTGTTTCCTTATGTAATTTATGATAGTCTGATAAAAGAAAACAGTACAAAATGTCTTCTGGAATCAATAGGGAAAAAATCTACGTGCCACGGGGGGAGGGGGGTGGTAGGTGGTAGAGGCTAAAGCCACGTCAATCTACACGGGGAAAGGGGTTTCCAGGAGGCCAAAATGGAGCTACATAGTTTATGGACGCTCCCTTACAAACAATTTAGGCTCTTTGACCATAGGCGTCGGGGAGGGGGGGGGGGCGGATGCAAGGGGATGCACTTGCACCCCTGCTATGAAAGAAAATACACAGAAAAGATTAAGAAATAAAAAATTTATTATTAAATTCACTATTTCAATAATAACTTAAGGCGCCTAGGTTGTTGTCCAAATTTGATCATCACCTTATCAGTTAATTCAGTATCCTTAGTTAATAAGTGTTATATATAATGTATAAAAAAGATACAGATGTACCTCCCTTAAAGTAATCCTGCCGGCGCCCATGTCTTTGACCCAGATTTTTCAGAGATTTTTCGGTGTTTGTGTTATTCGCGTGTACTGAACTGGACAAAGCGATGTTGTTCAAAAACATTTGTAAGGCCTACCTTGAACGGTATTTGAAACATTTAAGTATTAATAACGAGACTCTAAGCCATTGTAAATATATTTTACCGTACTTTCCTGTTATTTAAACTGTTTTTCCTTCAAATTAGTACTAAAGGTTTTCAGTAATTTCTTTGAATGTTTTAAATAAATTTATTTTCGTTAAATATTAGTGTGTTCTAATAATTTGTTAACAACGAGGTATAGTTCCGTTTAAGTCTCAGGTATTGTTACGTTTCAACGAAATGCAGTATTCTGATTGGATGGCAATCTTAATCAATTTCGAGATCTTTCGGCGGAGAATGATTGGTCGAATATAATGTGTCGGGAGGTCAGTCAGCAGATCCCATTTCCAAAATATAATACTGACGCATTCAGAACGATCCAGTATTATGAATTTATATCAAAATTCTTAATTTTTTATAATTTATGTTAGATATGAATAATAACCCTAATAACTTAGTTTTTTGTTTAACTGCGGAAGGAAGTCGTGAGAGCAAGTTTTTAATTAGTAATCAAGCGAAGCTTTGAGTAAGTTGTACATTGCATGGGTTCCAAACTACCTGCATTTAGTCAAAAAGATTGCCGTAACCAATCGGTACCCTAAAATCAGAGGCTGGATTGTGCTTAAATCATTCAGTCAATTTTGGTCTGTTTGTTAAAGTACCTACTGCACAATCCACATATGTTCATTGTTACCAGGTAGAATATTTCATAATGTTTATCCTCCCCAGCGCGAGTTATGTTTGAGGATTCAGTAGATAAATGTGGAACACAATTTCAGTTCAGCAGCCTTTACTGTTGGAGCACGCGGCGAAAGGGGAATAAAGATAATGAATGCTACAGATGTTATCACCAGACAAACGGGCTGTCTGCTACCGGCATCAACCAAAACGCCAGAGAGGGCCTCATTCAACTGCGATAAAGATCTGACTTTGGGTTACGGTCGATTCGTGACTCGCATCACGATTTGTAGCCCTCAGCTAAAACAATCGAATTCGGCATTGACGTACGACGCAACGCAAAAAAGCTTCAACTGCGTACCTACCTTCACCATAACCTTGGTACGCAGTATTCTTGGTCATTAAACAGAATGTCATGAACCACTGCACAGATCAGTTAAAAAAAAAGCCTTTAATAATATATGATATGGTTCTCAACCGGTCATTAAACTAAATCTATTTATTTTTACTTTACATCAACACAACAATAAATCGAATGGACAATATTCAAACATTTTAATTTTATCGAGAAGTACTTAAACGATCTCTTGGCACAGTTCTGAATATTTCTGGGTATGTATCTACCTAATCATACAGTGAACACGGTGGCTATAGCAATAATCATCTGAGTGAATGTTTGAAGTCATGAATCTCGACTCAAAAAGATTTTCATTTATTGTAGCCCCTGAAGTTCTATTCCCTTTTGTAGTGTAACGGTTCTTTGAACCAATCAGGAATTCGACAAATTCTAGCATTAAATTTTCAATTACTAATGACTAACTATTTTATATGAAAGTATTCATTTATGTCCGTGTTTAGGCCTCCATTACTTAAGAGACAAATGGATATGGAAAAAAAGAAACGTTGGTATAGGTGTTATTTACATCCATTCAGTACTAAATAATTAAGTAACGATGAATATAAACCATATAAATAAACTTTGTTAAATTTCAAAATAATAATACGAATGGCAGTCACTGTTATAATTTTCCTTAAGGGAACACCGACCGATTCGATTATTAGAGATACAGTTTAGATTTTGTGCTGATGGTTTGGAATAGACTCACGATACAATGTGGAGCTAAGCGATAGCCAGAGAAGTTTCTGTGTCATCTGCCTGAAGGATACCAATTCTCAGTTCTGCTTCGATACCTCGCCTTCTTGTCTCTTGCATGCTAGACTGGATTAAAGTACAGAACATTCGTATACTTGGGAGTTGCATAGCAGTTTAGTATATTTAGAAGAATTTTATTAGATTTCGGCATCGGGATGTAACATGCTTTCAGAGTTTCAGGCCAGTTCATATGCTGAATGATACACTGATCAGCCAAAACATTATGAGCATATTAGTCTACCTTTCGAAGGCAATAGAGCACCGATTCGGTGTAGCATGGATTTTACAAATCCTTGGTGGGCTTCCAGAGGATCTGACACCAGATTTCTACGCAGAGGTCACGAAATTCCCTTAAATTACGGGCCAGCGGTTTGTGGACGCGGTTCCTAGGAACGAGCATTTCGGAAACGGGAGGCTGTTCGGCTGTTCGCGTGCTACTGTAGTGGGCATCTATGGAAAGTGTTTAAAGGACGGTGAAACCACGAGTAGGTGACGATATCGTGGGCACCTGCTCCACATCACACAACGTGGATGTCGGAGACTTGCCCGCACTGTAAAGCAGGACAGGGGGTCATCTATAGAAGAATCGCGATTCTTGTGCTCTGAAACACTACTGGAATTACCAGAATTGTACTTTTCCGACAGATATGCCTAGTGTTGTAAAAAAACGTTTTTTTCTGACTTTAAAAAAAATATGATTTTTTTGTTGTTGAAAAAAATGTTTTTTTCTGGGACATGTTTTTTTTTATAACTACTAAATCTCAAATTTGTAAGGCACTTATCGTTTAATATGACTGTTTTCGAGTTTATTCTAAGTACTTATCTTAATTTTTAAATCTACTATATTTTTCTGGTTCAGTAGCGGGAAAAAAAAAACGAAAATCTTGGCAACATTGACTGAAATTTTCTTTTATGAACGGGGACATCCCAAAGAGGCTAGGTTGCACGAGAAGGAATCCCCGTTGTTTGGATTGATACTCTCTATTTGCACTAGTGGTGCCAGCCCTACGGATTTATCTGTAGACCTACAGATCTTTTCAA
Organism: Vandiemenella viatica; assembly: GCA_031002005.1. NCBI lineage: Eukaryota > Metazoa > Arthropoda > Insecta > Orthoptera > Morabidae > Vandiemenella > Vandiemenella viatica. The sequence continues at coordinate 350,398,586 of CM061920.1, read as the reverse complement.
AAAAATAGGAACTTAAAATTTATCTACAGTTTTTTGCCTCCTTTTATTACTTATTGTGCTTTCCTTATATTCGTATACTTGTTAACCTCTCAGCGTATAGTGATACTGACTCATTAAATTGTCAATAATTATGAATCGTTTCGTTGCAACCGTTGGCGTAAACCAACGATTGAAAAAGAAATAAAACTCCTATTTTGTATGATAATAGATTTAAATTCAAACTTAAAAGACCGTAATACAGAACTATCGGCGCAGTCTTTATACACAGTGTGTACTTTGCTCATAATTTAAAATTGCAATCTCAAAATCGTTTGCGTACAATACAAGAACAAAAAGTAAAAGAAAATGTAACTACTTCTGAAGTTATGGATATAGAGGAGACAGGAGAAGAAACAGAAAATTCCGACACCGTCCAAACTAGTGTTGGTAGTGCTGATACTAGTGAGTGTGGTACTGACGTAGAGGATGAATAAAAAATTATGTTACCGATATAGATACATTTATGAATCATTATGTAAGACATTATATGATTTAGTAAGATTTAAAACACACATGTAAAATGTAAGTTCCATAAATAAAAATATAATTTATCAAATATATAGTGTCCTGAAAAAAAAAACAAAAATTTAGAAAAAAACAAGGGTGCTAGGTTTTTTTCACAAATCTGAAAAAAAAAAACAATTTGCAACACTAGATATGCCACAGATTGACCCTATCCTGCTGCACAGAGCGGGCAAGCCTCCAACCTCCACGTTCTGCGATGTGGCGTGGGTGTCCATCACATTGTCGCCTAGTCGTGGTTTCACCGTCCTTCAAACACTTTCCATAGATGCTCACTACAGTAACACAGCCGACCATCGTCTTCGTTTCCGAAATGCTCGTTCACCGGAGCCGCACCCACAAACCACTGGCCCGTAATTTAAGGGGATTTCATGACCTGCGCGTAAAATCTGGTGTTAGATACCTCTGGATGCCTACCAAGAACTTGGAGAATCCATGCTACGCCGATTCGCTGCTGTATTCCGTTCGAAAGGTGGAACAATATGCTAGCAAGTAGGTGGTCATAATGTTTTGGTTGATCAGTGTATACAAAAAACGATCAACCATGTACGAAAAATATCACTCTGCACCAGTTACAGAATTTGGTTAGGTGCCCATGTAATTACAGGAAGTTTATTGTCAGTAATGATCACCTTTCTTCAGATGTGATCATGTTTTTTGTGACCGAAGAACGATTAAAGCTAAAATATATGGACGTCCCTTTATAGGTGGCAATCGCCGATATAAGAGCGCTGCTTCCTGCCCTAATTTCCATATCTGTTGGTGGACTGATCCCTTCTGGTTGTAACCCTAATTTGATTTGTATCGAAAGCATAAAGTGACTAAAAAACAACGTTAACTAACAATAGTGATGGCTTTGTTTGTGAGATTTTCGTGAATCATCGAAAAAGCTCTTTTAAGGCTTCGCGGACAGTGAAGTTAACGGTTTCAGCAAGGTCTGAACTGTCATTACAGTTTCCAGTGACCCTAGTTACTGACGTCCAGTGTATTTTAGCTACTCTTTTAGTAAACAACTGCAACAATGTTGAACTTAGAATTAACTATTTCATAGTAGGTGATATCTATTTGAGCCAACTCCTTCTTGATTGCAAGTACTAGTAGATGTTGGAAATTTGGCGTGAATCAGATTATGTTTTTTTTTTTTTAATTCCCCCGGGTTTTACAATTTGATAGACTTGATAGACGTGTATATTATTAGGGGTTAGAGAGGATCGGGGACCAGGAACGGGAAGAAATTCAACCGTGACCTCTTGAAGGAACTATCCTGAAATTGATGTGTTGGAAATGATCCATCATATAAAAAAGTATATAATCAGGGTGTTGCCACAGGTGATCAACGGGAAATAATTTTACAATTCATTGTTTATCTACGTCGATTTTGTTTCAGTGGCAGCTAACAAATTTCGATTATGTATTGCCATCTGAAGGCCTCTCTCCTAAACAAAGTGCACATGGGAAACAAGCGAACGGGTTCCATCCACGAGTTATCAATCCGTTGAGTTCCCACAGCAGTGAATGCACACTGTCTGGTCACTCTGTAGAAAAAGCCAGCATTACAAGTTCCACAGGACTCTTCTTGATGGACCGAGACTAGGGTAGACTCCTATGTCTAGGCGATTCCAGGCGAAGCGAGATAGCGACTGTTTTGTATGTCCATGCTTTCCAGGATTTCTTAATCGCTCGCGACCAATCAATGAACATCAGTTGTCGATTTCAGAGCATTCCGGTAAAAGTTACTGGAATATTGGTAGAAGACTCAACTAACGCCACGATATTTATTATTATTACTCACCCTCCCCCCACGTATTCCAACGTTACTTTTGCCTCTAACCGCCCCTCCCTTTTTCCACGTAGCACGTAGCTTTTTCCCCTATTGATTCCAGAAGACATTTTGTTCTGTTTTCTCTTGTCAGACGATCGTAAATTATATACGAAGATAATTAAATGAAGGAAATAAATATTCATATGCTGTTGTGTGTTCCGTACCTCATTTTAACTGTGACAAATAATATAAATGGAAAGCTACGTGGCCTGGCTAGGAACCTCCCCTCCCCCCACGTAGCCCAGCGTAGCCTTCCAGCCAACCCCTCCCCCCTCTCTTAGGCCTGGCCACGTAGTTTATGGACGCTCCCTATAAAATTAATATAGGGTAAAAGCAGATGGGAGATGTGGGGAGGAGAAATTTATACTCAAAGGATGTAAGGTAGTAAATAATAATAATAATAAGAAGAAAGGGATAGATCGGTTACTAGGGAAATTGCCAACGGAGAGTGTACTCCATCATAATTAAATTAAAATTATTGAGAACATATGAGACTCATTTGTACTAATGATAGTTAACTGCGTCAACTGCATGGCAAATATTCAGATTAGTTGGTTACGCTTACTGTACCTAATAGCAAGTAGTACATACCATAGAAGCGAGTTGCAGCTAATTGGTTAGACACTAGAGTAAAAGTTAAAATACGAGTATTAGGTATCTGGTATCATGCCATATCCTAGATCCTTAATTAATTTTAGAATTAAAAAAAATCTCATAAAAATTATTTTAAACTCTTATTGGTGAGACGATGTTTTTGCAATGTAATTAATGGTAATATATTAAAAATTATAGTCTTTCATACGTTTTAAAAATTATTGTGAAGATATTTTGATGTCGGAAATTTGCCCCTGTCTCCCAGATGTATGACATCAGTTAAGTGTTGAAAGGGAAAAAAATTGTTATACACTTTTTGAATTCGTGCTAACTATAACATCTATTAATTTAATAACTGGTTACATGAAAAATGTTGGTTTCTCCAAGTAGCTTCAACACAGACCAGCGTGAAGGTATTTTCTTCCCGTATTGCAATCGAATGCCTCAATGCAATGCTAGTAACGGTTCCACATATTAGCTAGATGTCAAGTACACTTTAAATAACTGTTACATCAGCATCAGGCACCAAGCCAAGTGAAGGGCTGTGTGAGTAAGATCAAAGAATTCCAGAGAAACAGAATTCTGGATAACAGATATCTGCACTAATATTATAAAGTAATTCTGTCTGTTACGTTTTTTTAAAATTTAAAGGCTAAATCTATTTTGATGAAATTTAACAAATAAATACTATTATTATTAGGAAGGACAATGGATACTTTTTTTCGGGATAAGTAACATATTTTTTCCTAAAATTTTGAAGATTAACCACACGGTTACAGACAGACGTATAGCGTGCATAAGTCTCTGTAACATTTATATCGGTCACTCAAGCTCTGCTCTTCTTACGATCAATTCGTGTATGATCTGTTCATAAATTTCCTGTACGGACACAACCTATTATACAGGGTGATTCAAAATAACGTGGACAAAATGACATGGTAGATCAGTCATACAATAAAAATCAAAAATCGCATAGAAATAGAGGGTCGCAACTGCAATCCGGAGCCGCTACAGGGCATCTAAAATAATACTGACACAAATAGAAGAAACAAAAACATTACTGATTATTTTATTGATAATTACTCACTCACACGCGACTAATACAAGCGAAATGTTGAGCCTACAGCAGATGCTCAAAGTTTTTGCCAGAAGCATCGAGACAAGCCTGGCATCTCCGTTGCGCACCTTCTCAAAGATACCAGGTGTATCTCGAACACATCCGGCTGCCACAACGATTCTTCCTACCAAGTCTTCCGGCGTTTCAACAGGCGTTTCATACACAAGTCCTTTTAAAAATCCCCACAAGAACAAATCCAAGGGAGACAGGTCTGGTGATCGTGGTGGCCATGCCTCTCGCGGCTATAGCGCCCTCTACAGGCGTTTGCGACCCTCTGTTCCTATGCGATTTTTGATCCTTATTGTATTACAGATCTACCATGCCATTTTGTCCACGTTTTTTTGAATAACACTGTATACGACAGGCAGTGGCTCTTAATTAAGCCCAGGAGCAGACACTGAAAGTAACACGAGTACAGTTAGAAAAGACGTGTTTTTTTCCTAAGGCTGTTATGTTATTTTTCATTAATCATTTTACAGATAAGCACACCAATTGTAATTTTGTAAATTTTTGAAGTATCTCGCTATACTATTTAATATCCATGTATTTTAAAGTTATTTTTTGCTTCTAAATATTTCTATTCCATCATATAGCTGTATAACAGTTGATAATAAATTGTGAATGCTAACAAATATAATTTTTAAAAATGAACCTCTGCAACTGATTCTATAGTCGATACTGAATTAGACAGGTCCCAAAGTCGAAAAATTTTGCATCGATAGTCGACACCCTTTCCGTAACTCAAAAGCTATATATCTTAGCAAAGAACAGCAAAATCTAAAATGTTGTGTACTAAATAGTATTGACATAAGACGTCTAGAGAAAGTTACATAATTTTAAACCACAAACAAACATTTGCTAGAGGAATTGTGGTAAGAAGTCTCCTACAGTTAAGCCCCTCCCCCTTTTTTCCTATTTTCAAACATGTTAATAGTTGTTTCTTTTCATGAGACAGCTGCAATGGTAGAATGATACGGTGATGAATTCTCCGTCATAAATTACAGTTTCCTATATCCAATTCTAACAGTAAAATTTTTAGTCGACGCGTACGAAGCGGCGGGTAGCTACTTGTTATTTCATAGCCTAGGTCGTATGAAATAGTTTTCCAGAAATATCTAAACTTCGCAATTAGGGTAAGCATTTTTTCGCATAGTACTCATAGAAGAAAAAACTGATTCTGTTCACGTTACCTATAAGTAAAAGGATTGGAAGCTTCATAGAGTAAAACACATGCCTAATGTTTCTGACTATTCAAAGCAAGATATGCTGAAGTTTCAGAAATGACGGGGGTATTTTAGAAGAGCTATTTTCTCTGTGGTTTGTTAACATTAAGATAAATGCGAACAGGAAATGATATCTGCTAAATAAAAGTCCTCTTTTATTTTAACGGGATAAATAACGGTTTGGTGGCTCAGTGGTTAAGGTGTCTGAATGGGGATCGGGAGGTCCCGGTTCGAATCCCTGTCTCGGCGGACATTTTCATATGCTCTTCACTTCTGGTACAGCCTGCTGTGTTATGTGAACTACGCCAAACATTTTCCGTGGATCGGATTCCACTTTAAACTGTAAGTCCCCTGAACCCGGCAGAACTATCAGGTTAGGTTTAGGCGGCTACGACAGGGGCGGAATGGGCAGTCAATATGAACCTTGTCACTAGGTCATTACGACCACACAGAATTATTATATTATTACTAGCTGGTACCCACGACTTCGTTCGTGATTGTAAAGAATTCATATTGACAGCTATAGACATCTAACCACCATAGTGCACGATGGGAGACTCGATGCTATTACCACATACAAATACCAGTCTTCTGCGCTATGTAGTTCCTGCATCAAAGTAAAATTTACGGATATACACAAGTCTTTAGTTGAAATACGAAAATATTCATGATCGACCAATTTCAAACACCATATCTCACACACTTCCACAGTTACCGAATTTCGGCCAACGTTGTGATCGATGGGAGACTCTGTGATACTACCACACACAAACGCCAGTGATCTGCGATTGATAGTTTTCACTTAAAAGTGATACACCGTGACACATGCGAGTAGGAGGAGTTAGCCGATTCAAGCCAGAAACCGGGAAAACCCGTGACGTCACTAAGTGGTGGGGGGGAGACCTCCCTCCCCTCCCCTCCGGCGGGCTTTTTGAATCAGCCAATCGCGTTCAAGGTCGTATGACGTCACACGTTAGTTCCTCGACCTGTCGCACAGATGGCGGTAGCTGTCGGGCTTGCGCATATGTTAGTTCCCCGACCGCCCGCCCAGATGGCAGCAGCAGTCCTGCACCGTTAGTTCACAGATCCGCTGACAGATGGCAGCCCCCGTTAGTTCTTTGGCTCACTGGTAGGTGGCGCGACATGTATCATTTTGGTCTCCGACAAATATTTGTCACTGCTCTCCATCCTGTTCTGGAATGCGGACGTCAGACAAGTTGTATCGCGGCGACAAAACTATGGATTCGTCTATCACTTTAGTTCCTAGTGGTCATCGAGTGTTGCGTATTCCAATTCCACCTTTACCGAGTAACTTAAATATAATTAAAGTCTTATCTTCGAGGAGTTTAAATGGACCCATTGGTTTAAGTAGACAATGGACGATTAGTTCATCCATTAATCGGGAAATCGAGTATGATGGTCTCCATGATGTCACGAATCCACTTCCTCTCAGATGTATACTGTTTGATACAGAAGTGGGTGTTGACGTCACTGCCGGAGTATAAAGGCCATCACACCAGCCAGCTAGCCCTCAGTTCCCGGTCGGCGATCGTCAAGTCCAGTTCACTATGGCTAGTGAGGTTCTCCTGTTTTCAACATGCTACAAGTTAAACAGCAGTGACACCAAGCGTATCACTGTTGGTTTGTCACCTAAACTGGAATTTAATCCAGTAGTTGTACTCGAAAAAGTTGGGTACACTAAAGTCACTCTCACACATGAAGAGTGGGATGTACTGAGACAGATGGTCTATACAATTGGTGGCTTTTTCAACAACACTGAGCATCTGCAAACGAGTGTCTCGCTCGGCAACCACACCATCTCTTCCCGAACAGTGGCTGGAGCGAAAACTATATGGTTTTACAACAATGCTGTGCCTGCCTATGGTGTGTTTCTCGGCGAATCAACATGGGACAACATGGTCGACGCCCTGCCAGCAGTGACCGGCGCCATCAACACCATGAAGCCCTGGAGTTATCAAGTTACCAAGTACTACAACGAGTTTGTGAATACGTTATCAGTGAAAGTGATTCGTGACTTCCCCCGTTGTTCTGTGAATGGCCTGATAGATTTGCATTTTGATAGTGTACATGTCAATGAAGTGTCATACAGCCCCTGTTCAACACTAGTCTATGAACGTTTAAAGTTAGAAATTAAAGCATATAAAAAACTGTTAGTGTATGACTATGTTAAGCGCAAAGTTGAGCAAGATTTCAAAGGAACTGATGTATTTAGCAGAGGCGGTGATGACGTATGCGGTAATAATTAGTGTCCCTCAGTCCGCTGCGATGTGTCGGTCCAGTAATGTTCTTCGCGTCTGTGTACCAGCTTAACGCCGGAGACTCCAAGCGGCTGACTTTCGGTTTGTCACCGCGACGTGATTTCGAGCCTGTTGTGGTACTTGAGAGGGTGGGCTACAACAAAATCACCCTTTCATCCGAAGAATGGGACGTCCTCGCCATGGAGTCGGACGCAGTCTCCAAAATGCTCACCGGCAGCGGCCAGACCAGCATACCGCTCGGTGAGCATGTTGTATCCTGCCTGACGGTGTCGGGGGTGAAAATGTTATGTTTTCACAACAGCACTGATCCTACCAGCGGCATTTTCCTCGCCAAGTCTACATGGCAGAACCTCATCGACGTGCAGCCTGCAGTGACCGCATCCTTGTCCGCCAGGAAAAAAGTGGAGCTACAACGCATCAGTTTACTACAAGGTATTTGTGAATGAGTTGGCGGATAAAGTGATGAGTGACTACTTACAAATGTACGGCTTCGGTGACAAAGTTAATCGATGTACACATCGGCGGCGTTCACCCTAGTCATGTGTCTTACAGTTCTACAATTGACTATATGCAACTAAAAAATGAAATCATTGCATACAAAAATTTAATTGTACTTGATGATGTCAAAAAAATTGTAACCAGAGAATTTCAATGTGAGTAAATAAAATCATTTTACCAGATTTTTCTTTTATCATTTCACCTATCCTAATTAAATAATAAGATAGAATATATATTTTTTTAAATCTTTTTTATTTCGCCCACCAATTGGCGATTAAAAATACATTTTCAATTGCACACATATTATTACAAAATATATGTAAGTTACAAAGTTTTCTCAAATTATTTTTCTTGAGTTCTCGCAGCGGTGGACATCCTAAATCTTCTATATTGTAGCATACTTTCTTCCTGATGATTTTCTGTAACCATCGAGCCTTCTCCAGTCCTTTAACGTAAATGATTGAATCATCCTCATTGGTTATTGCATGTAGTATAGAGCACATCTTGCTGAAGGAAACGCCATCAGAATCCCAAGGTATTCCATGGTAATTATGTGTTAGCCATCTAACTGATGGTTCATTACCTCCACGCGATGGTGATGATACAGAAATACAATGTGTAGAGATAATTTTGTCAGACCGTGTTACACACACAGCAACTTCTTTGAAAATAAAACCCACCATCCTTCTTCGTGAAGCCCTGTGCGTCCAGGAAGATGGTCGGCATGGTAATGGTTGACAAGACTCTCTGCTACTTGATTTTATGTCAGCTTACGCACGAGACTTGTTAGAGGTACGTATTCTACAACACGATCGTGCAAGATCAAGCAGTATGCAGCGGTGTAGGCAGGAAAATTCTCACTGCTATCAAACTCGACATGAATGTCAACAGGCCCCGTTTTAACAGACTCGTTTTGAAGTGAACAGTCAATTACGGCGATAGGTGCAGTTTCTATAAATTCTTCACGTTTTAGTAGCGGTAAAGGATGGTCTCGTTCGTAGTAAGACTGTTGGAATCTTGCATACATATCATACAACAACGTGGTTCGGTTTTTCTTAAAGTCCAATTCATGTTCTCATATGGATACGCCACATCATTTAGGAACACCTTGACATTGGTAAGATTGCAGTTGTCAAAGATGTTTGCACTTAATTCCGCATTCCGTTTCCTGTTTGTCTGAAATCCCAGAACCACGAACCTAGGTTTCTCCAATTGTGTTGATGTTTTCAAAGACCAAATTTGAGTCTTGCTGATTGGAAGCAACGGATACTCCACAGATCCCAGCTTCTGAAATTAATGCGAAGTGGTTTCCCACTGTCTACAATCTTAAGCAGCGCTAGCTTTTCTCTTTCACCTATTTGCAAATGAGGCATCACCCATGCCAGTTTGCTGATGGTGAATTACTTTCCTGAGGATTTGGATTGGCTTGTACATATGAATTTGTATCGTCCCTAGCTCGAATCAATATTAGTTCTTGTTTTACATTTGCAAGTATCTTTTTAAAGTCTTCGCAAAAACCCAAGAGCATACTCAGTGGTATACATACATCAAGTAGCCATCTCCAAGGAGGGGCGTTGCTCCCATCCTGCATTGATCAACACGCCCATTTGTGGGGGCTTGCAGAAATAAGCGTTTTCAATGTGCTTGTGATACCAACATTCTATTTCGGTCAATTTCAGTTCCATTAAGTTCATATCGAATTTCCTCAAACAGAAAAGCGAATGCATTGGATGTGGTAATTGAATTTGTAGCTCCTGAACCATCTGACTTGATGAATCTTCCTTCCATATGCAAGTAGCTTTCGCATGGTAGTGTATATGTATCTTGGTTTTGAATCGGTATTCGGGATTTCATCATTGTTATTAAATGTGGCTGGCGTATGCGGCTGGTGACTCAAATATTGTTTGCGCGTCACCGACTCGTCAAACTCACCACACTGGAAGTTATGTCTAGCACATCATCCATGACTTTTAACTGTATAGCCTAACGACTGTAGGAAGAGGACGTTCTCAGGTGTTAATCGTTTCACTGTTGGTTCACGACTGACAGCTATTGCGTGGGTGACGCTTCTTGTTATAACGAGCGCCCATTCTTTTTTATATGTAGTCTGAGAGTGATGGTCTCTCCTCTAAAATCCACTAAATTGCCGTCCTGATCGACAACTCTAATGTGAATGCTGTTGAGCGTTTTCACCGTGATGGGAAGATAGATGACGTTTGCAGGTACTTCTACAATCTTGTACCCTGGCGGTACTGTTGGAAAAAACTCGTGTAGTGTATGCCCCAGCTTATCGTTGACGTAATTTCCCGTACATATGCTGCACTCTATCCTTATCGCGTTAACTTTGAAGATCTGCACAGTGTAGTCTGAGGTATGAAATCCGGTTTTAACACACGTTTAGAAAATCCAAGCAGTGAGCCAATTGAGTTTGGTTTCGAAATCTATTTCCACAGGTGTTTGTATCTCACACTTGAGTGAATTGTTGTTTGCTTTAATAACCAGTTTCTCGTTATTTGTAAGCCGAGCCAAATAACTGGCCAAGTCGTCAATATCATACGATCCTGTAGGAATATCTATCACTTTATTCTTCGAGTAATGAAATTTATTTGACTTATCAATGTTCGGAATCGAGTTGTATGTTTGAAAATCTACTAAGCCGATCGTATACTCGCCTTGACTCAAATCTATCGGTGGAAAGTAATCACAGCTCAAGACTGAACTGTTACCGGACAAGCAGAGTGTCACAGACAGTGTTACCCCGACTAAGGTTCATGCAAGACTGATGTTATTTCTGATGCAGGAATTTTAAACATAAATGTCCACATAGTGCGTACCAAATTCCTGGTGTCGTTGCACATTGTACTGTATTCTGTTACCTGCAAAGTATCGCTGCAATTCCAATGGCGGAGGTAAGTCACCAAAACTATCGAAATATTTCACTACACCATCCTTGTATTGATGTACGCAACCCAGTGCGTCCCAGCATTTGCACATTGTCCAAGTTACAATTCCACATTCACGTTCACTAATTTTTTGAGGTAATGCATCGCGCATGAAGACACCACGAAAATAAGGTATACGCAAACGCTTTACATGTCTATGTATATCGTCATCGGTCAAAGCCTGATGACTTCTTTTTTTTTTTCTTTAATCACGATCCACCTTTGCGTATGGTTTCAAATACAGACCTTAACCTATCATTGCAATTGCCTACATAGCTTCATTGTGTCGTTTCTGTTCAGTCAACTGCTTTTTGCTTCTTTAGCAGCTTTGACGGCTCTGACTGGCTGAGGCTCCACAGCAAGAGCTACGGCAGCCGACAACCCGGCAAAAATAGGTATTAAGGGGAGGATTCCACCCTTCTTCGTCTTCTTCGTCGTCTTCTTTTTAATTCCTCCGCCCAACTTTAACTTGGTACGCATAGCGCCGTTAACTAGAAATGCAGCTGCCCGTTCACCGAACTTTGCATGTTTGGCCCTCATTCTATTTGAAGCATTCTCTGCGAGTATGTGGTCTGCATTACGTCTATCAGCGCCTTGTGCATACGCAATATCATGTTCTCTGCATACGGCATCTAGTGGATTGATCCCTGTCTGACCGAGTTTCAACCGCTTTTCCAGTTTCGTCCCAGGTCCGCAGAACTGGTAGGTTGGAATATGTGCTTCAATTGGCATTTTGTCGATTAACTTGTTTAAGAAACCACGTCCCTTCTTCTTCTTCACCTTCCTTGTAGGAGTCATTGTTATCAACTGACTGATTTTAGATGCTCGCGTGCCTATATAAATAGCCTGAGCAACTATCGGGACACGTCAATATGAGGTTCGTCAAACAGCGAGCAACATTACCCGTTAGTAATGTGGATGTTGCCGACACCAAGCGGCAGAAGAGGAAGAAGAATGGGCCTCTGTTCCCCGACACATTGAGGGCAATAGTGTGTTGACCATCAAACTGTGGGCCTCTGTTCCCCGACACATTGAGGGCAATAGTGTGTTGACCATCAAACTGTGGTAAAACCAATCTCATGTTCTCCCTGCTGGAACACCCAATGGGCTTAGATTTGAAAATGTTTGTGTTTTCAATCGTTGTACCACCAAAGTATCAGTTGCTAGGTGAAATACTGAAACCATTAAAGAAATTAAGTATTTAACATTTAGCGATAATCAGAATGTGCCTCCACCTAGTGAAGCGCTACCAAATTCAGTGTTTGTGTTTGACGATGTCGTGTGAGAAGCAGAATAATATACGAGATTACTTTTGTATGGGGAGACATAGGTCAGTAGACTCTTTCTACTTGTGTCAGACATATAGCCGTACCAAAACAGCTGGTGAGAGACAACGCAACTTGATTGTACTCTTTAAACAGGACGACGAATCTCAACACATTTATAATGACCACGTAACACAGATATGCCGTTCAGCGAGTTTAAAACTATGTGGTACTTGCTGGAATGCGAGCAAGCATGGATTTGCAGTTATTGACAAAGACTGTGATATGTATCATGGACGGTACCGCAACGGTTTGATTCGTTTTTAAATAAATAGACAAGCACACTAGGTACTATCATCATTGCACCATGGACAAGTTTGGGAGAACTTCGACGATACAGAGCAGGAGAGTTTTGGTGTACCCACCTCAAAACATACTTCTTACAAAGGACGGTAATTTGGATTGCCAAGGTAGAATACTCAAACATGTAGCTGACCCCATCGACGATGATGATGTTGCATCCAAACATACATTGACAAGGCAACGAGCAACTAGCGATGCAGCAATGCTTCTGAAGGAATTACAATCGACAGTAGTTACCATGGTTATAACTATTGCGGTAACAGATTTGATTAAAGATCGTGCATACATTCTAGAGACAGGTCTTAACTATTACGAAATTCCCGTCAATGGTGTAATCCTCTCAGTAGCCAAACCGGGCAGGGTTGATGTAATAGTGAATTGGATTAAAACTGCAAGGATAAACTTTGTGAAGCAAGGTGATCATCTTATTTTTTCCCAAATGCTCAACCCCACAAACCATTTACAGCAACATTAACTATCAAGTATAAAATAGTACAATAAACTCTCATAAGCTTCATTCGATGCTTAAACATGGATACGTCAACAACTAAACGCGGCATCATAAAGGCCCGAAATGCAATTCGACGCAAGTTACTTGAATTGAAAACTGGCCAAATCGACTCTGAGAAATTTTTCAAAGATTCTTTAAGACCTGTGACGGATACAATAGAAAATGTTTTCTTACCTCCGCGACATCAGCAGCAGCAAGCAGCAACCTCCAGGTATGATCAAAGATTTCTTGAAGTCACTCAATCGAAGTGAAAGAGATTATGATTCGGTGTACGGTGTCCGGAAGAAAAATGATTCGCTAATGATTGGAAATACTCCTATGATTATAGATGGAGATGTTATCAGATTGATGGAAATGAATATGAAAGAACTCAAGGCTTAATGGAACTGTTGTTCTTAAAAAACCCAAAAAATTTACCAACATGGACTTGAAAAGTTATTATGAAATACTAGACACCACGAATGCACACAGAGTGAAATTTATTCCATCTGGAAAGTTTTGAAAAATACAACCACTAAGTATAAAAACATAATCTCTAAACTTGACAATCAGTCGGGTTCTGGTCTTCTTCCCATGAAGGAATATGTGTATTGGGACGATCCGAATGAGCTCGTTGAAAGATTGAAATTACTTACCGCATCAACATCAGCAGGACACACTGCACACTCCAACGAAATTTTGTCGGTGATTGAAGAACTTCGTGAGAGAGACATCGTGTAACATGGATCAAATTGTAGCTGAACTCCATAGACCGGCTAGAAGGAATTTCCCAAGACGCCGGGTAATAATCAAAGGTCTTGACGACCTATGGCAAGCTGATATTGTAGAAATGATCCCGTATTCTCGTAAAAACAGTGGCTACAAGTATATCTTGATGGTGATTGATACTTATTCAAAGTTTGCATGGGCTCTACCTCTCAAAAAAAACGGCTAGTGTGGTTGTCGACGCTATGAAGAAAATACTTAATGGTGATCGTGTTCCTAAAAATTTACAGACTGACAACGGAAAAGATTTTACAATTCAAAGTTTAAATACTCATGACAAGTTATGGTATTAATCACTACTCAACATATACTCATCTTAAAGCATCAATAGTTGAGCGACTCAATAGAACTATCAAGAATGTGATGTGGCAGAATTCAGCAGACGTGGTTCACATAGGTGGATTGAACTTCTTCCACAGTTAATGTTTGATTATAATAACAAGTAGCACAGCACGATCAAGATGAAGCCATGCGATGTTAAAGATAACTCACTACTTTCAACAGTGTACAGCCGTATTAAGATTACTACTCCTTCAAAAGTAGGCGACCATGTCAGAATTATTAGGTTTA